>JBAMDO010000567.1:0-666735 GCA_037074765.1 Mansonella perstans
CGATCAAATGGTTGTGGAACTGATTAACGGTGGAAAAGCTCGTGTTTCGTTGGGTCAGTTTTTTGATGCACTTTTCAAATTAAAATTTCGTAAAATTCTCAGCATCTTATCCAGCTAGAATTTGAACTGTGGAGCTCCTTTCATTGGGATTGCAAGTGTACAGGTACAAACTAAAAGTATTTTGGATTCCGTATTATATATTTATTATTTACTTATACCTCATTTCCTTTGCAGAGCGTAATAAAATAATGCGTGCTGCTTATCGTGAAGAAAGGGGTCAGGATTGTGCCGAAAAATTGACAATGAAGACAGCTTCAGGTGAAACTTAGATAACCTTTTCCAAATAATATTAAATAACCGCCCATTAAATATATATATATTTTTTAAACCAACGCTGATTTTCAATGAACTTAGAAACTTGGATGCTATTACTTATGCATATCTGATGCTGTTCATGAGCACTACAACATTGGCTTGATATCGATATCGATTTTATCTAATAATAATAAGAAAAAACTAGTTTTCTGTACTAATTTCAAATTTTGTTCTAGCAACATCATTAGTAAATTAATACCTACGAAATTCCAGATCATGTTGCAATCAATATTTCCCAACGGGATTGTCGGTTTCCAGGCATTAGTGAATATAGCGATCGTGAGCCAATTATGGCAGCTGGCAATGGAGAGGACTATTTATCCGATTTAATTAGTAGTACTGGTTACGAATTTTCAGGTACGCATTCCCCATTAAACATGTTTGATAATCTCTGATGCTCATATATTTTTTGTATGCTTCGTAATCGTGAATATAATTTTCCTAAAAATTTTTATCGCTCTCGATTTCATTTTTTTTGATTTGGTAAATTTTACCACATATATCTTGGCTAAAGTCAAAATTTTTTTATGATCTTTGAGGCAAAAAATTTAAAGGATCAAAATTTGAATTGTTTAACAAAATTATTGTGTGTTTAGTCTTGGTTTTATATTTTATGCATAGTGTACTATGTTAACTTGTTATTTTCTTTTTTTCTTCTTCATGGTGCACTTGATTAAACTGGTTTGTAGTGTATAATAGATTTCCTTTTGCTTTTGTTCTTTGATCTTGAAAGTATGTAATTGAATTGAGTTGGATTTTACAAGAAATGATACTGTCGAACATGCCATTAGTGTGAATCGTTTTTTTTGTTTTTCTATTTATTTAATTGTTGAAATATCATCGTTGATCTCATTGCTTTTCATATATCCGTTAGCTTTCGATATTTTTTCGCTTAAATTATTGTTTTGCATTGATATCGCTAATGAATTAAAATTTTATTTGGAAATAGCATTTTATAAAATTGCATTTCCCATCGATTAATACATTAGATTGTTCACTTTCAACTATTTTGCAAATCTGTATGTTATTTATTAATATCAATAAAAGATCTTCAAGAATTTGTGTTTATTTTCATTTCACAGTTTATAGTACCTTGCAAACATGCTTTCTTAACCATTTCCAATCATTTTCCTTTTTCTCTAATGATGAGATATTTCATCAAGATTTATTTAATTAGCTTATAATCTGAGTGACGTTTTGAAATGCTGCAAAGTTTAGAATGAATGTCACTAAGCATAATTAAACATGGGTTGAATAGGAAAAGATGGTAACTACTGCATGTGAAATGAGCTTCAGTAGGAAACATTCATTGTCATACTTTAGAATTGATTTGTTTATTAGAAATGTTTTAAAAACAGCAAATAGTAGTCTGAAAGTCTTTTTGAATTGAAAAGAATATCGTAACGATAAGGGATCAACTTTATTTCCCATATAAAATTTTTATGATTTTTCTGTTTTATTTATGCTATGTCATGAATCAGTGGAACTTTACAAGATTGTCCCTAACTGTAATTTCTGCATATATTAACGAGAAAAAGTAAGTAAGTAACACAAGAGTGATTATGAATTACCGAGCGATAACTGGAAATATCCGTCGTAACTGTTGATTTGTTCCATAGAAATATATGGTAATGAATTCCGTAGTTTTATTGCAGAAATGTTTGAAGGATTGCTGCTTTATCCTACTTTGGGTTTCAATTTGTTGCGTAATTATCTGCAACCAATTAAATGGGCATGGTACAATCGTATCGATGACATTATAGTACTCGGTGCATTACCATTTCGGAGCATGATAAAGGAACTTGTTGAGAAGGAAAATGTTGGTGCTGTTATTTGCTGTACAGAAGGTATATGATTTTCAAGCAGGAAATATTTCCGGAATTTTTTGGACATTAATTTGTTAATTGTATAATGACTGATTTAGAATTATTTCTGTCTCTAAATATTTTTGTCTCTGATAAGAAATATTAGATGAGTTCGTTGTGTCTGATGAAATTTATACATTACAATTTCAAGTAATGCGGTAAACTTCTGTCGTTCTGTAGAATATGAAACGCAAGTTGTTTGGAAGGCAGCGGATGAAAAGGAGTGGAGAAAAAATGGTGTGGAATTTTATGCACTACCAATGGTCGATTTTGTAGGTACAGCATCTAGATCTTCAATCGATAAAGCCCTCAATTTCGTTGATGAAATTGCACAACGTGGTAAATCAGTGTAAGTAACAGTTTTTTTACTTTTATTTAATTCGTCCAGTAATAGAAGTTTTAATAAGTCAGCAGGCTTTTCATGCACGACAGCAAAGAGCGTGAGTTTTGCTATTTATATGTGATTTATTACTTATGTTTTCAGAATGTAATTTATCACTAAATACTCAAATATAGTTCAAATATATTAAAAGACTAAAATAATTAAGTTAATGATTTCTCATTTAAAAAAAAAAGTCATATTTTTTTCAGATATGTACACTGCAAAGCAGGTCGAACGCGTAGCGCAATGTTTACTACATGTTATCTAATGCGTAAGAATGGTTGGTATCCAAATGTTGCTTTTGAATTCATTAAAGTAAAGCGACCTCAGGTAGTACTTGGAAATGCTCAGTGGCGGACAGTTAACGAATACCAGAGATATATGGATTACAAAACTGGAATTGCTTAAATTTGCTTTCCAAATTTCCAAATCTAGAAATTCTTAGAGATTTCTTGTAGTTATATCACTGATTGCGTCATAATTGTTAACTATATGTCAAATATCTAAATATAAAATACTCTCAAACATAGAACACCAATTCTTTCATCGAAGCTACAGAACTGGTGAAGTTCGGATTTTCATAGGGATCACTTGTGTTCTATGTTTGAACTCGAAAATAAATAGATATTTTTTTGTTTTGTTTTGTTCTCAAACTAACCACCGATTTGATTATTTGATATGGAAGATTCTTTTTATCCATTTTTTTTTTTCATTGATTTATTTGTATTACATAATTCACTGCTTTCTTTGCATATTTTTATTTAATAACTTTTGACAGTATTCTTCTTTTTTAGCTGAAAGAACTCTGAAATAACTGAAAGGACAAATTCCAGTTGTTCATTTTCGAATTTCATTAAAATAAAGCAAACAATTTTTGTTCTTCGAAATATCTGTGCATCTTGATTAATTCTAATTCTTTTCTTAAAATATTTTTTGGAAGGAGTTCATGAACTATTAAGGAATCTCCTATCATTTATTTTAAATTGATATCTGACTAACAAGCATCAACAATCCTGCAGCATTAGATGAGTTTGGAAATCTGGGAAGCTTTTTGATCAAATTCCAAATTATTTCTAGCACAAGTCTTTTTGCTCTGTACTTCACTATACTAGAAAAATTTTGAAGATTGAAGAAATGGATGCCATATTTTTCCGACATTTTTTCTTTCATTTTCTTTTTTCAGCTATTCGTTATCTTATTTTTTACCACCTAAATTTTAGGAAATCAACTTTTAGTCGTAATATTTTTTTGCTGAAACAAATGAATTTTTACTCTTTCAAATGCGAAGGAAGATGAACCATCTGCTTGTCGACGTTTTAACTGAAGAGCTATTGGTTCCTTTGAATGAATTGATGGTGCTTATGAAATTGTTTACTTTATCAATTTCTAATCATCTAAAATCTAAAAGCTCAATATCGATATCTGTTCTTTGTGTGTTTCTCCACCTGCTGTGTTTCTTAGCTTTATCTAGCAATCTATACCAGTAAACAAAAATAATTCGATTGTTTTTTTAAAATGCATTGGAATTCGATTAAAGTATTATAAATAAAGTCTTATACAATTATTTAAAAGTATTAATCAAGTTTGTTTATCCATTTTAGCCCCTTTTTATTTGACATACTTTAGAAGTGATATTTGTGGAAATTGTAATCTATAACTTTAACTTTTTCAGCGTCTTTAACAGATGCTCTACTTTCATGGATGTAACTAACTATTCCCTTTTAATTGTGTTTTTCGAAAATTCCAGTTTCTCTCTTTCCCTTTTCACTCTTTCGTCCTAAATTGCTGCAGATCTATAAACTGTTATTAGTGGGGTACTTGATGATTCTCCTATCTTTCTGGCTGAAGCATAGGCCCATCTCAAATTCAATTTTCCCTCTTGTTAGTTTTTCATAGAGCTAGAGAGCATTCTCTTAGTGAATGTGATGCACATGAAGCAGGCCTTCAGTAGTATTTCTGCTTTAATAGGCAGCTTTTTTCTCTCAGTTTCTGCATTTTATGTGTCATTTTTTAATGAAGTTCTGCGCTTCTTAATCATAACCTTTACACTTGCGCTGCTCGTCTTTATTGTAAATATATTATTGGGCCTCACTATCTTGGCTCCAGAGGACTTATCAGATGTTTGAATTTTTAAAGAAGTGTCACTAATCTCGAACAGAAATTTTATGAAAAGAAAGGTGGTTTACAACTCATCTAATATATTACTTCTCGTAAACACAGAGGAAAATGATCGCTTCAAAGTTTCTAACTCAAATACGTTTCAGATAACCGTTCATATCTGAGTATCGCTTTTGTTATATCTCTCTCTTACTATTTATATTTTTGAATGTGAAGTCTTTTCAAAGTAATCTTTGTCGTTCGTCGCAAATTGCATAGAGAATATTATTTTCTTAGGTACAAATTCGTTCAACTGAGACATTTTAGCTGTCCATTCGTGTTTACTGCAGTGCGATAAGACTGGGTGGCGTTTTATGAAAGGAAAAATGGATGAAATGTTTTCAAAATTAATAATAAACCCAACATCACTTTCAACTTTCCGAAAAATTGGAACATATTTATTTGATTTTTTTTTTTTAAAAAAGGATGTTTTTTGAGGAAGGAAATTTCTGTGATCTGTGTTGAGATCTTCTAGCATGAATTATGATGTGGATAATTCTGACTCTTCAGACTTCAATGCATGTATGCAAAGAATAGCAAATACATAAACATTTCAAATTGTGCGAATAAGTAAAAGCTTACAAAAATCAGTTTCAAAAATACTGCATACAATTTCGTAGTTTCCCTATGGTTTCAGGATATCTTTATTTTTCCCACTTGTGGGTGTTCAAAACTTTTTTCGTTAAATTTTTTTCTTATATTGTCGAAAGCGGCTATCTTCTACTTGCTTTTTAAAGATCAAATGGCATGCATTTTTAGCAACTCCTCTTCGTCCTTCATTCCTCTGCATTTGTTCCCTTTATATTTTGCCCTATTTCTTCGAAAGCTACGAGACCTAGCTGCTTTTTTATTCTCACACTTGTGTACTTAAATACTCTTAAATTTTTATCATCGAAGAATTGGTCTTTAGGAAAAAATTTTTTGACAAATTCGCATATTTTTTAAAAATAATCACTTATAATTTCTATGTAAAACCCGTTGTTATATCTTCTAAAAATTGCTATGGTACAGACATTTGTATAACTGTGAAAGTTATTATTACAGTAAAAGCACCAGTGGCTCGATCTTGATGGTTCTTCATAATTTTTGATTGTTTAATTTGATTAGCTGAATTAATAATTTTTGTTGTTTTATGTTGCTTATTGGATAGAACTTGTTGAGAAAGTTTTGATAAATTAAGATTCACTTTCCTACATTGATAGAACATACATCTCTCATCCGGCTGATTCAATACACAGCGTTTCATCAGGTATCTGCAAAGCTGTCAAATATTCTTGTCACTTTTGCTAAGTATTGATAGAGCAATGGAAATTATTAAAAGTAAAGTGAGGAATTGAGCTGATAGTTTTTTGAATTTTGAGAATAAAGAAGAATTAATAAGTACAGGAAGCATTCTTTATCACGGTGTAAATCGATAATATTTGAATAAGCACAAAGGTATGCATAAAGCCGTGTCAGGTGTTTTAAAGTTCGATGGATTTCCTGGAATTTAATAAATGCAAATGCATTTTGGATCTGTTCTTTTTCAAATAAAAGAATAAATGAACATAGGATTAATAACATTTTCTTTCTGGCAGATAATTTAAAAACACTACAATTAGGTTACATTATCTGAGTTATATTTTTATCAGTGACGTGTAAACAAAACTGAGCTGTATGGATCAAGTTTGAATATAATTTTACTGTTAAGTGCATTTTTTGTTACGATGGAATACTATTGTTGATAATGACTTCATGTGGAACATAATTCTCTTATCGGAAATATATTTGGCATTCTTGATTAGTTCCTATTGGATTTGATCATGTTATTATTTTTTTTAAGAAAAAGAAAAGAATTACTGTAGTAGCGGATGTGTTATCATGAGTTTCTGCATCACAAATGGCAAGAAGAAGTGAGAATGTCGATACTGACATACTTTTTACTATACCCACCTGAAAAGTTCAGTTTTTCTAAGGAAAGTCGTTGTAATGATAAAAATGCCTTTCGACACTCATTCATTGTATTGGTTGTATTGCACTGCACCACTTAATCACAATTCTGTCAATATAGAGAATAAAAATCCTCCTTGAAGTCTTTGGAGAATTTCACTCAATTTAACAATCGAAAGGAATTATTTTTACTTTTCCAGAACATACTATTAGCATGAGTGTAAGTACAAAGTGCTCTAAGAGATTCCGTCGTCGAGTGAGTTTACATAGACATTAATTACTTTTCTAGCCAGACATGGAAGAATATTTTGTGTATGATCAGAGCAGAATTCTATGATATTATGAGATCCAATATTATCTACGTTGACGTGATCCGTTTTGTTGTTTTTTGCAATACATTCCTGGTAATTTTCATAACAGTTCCACATCATTTCTTTTCCGCAAATTGCAAAAACAATAATGAGAATCTCAATGCCAACCAATTTCAACATTTACATAGTAAAATGAATTTTCCTCTTACCAAAACTATATATATATACATATAACTTTAATGCTAAATTTGTATAAAATCGTTTTCTGAAGCAATGTCCTGTAAAGTTTCATTATCCTATAAAGTAAAATTAGCCAGCTTTTCCAGCCTCACTTCCTGACAAATGTAATATTTTCTGCATAATGTGCACGTTTAGGAGATTCATCAAATCCGATTTACTTGACTCACTTTTATTTTGACGACCACAAATATTTACTTTCATCATTTACATTAATAGCTTTTCTTTACACTTTCTGAAAGTTGTGTTTTGTTCTTCGTGGCTATCATAGTTTTGTTGAATGATTTGTTGTCTTCTAAATTCCTAAATGGTTTGCTTAATTTTCTTCTATACCACTTTCCAAGCGTACCTGACATTACAAAATATGTTTGAAAGGATTATTTAAGGCCAGTTTTTTAATTTCATTACTTTTCCCAGTAATTTCAAGAATGCGTCAGTGATGATAATATGGGCAAAATAATGTATCATTATCATTATCATACGGCTTTTACTTGAAAAGAGCTAATATCCATCACTTGTGTTATATTTAAGATTTTTGGATACAAACATCTCTCCTATGTTAAACACATATGTATGAATTTCGAAGCGTTTCTTCAACTCTTTTCTGTTTATTACTGATTTATCTTCGAAATCTGTCTTGTTTGCTGAATAGCTGAATATTTAGCTTTTAAAAGCTTGTCTCCTTTTCAGAGAACCAAAGATTAAAGGTAAAAGAAAATAAATAGTTGTTTTTTAAATGTACTTAAAATAAATCTGTATGTGATATAGATGTTTCTTTTCTTCCAGAACACTTTTATGTCGGAATCTATCGGAATTTATTTTTAGCGTCATGCACTGAAAGGAATTTCCAGTAAAATCCAAAATATTTCAAATATATACAAGTAATTTTGTACTACTGTTATTTCACCTTGAAAGTTATTGTTGTTTCATTTTTTTTAGTTCCTTTTTTTAAATTTTGGCAGATGTTATTGTGCCTCTTGCTACATCTTTCAAATGCTACTTAAGTGTGAAATTGTTTTTCTGTGGTTGAAACATAACATCATCACAAAGCATGTTGGATACTTTATTTGGTCATTTCCACTTTCACTGTCTACTTTATTAGTTTCATTATAATCTTTCCATTGTTTTTTTCATTTTTTTTGCTTGTATTTTGCCAAAACGCATTCCAAGGGGATATATAGATATCATTTACAATATTTAAAAAAAAAAAAAACAAGCTATTGCACAGAGGATAAACTTAACAGAAATAAGAATTTTGAGATTTTCATTGTCCTATAAATTTTCCGAACAACAGTTCTGTGCAGGAGAGAAAATAATAAAAAAAAACGAAATTTATGAAATGTTATTTAGAATTTCTCTTTTCTCTCCAAATTACAGAAGGATAGTTTTTAATGCACTAGCTTGTTTTTTAAGTATGTGTAAAATGATATTTTATTACTGTTTCAGTTTATCTGAAATAAAGTATAATCTAGGAATTTTCTTTTTAAATAGTATTCAATTATCTTAATTTACTTTGTCAGTGAAAGGAAGCAATTTAGTAGTATCGTTCTCACAGGTAATAGTATCATTGACTCTTACTTGGCTCATTTCTCACTCCTTTCCCACTTAGTCCATGGCCATTTGACGAATAAGAAATTGTAAAATGTGAAAAGTGAAAAGAAACTTAAAAAAAAAACTTTGAAAAACTTTTACTTTTTTTCGCAAAAATCTGCATAGATTTCTTAAAGTCTACATGATCTGAGAAGAAAATTTCGGGAAACATCATTTGATTTTAAATCTTACATGCTATTTCGAAATTTATCACTTTTATCGTTGTCAAATAAGCCTGTCAAATAAATGATACATTTAATTACTGCTTTTAAAACTTCTGTCTTCATTGTCTTTGATCATTCTGCTATTCCATAGTTTTTTAAAATACATACTGTAAATTATTATAAACTTTATTATGAGATAGGACATATATGTCTTTTACATACTGCACATAGTGCATGTTTAACGTTTACACGCTCCTGAATGTTCTCTGTACATAGCAAAATACATAAAAGCAGTTCAGTTGCAGGAAATATCTTCAAAATACTTCTTCTCAGCTGGGCTGTATAGAATTCTTTTAAAGTATGGCCTATGGACAGAAGCGCTAGACGCAAAACTATATCAAGACGGAAAAGCTCTTTTGATTCCTGGCCATAGTAACTTTTTTTATTGTAACTAAAACAATATTTATGACTAAAATAATAAAGTTATGTTTCGACCACTTATTTTAATTTTCTTCAGATTAAAAGGAATAGTCGGAAAAAATCAATTCACCCGATAAGTCTCTGGTTTTAAAGGCTACTTCAATATTTTATTTTGCTGCACGAAAGTAGAGAACCTTTTCTGGACGAATTGTAGCAAATTTTAACTTTTTAGCATTTTTGCTTCACATTTTATTCAAACCAATGATATAGCGGAAGTACTGAAGTTCAGCTAATTTCTTTAACAGTTTATGTTAAATCGTAAAATTGTCAATCAAAATCCTCATATTTAACTTACACATTGATTATTTAAAGATTTGAATCAAATGAAAGTGAAATTGTACGATCTCGTAATCTGGAAAATTCACTAATTCTCTCCACCCTCGACAATTCCATCTATTTACTTCGGTAGAATCAGTGTGATGCAACCATCGGAAAGTGTAAATGCTTCTGCCTCATGCTTTCATTCAGTTCCATCCGAATCAACTGATTTCTCCGTACGGTAAGTTTAATCGATATTAACCATTTTACTTGTCTTGTTGATTCTAATTAATAATTATTGAAAATAATTCTTTGGTTCTGAATTAATAATCATTTTATTAATCATCAATTGATTGATATCACTTTGATATCGAGTTGGTAGATGATGCTGAACAAAATTATTTTCACAATATTTATAAGGGAATTTCCCATATTTTTGTTTTTCGTTTCTCTTAAGTATGGCACTGTTGTAGTAGTAAGGAATTTATTCTCTTAAACGAGGAAGATTCATATTCCGTATGTAGGAAGGTATGTCATTTAAAATGTGGATTTTTCCCGGTCCTAAATTATTATTTGTGATTTAAAAAAGAGACTATTTTTTCAAAATCAAAAAAGAAAAATTCAAAATCTAACCATCATTATTGGTGCTATTTCCAACGTCCATTGCTTAGGATTTCCACTTAATTAAGCAATAATTTTACAGTGAAAGTATATCATCGTCTGCAAGTGATGGATTGACTGAAGAAGGTGCTGATCGAATTTTTCGACTTGAGAGGGAATTGAATGCAGCGAGACATTCGATTGCTGAAAAGGAAGCAAAATGTACAAGATTAAGTGAACTTCAGAATCACGTAGATTCTGAAGTGCAGGAATTAACTGAGGAACTCTTCCAGGTACCTTTCTGAATGAAGAAAGCTTTTTTTGTAGTATTTTTTGCTGTTTACTCGCATAGCATTAAGGATTTCTGTTTTTTCAAACTTTCACTCAACGATCATTGTAGTAGTTATGACTCTAATATATTGCTGTATCAGTGCTTTTTGTTATTTGTAATGTCGTCCAGATGTTTCGGGTTAATGATTCTTACTATTCTCAATGCAGAAGTTTCAAGTGGAGCATAAGAGTTCTTCGCAGTAAATTTACTATCATTGCATGAAACAGCACAAGATATATCTATCTACTACTTGCTGAATGATGCATAATGAAAGCCCTCTAGTCAATTTAGATCCATCAGAGAGTCTGTCAGGTTTTCAGGAAGCCTACCGAATGGTCAATGATGCTGAAAGTCGTCGAGCTAGAGCTGAGAAACTGCTTGCTGAAAGTCGCTTGAAAGTATGTTAAGCATGCATTTTTCGTACTTAAATTTTTCTCCTTCTCTCTCCATCCTTTTTTCTCTTTCTTTTTTCCATCTACTTATTTCCCAGTTTACCTTATTTTTTTTTTTTTTAATTTTATGATCGTTTATAACTTGACTTGATGCTTGGAATGCAAGTTACTCGAATTTTGTGAACTCAGTATAATTTTCAGGTTGATATGCTAGTGGCCGAAGTTGAAGCTTTAAAAATTATCGTGAAGTCACCAGTGTCCTCCTACTCGTCGCTAGTAACTCATTTGACTGCCGTAACACCTCATCGGACTAGCTTAGCGTCACGTTTTCTTGGCAGCAAACGTGAGCTTATACGAATCCATACGTTCACTGATTCTTCACTTGCTTTTTTTGCCTTTTTTTTCAGATAATAAGCATTATCTCAAAGTTCTTTTTTTTTGGGACTTCATTTATCTATTCAATTTTATTTGGCTTTTACTTCCACTCGCTTTTACATATGAGAAACTTTACTCAGTCAAGAATTAGAAGAGAAGCTGTACTTTTCAGTTTTGGGAAGTTTCTTTGAACTAGATACGAAATTGAGCTAATTTTAGGTGTAACAGTGGAATCCGGTTTATTGAGATAAAAAAATAGCTTTTTCTATAGGACAAAAGGAACGACATAGTTCTGCAAATAGCCATAAAAGTTACACTTCGCCATCATCGGGACGGGATTCAACACTGCAAGCGCAAAGCGAACCGGTATCTGAGGTACTAACCATTTTCATTGTAACTTTTATGATTTCGAGTGTAATTGTTTCTTAACTTTCTTGATTAAAAGGATCACTCTCAAATAATAGAATTACTACTGTCATTGAGGATTATAACAGCTAGGCCTTTTCTAATATGGATTTCAATTATGTTTGAAGCCGTTGTTAGTCAGATTAATCGTTCAGATCGATCCTATTTATCATAGAGAATTCATACAATGGAGAGAACGAGGTGCTTCGGTAGATGACAATACGTCATTCCTGTCACGCATCATTGCAGAAGACGTTTATCCATGTCTTAACTTTAGTAGTACTAAAGTAAATTACTTTTTCTTTGTTTTCCAATTTAAATTAAATAATCTTAGATATTTTACTTGGAATTTCTCGGTTTTTTTCAAAAGTACAAAAATTTGATAATTTGGGTAGTATTCACATTATCAGAATCGAATATGGTGATGCCTATATTTATGATTAAAAATATTTGCTTTTCTGTGAGATTTTTTTTCTTAATTATTTAATAAAAAAAATATGGGTGAGATTATGGGTTTTAATTGCTGTATAAATTCTCAGCTAACAGAACAAGTTTTGGATGCAATCAAGGCAAATACTTTGGAACTAGAAGCTATTTCGGAAGCAGAACCACCTCTTAGGTAAGTCATTTGTTCTGCATGTAATCTCCCTCACTTTTATTTAGCACTTATTGTAGCAGTTACATTCTTCAATTTGCTACTGCGGAGAGAATGGTGCCTTGTAAGTTCACACCTATCATACATATTATGTGCATATTTCAATGTATGATTTCAATTTCTTTTCAGTCTTTTTTTCTCCAGATTCTTTTTTTGATTTTTAAAGATTTTATATCTAACAAATACTCAAGATGGAAATCTTTCATCGAAATAGATTACTATTATTGCAGGATTTGTGCATTATCTATGATTCCACGTTTTTGTCCCTATAAAATGAGAATTAATCGTGATACCGAATGGTGCTACATTGCATTGTTGGCACGAAATCGGGTTCGTTTCTTCAGTATTGTATTAGAAACAAATTGCTTATCGCATATATAATTTTTGCTGTACATTTTATAGAAGCTTAGCAGTAAATGTCGTATGCTACAAGTCCTTGCTGTTTCGGTATGACTTTACTGCCATTCCATAGTCTTAAATGGAAGCTTGCATGAGATGTATGAAATATAATTACGTCCTAATCAAAATGAGCCAAATGTTAAAATTCAAGACGAGTTCTCAAAGCTTTTTAATCTTTGGCTAAACAGTCGACAATCTGCAACCGCAGGGTTTCGGTTTGAAGCCTCTGGTACCGATGTTTTGCTTTGGTCCGTTATGTCGTAACCTTTGCATCTTAAAGTTATAATTAAAAATTGTATTGTCGAATGAATGAAAACTTTATCAAGTAAAATTTCTCTCAATTATGATTTGAAATTTCACGATCCTTTTCCAGATAGCTGCTGTTTGTGATTTTTTTACCTATATTCGATACTTAAACCAAGGAATTGTCAAATGTGGCGTGCACGATTCGTACTGGGATATTATAACATTACGCAAAAATATGGCGCTGGCAAGACTTGGTCTGAATTTCACCCCCAAAATTGGAGGTGGAACTTCGTAGTTGTCAGCTCAAATGAGTGCATTAATTACCTAAGAGTATTTTGTTTCTTGACTATAATTTATTATTTTCAGATGTTACTTGCTTAATTTTTGAATCCTTATTAAAGAAAAACTTTGTTATCATTGATAAAAAAAAAACAGAATAATGCTACTAGAGCTGGAAAGTTAATTTTTATATACTGAAAGCATGCATTTTGTAATGAAGGTGTTAGATTTGTTTTATGTTATATAGTTTGACCTGTACTTTTTATTATCATAGATATAGTATTTTGGTTAATATTAATGTTAATTTTGATTTTGCAATAGTTGAAATGCCCATCAAATTCTTTATATGAAATGTTCAAAATATGCAATAATATTTCGTTCCAAGTTTCTTCATTTATTTGTTTCCTCAGTTTTACCAAAAACTGCCCAAATAGTCGTTTGTTGCATGATTTGGTGTCTTCTATACGTCTGTTATTTTTTAAAATCTTTAATACGTATAATAAACAATCCCCAAAATTTATTCCGTTCATCTCTAAATCAACGAAAAAAACATGTCACCCACCTGCAACCATTGCTGTCGATTCAAAAATTTTTTCAATTTTGCCACTTTCCAGCGGCCCGCTGGAAAATGCACTTCGATTAATTAATTAAGTGCCTCGTCCACACCGTGGACAACTGGAATTTCCATAAATTTCGTAGATGAAGTAAGAGTTTTTTCAAGTTTGCGCGCTAAACTGTTTAAAGCGCAAGGATCTGCTGTAAGGTTTTTGAAATGTAAACTTTACAGCATGACTTTTGTTTCTTATTTCAGTTTTTCCCGAGAAGTTGTTCTTTTTCTTTAGAAAATATAAAAGATTTGTCATATCGTCTTTCCAATATCATTTATATAGATTGAACAGATTATTATTATGTGTTACATTTCATTGCGGAAAATAAATTAGCTAAAGTGTTGAGAGAGAAATGTCAGTTAGTTTTTTTTTTTCACTTTGCAGTACTGAATAATATATCGATTTATAGAGTAAAAATTTTTGTACCTAACAAAAATCTTGAAAAAAAAAGAAGTCACAAAGTGATGAGACTTATATACTAATTAGACAAATAGAAATGAAACATTCGTTGAAACAGTTTTAAATCTATAAAAACAATTAAAAATTGATTGTGCAAATGGAGATTAGTGGCGAAACCGAATTATCATGTGATACTAATCAGAAAGTTCATTTTTATCAGTGCAGTTTATTTTAAATGTTATCCAACTACAATTTCCATACCGTTTCCTTGCCAGAAGATATAATTCATCCATAGCTGGAATTACAAATCTTCGTGAACGACTTTATATAGGGCGCACGGATCGCACAGATCATAATTATCTTGATACTACAAATCGATCTGCAAACCATTTTTTACTGTATCATCGCTCAGATGAATCGTTTAAAAGTTGGGCATTATTAAGCAACCAATGTGTTATTTCAGTTAGCTAAGTAGCTCTGATCTTTTCATCCCGACGTAATCACCTTACATTAAAGTGATCACTTTACAGTAATCACTTTACTAAACGTTCTGTTCTAATTCACTTGATTAAGACCCGTTCTGGAAAAATATATTATGAAAATATATTATATATGCGTTATATTCCATAGCCTTCAATTGCAGAAATTGCTGATGTCTACTTATACACCTCGTAATGTGTTAGTTACCGGTGGTTGCGGTTTCATTGGTTCTAATTTTGTGAATTATATCTTTCGAGCCTGGCCACGAACTAATATTGTCAACATTGATAAGCTGATCTTGAACTCAGATGCTTTCTATGTGAATGAAGAAGTAATCGAATCACCTCGATACAAGCTTGTTACAGCCGATATACGTAATTGTTCATTAGTTGGGCGCATCCTGAATGAAAACAAGGCAATCATTTTTAGTTTTTGGAATCTAATTTCCAAAGATTTGGAATCTTTGGAATCTATTTTACAGATAATAACAGATAAACAGACATTTCTATCTATCATTAGCATTAAACTTTTTCACTTTCGATATCGAGAAAGGTTAAATGTCATGCATTGCATTGCATAGAAATATTTTCTGTTCGCGACATTTAAGATGGTTTCACCTTTGGATAATTCATTAAATCCCTGCAACATATGTTATTTTATACTGCATCCATTACGACATAGTAAAATGGCGCTCATTTCTCTATTCAGTTAAATAACTATAGTCAATAAATATTATAATATAGCCTTCCCTATCCCATTGAATGAATTCTTTTCGAAGTGATGAATAGTCATTTAATGCTTTTATTTCTATGAATCCTGTATTTTGTTGAATCCCAAGTGAAGAGAGTGGGTAAGAAAAGGCCACAAGTCTAGGACTGGATTAATAACCACAGTTAGAGTTTGTCACAAAAAACTTAAGCTTTTGGTGATCGCTAACAGCTAAATGAATGGTTAGGATAAAGTGCATAACAGAGTGGTAAGGCAATAATTGTTCACGGTGAAGACATTGATATGATTTAACTACTGCTTCTTGACAAACTTTGATGAATCCAAATAGCACAGCGGAAATTACAAATATAAACAATTCAGCATGAAAATCTTTGAGTTCAGATGAATACAGTTATCAAACAGTTAAGATTTCTTATATCATTAGATTTAGTAGCTACAAGCTAGTCCTAACTTCATTGTTATAGATTGACACCGTAGTACACTTTGCTGCGGACTGCACTTCAACGCGATGCTACGACGATCCTGTGGAATCAATTGAAAATAATGTGATTACATTTATCCAGTTTATGGAAATTATTCGATCTTACAAGAAGGTGGAAAGATTCATACATATTAGTACTGACGAGGTTCATTTCTTTTTTTCTCGGTTTTGAGTTTGGTTTTTTCCCCTTATAGTAGTATGTTGGTCCTCAGAGCTTTCATATTGAAAAATTGATTCAAAATTCAAACATTCTTACTTTTCTGTAATCAGACAAGGAGAAAAATATTTGTCCATTTCTACTTTAGTTTTTGAGAAATTCTTGAACTTTTAATGAAATTTATGCATTTTCTTTCAAATGTTTACAGCCATTCTTAGCTATTTCTTCCTTAAATGATATTTCACGATTATTTTTGCAGGTATACGGTGATTCTAGCTTGGTAGCAGATGAAAAAGGTAAAGCAGAGGATGCACTTCTTTTGCCCGGAAATCCTTACGCGGCTACAAAAGTGAGGAAAATAAGATTTTGATGAGAAATTCACGAAATAAAACAAACAGGAACTTTCAGTTTGTTTTCAGGCAGCCTGCGAATCATACATTCATATTTGCTGCGAGTTGTTTGCAATGCCAATCATTATTTTACGCATCAACAATATCTATGGACCTAACCAGTGGGATGTCAAGGTTTCCTACAGTAACATACAGTAGCAGTAAGCGAACTATTCTTCAGATTAAATTTTTAGATGCAAATTTCTTGAAACAGAAAATCTTGAAAGCATGGAATGAATTGTAATAAAAAATTGATCTTAAACACTCTTTTATATTATTAATCTTGAAGATTAATTCCGATGACTGAAAGTAGTTTTAGGTAGTTCCTCGTTTCATTAAGTTAGCTAAAAATATGGAGAAATTTACCGTGCAAGGTAGTGGTAAACAATTACGATCATGGCTGTATGTCGATGATGCTGCTGAAGGCATTCGAAAAGCTGTCGAAAGTGGAACAGTTTATGAAACTTACAACATTGGAACTTATTTTGAAATGAATGGTACTTTAAACTATAGTTATCTCCTTCATCAATATGTAACAGTAGGTTAATACTAGTTGTTATCTTGTAATCATTTCGTTATTTTTTTGCAGTAGTAGATCTTGCATACGTTATACAAGCGGAAGTAGACCGGCAACTCGGACGAGATCCAACTGCTGTGGAATTTGTTGGTATATTAGATCGGCCATACAACGATTTACGCTATTTGCTCGATTACAGCAAAATTAATCTGCATACTGGCTGGTCACCAAAAGTAACATTTGAAGAAGGTATTTTTTCGAGATTTGTTATTTATAAACCAGGTACTAGGATCTCTTTCTTTGGCTTTTCTGTCGAGAAAACATCAGAATTTTCTCTTTGAATCTAACACAAAAATGCAGCTTTTCCAGTTGTTGATATTCAAATAATTACTCTGAAATGTGCTCTGAAATGCATTTCTTGATCTTACCAAATAATTTTAGTGAAGAATCATTATTATTGAACTGGTGTTTAAGCATGTTTCATCTAAATG
The DNA here is from genome assembly GCA_037074765.1 of Mansonella perstans. Lineage (NCBI taxonomy): Eukaryota > Metazoa > Nematoda > Chromadorea > Rhabditida > Onchocercidae > Mansonella > Mansonella perstans. Next base: position 17,682 of record JBAMDO010000567.1, read on the forward strand.
GATCTTGGTTTAGAAGATTGTTGATAAATGTTCGCTTAGTTGCCATAAATTTTTGATTCTTAAGAGAATGGCATTATTGTTATTTTTTTTATTATTTTATTGATTGTTATTTTTTCTCCGCTGAGCGACGTTATTTGAGTTTCTCATTCCTTATATCATATGTTTGTTTGAATTTCAATTGAAAAGAATCAATTTTAGGCATTAGTCGAGTTGTTTCTTCTGCATTAAATCCACCAAAAAAAAACCAAAAAATGGTTGTTGTCATTTACGGCGGTAAAGGTTGGATTGGACAGCAATGCTGTAAGAAATTGTTTGAGCGGAAGATCAATTTTACACTGGCTAATTGCCGGATTGGGAAGAATAGCGATGATGAAGTGTGTGGTTCTCAGGATTGTCTGATATTAATCAGTAGGCTGGAACTTAGTTTTTTACCAATAAACAGGAAAAGTTTAATGCAATCACTTTGTTTTAGGTTATGAATGAGTTAAGTGGCATCTATTGTACTCATGTGCTGTGTTGTACAGGAAGAACACACGGTGGTAAATTCAAAACAGTGGAATATCTGGAAGGTTCGGACAACTTGGGGGATTTGTATCAAATTTAAATTATTATTATTATTGAAATCAGTTCGTTCTTTTTTTTTCACCAAAACGTCTATTTAAATTTACTTAGCTTTCAGAATTAAATTCATTAACTGTGTAGCTCGAAAATTTTTAGGAGGACCAAACCGAACTTTCGAGAATATAAGGGATAATTTATACTCAGCGATCACTTTAGCGAAGATATGTCAAAAATTGGGTCTGCATTTCACTTACGTCGGGACTGGATATTTATTTGCATATGATCAGGAGCACCCGATAGGTGGCAAAGGCTTCACTGATGACGGTATAATAATTGAATCAGTTTTTAGTTGCGGCTTGTTATGCCGCGATAAAATGGAGATAACAGGTGTTGCGTTCGTTAGGGCGAGAGATAGAAGTAGATTCTTGAATAGATCTTTAATATGTTTTCACAGATGGTGTAGTTTATTTTATTCATTGGAAATATTTTTGGGAAATTTTTTTCTGTTGATTTTATCTGATTAATAGTTTTAGATTTGCCGACATTCTTCGGAAATTCATACTCTGTTGTGAAAGGTATCACTGATCGTATGACACAACAGTATCAAGGTGGAATCAAGGAATGCTTAAATGCTCGAATAACGCTACCACTGAATTTTTGTTTGGATGAAGAGAGAAATCTGTTGACCAAAATTTTGGAATATAAGTAAATTTTATTTTGCTCATTTTTGAAAATTGTCCTTTTTTTCTTCATTTCTGCGTGTTGTTTACGAGCTTGGCCCGAAACGTTTGAGAAGATTCCACTTACCAGATCAAAATTGTTAGTTATTTCAATTTGAAATTAATTTTGTTTGTTCATTTTAAGGCAAATCTTCGACGTTCCAGTATCAATAACAGTACTTGATGACTGTATACCAGCACTTATTAATCTCATGGAAAGACGTATTGGTGGCAATTTGAATTTGGTTAATCCCAAGCCGATCAGTTTTTCTCAGATATTGGAACTGTATAAGGAGGTTAATTTAATATCATAAAGGATCCAGAAGTAATGTCCTCACTTAACAATTGATTTTAGATTGTTTGTCCGGACTTGCATCACTACGAGATACTAGATTCAAACGATGACAAATACCGTGAGCTATGTACGACAAAAGGAAACTGTGCTTTGGATACATCCAAATTGGAACAGCTTTGTCCAGAGATTCAGAACAGTTTCGAAAGTTTACGGAAGGGTTTTATGAAGATGAGAGTTAATCTTAAATAATCCAAATCTTGTGTTTAGATGATTGCAATAAATAAATCATTATGCCTTGAATCATTGCAATAAATAAATCATTATGTTCTGAATTATGACGTAATTTTTACATGCTCTTACTTCAAGCGAAATATTTTCCTAGAATGATGGGATAAATTTTTAAAAGTGAGATTGATGAATGGAATAGAATCAAAGTTGTCAAATTAACCAGTATTGAACGATTCAGATTGTAAGATATTCTCTGCAAAATGTTTATTCCTCTTTTCAATGCAAATGAGTTCCTTAACAATGTTATGCACTGATCACAGTCCCTTCGAATTATATGAAAATTTTTTATCCTTCAACTTTATTTTTCATGTCATAAAGAAAATGCCCTGCTAACAATTGCTTAAGAGATCAATCTACTACAAAGGCGCAGTTGTACTGCGCAGTACAACTGCGCAGTCAATCCGCCTTCTTATACGAATAAAGTTGCTACGATCTAGTGCGTACACAACTCAACTTAACTCAATTCAACTCGACTCAACGTGATCAATCTAAAACATTAGAGAATCAATAATCCCTGGTCTAAACGTTGGCCATTCCTAGCTACTAATTGACCTCTCAAAAATCCACAGCAAAATTTTTGGTGCCCGAGGTGAGGTCATGATGTCAAGTAGCATTATAGCCAGTATTCAACCAGCAAAAACCAGGTTAGTCCTCCTTCTTCGAGAAATAAATTTCCTGGAGTTTAAATCTCCGGATCCAAACGCGTCAATAGAATAACAGGGAAACGAGGAGAAAAGTACTCGCAGATAAATTCATAGAGTCCAACTATATGTTAAGTCGCTTCAAAATACATACGACACATAGCTCAAATATATTCAAACAATCACCGTAATGAAAAAGAGGGAAGAAGAAGAGAAAATTTACAAATCAATCACGGAGGATGAATATGAATTATTTTAATTAATTCATGAAGGGAAAGAAGCGCTGATAACGTTAACAACATATAAGGATGAAAGCGAGCAAAAACTGGAACTATCGGGAAACCTTTTTTGTATTTGGCACAAGCGAATCTCAAAACTGTGTTGGCATAAGAGAGTTTTAAACTTGCATAACTAAACTCCTTATTATCAAACTTTAAATCGCTCGTTAAACAAATGCAGAAAGAAAATGTATAAGCGAATGAGGAAACAATGGTTCACTGCAGAGGAATTACAACAGCGGTAACAATACTTCTACTGCAAAGCTTCGCATAACAGTACCGTGTGTGTGTGTGGAAAAAGAGGCATATCCACTTTAAACGATAAGGCGCATTTAGGAAAAAAGAAGTATTTTCAACATCACTTTACAATTCAACATTCATAACTCGAAAAAATACAACAAGAGAAATTTTACTTTTCAAATTATTTTCATTTCATCTCTCTCCTTTTCTCACTCTTTTTATTTTTGTTTTCTTTCTTTTCTCACCAAATATTATATCTTTTTTTTCAAAAAAATCTCTGTAGGAAGACCTTAATTAATCTAATTACTCTTACTTATTCTAATCACTCTTACTTACGCTAACAACATCCTAGCGTACGCCATATCCTATCCTAGACACTAGATCGCTATAAATGTTCATGCATACATATATATATGGCAACTAATAGCGGTCCGTGAAAAAAAATGCAGCATGATCAGGATGCAAATTTAATAAAATGCGACAAATTAGACACGATATCGGTGTGTGCTAAAGGTAAGATGCATTTATTGATTTGGCATTATTTTAATTAATTTATTATTTTAAAAGATGAGAGTTTTACATATTCTTATTTGTATTACTTTTTTACTAATTTAATTATTACATTTAATAATGCTTAATTTTCATAGTAATTTCCTATTTTACTTTTTTTTTGAAATATTTATACATTGAATTTTTTTATAACTTTATAGATTGATATTTAATGATTGTTACTCTTTGATTATTTTAATGATTAATTACTTATAATAATATATCATTCACGGCATGTATTTACTATTTTCCTACTACTCATTTACATATATATAATAAAATTAAAATTAATTATTCGCAGTAAATTTTAAATTTAATGTGTTTATTTATTTGTTTTTTTCTAATATATTTAAATTTAATTGATTGATATTGATATTGCTTTTTTTTGATAATACAAAGTTGTTATCATTATCCATTTAAATTATGGAACTTTTATCATTATCCACTAATATTTTGGAGCTATTATCATTCTCTATCCTTTTCTGTTGATTATTTATGACTAAAAACTAAATATCATTCTAACTGTAACATTTCATTGAGATATTTTTGCTCTTAATTGTTTAATTTTGTTAAAATTTTCATTTTTTTTTTATCCTGACCTTTGACATCATAGTGGCTTATTTATTCCACGGTCATTATTAGTTACAGTAATGACATTTCGCTCGTGACAGTTTTTTATCCGTGAAGAAAGGCTCAGAAATTTTTCCACAGATACTATTATTTATGAAAATACATTAAATGGAACACTTCCGATTGTGCCATATTTTTTAGTGTATTTCATCTTCGTATGTAAATTTAAATTTTGTACTGTTTCAGATAAATATTTTTAAAATTGATTTAAATGGACGAGAATAAGAATGAGATCGATTTGCTTCGTATTGAAAACAAAGATTTGAGAACAAAGCTTGAAACATTGAAGTAATTAATTAATATACCCATTATTGCTTTTACTTAGTACTCTTTCAATTTGATTCGTAAAGTAAGATTTCGAGCTGTGTATTTTGAAAGGCATACCTAATTTTTATAATTTGGTCATAAAAATTAAATTCACAAATTTTTTTCGATAAATTTCAAAGTTTTAAATATAGAAACGAAAAGGTGAAAAAAAAAAATTCTACGTCAAGAATCAAATTGAATCTGTTTGTTTTCTTTTTGAAAGATCAAAGTAAAATAGATGTACGGTAATATATGCGAAAACTTTCTGCTTCCAAGTCAAAATTTCATCCTGAAATTAAAATTTTTGTTTTTCGAGGAAAAGAAACTTCCGAATCATCGTCGTTTATAGCAGTAAATAATGTTCCTCTTATCCTTCATTAAAAATTTTTTTCATATAAATTCAAATTTTCTTTGGTGAATTCAGTACTTTTTTTTTAATAAATTTCAATGTTTTAAAGGCGGAAACGAAAAGTCGATCATCCGAAACTTCCGCAATATGAAAAGAATCTGGGTGAAGTGGAAGCATTACGCAGATTCAGAAGTAGTTTAGTTGAAAGTAATTCAAAATTACAACAAAGGTTACAGGAAAAGGAAAAGGTAATGCTCTACATTTAAGCATACGGTAACGTCGTTTGAATTGTTTATTACTCTTCTACTTATTATGCTCATAAAATTTCGGTCCCTTAAAGATCTAACCGAAATATTTCGTTGTGAAATGATAATATTTAAGTAATGTTCAAGTTTTAGGAATTTCAATTCATATTTTAAATTGAAACAAGAATCAGAAATGAAAGACTCATTACTTGAACGCAAATTTCTGAATTTTTTTAAAAAATTATTGAAAAAAAGGCTTCTTGCAGAATTTACCTAATTTTATTATTTCATTACATATTTTTCCATCTGAGGGTCAAATGGTGGGAAGAAAGATAGTTGTAGACATCCTTATTTCATTGAATTAAAACAGCACTCAAAAAATTCAAAATGAAGGTTCCATTTAGGAATTGATTGAGTTGTCAAAAATAAATCAAGAAATGCTTGAACGATTATCAGAACTCGAAGAACAGCTGGAAATGGCAACAATTGAGAAGGAAATGGCTGAGGAAAAGGCAGAACTTTTGCAGGTTCGTTTGATAATGGAATAAATGTTTCTTCTCCAGTTTGACAAATAAAGTTGACTTGAAATCTTTAATGAATGCTCGAATTTGAACTTCTTCATTTATCTATCATTATAATTTCTTGAAGGCTGACATTGAGATCGAGAAGCAGTGTGTACAAGAATTGAAAATAGAATTGGACTTGTTTCGAAGTGAAATTGAGCTAAAAGACGATGATAAATCACAGGTTTGGTTTTTCTATTATAAATCTTTGCTATATTTGTTGAGTATTATAATGAAATATAAGCTTTTGCACTAAGAATTTGAAATAAATTGAATTGTTGACGGGAATTTTTTGGATTTCGTTTTTTTTTGCTGGTAATCACCGTGTCCCAGGAAGGGCGAGTTGAACAATTCATGAAATTCTGAAAGCACTTCAATATCAGTACTCCAGAAATGCATTTTTTGTTAAAGGAAAGTGGAATACAACTCAAAATGTTGGAATGTCAGAATGTGAAATTACGCGAAGCAATAGTGCGGTAGGTTTGTTTAAAGTTTTATGGATAGGTGGTCAGTTTCATTAATTCAAGATTCACTTTGTGGTGTTTTATTTGAGGTTCCTGGATTTGATTTTGTACATTTATTTAGACTTTACTAGTAGTGTACGACTGTTTAGAATGCGCGATGCAATCGGTCAATTAGCGGAAGATAAACGAAAATTAATACAAAGGAATGAAATGCTAAAAAATGAGTCTTCTACATTAGTGAGAACTTGTGAAAATTTGAAAAGCGATCTTCAGAAAGCCGATCAGACAATGCATATGCTAAAAGAACGGGTTGGTAGAAGTAATTTTTAAAAGTTTTGAATTATCTGATTATTTGTGCTTTTCAAAATTTTGCTTATAATATCTTACGAATTGTTGCAGTTGGTTGGTATTAGTGAAAGCGTAAGTATGCGTGTATTTTTTCTTCAATTCATTAATTTTGTATTGTTTTCTTTCTACTTCAATACGTCGCTTGTGCTTTTGCACTTTTAATATTTCGATTAGTTTGTGGATGAATTATTTTTTGTGGATGAATTATTTGATGAATTATATTATATTGATGATAGGACACATGATGAAATGTGCTTTTTAGATTGATGCAACAATGGACGGTGAGAAAATGATCGAAATTTTGACAGAAAAAAATATAGATCTGGAAAGGAAGCTAAGGTTTTAGCAAATTTGAATTAATATTTCAAGACTTTATTATTGTTAAAAGGCTATTAGTTCTTAAAAAGTTAAAGCTGTATTTGGTTTGCTGATTTTAAATTCACTGATATACATCGGTTTTTGCTCCTGAAAAGATTATATAGATTCCTAGGGTTACTGAAACTAATAAACTCCTTTATTTAAGACCGAAGTTTTGCTATTCTCGCATTTTAATAATTTAAAATTAATAAACAAGGACGAATTTTTATTTCTTCCGCTTGGAGAGTAGGCAGAATTGGGATGAATGTAAGTCTATATTATTACCAAGATAAGTGGTGACAAAAATTACAAGAAATGTTTGCTGACAAAAAATAACAAAATAATAATAACGAGAAATTTTTAGTACCCTAGAAGAAACTGTTGAAGATTATGAGGCAATCAGATCGATGGATGAGGAAATTCTTGAAACGCAAAGGGAAGCTGAAAAAGAACTTAAGGAAGAATTGGATTTAACAAACAGTAGGATAAATAATGTAAGTATATGACGATTAGTTTTTGCTTTCAAGTGGTTTTCTTTTAATTTTGCTAATTTCGCAAACTTAAGCAGTGAGTATATTTTTTTTTCACATCTTAGCTTTTGGCACAACTTAAAATATATGGCGAGCAGGTGGATGAATACGAGAAAATGATCATGAAATTTCGACGGAAAATTGGTGAATTAAATGAAGAAATTCAAGAAAAACAAGATAGAGTAAGTCTGAAGTTTTCTGTCCAATTCATAGAAATAAAGTAAATACAAGCTGAACATAGTTTGCTGGACATTTGTGTTTTCCAAAAATGTGTCAAAAAACATGCAACTCACATTAATTAATACTTCCTTACATGACTGTAGAAACAAAATATTTCCTATTTTTATATTTACGTCGTCTAGAGCAACGTGTTTTACTCTTCCTGCTTCCTCTTTCTTAATTCAGTTCTTCACGGCTTCAAGGCTAAGTTGCATGAAATCCGTTTATGACGGATTTTGTTGTGTTTCAGATCATTAACTTAAACGAACAATTGAAAGGAGAAGAGGATAATAACGCAATGTCGATGCGAAGTATGCTTCTTACTACAGCTACTCAAACATTTGCTGAAGTAAGATTTCAGTTTAACTTTTGTAGAATTTTTTTCTTTGTGTCAAATAGTTTTCCAAATTTCGAAATGCTTACATATTAATTTTCAAATAATTTCAGCTAGTGGATAGAGAGGTGTGTGCTTTGGAACTGAAGTATGAAATTGAATTATCAAATTATTTGAAAGCATTTTTGCCTGACAATTTCTCAAAACCTGGAGGTGAGCAGAGATTCAATAGTTTGCTTTTTCTATTTGAAATTTCAGTGGTTTAAATTTTTTATTTTTCTTTCAGGAGACGGTGATGCAGTGCTCTTGACTGTTCGCTGCTCTCGTATTTTGGCTAAAACAGCTGTGCTGACAAAATTAGTAAATCTTAAGGTATCATCAAATATTACTTGTATATCAAATATTACTTTATGTAGATCTTTTGTTTATTTTTTTCAAGTTTTTATTTTTAAATTTTAACGAAACTCAAAAATTAATTTTTTTAATTTCGCTAGTGTATTTTTTTATCAATGTATTTTGCTAGTACCCACCTGCATCTGGTGGAATACGTCGTGAACACGTTACGAAATGTCATAAAGCAGAACAGTGGGCGCACTGTGCAAAATTTTCATTTTTTTTAAGCAATTTCAGTTCTGCTGTTCGACAATATGAAAGGTAAACTCTTTTGCGGTTTTACCCGAAAATATTCTCTTTTAAGTTCCGATTAAGGCAATTTGATGCATTTAAAACTTGAAAGTATATATGGAATTCAGGAATTCAGAGAATAAGAATATTTCACCTATGATGCATGTCTTGATTAAAAAAGAAATTTTTAGATCATAAAAATAGGATAAAAATGCATAATATATCAAAAACTGTTCTGGGTAAAAATGCATAATACAAAAAAAATGTTCTAGCGTGTTACGTCGATGTACGGTCGAACAACTGTTACGTATGGCACCGCTACAAAGTGAGATTGCGAAAAAGGAACGAATGATTGATCAGTACATTGATTTATTGAGGAGTGATAAATTCGACGAAAACACTCCGATCGATGATGTCATCAAAGCAATTAATCATTTAGAGGTTTACTTTATTTCCCATAATATTTAGTGCAAAAATTCATCATAAAAGATCTAAAAATTTAAAAAAATTTGATTTTAGAAATTTAGAAACATAGTTTCATAGATATTTTTAAATAACTACATTATTATACCATTTAGCTTGAGCTAATGTTTAGTTTTTCTCACTTATCTCTTTTCCTTTCATTTTCAATACTCTGTTTGTAAATCAAAAGAATGTGCAAAATTTGCATTACAAAATTCAGGACAGTCGATTTTGTAGATTCTTTTTTATTGTCTCAGTTTTATACTGGAGGAGGTCTTAAGTTCCAGATTATTTTTGGACCGGGATATCAGAACTGTTGGAAAACTTGTGACAAGTATCCAAAAAAGCATATCGAATTTTCTTGTCTCTTATTATAGCATAACATTGGCAACATCTTTTTAAAATTTGTGGTTCCAAAAAAAAATTTTATCGATTAATGGTAATGGGGATTACTTGCCAGATCATAGCTCAACAATCAGTCAATCGTGTTGAAATTATTCACGGTAATCTGTGTTTACATATGATAAAGCATTATAGAATATTTTATCAATTCACTTTTCTCGAGAATGGTATGATGTGCAGCAATTATTTCTGGATTTTTGTACGCAACTTCTCAAAGGATTATATTGGATGAAAATTAGTGTGCAACGTATTATCTTTACTCTTGTAAGTTTTACTATATTTGGTTTTTTTTTTTTTTTTTTTCACTTCAATCAGAATACGCATTGAACAAGGGCAGATACGCATTGAACGCATTGAACGCATTGAACAGATACGCATTGAACAAGGGCATCATTTTGTTCTATCATTACTTTTTTAGTCCCACATTACTGAGAATGGTACTAACGAGTACATGAAATCGATACTAACATGGGTGGAAACATGTGAGCAGCTTTGTATGCGTTTAAAAAATCGAGTCTCGATTGACGAAAACTTGACATTTACTCAAGATGTTTGTTTTTATCTTATTGCAATCTTAATCACATTTTTTTTAAATCGAAATTTTCTTACTAAAATCTTATAGGTATCAAAATTCTCAATATTTCTTTTTTTTGATCACTGCTTCGTACAATAAGTATTGATTCATTTCAGTTGGAAATTCAATTGTCGAATTGCAATATGTCATTCAAAAATATAGCTTCAGCATTTGATAGTGTATGCAGTATTACAAGTATTCAATTGAGCACCGTTACAGGTCTCATCTTGATATAATTTATTTATTTAAGATTTCCAGGCTTCTGTATTTATCCATGATTATATTATCAATTGGAGATAAGAAATTGCAAAAGACTTCTAAAATGCTTACCCTAAATGTATTTTTATGTAGAATTTTTTAACTTCTGATGTTGCTGCAACTTCTGTTTCTTTGACAAAGAGATAGATTGTTGGTAGATTAATTTGCAATAAATTTAGGTAAATTAATTTTGTTCATTCTTGGTAGTTGTATTTTTAGAGGCTGACAATTTGGAAGAAAATTGTATTCAAGAAGCTTTTTCGTATTCTGTGGAAAAAATGCATGGCGCTTTAAATGGAGCTCGGGCTACAAAGATTATGAAGTAAGCTTGAAGAATGAGATTAGTACGGAAAGAACTATCATGTTGTGACGCTCCCCTCGGCTTTTAGGAATGAGATAATGCTAATTGTAAAAATCGCAATAATGGTTTGTTTGATTAACAAAAAGAGTAATTGGGAAAAAGAAGAATGCGGGGATATAAATTGACGTGAAAGTGAAAGTATCAAAAAGTGGTAGTAGAATATTTGTTGGCGAAGTGATATAATTAAAAGGGATGAAATGAAAGCAAATTTTGAGCATTAAAAGGCTGAAATTTTGCGAATTTGAAACAGTAAATCAGTTTTAAAATTTTAGTGAATATATGAGAACTGTACAAAATGCCATCAATGATTTGATTGACAAATTTGATGATGAGAACTTGTCGAGGAGTCCTGTGAATAAGGTTTGTTTATGTCAGGACTTTATTTTTTTCTATTAAGTTTCTCTTTTTAGGAAAATAATTGCTTAATTAAAATGACTTCAATATTTTTTCGCGTAATTTGTGAATAAGAATTTTTTTGCTCTCTGGAATGTTGATTGAATCAAATACATTACTTGATGTATTTTTTTTCAGTGCTACAAATATAGGATAATAATAGTTCTGGAAACTGTGTCATTCTTTGTAGACTTTCTTATAAAGTTTTAATCCTGCTTTTCTTGTATCTCTCTATATTGTTTGGAAAGAGATTTAAATTTGAGGTTCAATTATACAGAAAATTTTTCAGCCTCAGTTTTTACAGACATATTTTGATTACATGGATTGATTAATATACTTTTATTGCATAACCAGGCTACTTTTACAGTCTTTTTCATCTCCACTTATTGAACGAGCAAATGCTCGAAAGCAAGATACTGTAGAAGCGGAGAAACTTCGTTGGAATCTGGAAAAAAAAGAAAGCGAAATAATGGAATTGAAAATAAATCTGCGAGCTAAACTTGATGATATTAGCAACTATAAGGTATGTTCAGTTTTCATCAAACATCATTTTTATTCATATGCATCTTGTATTTATTAATCCTATTTGGTTGTCAAGCGAATAGAGAAAGATACTAAATTCATTCAGCTGAATTTAACTGAAATTTAAATTTGATTCATGTATTGCATTATAATAGCAAATAATGAACGAGTTTTGAAGTGAATTGTATTTATTTACGTTCTTCTTTCAGGTACGTTTGGAAATGGCTGAAAATAAAATAGAAATGTTAGGAAAAATTGATCAAAATGAGGTGCAAAAGCTATATTCGCAAAATGAAAATTTACGTGATCAACTAAGGAAAGTAAGAATGTAGGTTTTAAATAAAAAACATTTTACAGTGAAGATATCAATTATAAAATAACTAGATTTATTAAATCGATCAAACAATTGAAAGAATCGTTTTGAATCATGTTCATGAAGTTTAGCAAACTCATCCGTTTTGAATCAGTGACTAGAATCATTGAATGGACACTATGAATACTGGCTATCAATCATTGAATGGATAACTAATAGCAAGCCAATAGAATACGGAATAGTTATATGCATACATACATTATCGTATTTTTTGGCACTAAGAAATACATTGCGATAAAGTAAAGAAAGATTAGATATGAACTTTTCTTCCTTATTTTACTATTTATTTTGTTTTATGATTTAAGCAATGAAAGTTTGATTGGAATTAACAAATGACGAAGTAGCATATTGAATTGGTAGGTAATGCTTATTACGTCTCTTTTTCTTCTGTTTCTTTTTTACTTTTATTTACTCTTTCTTTTCCCCGTTTGTTATAAAATAAACTTTAGAATACTAAAAATAAATCTTAAAAGTTGTCTTTTTATGAAATATGAGTTCTTCTTAAGCATAAGCTGTTAGTTCGATCGAGTTCCCATTTGCACTACCATTATCATTTCCTGTTTTGAGTGATCGATGTTTCAAAAAATCTATTTTTGAATGTCGTTCCTTCCAATATCATATATTCGATAAATATTCTAAGATGACAAATATTCTAACAAATATTTACAAATATTCTAAGATAAATATTTTTTCGACAAATATTCAGATATTCTACAAATATTCTAACGACAAATATTCTAAGGTGTACATTCTAAGTCTGTAAAATTTTACTACTCAATTTCATATCTTATATGTTAGGTTACAAGATTCATTTTAGTTAATTGGCAATCCCTGGTAATTTAGGACCTTTTCAAATAATAAAAATGCCTTTGTTATTATTCTTTCATTTTTACTTCTTTCACTTATCAACTTAAATATCAGATTAGCAAAAGTTTCTAATTTTATTCCTTATTGCAACTTAAATATCAGGTCAACCAAAAATTTCTGAATTGTCTTTCTCATTCCTCTTTATCTCTATTTTTGTCTATCAGGAAATGACTTTTAAAATCTTTTAAATTTTACCAATCGATTTCATGTTGTGTACGTCAGATCTTTTTTTTTTAGCTAATTAGCAATCTTTGGCAGTTCTGGACATTTTCTGTTAATAAAAATAATTTTTCTTTTATTCATTTATTTCTACTTCTTTTACTTATTTATTTTTTCATTGCAGAGAATATGAAGATACATTGGCAAGTTTGCAGCATGAAATTGATATTTGTGAAAAAGAAAATTACGAATTACGAAATCATACCAGATTTATCAATAAAAAAGTCTTATTAAGTGTATGTATCTTTATTCACCAAATTTTATTGAATTTTTCAAAAGATGTTAACTTTTTCAAAAATTTTCAAAAGACATTACTCTTTTCTTTCTTACTTGTAATGATGTACATTTAATAATTTTTGCGGCATATGTGTCATTTGGTAAGTCTCATGTGGGCTATCTCAACCCGTATTATTGTCGTCAAAGATAAGGAAGTTACCTGTTGTCCAAAATTTAGCAAATATAAAAATAATTCATTTTCATGATTCAATGAGAAGAAAGTTCCTGCAAAATAACTTTGTCTGAAATTTCGATTCAAACTTTTTTGTTCGATTAATAGAGTTATCCTTCGTTATTTGGCTATTATTTATGATAAGAATATGGTTAAACTGCTAGTTAACATGTTGAATAATTATTTTTACAGTTCTTGATTGAACAGAAGAGAAACGGAAAATTTTAATATGTATATATCAGTGAAATAGATTAGAAATATGATTAACAGTAATACTGAAAATATAATAGTGCTGTTTATAAGAAGTACTAAGAAGTGAAAAATAAAGGTCTTGATAAAATTACATTGTTGTAAAATTATAATACAGAAGTTATTTGAAATTGAATTGTCTTTTCAGCAGCTACAAACAATAAACTTTGATACGATTCATCCACAAACACAAGCATCGATAACACCAACCGATCCTATTCCATCTATTCCGGAGCAATTTAGTGAAGTTGCTTATCTGGAAGGTGAATTGAAAGAAACAAAATTATCATTGGCATGGGCTTATCAAAATATTCGACGATTAAAGGTATTACGAAGCTATTTTCCTGTCTATTTGTGAGCTATGGATCTCATACAGTATGAAGAAGGTTGACAGAATAATTTTTAAAAGCTTTTTTGAAGCAAAAATATAATCAAAAAAATCACAAAGTTAACTTGTGATATTCACGGAAGGAAATTGATTGCAGTGGTGGCTGACTGTTGTATTGAATCTATCGTACATGATATGATAGTACAGATCAGATCCTTAATATATAATATGTTAAAGATATAATTGTAACTTAATCAATAAATGTATAAAATACTTAATAGTTAAAGATGACTTTTTTCCTTGTCATATTTTATTGTAATTGGAAAGAAACAGTAAAGGAAAATCGATTGATTATTTCGTGATTCGAATATTTCTGATAACAATTTTAATCTTTATATTACTAATAATTATACCGTTTCAGTTATACCTGGAATAGTTGCAATGTTTAATCAGTTAGTTCACAATCAATCTAGTCGATTAAAAAATTCGCTCCTTTTAAGGTAAATGAAAGGATGCAAATATTGAATATGATGGGTCCAGTAACGATCTCATCAGATATAAGTGGTCCATTAACGTTACTTGCTGTACAGGTTTCAAAGAAAGATGAATTGGATGAATTGCAAAGACGAGCGGAAAATATATTAGCTGTTAGTTTTATCAAAAAAAAAAACTTCGTACCTTGATCGATTTCAGTAGTGGAAAAGATAGTTATTATAATAATTTTTAGGATTCACGATTTTATCAAATTCCATATATTACTGATATATCGCAGCCAAAATTAAAGCAAGATCTGGAGAAAAGAAAATATCTTGAAAATGTTGCACGTATAAATGAACGAATTGCTGATGTAAGTACTTTAAATTTTGATCCTGATTACGTTGGATTTGTTGGATTTTACAATCTTTCTTAATGGTATTAAAATTGTGCTAACATATTATTTTATCTATTTGGCATAATTAATGCTACATCGCTAAATTTTGCACGTAATTTTATTGCTGATTCGATGATAGTAAATTAGAATCATTTATCATTAATGACCAACTTCTTTACTTTCTGCATTTTCTTTTAAAAATCAGATTTTTTTTTTTAAATCGAAAGCACTTTTTAATTTGAAAAGCTTGCAAATATAGCATATCTAAATTTAGTTTTAGCTAATATAACAATATTATGTTTTTGTTTTGCAGCTAAAAATTGACATACATCGATTCTACAAAAAATATCACAAAGACGAGAAATGGCCTTCACTTTTTGCGAATATTGAAAGTATTACATCAAATAATTGTTGGAAGGTAACATATTTTCGTAGTTTTTGAATGAATTTTTATCACTTCTTAGTTTAAATTAATGCAAAAATTTTGGGAAAGTTTTCATGACACTTTTAAAGTTTCTATATTTTTTTGTGATACTTTCGAGGTTGTTGCTTTTTAGTGTTAACCAATGACTGGTAGCTTTTATTGGGTAATATCCTATTTTTGGAACTTCATGCTTGAAATTTTTTGTTGTAGAAAGAAGAAAGAATGATTGGAC
The DNA here is from genome assembly GCA_037074765.1 of Mansonella perstans. Lineage (NCBI taxonomy): Eukaryota > Metazoa > Nematoda > Chromadorea > Rhabditida > Onchocercidae > Mansonella > Mansonella perstans. The sequence goes on from JBAMDO010000567.1 coordinate 33,205, forward strand.
TTGATCAACCTAAAGGTGTGCATTCTTTAGCTTACAAAAATGCATTCGAATCACTTTTTGGTAATTTGGAGCAGAAAAGAACTGGTTCAACGGAAATCGTTGTATCTGTTTAAAATTTACATGAACATTTTAAGACCACTTATGATCTCAGAAAATTTTAATTCTAAATTATCACCCTGAAATGATTCTTCTGAAAATTTTTACTTTAAATAATTCTATTTGTAACTTTGTGAAACATATCATATAAAGCTCTGTGAAATTTTATATTCCATATTAAAAAACGCATTTAAATTAAATAAATTGCCAAATTTTAATAGGCCATATTTGAAAAAAATTGAAATCAGAGTTAGGAATAGAATTACTTATAGCTTTATACACATATATATCTATTTATTTTCCATTTATTTATATATTCATTTAATTCTCACGCAATTTGCTTTGTATTTGCATATCTTGCACGCATGCTGTTCTGAGACTTGCAAAGCTGACATTTATTAGTATAAAATATTCTGTAGTATCCAGTTATTCTTTTATCCAATTTTGTCCTCTGTTCAAGCATTTGATTTAAATTATGTCCAAATAGATGTCACAATGTGAAAGGCAATTCATAGCATTGAATTTTAGAATTTAATAGCAATTTTCCAGTATTTCGAAAATCTTTTTCTTCTCGCAATTCAGAATTCTTTTGCTACTTTTGTCCATTAAGTTTTAATATGTTTATTAGATTCTTATGTTTTATCATCCATCTACATCTCGATTGCTTTTGAATATCTGTAATAATTTGATCTCTCTAATTTTATGTGAATTTATTGTATATTTCAAACTTTCAAGTACAGTTTTTTCCAGCAATTTTGAAATTTTTACAGTTTAGATTGATAAAACGTTTACATTTTTTTATTCGTTTTAAATTTCAAATTGCTGTATGATCAAAATTTTTAAAGATTCTCATAGAACTGTGCATAATTTCTTTCATTTCTATCTTTGTCAATCTTGTTTTTTTTTATACATGTGTGCTTCAGAATAGCTTACAAAACTAGCTTGCTTTCTTTTCATACAATATATATGGGTTTCTATTTTCCTTTGATCTCAACTTAGTGATATTTGTGAAAGATTTTTGCATAATTTTGCAGTGAATTGTCAGACTAGTCTGTTTAGTAATGGAATTTACCAATTCTATATTTCATTTTTAAAAATCTCTTTTAATATATATTTTCAGCTTTATGTATGTATGTGTCGTATTGATTGCTTCAAAAATTAGTAAATTCATTAGTAATATTATATCCGCGATAACAACAGTTAGTCCAGGATACTAACTATATTATATCAAAGCTTTATTGTAATTCTCAAATCAAAAATCCTCAAAAAGGGATTTTAGGTTTTATTTTAGGATGATTTTAGGCTTATTCTTTTAGCATTTTAAGCTTACTGTTTTGAATCGAAATAAATAAACATGAAAATGAATAATGGATTTCCTTAAAGTTAAAAAGGAATTGGAAATTATGAAAAATAGTTACAAATAATGGATAATCAAAAATAACTTTTTATAATTGAATTTGTATGCTAATTGGTGCAATTTCGAATTTGCTAATATGAGAAGCAATATTAAAAAAATATATATGCAAACAGTAACATCTAATATATGCATAATACATGATAATATATGCAATACATTAATTTAGAAACTATTTTTTGCCTTTCTGACCAGCATAATGACACAACAAATTACAACAACAATAAAAACATCTTTTAATATTTCAACAGTTCTAACAGTTTATAATGTTGATTGATCGGGCTAGTTGAACCGGCCAGTTTCAATTACTGATTAACTTCACATCTAGTTTCTTCGTAAGCTTAAACGAGCAATATGCATAGAAGAACTACTTAATGAACGAAAACGGCTTAAAAGAAAGTCGAAGACGAATGAGTACTACCTGTAATTACTTTATTTGAAATTACAGGATTATATTCCTTCCCACTTTTTCCTTCAAATGTTTTGCTATAAATGACGATTGACAGATAGATCCAAATGCATTTCATGCTAATTATGGGAAAGATAAACAGCAAACCGTTTGAAAATGGAAGATCCAAATTTTACTCTCAATTGTCAATCATCTCATAGAAGACTAAAAATACTTACAAACTTATCGAGTATTTCCGATAGATAGAAATGTCTTTCTGTTATGAAAGCTTGCAGATGAGAAAGAGTAGGACGAAAGAACAAACAAATAACCTTAAAAAATTTCATTTGCTCCTTTAGGAATCAGTCAAATTTGAACCTGCTTGTGCAGATGATATAAGTGCGAGAACAGGTATCCCATCAGAGGAAATTATTAGACCATGACTTCGTTAAATCAAACAACCTGCATCTTTTGAAGCAGAAATTACAAAAGCGCATGATTCTATGAAGGAAGTTGTATAGAAATTCGTAAAGAAAAAATTCATTCCATAAAATCGGTTGCATTCTAGCTGGAGTAAGTCACCCTAGCTGAACAATTATCAATTAGAACTCATCCAGTTAGACGGTAATTGTAAACTCTTTTTAATAAGATTTCATTGTTTTGATATATTCAACAAATTTTGTGAAAGTTTTTGACAAAACATTAAGAATGAAAAATGCATGAGTCCTTTGATTTCATGAACTTTCTTTGTTCTGTTTATATTAGAGAATTATGCAGCTCCACTTATTATCTGGAATTACTCTATTTTTTTCAAAACGAATGAAAATATTTTTTAACCAGATGTCCAACATCATGAAATTCTTTATAGCAGAGTTGTATTCTCAGGTTCCAACAATTGTGTAACATAGTAAAATATAGAATTATAAACGCTCTTCAAGTGATGAAGATCACTATCACAGCCAAAACTTTTGAAATAGAGTTTATCAAATTAATGAATTGGTGTTTGCTTCAATTAGCTTAGGGACAAGGAATTTCAATGGTTTCCCGTACCTTTGGCTCTCAGATATAAGAAATTGATTTTAACCAATGAAATACTACATTCAACAACTGAAACAATAAATTAGTTGCGAACAAAGCGTTTAAAATCCGACACAAAAGCGCAAAAATAAAAAAAAATCAAATTTAAACTCAGAAGTTCAGGATAAGATGATACGTGATGTTTCGCTTCTTCTTCTAGTGACATAAAGTATACTCTTTTTTATATTTTACCTATTTCTAGAAAAGATGCCTGATAACTTTTGAAAAATCAATCAATAGGTCTCAAGGTTATCTGCAAATGAAGTTCGCTGTCTACAAGCAATGAAGAGTTGTCGGTATAAAGTTCACCGAGATCTATCTTCTTCTGAATTTCAATATCAGCGCTATATCTGAAATAAACTGTATGAAAACTAATGCAAAATTTAGGTCAGACAAAGAGGAAGAACGAGGAAAAAATACCGCTAAAAAATGCAGCTGAAAAATTCGATAGAAATGACTTGACCTTTGATTTAAACTTCAATTTTTCCTGTTTAAAATAATTATGTAAAAATTCTGATTAGATCAGAATACATTAAAAAGCCAAGTTTTTCTTCAACAACATTTAAAATGCTATTGAACTGGTCAGCATAACAGAGAAACAGTAATAACGCTAAATATCTTCAAATATTTCATCCAAACAAACCTTGTTTTAGTGAAATTTTTCTTGGATGAAAATGATCGCATTACTTTTTGTTCATTGACAATCTGCATAAGATATTCGATGGAGCGTGGTTGGTCGATATCGTCTGAGACCAAAAACATCCTCAATTCTTCATGCGAATTTGGCACCAGTTGACCAGTTAACTTCAATTTCCAGTTCCATGCTTGCAACGGAAAAGTGGATGAGCGAGTGGTTATCTATAAATATTGTTGTTGAAGATGGAAAGATTGTGCAGTATTAATGCAATTTTATTACAAAAGCAATCTAAATTACTATATAAGGCAAACGTAATAATAGATGCGATCAGTGAAGATAGTTTGAATGCAGTAAAATTTGTGGTCCATCACTTTTTATTAGAAACAATTCGTGTATCGTTCATAACAGGAAGATTGATCTATGAGAGATTAAATAACTTCTTTCTGATTTTTGCACATTCAGATCTTATCAGTCCTAGATTACCAGTCCTAGCATCTTCTTGAATTCATTTCAAGCTAAACTAACGTTATAGGCTTGATCAATGCTTCTGTCACAGTGTAGATTTTCAGCACGAACTGTAATACGTTTGTCCCATCTTATATCTGTATAGTTTCGTAGAATGAACTGCGATCCGTTAAATTCTCTAAAAATCAAAAAATGAAAATATTTATCAAATATGACAGAGAAAAAAGATGAGCAGACTTCAGATATTCGCAAAGTCTTATGAAATTAATTAGGTAAAGAATAAGAATACAAAAAATTCATTAAGCTAATAATACTTTTTTAATGATTGGTGATCAGATTCGTATTTATTAAATTAGCAGACAAGAAGTAATGTCCGTTTCTTTCTTTCTCTCTTTATCTCCTACATTTCATAAGTTCTCATTTCTTGAATTCACTGCAAGAATTATTCCATCATTTTTTCCAAATTAAATTAAATTAAAAACTGCAGAGGTAAGCCAGCTCACTTGCAATTAGCTCTGCTTCCCAAAGGAAGTGCTTGAAACTTATAGGCAAGCGAAATATGTGGATAGAATAATTTTGGGTATGAATCAACCAGTGGCGATCGCTCAACTATTGTCAGTTCATCCGCTGTCATGAATGGAAATCTAAAAAGAAAAAAAAAAGTGTCCTTTTAAAAGCATTAATTTCAATGTATGTTCATTATTCAGATTGAAGAATTAACATTTTAAGAGATTGCAGCAAACATTGCAATATCGATCCCATTTACATAAATTTCATCCTGTAATACTGGATTATGGAGTAGTGCGTCATTTCCGCCTCAGACAATTCAACCTTCATCAGCACTTAGTTTTGCAAAATTTACCCAATGAATAGAAATGCTTTTGTAGCATAACAGTCACATATGCACTTCGTTTTCTGGACAAGATTATCAACTGAACGATTATTCACAAAGAGTTTTCTTAAGTATTTGCAACAAAATGCAGTAGCTCAACGTAGATCTGAGAACTCATGTCTGAATTTTTGAATGAACTTATATAAGTCTTGAGTGATACTGCAAAGAAGAATTCAGTGCTTTCTACTATTCAGGCTAACAAAATGCTACTTGATATAAATATTATTATTAACTAATATATATATTATACGTCAGCATCAAAAGCATTTAAATACGTCTATGGTGACTATTTCAAACTTCAAGTTTCAAAAACTGCAGATGCAGTTATTATACTCCACCAACTTTATGAAAAACGAACTTTATGAATGGAATGATAGAAGCCATCAACGGCGAAGCAGAATTACCACGTCTCTCGGGATGAGACACTAACCACCTCTGAATAGCTTCCCACAAACGATATTCATCTGAATGCATAGAAATAAAATCAAGCCTTCTGAATTACTATACATCGGAGACCAACCTATTTCTTTTTTCTTTAACTATCTTTAATACAAAATATTTCATTGATTAATATCTTTTTATCACTTAGTTGACTCCTTGTGAAGATTCTTTCAAATAAAGACTTCAGTTTATCAAATTCATTAGCATTGTTTGCTATCAATGGAAAAATTACTTGGCAAGACAAGATCATTGGATTTGAGCAGTTCGATGATCTGATCACGGTCCAATGACAACCAGTCCTTTTCCCATTCCTCACTTATTATTATCTCTTCAAAATGCCATGCTAACGCTTTGATACACGCACTTATCAATGGCTGAAGCAAACAGACATTTTAAGCAATATTTAAATATGGCTGAGAATAAAAACGTACTTGGTGATATGCCTTTGTCGCATAAGAGAACCACACATGAAATATTTCTTTGGTAGACAGTTCCGATAGTATGTTGTTCACAGTGTAATCAATGCAGACCTAAATGGTTTCTCATCAAATTTCAATTTTTTGAGAATCATGAAGAAATTTTGCTAAAATATTGTCATCTTATCTCTGATAAGATTAAGAGACAATGAAGGCAGCATAATACAAAACAGCATCAGGAAAAAGAGAAATAAATAATGATGTACTGCAAATAAAAAAGTTGTCAAGAAATCGTATAGCTAAAAGTTTTTTGAATTTAAATTAAAAATAGTATTGATAGAAAGTGAAAATGATCAGCTCTCATAAGGACTGATAGTTTTCACTCCTTTCATATAACGCTCGTGTTTGTAAATCAGGAATGGAAGGTGATGATTTTCTCTAAAAAATAGAGCGATAAATCTTGGTAATAAATCGAAATAAGATCATACAAACAATATGTGACAATCAAATCAGCAGTTTCTATTATATTTACTACTCATTATCAAATTCACTGATAATGAAAGACACTAACGGCCGATTGCATTCAAATATCAATCATCTGTCTAATGAATAAACAAAGAAGTGCAAATATTGAAATAGTTTAGAATTCATAGTGGCCAAAAACGAATAATAGAAAACAAAAATAGGAAGTGACTGATGTACAACTTAATTAAAAGATTACCTTTTTCAAACTGCTAACGTTATATTTATCGGCAAGAATAAGTATTGGTAGTACATTTTCAGGATGTAAAAGCACATGATTACAGTAGAGAAAGCGTAGAAATGCAGCAAAGACTTGCTGACAGGATGGATCTTCGACAAGTTCGAGTTCCTGCAACTACTCTGTCAATTTTGTCCGTTATTTTCCAACAATATTTGTTGGAAAGAATGGAATGAAATGAAATGATGTTTCTCAAAACAATTACAAAATCAGATTTTCACAAAACTAGCAGATTTTATGATGGAAAATGGAATATTTTCATCTTTCTTCTTCAAATGTTTACATTTACACTTCCATGTAGTCTTTGATCTGAGCAATACATATTTAATGATAGCAATTACCTTCCATTTTACAGCTCTCAGTAAAACAAAATTTGTAAAAACAGAACGACTATTTTCTTAAATCAATAAAAAACTGGAAAAAGAGCAAAATTCCAGAAACTTTTTTATCGCCGTTCCATTTCTTACTGAGCATTTGATCGAATACTTCACTATTTTTTGTTAATATGATTCGATGTGCTGGATAACTGAAATTTAAATTGAAATTCTTTTATTACTCTTAGTGAAAAAAAATTAATTTAAATGACTTTCGTCATCCAAATTTCATTGCTATTGCTGTAAATATGAAACATGAATTTATATTCAAATCAAGCTGATATAAGTATAAAACTGCGTTAAATTTCTGAGAGATTTCTGTTAAGTTATATAAATTTTCACAAAAAATTTCGTTCTAGCTGATATAAGCTACTACGTACATTTCTTCACCAACCAGAAGTGTTACATCGCTTAGATGTGAATTATTGAAATATTTTGTGAAGTCGTTAAGTGCTTCGCGGTCATCGGCAAAGCAATCCATGCCTGAATATTTGAAAATAAAGAGAAAATGAACGAAAAATCATTCGTCAACAAGAATTTTCCTGAAATCATATTTCTGCAGTAAGCCTATGGATTTGAAACATACCTTCTAAAAGACGCGTATAAGCATCTGGACTAGAATACTTTTAACTTACCTATGAATATGAATTTACTGATTTCGCTATAAATGTTAAATAAAAATAACGCTTCTTCGAAGTTTTCAGGAGAGAAATTTCCTTGGAAAAGTAGACGCTGGAGAAATTTTCTTCTATATAACTGTTACTGAGAAGAATTTGAGATAAATTTCAAACATTAAGCAAGTACATTGTATTGTGAAAGTTTTGTTTAAAGCATTGATGAATGTTTAAAAAATTTAACACTAATGAGAGGCATAGAGCAGCTTTTATTTAAAGGAATGGCTCATTGCTCTAATTTTATCAAAATATATAATAAAAACATTGCCAGTCACCTGTAGCAACATTACGCCAAATGATGGCAATCAGCAAGCATATGCAAGCAAACAAGTAGCTGTAACTACCATTGACGATAAATGCAAAATATTTGTGGCATTTAGTGATTCATTTAGTTAATGGTAATAGGATCAAGGTTCCTCAGTCTAATATTGGCTACTATTAAGGTCACAAGAAATGTGGAATCGCTTTTTCAAATACAGTTCATTGCAAAAGGATCAGAAAAAGAATCTACTTGTATTGTTAATTTTCATTCTCTCTACATAGTCGAAAGAAAAAGTTTACAGTACCGTATCGTGTTCCATTTTTACCAAGATTTTGCTTAAACATTTCTCTTAGAATTTCGATTCTTAATAAAATAAGCATAAAAGAAAATAATCAATAATGTGAAGAAAAGCGCGGGGCTGTTGAATAGAATTCTTTGAACCCAACTGAAATCAATTAAACAGGAAAGATAAAGAGATGATATCCACAACTCTCCTGCTCGCTTTTCAAATATGCAAAATTAAGATATTGCCAGATGAGCTAAATATTAACTATCGAAACATTCAGTAACTTTAATTCTGAACGAAATGTGCTTAAGAGAAACTAGTAATAAATCTAATATCATGCAAATCTAATATCAGTTTGATTTTTAGCATTTTAGAAGGAAAAAGTGAGCAGTAGAATTTTTTTCTGTAGTAAAAGCATGATTTAAAACTATTCGAACCTATGCACTTGTTCATTTAGCAAAAGAATTAAGTTGCTTCTTAAAGGATACTTCAGAACTTTTCCATTGTCAGGAAGGAAGTTAAGTTCATGCTCATATGAAATACAAAAGTTCTCTTATAGGCACATACAAAAAATAGACTAATTTAACAACGCAAATTTCAAACTAAACAAAATGCATTACGAAGTTGCACATTGAAATTACGCATTCATTCATTTATTATAACATGGTTTAATCTGTAAACTCCTTTTAATAATTTATGAAGAATTATTTCAAAGAGATCAGGCTTTTTTTTTTATAAATTTTTCAAAGTCTCATCGAATATTGAAAAAAATTTGATGCGACCATGTAAAAAAAGTAAGCTTTGAAATTACTTACGTAGAAAACGCAGTGAATATTAACCAGGTTCAATTATATCTCATACACGAATGCAAATATAAATGAATCTAGAATAGAGAGACAATAAAAGACTGCAACAAATTAGTATTCTGCTACACTTGCTGTATTAAATGAAAATATTGAATGAACAGAGTAAATGTTACAATATTTGACACTATTTTGTTCAAGCTTTGTTTGAGTAAAACTGCCATTTCTTCTGGAATCAAATTTCACTTAAAATAAACAAATAATACGTAACAGTAAATATGGAGAACAAGCACTACTTATTTAAAGATGTATTGCTAAAATAACAGAAAATAGAGACGAACTAATTCGATCAATATCGACTGTTAAAATTCTTGAATTAAAAAACTATGAACTATTTATCAAGTTGTAATCGAAATTTTACGTTCAAATTCTTTCATATTTACGTCCAAATCATACTAGGATCAATAAACAGTGCTGAATGCTCGAAAGTGGTGTATGCATTAATAAAATATTCAAAGTTTTTTTGTAATTTAAAAATTATTACTTCATTTTTTTAAAAAAGTAATAATTTAAAAAATAATCCTCTATTGAGGTTTGCATAAAAAATTTTGTAGGACAAAAACATTATTTGAAAAAAACGTGTATTCCATATGAATAATCAAAATCACAGACAGAAGCGGATCAGTAGCAGTGATAGACGAACCTGAAGGATCGGTTGATTCTGATGTGAGCGGATCGACAAATGCGCGAATGTTCGAGTATCCCATTATGGTCCTTGCATATGTTCTTCTTCTTTGAACAAAAAATTCCAATGAATATTTCATAGTAAGTTAAATAACTCCAACAGACAGCTTAAGAAAATACTATGACCTGATAATCAGCAACAATAATTAGCAACAATTAATAGCAATTGTGCTCATATTGAACTTCCACAGATGGAATGATAGCGAATTCCAATTCCATATCCGAGTTATTTCAATTGAAAAATTGTAAAAAATGACGTCTAATTGACTTCTAAAATGACGTCTAAAATGACGCCTAATGACGTCTAATTTCAAAACTTTTGATCGGACTATCTTTATAATTTTTCCGATTTGTTATTTTCAACTTCTTTATTTTGCTTGATAGTAACATAATGATGAAAAAATCTAACGTATTTCCTTAATAAGGCATCATATTTCGAAGAGAAGAAATAGGTCATTCGCATCCAAACGCAAAAGGGGTCAAGTGATGTTTTACCTTCGAAATATAACGAAGATTTGTTCAGTACGACATAAAAATTTGGCATGAAGAATCTGTAATCATAAATGAAGCTTGTATTGAATCTAAGCTGTACAACAGTCAAAGTCACATTTTCTTCAAAAATTATGACAACACACGATACGTCCCGTGCATAAAAAAAAAAGTTTCTTAAAAAGAAATATAAAAATTTTGAGAATTCCTCGAGACTTATCGACAATTTAAAATACAATCAACATTAAAGTTGAATAATTACAGATGACATTAACATAAAAATCAATAAAAAAAGAGGAAACTAAAGGTTATATTAAAAAGCACCTGAGGGTGTCCTTAGTCATTCAATAAACATGATGTAAGAATCGTTCTATTTCTGTTTTGTTCAAATACAAATTGATCAGGTTTATAACTGATCGATGCTGTGACTCTTTTGAAAAGCGTTTTAACTGTTATGTTAAAAATAAAATTGATTTCTGATTAATTTAAGAATTACAAAAATCATCATTTAAACTTTTTAGCTCCTCCAATCTCATATTGAGAAATAATAACTTAGCTTAAAGTTTGAATTTTGCAATTACTGCTAAATCCATTCTCATTTTTGTATATCTGCAAGTTCGTAAGCAGTTCAGCAAATTCCTGCGTGAGAAATATCAACTGAAAACAATATGTGCACTGTTTCTTGACTTTTTGTAATCCAAAAAAAAATAAAATCATCATTTTTTAATGTCTATTTATAAAATAAAAAAAAGTAGAAGTGGGCTTATTAGACAGAAGAAAGCTTAACTTGTAATGTATCCTCTTGGATAATTTTCTCGAAGAGATTTAGATTTCTAGATGCGGGAAAACAAAAAATATTGTTACAAAGTTCTAGCATAACTGTACAGAAGCGGATTTATAAATCATTGGATTGAGAACTGATTAGTCGACTAAAGCACTGATGAAATTTGAAATCTTAAGTTTAATTTCCGATTAATTTAAGAATTATAAAAATCATCAGCTAAACTTTTTGCAATTATGAATGAAGTTTTATGAATGAAGGGAATCATCAATTATTTAAGCAAACGTTATAGGTAGGAAAAATTAAAGGATGAAACCGACAAGTAATTCGATTTGCTTATGCATGCGATCTACATCTGAATCACATGAATCCAAAACAATAGCTCTACATCTGAATCACATGAATCCAGAACAATATCTTGCAAGACACACGAAGAACACAGACGTGGAAGAAGACATCTGTTATAGATGCAAATATTATCAACCCACTATTTTCTATTCCTTTGATTATCTTCTTTTCATGAGCTTTCATCACAATTGCTTTTTAAAATCACTTTTATAGCAAATTTATACTGCTCTCAGAGATAGAAATGAAATTACTGGAATTACCTGGTCCATCCTGTTGAAAAAAGTTTTTCTGCTCTGAAAACTGAACTTCAGCTTTTTTTTGAATTTATTGCTACGATCCTTAATTTTAATTATTCATTGTTTTATTAATGTGGTTAATGAAAAATGCAATGTGGTTAATGAAAAATTTGTTCATCAGCTGAAAATGGTTCCTACTCATTGTTTTATTAATAAGAAGACTGTGAATATGTAATTGAGAATGACTGAAAAGAAAAAAATTTTTTTTTGGCATTCAAGAATTTTTTAAATTTCTTGGGAATTGTTAGCAATGAAGAAGAAATCATAAAAAGCCAAAAGTGATGGAAAGTCGGTATATGGAGTAAATTTCTGCAAATTATGCAGGAATTTCAAGATTTACGGAATGTTTAGCTGAGAAGTTGGCGAATCTTCGAAAGCAATAAGAACTTTGAAGCACAACCTGAGAGAACAGTATGTCTGGAAGAGTTGAAAAGATGCGGTTTTTAATAAATTTGAGTTGCAAAGATAAAAAAACGACCAATATAACACAGAATCTAAAAATCAAAGTAGAGTGCATCGGTAAAACTGGAACGTTTTCATATTATATTAATATGCCGAAATAAGTATTTCTGTATTATGGAGATCTTTCCGGATTAATTGAAGTAAATTCATTACATAGAAATTTGTGGTTCAAAGGTTTTGAATATTTGGCAGATGAATGATTCATTATAAGCAATAAAATAATAATAAATGTTTCGAATCCTAATGTGAGCAATCATTCATGCAAATATTATTATTTGCCTTATGAGTATCGAACGGTTAGATTTCACTGTGTAAAGAATTCAAAGAAACGGAAAGGGTATTTTCTCTTCTGTCCATCAGTAAATCTTTATCATAACAATTTTTTTATGTCAATCATCAAAAAATTTCGTGGTAGAAACACCAAGTTTTGATAAGCATAATTTAATGATATACTATGTCTAAGACCAAAAGCTTTAAGATGTTCTGATAATTAACAATCAATGCTAAGCTTCTAAGCAAAAAAAGAAAACTATGAAATCATAAAGTGAAAAAAAGAAAAGGAAAGAAGAAGAGACGAAACTGAAACTGATTTAAAAAAAAAAAAAAAAAAAAAAAAAAAAAAACAATTTAAAATGAAGGTATACATAGAAGGGAGCTAAGCTCTAATGTATATACTTATAACTGGTTTGCCCAATCATACCCTTAATATGAACGAAAATAAATTGTTCATAAACATGCTAAGGTTCATTAACTAATCAATTTCTTTGTGTAAATTTAAAGTTTTTATATTTTCCATTTTTAATAAACTAAATAAAGTTTATTAAAAAATGATTGATATACAAAATGTAGGAATTTTTTGCAAACTTTCGTTTTGTATCGATGATCAAAGTACACGGTGCACATTTTGTCCACACATTGCAAAGTCAATGTGGAAATAAATTCTAAAAGTAGCTTATCAAATTTCAACAAAAACTAGTGAATTTGTTGAATGAATTAATCGATACTTTCCACTGTATACGATTCATTCCTTCTTAGTATAGTTGTTCGTCTTGACATGTTTCAGACAGAAAGATCTGACTACAAAATCTATTTATAATTTACTTTTCTTACTCTACGTCTGCCTCTGCATATGCAGCATTTTGTATCGTAATGTAATGAATTTAACAAAGGATGACTGCAATTTCTTAATTATCATTTATCATTTTTCAGTAATCATTTTCTGTTTTTTTCAAAAATTCTTCTTATCATTATTATCATAAGTAATTCTTTATTTGAAGAACGATGTAGAAAACATTTATCAAACAAATTAATATTGAATGATATACTTACAGAATGAAACTTTTCAGAACTTTTTCTTTTTAGCTTTCCAATAATATCATTCAATGATTTTATCTTGAGCTGTTGAATTTTTACATGCCAATGATTTAGTGTCGAATAGTTGGAAATTTAAGGCAAGTTATAATTGAAAATTTTCTGTTAGAGAAAAAGGAATCAGTTTAGCGATGATTGAACAATTAAAAAAGATCTGTATTTTAGTCTGATATTACAAAATGTCAGCAATTATCCTGTGATATTTTCACTTTGCTTGTTATTGTTCATATTGTTCATCAAAAATTGTCGTTGTTGACTTTTAGATAATAAAAATTGTTTTTACCGAATCTGAATGCGAAAATTGTTTTTATTGCGAAATAATTTGTATTCGTTTAATCTTTCAAAAAAATAATGTTTATCAAAATCAAAGAATACGAACTATTTTCATTGGATAGGACACTATCAATCACAAGTATCACCAAAATTTTTTTAAAACATGAATTTCTTGCTTGTTGACAAAGTATCTACGCTATCCACACATTTTTATTTTTAAAGTATTAAGAAGAATACCAGATGAGATCACTTTTCTCTTTCATGATTAATTTTGCTGTATAACTTTTTGTTTGAACATACCCCAAGTGTTTAAAACAAGGAATCATTGTTGTCGTCTACTGTTTCGGATTTAAGTCGTTTTTTTTTCTTTTCTCTTTTTTTAGTATCGCTAGCAATTTGAAAGTCTTTTTATATTCTCTCTGAATTCTGATTACTTATTCTCTTTAATAGCACAATGCAGAAAAGACTAATAGAAATGCGAGATTTTCTTTGATTAACTAATGCTTTCAATAGCCATAAAGAAGCAAAGGTCTCAGTTTTTTTAAAAAAATATAACAAAATCAATCGTTTCAAGATATTTCTGTTTGCTAGCTCTTCTGCATCATTTCTTAAGTATGAATTGCTTATTTAATTTAGATTTATAGATAGTCAGATCTAGATCTATAGACAATCTGATCATACGAACAGTAATATAGAAAATTTTCACAATAACTTGCGTGAAGGAATGAAAGTTTTTATTCAACTTTAAATTCTCGAGCTTAAATCGAATTTCCAAGCATTTTTCTTGCATTCCCAACATTTTTGATAAGAGCTTTTCAATATAATGATCTTATGAAGCAATGTGTGGACTTTTTTAAAAGTTTCAATAATTCAAAGAATCCTGATTGACAAAAGCCAAGAAATGCGTAAACGGATAACCTCTTTCTTGACGTTCTTGACGTCTTCTTGACCTTTCTTGACCTTGATCCATTAGATGACCTCTTTCTTGAGAAATTTCAAAGTAACGACATACGATAGATAACTTTGAAAAAAGTTCCATTACGAAGTGATCGGAAAATATGAAAATGTCAATCAATAAGAAATGTAATGAATGAGAAATTATGGAAGCATTTTATGAGTACCGCACATTCCGTCTCTTTCAGAAAATTTTAAAAGCGCATCCGGCATCTTTTATTCAATGATTAAAGAATCTAAAATTTGAATGCTGTTTTATAATTCAGTTCCTGAATTCAAATGAAAAACGAATGTGATTCACTCTATTATTAATTTGCCCCATAGCATGGCGCTCTTGCTTTCGGTGGCAATTCAGAGGCATTGTGAGTGAGATGTCTTGATTCGCGGGTGATATAGTTGGTTGACTTCATTTGGAGGTTTTATGTTATTTGAGTTGGAAATTACTTTCATTTAGATTGTGTGCAGTATGAACAAGCATTAAGTTCAAAGCATTTGATCGCTTATTGAACTTTAATGCAAATTCAAAAATATTGTTAGTGAAATGTCGTAGTTGCTTATAAAATTATATTTCTCATTTTCTTGCATGCTTATAACTCTTAAATAAATTAGGAAAGAGTAGAAAATCTCGAAATTCTTATCTCATTTTTGATTTCTATAAGACATAATGTTGCATTTTCACATATACAGCAATAAATTCAACATGTCATTATTTGTAACGCATTCTGCAAACTATTGCTTTTGCTGATTGCATGAAAGAAAAGCTGACAAAAGAGACTTAGAAAACTTTGAAGATAATCAAAATTCTCAAATTATATGAGTTTAATTCAAATGAATTTGCTTGTTTTTAATACAAAAGGTCCGTAACAAACTCCCACTAGCAATCCAGTTTTGTGACATTTGTCGGAATAACAATTTTTTGATTCCTTTGTCGGCGATAGATTTATCAACAAATTTCTCTCATTGCCTTCAATAATATTTGATTGTCCTTTTGTTAAAAGTTTTGAGACATAAAAAATTGTTGATGACAAAAACGAAAAATATAAAAAAGTAAAAAACATCAATAAATAACAAAAAAAAATTAAAACCAAAATAAAAGAAAATATAACTTAAACAATAAAAAAAAAAAAAAAAAAAAAAAACAGAAATAAAAATACGTCTTATCGTTTTACTGGTGGAAAATAAAATTTTTCTAAAGTTTCGTAAGTTTCATAAGTTAGAGTATAGATATTATCCTGCTATGGTTGGTATTGGTATTTTGGGTTTTGATATTAAATTTGTCATTGTTTATGAATTTTGGTATATTTTTTTCTTTTCTTATTTGCTTATTAGGAGGTTCTATAATTATACGTTTGGAGTTGTCTAGTCCTGGTGGATATTTATTATCTGGTAGAGGTCAGGTTTATAACTCTGTTTTGACTATGCATGGGGTTTTAATAATTTTTTTTATGGTTATACCTATTTTAATTGGTGGTTTTGGTAATTGGATGCTTCCTGTAATACTGGGTACTCCGGAGATGGCTTTTCCTCATGTTAATGCTTTGTCCTTTTGAATTACTTTCTCTGCTTTGTTAATAGTGTATCAGTCTTTGTTGAAATAGCTATAGAGGAGGAGGAAGTTGTAGTACCATACTTGACGTGAAAAAAACTTTTAGAAAACTGCTGAATCAATGGATCTTTTGAATAAGCTTTTTATTGGGAGTTTATTTATAGGTAGTCTTGTTGCTGTTTACAGAAATGAATTGATTTATCAGACACCAAACACAAAGACTATATTCCAACTGCTCATAAATTTGATTATCTTTTATAGAATGAATTGGTTTAGAATTTCCTTAGAAAACAGTTAACTTTCACGAGCTTATTTATCTTATCAACAAATTCCTATATTAAAATATTTCGTTTTTCCGACATTCGTATCGAAAAGGTTTCCCATCATTATTAGCTTACTTCCTCTTCATTACCTCTTAGTTTTGCTTATAAAATTTGTAAAATTTCATCAACTCTCTGGTAATTTTAATTTTGATTATCAAACATTAACTATGCATTCTGTTAATAGCCATTTTTCAATATTACGATCTCATACATTAAATATTCAATTAATTGACGTGTCAACGGAAAGTGCTTGTCGCGAAAGTTGGGAAAATTAAAATAAATTTTATACAAATTCATAGGGAATGTTTTCCGTGATTCATCAGTTATCTCATTTTTTATTTGTATGATTTACATTCCTTACAATTACTTCCCATATTTTTTTTGGCATTATCAATGATTTACATTCCATAGAATTACTTCCCCGTACTCTTTTGGCATTACCGAAACTCATGTCTTCTTCTCTCAACTATCTTTTACCTTATCACATTATGACCTTTGACCCATTGTATTAAATCATTAATCATCTCATCTTCTCCCTTTATATAAAATGATTTATGGTCCGTTGTATTAACAGATCCATCCCATCTTCTCCCCCTATATAAACTGTTAATCTATTCACAATCACCATTAACTGCTTTCATCATCTTCAAACTAGTTGGCATTAATCCAGCACTCCCTTTTATTATATCAATCTCTTTCTTATTCAATTTACTTCGTATTTTTAAATAAAAAGTTTAATTACGCAAGTTTGAGATATTCAATTATCCAACTTCGAGATGTTCCCACAACTCAATCCAATCATACAAATTCAATTCAACACAACTCAATTCAATGCACTATCCTCAGTGCAACATAAATTTCTCAAATACAAAAAAGTTTGTACTACAAAATTTTCTCGACAGTGCTTTCGTGCGAGAAATTTTATCAAAACATAAATAATTACAAGATCATTTCCATTTTGATGCTTTAGAAAGAAAAAATTTTCTTCCTTATTGCAATATTGCACGTTTTGTGTTGCACTGATATAGAATTCATATTCTTATCGTCAAGTGTTTTTCAGGTTACTCAAAGGTCATATCAGCACAAGTGTAAATACATTTTATCAAAGAACTATTGAAATGTTAAATGCTTAGTTCTGATACAACGTTTACTGCACTTATTTGAAATAAAAGACAATCATCTTTTTATTGGAAACATATTTTACGTTTTTACGTTTCATATAGGCAAAAGATGTAGAAATTTATATGATTCACTGACCCATTGGAGTGGATTCGCTAAATCATGGAGTGTCCACTAAAATTCATTGGATTCTTTATAGCGATTCTATGCACTAATCTCTGGACTATGAAGAATTTTTATCATAAGAAATTCTTAACTAAGTATACAGATGTTTTCATTTCTCTTTTTTAAATCAGTGAGTAGCAATTTCAGCAACTTTTTATCGATGACCGTATTGAGATAATCCCACTACAGTTATCAGTTTTGAGGGATATGATCAAATTTTTATGAGTAACATTTCTGGAAATTCAAAAGCAATTACGTTGTAGTCAATGAGCAGAAACTGGAAAACAAAAAAAAAGAATATCTTTCAAATTGTCATTTAAATATTTAAATGTAATGAGTATGGTAGTAGATAAGGATGAAATAAAAATTTCTATAGTGCTGTTTAGTGTGAAATAAAGTTATCAGTAATGATTGTATTATAAATTCACTCTTTGAAACACACAAATGTGATCAATTGTTATTTCTTGCCTAGCATAGCTTATACTAAAATTTTTAACTGTATGGATTAAAGCGATTATAATTTTTTGATAAATATGATAGTAGAGTGTCGCAAAATGGATAATTACAAAAGCTTATAAAATGTCAACACAATTTTATTGCCTATAAGAATTTGAATCGGAGAAGCTGTTAGATCAAGTTTTCATTTTAATCGAGTGATTTTGGATTTGATTTTTTATATTACAGGGATGGTTTGAGTTTTTGAAATTTACTTGAATTTTTTTTATGACTTTCAGTAGTGTTTTTGCATTTTGTATAATAATGTCGTAATATATTAGTGGTGCTCGAAAACATCTCTAAATTCGAGAATTTATAAATTTCAGATCATCATTTATTTTCTTCGTCGTAAATAAGAAAGAAATGTCATGCATGCTTAATTTTAAAAAATAAATTTAAAAAAAAAAATTTTCACCAAACTTTGGTAATTTTTCATATCCTTTTTTATTTTTGGTTCTGTTCGAGATTGAGAAACATAGCGATGATCTCAAATCTTTTTAAAGTGCTCTCTTATTTATAGTACTTTGTACAGCCTTTTCACATCGTCTCTTTAGATAAAGAAAAAAAGAGGAAGCGAATTTGAAATCATAGCTGTAATCAAGAAGTGTAAAAATTTCCTACTTCTTTTTTAAATGGCCAGACAGTCCGTGTGGATTTCTTTTCCTCTACACTCTTTCTAAGTTTCATTTCATTTCTTTATCTTTCAGCAATGATTAGTTTGCCTTAAAAACAGACTCGGTGAAAATGCAACAGTACGAAACTATTGCTATTTCTGACTGAAATTCTTGTCTTTTTTCATGTTAGACTTTCTCTAAACATTTGCAAATTTGTCTACGACCGCCCATACTCACAGAAAATTATTTTTTTTTTTTTAGAAAAGTATCTCAATTTTTGCTGCCTCATTTAATTTTTGCAAAATTTTATTGTAGCACCGGTAGTTGTAAAAACAATACTGCTATTTTTATAAGTACTTTTTTTCGAACTTTTATAAGTAATAAATAATGCATCTGGCCAGTAGAAATCAGTAGCAACGACAACATAAGTGGTTCTTAATCAGTTTAATCAAATCTTTATAATCCGTTTCAAGTAATTAGTTAAAATAAAGTTCTTTTTTTCTGATTAGCAATTCAATCTAAGTTGCAGCTGCCGTGAGTTCAGTGCATCTAATCTCGTTTGACTTATTTATGAAGCACAAGCACTATCAACTATCTTAGCTTTTCTAAACAACAATGACATGAAAAAATCAGGCTGAGTAGTTTCAGCGTGGTAGCAAAATGGTTTTCATTGACTTAAGAAACTAATATTCGTCTGAAACAGAAGGCATGGCCTTTGTTTGTCACTCAAGATTTTCTTTCAACATGTCATTCATCCATACAGTGCTCTGCTTTAAATAAAAGTGTCTATTTGAAGAGGCTGTACTTAACGAATAAAGAGCTTACTTTTATAAATTTCAAAAATTGACATTGATAAAAAAGTTTACATATATTTATCCGCATGTCTAGATAGCAAAATTAGTGTCATCTACTTTATTGATTCGTCGCAAATTTTCCTCACGTTGAATTATCAACAATGAGCCTTTCATCAGAGCTGCAGTTTTGAGGACAACAAATTTCTCATTTCTTTCAGTAGTAATTCATTAAATTTCGTAAAAAAATTTTCCAATTTTGAACATATCATACAATTTTGCTCTTTTCCTTATTTTAATGGATGTTTTTCTACTTGGAAAAACAAAAATTATGAAAAAGAAACGTTTCAAAAGCACAAAAGGATTGACAAAGTAGTTGCAATTGCTTTGTTCCTCAAACACACACAGACTGACACACATATTGGTTGCCAATAGATTAGAATTTAAAATATTTGTAATTTTTGTTTAGTCTAGCTATTAGTTCATCAATAAGTTATGGATAGTTCAAGTTATCTAGATCTCGCTGACAAACTAATTAGCTACTTTAAGCTTTCAGATGTATGCTTTTATTTTTCCCTAGAGGTTTTACTCCAAGTTAAATTTAAATACTAATGAAAAATTTTAATTTGCTCCTAAATAATTTTGATCTGCTAATTGAAACTGAAACTATCATTCACTATAATCTTAATTCCAATAAATCATACGTTATGTATTATTTATGTTAATTAGTATGATGCAAAGTACATGTAATGACGCATTTTCTCGACTCATCCATATAATAATAATTAATGGCTTGCAATTTTGAATCATTAGTGCTTTAGTGTAAGCATTTCTTACAAATAGATAATCATATAAATGTTTTTCGATTGTACAATTTTTCAATTTTTACTTATTTCAATCAAATTTTGATACATTTCAATGTCGCCTCATTTCGTGTATGCATTGCACTATCAAAATCCCAATATAACAGATTCAGCACATTACATTTCATGCATTCTATTGCAATCTGCAGTACAAATCTCCGATTTATTAATGATCGTACAGATTTTTGGCCGTGATTTGAAACTGGGAAAATTGATGGAAATGATCTTGCCTATCAAAACCGTCTTTGTCGCATTTTCTATCTCATAAATCATTTTACTTTTTTGCAGTTGCCATAACAAAATATTAAAAATTTCAAGTTTTGAATTGATTCCTAAAATAGAACGTTGCAAAAATTTGTCAATCTGACGTAAAGTTAAAAATTTGAACAAAGGCAATTTATGATTCTCACTGATCATTGTTATATGCAATTACTACAAAAGCGATAATTTTCCATGAAAATGGCCTCAGTGAGCCTTAAAACTGCAATAAAACTGCTGTTCTGTTTTTAGTCTATTCTAGCTCAGCATAAGTAAAGAAAGCCCAGAAAAAAAGGAAGTGTTCTGTTAATTACTCAAAAGTCTAGTCCTTATTATCTGAAGGTTTCTTGAATTAATTCTGAAGTGCAGCAAAATGTGTCCATTTCGAAATTTATACATAGTTCTTTTTGAAATTCATCGTAATCATACCAATGATATTGAAAATGATTGCAAAATCACTTCTTCGCAAAATTTCGATTTATTACGGGCAAATGAAAATGAAAAAAACTTGCTTCCATGATTATTTCCTTTCCATTTCCGGTCATCGTTTGGATGACAAATATATTTTCACATTATTTTGTTTTATTGAATTTTTTTTTTGATCTCATTTTTGATGTAAGAAACTTCTTATCACTTGATTCCTGAAGCTTTCTTCTCAACTGTCATCTTTTTTTTTTAGGTTGTTAATCGATTTTGATTTTTTTAAAATACATTTTGCCATTGTTTTTGTATTTCTGATCAATGGTTCAATTGCATGAAAAAAGTTCAAAATTAGAATAAATTAAATCTAAAGAGTGTATTTACCGGCTGCTTAACGCTATTTATCATTAATTTTTCTAATAAATATATCTCTTTCCCCATATAAATCATTCATCGGAAAGAACATGTTTGATTATCTACAAATGTTTCTTTTTACGCAATGTTATTTGAAATAAAATGTTTGCATACAAAGCGCTGCTGTCTAAAATGTACCTATCATATGAATTCGATTTGTGAAATTTTCATACGTATTTTAAACCCGTTTTCAGATTTGAACATCTTATTCTTTTAAATGAACTCTTTTTAGTTTTTAAAAACCCGGAACTTTTCATATCTGTTCCAAAAAATTGAGTTTTTAGAAGGTCATTTAGAATTTTATCGGTAAAATATGGCCTGATTGTAAAGGAAGAAGGAAAGGAAATGCAGTTGGCCTAGAAAGAGTTGTTTGCAACACTTACCTCAGAGGGATGTTTCTCTAGCAAAGAACACTTGAAAATCAATTGGAACAAGAAAAAGTATAAAGGATTAAATTTTCTTTTAAAGCGCTGTGTCAACTGCGTGAAGGTCCATAATATCCTGGAATTTATCTATTTGCTTTTCTTCCTTTGCATTATTTCTTCAGTATTAAAAGTTGTTGTCTGTAGTCTCATAGTTTTTTTTCTAACTCAAAAAAAAAATTTTTTTATTTATTCAAATAGTTCAAGTTTTTTTTATTTATTCAAATACATCGAGAAATTTGGCGAAATTCGGAAGCTCTTAAACTACTTCTTTATACTTTTCTTATCTAATCACTTGTAAGTAAAAAAAGTATCACGCGAGAATCTAAAATCAAATTGAACTAAAATCTAAAATCAATTGAATGTGACTTCACGCTCTTTCATGGAGATGAACATGTCCTATGATTCTCGAAAAAATGTGCGTTTGACGGTAGGAATTTGAGGAGGAAAGGAACTAAAAAATTGGTTATTCGTGTATTAAATTTCCAGCAGCGATCGCATCACAATGAATTCTTTTCTGTTAGTTTGAATTTGAATAATGGAAAATTCTCAGGTTTGAAAATATTTTTGGACAGATGTAGTCGGACAGTTGCTACACTGCTTGTAATGATATCAGGGAACGATGAGGGACTCAAAAAGTTTTGTTCTTTTTAGGAAAAACTATGTTCTTTCTATTTGCAATAAAATATTCAATGTAGTGAGATTTAAAAGGCAAAAAAAGCTTTCCTCAAAAAAACAGATAATTTTGTTGACCTGATGATCTTTAGAATTGCTCTCCGAAAGTGCAAAAAAACTTTTTAAAGTGATTCTAAAACAATTCCGGTTTTGTTTCCGAAAAAAGTTTTTCTGTAATTTTTCACGAAGCATTGATTGCTTTTCTCTTTTGCTTTCACTTTATTCTTTCATCAAAAGTGATTCACATTTGAAATGTTTTTTTTACATTTTTGATTTTTGAAATCAGCCAGCCCAGCTCAAGTGTAAATGCACAGCACACACTCAACCTCAGAAAACAATTATAAAACGCGCCTTGCCTTTCTTGTTTTGTGTAAAGCGGCATGAAATCATTTTTGTTCCAATGATTATTTAAACCGAAGAAGATTTCAGGCTTGATATCTGTCATATTGATAGATATACTTGTCTATGTTCCGTGTCTATTTGTGTGTGTGTATTACATGCATGTGTGATGCATATGTATCCGTGTATTTGTCCGCAAATATTTACCTTTAGAATCATTTTCATTATGATTAAAAAGTTCTCATTAATTGCCTTATAGCAAATTAGATTGCAAGGAAACTGTAAAGTATGCGGAATGTATGGCAAATGATGTTTTGAATGCTTACTTTTCTTCTCCAAAATAATTGTCCTCGGCTATTTTGAGGGGGGAAAAGAGTTTTGGTGAAATAGCTTTAAGAATTATCCGTTCAAATTCCAATAATAAAATTTTTTTTAAATGAAACAAACAATTACGCCAAATGATTGATTTTGTTCCAATGTAATCAAATCTAACTCGGTCATCTCTTTTAACAAAATGCGAAACACATATTTATCTATTAAGGTACAAAGTATTTTATCTCATCAATAGCAGCAACATGACATTCTATAATGGTGAAAAGCACTGGTGAAGACGATCCGCAGTCTGCGTGACCGGTGCAAAAGTTCATACAAGCTAAAAAACATTTTGAAAAATTTTTTGGGTGGCCGAAGAAAGGTAAATGAGAATGGAATATTTTTAATGATTACTTGAAGATACCCAAATTAAGAGACTAGAGATTCAATAGTCAAAAGATATTTGCTTGATTATTGATATGATTTCTATAAAATCGTTCTGCTCAGTATTGGAATTTTATTATCTGGTTTGAGTTGCAGATCGCTCCATTTCCACCCATGAGTAAACTTCAGGATTGACAGCAATTTTATAGGGTTTATACAGCTGTTGAATGTATATTTGCGATTCTCAATGTGAAGTGAGGCATTTACATGCAGGAGTGGAAAGTACTAATACATATCTATTCCGAACATTTCGCCTAACCATCGAGCAATTTTTCTCATCCATTCTTCGCTTATTACATCCAAAAAACTTACTCAGGTTGATTTCCTATATATCTAATATCAGCATTTCCATGTGACAACTTTCAGAAAGTGTCGCATGCAAAAAGCGGAAATTAGAAATATATGCAGTTTTTGATTGGCCGGTTTAGCAAATATACTCTTTCATATTTCATTTTCTTCGCTAAGATTTTTAGTTGTCTGGAAGTAACGATTTTCCTTGATCCAGAAACTCTGTTTGAAATTAATTAATGTTCTATAAATATGACTTGAACAAGGATGCCAAATCAGTGTCCAAAAAATATTGTTGAATTACTTCATTCTGGTTTTTCTTTTGACAAATCTATTAAGAACAATTCTTTAGTTTTTAAAGTGTTGATAACCATGTCAATTTAAAGTAATAGAGCAAAAGTAATACAACTGAAGCATTGAAGAAATGTGAAAATTTTGAAACTGATCTTTTCAGACAGTTGATGCGAACTGCCGAAGCAGCAGCCAATTCATCCTGGACAAAAGTAATTTGCAAGTGAGGAAGAGCTATTACAGCAGTAAACATTTCTTCATCAATAAAAGCAAGAAAAGTGCCAGAACCTTGTTCAACAGATTCCAAAATAAGAGATACTGTAGCTAGTACTAAAATCCTTAAATAAATATTCAAAGTATCCAAACACTCATTGACTGTAAACGTTCCGAATATAATGGATCCACAACAACAGCAACTACTGGCAGAAATTCTACAACAACCCGACCAGAAAATTTTAGACTTGAAAGAATATCAGGCGACACTAGAACTGCTACAGCAGCAAATCTTAGTTCCCGAGACAATGGATAACAATTTTTGGTTCGCGTTACTTTCCATGCAACGAAATGGATCAGCATATCCTAGCTTTATGCAGAATCTGAATTCTTCTATTATCTCCGCAGCTCCTATTTGCAGAAATCAGATTTTCTCTGGATTCAGTTCAATGATGAACACAAATTATCTTCCAGCAGCTGAGTCCTCCACAACGTCACTGCTGAATATTCCATTCGCTGACGAAATGGCGAGTTTTCCGGCAGTAGACGAATCGCAGAAAAAATCACATTTTTCAAAGCAAACGTGGCAGAATGTCATGCGACATCAAGAAATGCAATTATCACAGTTGACAACACAACACCAACAAGTACCGTCGGTCTCACGCATCATGAAAAGACGAATTTCAGAATCTCTGCAGCAACAACAAGAACAACATCAAGAAGGAATGGAAAGCACTCAAACGACAGTAATCAAGCGAGCTAAAGTAATCGTGATCAAACCGGAAGACAAGCAACCTACACCTTGCTGTTCTTCTAGTTCGTTTCAATGTCACATTTGTTAAATTTTAAACTTTCCAGTTCTTCCAGTTAAAATAATCGTACTGTACTATGAGAAAAACGTAAGTGTCGGGATTTTAACAATTTCATTTCATTTCGTTTACATAATTTAAACTGATTAATAATCAGAAAGAAATTCTAAAGAAAAATTCTCGACTAAAATTTATTTACTGGCCACTAACATTTCGACATTATTTGAATAAACTGTAAATTTACAACTAATTTTTTCTGAAAATATGAATTTTCAGAACGAAAATTATTCGCTGTACAATATTCGCTGTTTATTTTATAATTGCATTTGTAATAATCTTGGTTTATAGATGATTCTAGCAAAATCTCAACCATTAAAAGAGTGGATCGGTCGCAGGAAAAGATCAAAAAAATTGGTAATAACATTTATGGGAAACGGAAAGGTAGAAATATTAAATATGATGTTGAGAGTCATAACGATGAGGTAGGGAATGATGGTGAAGGTGAAGATGGTGAAGATGTACAATACGTAGATGTGGAAAGTGTTGACGAAAAATTGGATACTAAAGAACAGAAGAAGGCACTGATCGAATTCTACCGGAAAGTTAAAGCAATCCGGATGAGGTATTATATTATTTTTAGGAAAAAATATAATTCAGTTTACGATGATTGTAAAGATATTTTACCTTTTCAAGAAGTAAAGGAAAAAGATCACTTGAGGAAAGGATAGATCGATCGATCTGTTTTTCTTCAGTTATGACAGAGAGGATTTGTTGATCTGTCAGATGTGTGAACAGAAAGTACAAAATTCCGATTCGCTAATACTAATTCATTTATATGGACATGCTGAGGTAATGCCATATCGGTGTAAAATGTGTGGCGCTAGTGAATGTCAGCTAGAAAGGATTTATGCTCATATCAAACAGGGACATCCCAACAAGGTCAACTTATTTATTAAAAAAGATTTTTTTTTTTAAATTCTGCAGCCTTTATAATACTTTAATAAAAATGCATACTCAACATGAAATAAAATACGGAACAAATTGAAATATTATTTTCTTCACTACAAAGGACAATCTCCAACAGTATCATTATAGGATCCATCATTAACTTATGAAAATCGACGAAATATGGCTCAACTAATATCTTTGTTACGGACATGTTTTCCGCGGAATATTACCAAAACAAAAGCAGCATATTCTGATGTGCGTTTCTTAATCTATCGTGTTTATCACAAAGGAACAATGTTTAACATCACAATAATACTAAATTACTCTATTTGTTGGACGTTACCAAGCAGAAATTTATAATAGTAGTAAAGTGGAAAAGACCAACTACAGAATCGCACTTCTTATCAAAAGAGTGATGATAACAGTAATAGATATTGTAATAACACATTGTAGTAATAACTGCGCAGAAAAATTCTAAATGATACTTCATTCAGCGGAATCGCTTTAATTAATATGAATTAAAATAGTTGAATCAATTAAAAGCATTTAAATAATTGAAGATGAGAAAGCTTTTTTTAAACTATACGATCAGAAGTCATTTTGTTCTAGCTGATTGATAGAATATGTGCGGTAGCAAAGGAGAAATCAGTAGCAAAATTGACGTGTATGGTTTGCTTTAGAAAAATTTCAACGCGAAAGAAGTCATTAATGCGTCATGCTCAAACTCATCTCCATTACAGGTTTATTTCAAGCCATCGTTCCAAATAAGTGGTTTATTTTAATTACTTATCTGTAATAAAAAAATGAAAATTTTTGAATAACAGAATAAATTTCCATAATTCTCAGAAATCTATAATGATAGTGAAATTAATTGTTTGAAATTTAGCGATGCAATGAAAGTGTTAGACTTAATAATCATCGTCCTGCAATCACTTTAACATATCCTCTGATCAAATCAGCTTTGCGGTTGAAATGTAGTTAAATCTGATTATGATAAAATTATACAGCAGAAATGCTACAGATGCAGAGAATGTGGTATCATATTGTTCGATGCAGCAACTATCATTGAACACTGTACAGAAAAGCACTACATCGTGAAGCCACAGCGCACTACTCATTACGATTCATGCGTCAACACTTCCGAGAAAAGAGAAATTGCGCTGAAGAATTGCTTCGGCAATATTATGGGTGAAAATTCATGAAAAAAAGAATGGACGAAAACTTGTAATTCGATATCTTTTCTATAATTTCAGTGTGATTTAATTATAAATAAAACATTGTGATCCAATTTTTGATTATATCAGTGAAATAAATTAGCTCATTCCTTTCCTGATTCATTTGGCTAAAATAACGTATGCTTGTTTCGCTTATTCGTTTACTTTCCCAAGTTCTTTCAAATTTCAATTAAGGTAAGTACACTGCTTCAATAATTATTTCACAGTTTTGCAAGAATGAAAAAAAAATCGTTTCACTTTAATGGGACGAAAAGCTTTCATTGATAAAAAAAATTCACGTATTAACATGTAAATCTGATGAAATAACTAAACATTCAAGAACCAAACAAAATTGTAAAATTTTTTAAAATTTCTGAAAAATTTATGAATAAGAAATATGTTTTTTGTTCATACAACAACAATAAGAGATACAGTAATTAAGTAACAAAGCTTATCATCAAAGCAATTAAAAGTATGAACAATTTGTTTACCTTCCAACATCTGTTCTTTCTCTTACTTCCTCCAACTTGTTTACCTTTTATCTATTTAATTATTCTGCAGAAATTTTTACACTGCAACAGCTGAATTAGATGATATTTTTTGTTATCATGTGTATTTTTTAATAAGCAGACTTGCTAAGAAAGTTGAATTTAAATTCTAGCTCAAGATATTTCAATTAAGACTAAATTTTTAACTGCATGAAATGTTTAAAAAAAAAGAATTTACTAAGCAGGTATAAAACATTCGTTTGTAGCAGCTTAAAAGTATTGAATTTTTTTCTAGTTTAATTACACCAATAAATAATTAACAATTTTTTTCGGAAGATGGGGCGGTAATTAAATAATTTAAAATTTAAAGACATCAGGTAAAATGTAGTAATTGTAGTCATCGCGTTAATGTGAAAATTTGTTCGTTTTTCTGATTTCTCCTTTTTCTGCTGTCATTTTATTTCAAACAAATTTAAAATGCAACTAAAACAAACCACTCAAAGAGAACATTATCTAAAGCGCATCGAATTTTATAAATAAAAAAATTGAATAGCACGATATTTGTGACATAGAAATCGAAAACTTTTCATTTAAAGCGTGTAGTTTGTAAATATTTTGGAAAAAGTTGCGCCAAAGAATGTAAATATCCCATCTCTAGCACTTCTTGATGCAGATAACAGAATTTGGTCGAATGTTGAAATTATTGTTAACAATTAAAATAGTTTCAATTTATTCAACTAATTAAGCAAAAATATGCAAGTATTCTTCAATAAAAAGTGACCAAACATCTGTTTGCTTACTATATTAATTAAAAATACGAAAAAGTTTTGATGTTGAGAAAAAGTTTTATTACGAAAAAGCAAATTAAGAGATGAATTGCTTAACTCTTAGTTTTAGATAAAAACTTTATATCATAAAAATATAAAAGTCGGTGGTCACTCGGAGAAGTGACCTGTCGTCGCCTTTTATAATTTGGTTTCAAATACTGATAGAAGAAACTGCAAAGTTCTGTTCTTAGTCCCTTATGCAATTCCCAAAACTTGCTAATCATGCAAGAGAGCATAAAAGACTTTTTTGCATATGAAATAAGTTTGCATACTGCAAGATTAGCTATATTTATTAGAGCTTTAGTTTTTACCGTGGAAACTGATTCTTTTTTGAAAATTGGACAAAACTGGTCTAAAGATTTTTGACAATATACCAAAGTAGCAACAAAAATACATCCTTACCCAAAATGTTTGAGTACAGTTTGAAAGAAATAATGCTTAGGATATAAAATAAAAATTACTTTGAGAAAATTACTTAAAAATTAGTTTTATATAATAAAAATTACTTAAAAACTACTTTGTAAACAAATTGCAAGGAAATAAAATTTTGTAAAATCAGTGGTAATTTCTGAAAAATTAGTGTTAAGAAAAATACGACAAAGCTATGTGTGGAAACAATCGAAAAACTTGTAATGTTGTCTAGAGAAGAAAAGTTGAAATTTTGCATTCTGCTAGCCTTAAATTTGTAATCAGAACTAGTGAGTTTTCATGAAAACTTAGACACTCCTTTTTCACTTTCTCATTTCGTTTATACATATGCAAAGCATTCTTCTCGTCAATTTTTGAGAGGCATCCTAAAAAAACAAAACTTTGTTAAACTTATTAGGATAACTAAGCGGAATTTTTCTCTTTACTTTCTTCTCGTTGTTTGAAATATTTTTTTCTTCTTTTGTAAGGAAATTTCTTCAGAACTCTACTTGAAATTTTATTATCTTGGTATGAAAGTAATTGGTTCAGCACTTTTACCTCGGTCAACTTGGATCCAAGGAATTCTATGTATTGGACCGATAAAGCTCCTTAGGTGACATTTAAGCAGCTATCAAAAGACTTGCAACATCTTAATGATATTTTTAGTAAGGTCAATTAAATAATTTCCAATTCCATAGGCCATTTTAAGGTAATTCTTTCCAGAGATGATAATCAAAAATTAATCTAACACTTGCTTAAGTTATAGCAATTCTTTTTTTTTGGATGAAAAGTGTTGTACTGGATAAGTTTTAACAGAAAAGTTAGCCTTAACTTCAAGTAAGTATTTTTTCTTTCATTCAAATTTCTTCATAAGACGGTATTACATTTCAAAGGTGCGTATGAATCATTGTTGATATTCATTCCTATTTCTTTTCTACTTCACTCTTCAAGAATGTCCTAAATTAGATTTGTAAGATTTGAAAGGTTATTGTAAGATTAAAAAATGACCCAAATTGAAATTTAATAAGCAATAGATAAGTGTGAACAGTAATTGTTTCTCATCATTGTAATGCATATAATATCAGTGCTCAACAAAAATTGCTAAACATTTTAGGCACAAATTTTTTTTTTTTTTTTTTTCATTCAACAATTTTATTTTTGGATAAATAAACAAAAAATTGCTTGAATCTCTCAATATTTGTTATGCTATTTCAAAATAAAACATTTGCTTCAGTGCAGATGTTTTTGTTAACATACAATTCTCATATTTAAATTTAAAAAAAAAAAAAAAAAATTAGAGAAAATTTTTTGTTTTGCTAAATCAACAAATAGAATTGAACTTATCTATCGCTCTTGTTCCTATCTTTTTTTTCAATAATCAAAACAGGTGTCAAAAAATTTCCCTGTAATTATTATCATTTACATTTTTTTTTTTTTTTTTATGAAAAAACTTTTTGTTAATACAGCTGTCAACATTATCCTTAATAATTTCAATCAATAAGAGATAAATAATAAAAATAAGCAAATGCAAATATTTCAATGATTTTAAGAGAAATACCATAATGTACATACATCTAAATGTACTGTAATGTAGTGCAAGATAATCATTATGCAAATTAAGATGAAAATACGTGTAACTGAAATAAATGCAGAAAAAGAAGGCGGAAACAAAGATGAATGGATGAGCAATGTTTTTAATCTCTTTTGGGTATAGGTTTTATTGGTATCAGATCAAATTAGTAGCTCTGATAGTAGTAATTAAATTGCATTTATGCTTATCAATCAGGAAATTTCATGCATTTAGTTCCATACCTATTTTAAGCTCAACCTGATACCTACTTGTCATTGACTCATTGACCTTTATTTATCGGGTATAATTATCGATGGCCGCATAACTTCACGAACATTTTTGTTTTCAAATTTTTATTTATTAAATGTATTAATTTTTGTTAAACATTTTACAGTGGTTCATTCAACATCCAGATCACATGGTTTTGTATCTCACAAAATGGCCAGTATCGGTGGGAGCTAAATTTCATTTTTTTAAAACTCTCTCTTCAAATTTAGAAAATAAGAAGCAATATCGATAATTTAAATTTATTTCAAGATAAATGTGGAGAACGATAAAGTGTTGTTACTGGCGGATAATTTGCATCAAGGTTTCGTTGAGTTGTACAACGATGGTAAAATAAGCTTGATGCGAATATTTTATTTGGAGCATGGCGAAGAACATCTGAAAAGGGTTGCTTTTCTTCTTTTCGTGTTATCGCTTCAATAGTATTTTAGTTCATTCATTCAGGATTTATATTGATATCAACAAAGTTGATATATTTAAACACGATAGAATCCAAATGTGATAGAATCCAAATGTGATAGAATTCAAAATGTGATAGAATCCAAATGTGATAGAATCCAAATGTGTTGTCACGTAGAAGAAAATGACTATGCCGATATTGGGTACTTTCTAAAGCAAGTTGTGTTGATCAGTTAGAAGTTCAGAGCAAGCGTTCAATTCATAATTACTAACAAAATTTGATTTGATCATGTTAAAATTGAGTACGAATTCAGGAATGCACACAAATAAGTGATCTAGAACGAATGGAAGATTGCAGTGCTTTGACATTTCGGATTTGTAGACTTAAATCAGATACTGATTGCAATGAGTATGTGCTGATAAAGCCTGAAAGATCTAAAGATTGCCACTCGATTTATTACGCCTTTCGTTATCTTCAGAAGAAGCAAATAGGTTAGCTTTTGAAAAATTCAAACATTAAAGTTATGATAATGTTTATGTATTTTTATTTATCTGAAATCCTATTTCATTTGAAAATGAAAATATTATTGAGATTCTTTGCAATTAAATTCAATTTTGAACATGATATTGATAAATCATTATTTTGTGTCACTTCTCAATAAATTAATCCTTTGTAATTCTTCTTTTTTCATTTTTTGATAACACAAAATCGGCAGTTCTGCAACGATCAGTAGTTCAAAAACAGACATTGGTTAAGCAGTTGTCAACATTTCAACAGATAAGTGTGACACAACCAGCTTATGTTGCCAGGTATGCTTTTCTCCATTTGTACTGTTACTGTAATATTCATAAAAATTAATAAAATTGGGGGAGCCCATACCTACTAAAATAAGATCATACTTTTTTTTACATAGTAACCCTCTAAAAAAAAATAACAGTTTTTGAATTTTTGTCACAATGTTTGTAAAATTGCAAAAAAAAAGTGGCTGTTCGTCACAATTATTATTGTTTTCAAAATCTTTTTATAAAACTTCTATTTTGATCATATTGCTATAATTTGCTTAGAGCATGTTATGGTAAATGATAAACTTTATAATAGTTCACGTTATTATTCTTTATAGTGATTTGGTAAAGTGGAAAAATGGCAAAAAGATTATCAAGCAACGTGTGAAAAAGTGGTGTCAGAAAAGAAAACAAATCACTTCTACTGACATTTATCTATTATCTCCTAGCAAAAGACCTATTAGTGAAGCTATAAAAGAGGCTAATGGTTTTTTGTTAGATGTTCCTGCTAAAGAACACTTTGATGAAACTTTAAAAGAAGAAGATAAAATATTGAAAATAAACAGTATAATTACAAAAATCAATAATCCGGAAAAGAAAATTACCAATTTGGACGATGCTTCTTTGTGCACCCATAACAGACAGTCTACACCTGATCTGTCAATAAGTTTCGAGCGATTTTCGGCAGGAACGGATGCAATTTCACCAAAAGGGTAATGGTTGAAACAGTTATGCAATGTGTAAATGCTGATTACTTATATAACAGAACAGGTCACATTGAGAATAGGAATTATTTAACGGATAATAAGCGAATTAGGATTGAGAAGTGAAATTTTAATACGTGAATGAAAATTCCGTCATACTTGAAGTAGATCAGATGATTCCAAAGTAAGATCATGTATTTGAAATATCACCGTCCGATTGTTGCACTATGAAGGAATTTCAACAATACTTGTGGAGGAGAACGTAAAGTAGGCTTTGTCATTTAGCTGTTTTACACTTATTATCTTCCAATAAATTTCCTTCTAGGTTCGTGAATCTTGGAAACTCATGTTATATGAATGCCGTATTACAAGGATTGTTTCACATTGAGGCATTTGAAAATTTGTTGAATGCTGTGCCAGAATTATCACAAGGCACCATCCTGAGGTTGTTTTTTTTTAACTACTATTTACCTATTTTATAAAATTATCTTGATTTTTTATCAGGAGGTGATGATAAATGTAGCTGTGCAATGTAGGACACTGCTACGAATCATGCAGTCCAAAGAGCTAGCCAAAAGCTATGTTAGTTGAAGCTGCTTGACTTTAAAGGCTTTTTTAGAGTGTCGATATGTTGTGCTTTTGGTGATACTTTGATAAAGGAATGAACACGTTTCTGATGTGGTTTTTTTTTTTCAGCGCTTTAAAATCACTTCGCAAACATTACCAAAAAGCTACCAATGCAAACAAGCGGTATTTACTGGAAAATGTTTTTAAATCTCTTAACGAAAAGCGATTCGAAATGAGTGAACAGGAGGCAGCGTATTCGATTTTTGATTTTTCATATTCAAATGATGATTCTTTGCACAGTAGGTTCGGG
Organism: Mansonella perstans; assembly: GCA_037074765.1. Classification (NCBI taxonomy): domain Eukaryota; kingdom Metazoa; phylum Nematoda; class Chromadorea; order Rhabditida; family Onchocercidae; genus Mansonella; species Mansonella perstans. The sequence goes on from JBAMDO010000567.1 coordinate 67,212, forward strand.
TGAATTCGAAGAAGAGGGTAGTGAAAGAAAGGGTCACTTTTCTGGTATTAGATAGGTTATGGCGCTTGACCTTACAACAATGCTTACAGGATGCGCAGGAGTTTTTAACTATTATATTGGAAAAAATTGATTCCGAGCTAGAATCACTTGCAAACAATACAAATGGCCAAAAAAAAAATCTATCCGAATCAGTCGCGTCTCTTTCGTCAATTTTTGGTTTCGAATTAAAACATGAAATTGCTTGTAATAAGTTAGTTTCTACTTGTATAATATTTACTTTTAGGATGTGAGTAAGCATAAGAGTAGGTGCGTAAGTGCGATAAGAGTAGGTGCGAGTAAATTTCTTGGAAAAGTCTATCCATGGTATGATGGTGATCTTGAAGTGATAACCAATTTTGCTTCGTTCTTCTTTCGAATTCCATCGCTCTATACATCAAAATCTGATAGGAAATGATGAAACTTGAAATATAAAGTCTTATCTTATGCTACTTAGTTGATGAGCATTGAAATTAACATTCACAGTGAGGTAGTGAAAAATTACGAGTGCCTTTTTAAAGATATAAGTTGAACTTTCTGAGTTATGTTGAGTTGTGTAATAGATTTCATAGCCATTAAAAATTTATTTCAGATTCCTTGTCAGACTCTTTTTTTAAATAAATCAGCTTTAAAATGATTTTAAATATATGATCATTTCCTCCCTTTAAATTTTATCAACCTTACCAAACTCCTCTTTTAAAATTGTTTTCATAACTTGATTGAAAAACATTGATTATAGGATGATAATGCTATAATTCTTGCAGATGTAGTACCGAACAAGTGCTGTATGAAAAAGGAGTTTTTCTGCCGGTACAAATCATGTATGAAGTGCAAGTTTTGTTGCTTTCTTTCACTTATCTTCTTTCAAATCCTTTCATATTGAGAATCTTACTGCGAAGTTTTTGGGTTCAAGTGATAACACAAATCTTTTTCAATGAATTTTTGCAGGAGCAGTGGCTCACCTTCATTGCAAATGTTGCTGGAAAATTACTTAAAAAATGAAGTGGTGGAACATGCCTGCCCTCAATGCAGTGAAAAATACGCCACTATGAGTCATGAATTTCGAACTTTTTCAAAGTAAGTTGCTTGATTAAAATTTTTTACCAACACTGAGTGCTCAAAGCACAGTCCTCTCAATTTGGCATCTTGCTGTGGAAGTGTCTTGATTCTTTTTGGCATCTTGCTGTGGAAGTACCAGTGATTCAGTGCAAAATTGTTGCTCTTCAAGACGTAACAATTGCGGTTCAAGCTCATTTATTACAGCCACACATTGTCTGATCTGGTTTATGAGGTTAAATCTAAAGGTTCGTTGGCTTCCAAGTGCCGAAACTTAAAATGGTCATTTTCTTTGAACTGCAGAATTTGCTACTGCATTGTGTCTCTTTGTTTGTTAAACATGTTAAAGATATCACATTTTAGGTGTTTGATCATCTTTCTGAAGCGTTATGATTTCAAACAATCAACATCAAGAGGGAGACAAAGAAAGCTGAAAGATGCAGTGAAGCTTTCAATGTGCATTCGTTTACTTTCTTACAACGGAAAAAATTCTCAGCCCAAAAATTGTTTTAGCAGCCTTCTTCCTATCAATAGTGATGATCAAGTGTCTTTTGTTTTGGAAACACCTCCGCACAATTTAGCTTTAAGCGATTCAATTAATTCAGGAAATGTAAGTCTGTGCTAAATTCAGAATTTTTGGTGTAATTCTACTGTTAATTTGAATGTTTTCTACTAAATGAAATCATTTTGCAATATTGCAATTTCGTTGGAAATGTATTATAATTCGAAAAATTTCTTGACGTAATAGGTTTTTCTGATTGTGAGAGATTAGTAAAATTATTAATCTGCGAAACAAAGTTTTGTGACGGAACCAATTGAAACACTTTAAAAATTTATATTAATATCTTTTTAAGGGATATATTGAACTAGGTGCTCAAAAAAATGTATCAGAAACAATTCAGAAAATTGAAGATTACGATAGTGAAAACTTTGAGAAAAAAATAGGACAGCACATGAAATCCTTAGCAATTGCAAATATTTCCGATGTTGAGGAGGTTTTTTCTTTGCATTTTTTGTAATAATTTTTCTTGACCCACATTTGCTCTTCCTTTCAAAGATTAGATTATGAAAGATTATCTTAATTTATTAAAATTATCAGTTTGCACAATCCACATAATTCTTCTCTTCTTCTGACCTGATTTTTCACTTTTCCAGAGACTGAACTATTTGACATTATTCTGCTTACCGCGACCTGATTTTTGTGAGCGCAGTTGTGCCGAATTAAATATTCGCTACCGTTTTTCAGCAGTTCGGTGCATATTTTGAGATGTTTTGAATAGTTTCTTAAAATTTCTAACAAAAGTCAACTGATCACGATTTTAAAATAGTTACTGATTAAGCAAGATGGCCACTTAAAATTATTTTGCAGGCAAAAGCCGAAACCTCTTTTTTGTAAAAGTGTGCCTTCAAATATTGCATATATTGTAGCTGATGGAAACTGTTTCTTTCGCTCTATAGCGTTTTATTTATCGGGTAGTGACGAAGAACACTCAGTCGTCAGAAGAAATGTAATTGACATTCTTTTCTGTTTAAATAATACACGTAAATTATCAATGATCTAGTCACTGCAATTTAAGGTAGTGAAATTTGAAGAGAAGTATGACGATCAGCTTCGCGAATTGAATCACTTTTCGTTAGCTGATTGGAAGAAACATATCAAAAAAATGACAAATGACGGCGAATGGGCGACAGAAATCGAAATTCTTGCTCTTGCATCTTTGTTAGATGCTGAAATTTGGACATTTTTCAAAGGCAATTGGCTTCGATATAGGCCATTGTATACGGTTGGAAAAGATGGCAAATCTCATAGTAATTTCCCTTTTTCTGCTGTTATTTTCATAAAAGCTTTCACAAATGTTAAATCTATTAGATATCTTTGCTCAATAAACATATTTTTTTCAAAAAATGATTCTTTAATAAAATTTTATTGTTGGATACCATCTCACAAATTCATAGCACATAATAAAATGATCTCATCATAAGAACTTAAAGGCTAGCTAGTTTAGTTAAGGTTATATTCGTTGTTGTCAAAATCAATTCGAAATGTTTCTCAGAATTTTTCAACTTTTTATTTCTTTTATTTCTACAGAGTTGCCGATTCAAAATTATGATGATAGCGGAAAGGATACCATTTTTCTTATTAATGAAAATTTTCATTACAAACCAATTCTTGACATCATTTCGGTATGTTAGCTGATAACTTAATACTAATGCTGCTATTCATTTTTATGAAATTTTACTTTCCATACTTTTTTCCTATTTAATAATTTTAAAGAAAGCTTCATCGATCTATCTATATGAATTCCTATTCAGTGTATTTCATTTCTAAAAATATATTACGTAAGCCTTTTATAGAATGGCTCGCTATGTGATTACCATCTTGCCGCAGTAATCAGTCATAAAGGGATTGGTCCAAGTAATGGTAAATATTCACGTGATAATTGTTGACAGTTTCTGGCTTAAGAAATACAACAACTTATATGACGCTTTTTGAGATAGAAGAATTTGTGATATGCCGAAAATTCCCTTAAATTTATAATTGATTTTGAAATTAATCATTTAAATCTTATTGAACAATATACTGGCTTTTACATATACATACATATATAGACAACATTATATATGTATATATAGCCATTCAGGACATTACGTATGTGATGTCAGAGATTTAAACAAAAATATTTGGATGCATTTCGATGATAGTCAAGTTGAAGAACGAACGGAAACAGAAGTTATTTCTGAATGCATCAAGGATGGCTATATATTTTTTTATGTCGCGGGTAATTTTTTTCCAAATTCCTTTTTTTTTCTATTAAAATCTTTTCAAAATTTCAAGTATATTTTTTATCTTTAAAATCTTTTCATATTGCCTCCATCCTAATAGCCAAAATTTCAGAAAATTGAGTATAAGATCCAGCGAAAAAGTCGATTTTATTGCAAAATAGTCTGTAAGTGATGATTTAAATGATGTTGATGTTCTTTGCATATGCGCTTACTGATTTATTTATGTTAAATAATGGTAAATAGAAAATTTAAAATCAGTTTACTCAATGAATACAAAGGCGATATATGATAAAGGAACTTAAAAGTTTAGCTCAGTAACTGTTCTGCTTAGAATTAACAAATCCTACATATAATATGTTTGGATGATACTGATTGTTTATATAAATAATGTTTTGGATACTACCATATAATTTTACATCGAATGATTGTAAATCTATTAAAATAATAGTTCTTTGTCATTTGAAATTAGGTGATGGCAGGCTTTTTCCTGTGTTTAAAGCAAATTTCCAGTAATGCAATAACTGTGCCTATAATTTTTTTTTACCAAAGTGACTTATTGGTATCAATGCCTTCATTTCATTGATTTATATGACAGTTGGTACGTATTATTTCTGGCTGTCAATAAAGAATATAACCTTGTTGATCTTACTCTCATATTTATTGTGAATCTTACTTAACAACTGAAATCATCATTACAACAGGTAACATTTTTATTTGGCGTTTGCTACAATTATTGCTAAGATGGTAAGTAACTTACTTATTTGGCGTTTGCTCGTATTATTGCTAAGATGGTAAGTAACTTACTTATTTGGCGTTTGCTCGTATTATTGCTAAGATGGTAAGTAACTTACTTATTTGGCGTTTGCTCGTATTATTGCTAAGATGGTAAGTAACTTACTTATTTGGCGTTTGCTCGTATTATTGTTAAGATGGTAAGTAACTTACTTATTCTGACTTGAACTAAATCAGAAGACTATTATTATTTCAAGTAATCACTGATAGGATAAACAATTATTTGTATTTTATAGTGAACTCATACTTTCGCTTCCAAACAACATCAACTACACAATCTTTCCCAGCTTTTGGGATGTGAAATAACTTGGCGACAATTGCAAACATTGTCGCCCACAGAATTTAGCGAACCATCTCCGAACCCGTGGCGTAGCAAACGGTTTCTGAACCCGTCTCGTCAACCTGTAGTAATGATAGAAAAAGAAGACAGGTAGTAAGTGTTGTTTATAAGATGTCTCCTAGTATAAATTTAGAATGAATGGATGTTTTCTTATTTAGTGAAAGAATTAAGATAATAATTGGGACGAAATAGGAAGGTTTCAATGATTTCCTGTGTAACCTGAAATAGAAATTAATTATCTAACCTGAAATAGAAATTAATTGAAAAAGATTAATGAATATGAACATTTGTTATTTTGAACATTAACTTTACATATGAAATTAATTATAAGTTAGAATAGAATGCTTTGTGATCCAAAATTAAAATACAGCGATGATTTCATCTACAAAAATATTGTAACACTCAGTGAGTTAATGGAATTTAATTCAATCATTGAGAAAATGAAATGAACTTTTAATGTTCGTTCAGGACACTTTAGAGGCTAATGGAGGACACTTTAGAACCAACGCTACAAAATGTAATCAATCAGATGACACTGAAATGGATCTTTGTTGGTGGTAAAGGTGGCGTGGGTAAGACAACATGCAGGTATTTGCTTTCCGTTACATCCTTTGTTTTTCTCCGTTTCAATTTCAAGTAATAATGCATCAAATTTATTTGTGTCCTGGATTGTTTTACTGAATAATATGGCTTACTAATAATAATAATATGGCTTGTAATATAGCTTACTTTATGATTGACCATGGCAAAAGCTATAGAAACATGTCCGAAATTTAAGGATTTCAGTATTTCTAATGCTTAGTGGTTATAAGGTCTTCATTTGTTAAAGGCTATTAATTATTCAATTAATTGCAGTTGTTCGTTAGCCATTCAACTATCACAAGTACGACGAAGTGTGCTTATAATTTCCACAGATCCTGCACATAATATATCGGATGCTTTCGCACAAAAATTTAGCAAAACTCCAAGTGTGGTGAACGGCTTCAATAACTTATATGCAATGGTTTGTTAACTTTAATTTTCACTAAACTTTGATTAACTTTAACTTTAATTAACGGATTAATTTTAATGTTCTTCTTTTATTCATGTTATTTATGATTGCCTATTTTTGCATTTATAGGAGATCGAAGCGAACTTTGGAAATGATGCTTCTATAGTTAATCCTGGAACAGAGAACAATGAAGGAGGTATATCTTTACATTCATCTACTTATTTCAGGAAAAAAATTAAAATAAATGATATTTTAAAATATTTACTCTGCATCAATTATTTAATTCGATTAATTCGACTATAGTGGAATCAAGTTGTGGTATTCTTTTTTTCGGCGTTTAAATCTCCTCCAAAACACGCACTGCAAACTTCGAAAATGTTTAGACCTAATAGCTCACTTTATTTTCTAACCAAAGTAGCAGTCTTTTATTATGCTGGATTTATATTTCAGATATGTTAAGTCTTGGCCGGCAAGTTTTACAAGAAATGGTCAGCGGTCTTCCAGGTATTGATGAAGCAATGAGCTTTTCGCAAATGATGAAGTAATAAATGCTTCATAAAGAATTTTTTGGCATTAATTTCAGGCTTTTCTTCTAGTGAACTTCTCAGTCATTGCTATCTTTTCGTTTCTTTCTCATTTTTATATACCCACTGTTAACTATGTTAGCCATTTTTTAAATTAACTACCTGTTCTTGTGAAAAACATCTGTTGAGTTATTCATTTTAGAATGTGTAATACTGCATTTTTTTCACTATATTTTAGTATTGATTTTCACCATTTTTTATTATCAGCAAGAAGTTGTGACATTTTTTTTAGACTGATACAGTCAATGGACTTTGATGTGGTTGTTTTTGACACGGCCCCAACAGGTCACACTTTAAGGTTATTGCAATTCCCAACGCTTATCGAAAATAGTTTGGGCAAACTTGTTGGTTTGCAGAGTTCATTTGCTCCTCTAATGTCACAAGTAAGTTGTTTTGCTCATCGAAGTTATACTACGCCATTGTTTAAATTTTTTTATTAGTAAACGACGAAAGTTATTATGATAGCAATATTATTTCAGGAACTAGTAAAAAAGATATTTAACTTATTAAAATATCACAGTGTACGTGGAAAAAGGGTTTAGATGTGACAATCTTTTTTGTGATTGAGAATAATCATAACTTTTAGAAAGGTGGTTGATGTATTCGTGAAATAAACATTAAGGTGCTTTCTTATAAAGATTGCTATGGCTTTTAATGTGAATTTTAAGAGTATTACATTGACGGCTGCAAAATTTATTTGCTTTATTTTTGTTTGAAAGTTGTGTGCAGCGTGATTGATTCATAATTTCTATTAATATGAGTACATATTTGAGATGAGATTTTATATGCATATTTAGATGGGTGGAATGTTAGGTCTTGGCGAAATATCAGCAGATGATACTACAAATAAACTCAAAGAAACGTTAGACGTAGTAAGGAGGATAAACGCTCAATTCAAAAATCCGGTATGTTTTTCTAGACAATGCTTTACAAACTTTTAAAAAAAAATATTTTTCAGGATCATACTACAGAAATCTATTTCTGGATTTATGATTCTTATCAATAAATTACTTTTTTAACTTCAAATTTAGATTCTTTATTTGCTAGTTAACATTTTATTGATAATTTTCAACAATAGATTAATGCAATTTCACCATTATTCTATTATAGGACCTCACAACTTTCGTCTGTGTGTGCATTGCTGAATTTTTGTCTCTTTATGAAACGGAACGTCTTATTCAGGAATTAACGAAACAGGTCCTGATTTCTTCGTGTATTTTTATTCTAAAAATTTCTATTCTTTTATTATTCTACTTTTTATTCTAAAAGTATTTTTTTTTTGTATTTATTAACTGAAGGAAAGGAAAAATTGCAGGACATTGACACGCACAATATTATTGTTAATCAATTACTGTATCCGGAAGAAGATAAGAATGGTTGCGTGAAATGTAAGAAATGTTCGGCAAGATACAGCATACAAAAAAAATATTTGGAACAGGTTTGAATTATCAAATTTAACATGTAATTTTTTATACTTGGAGTAAATTTTATGCATTGAAAATGTCCTTCATAATTTTAGATAACTTCATAACTTTAATAAATAATTTCATAACCTTAATAACTTCATAATCTTCAATGGTGTGGAAGGATTATGCTTCTTACTGTTTACTTATATTTTAGATTGATGACCTCTATGAAGACTTTAATGTAACTAAACTACCATTGCTTGAACACGAAGTACGTGGTCCAGAACGGCTGCGCAGTTTCAGTCGTTATTTAATCGTTCCATATGATTCAAACGCGGATATCGTTGATGATTTAATGACTAATTGACGTTGTTATAAATTGGTCTAGTTTATTTATTCCTGTCCTTATTAACTAACCTTGAATTTATATGGACTGCCATGATAAGACCCCATTGTTTTGTTCAAAGTTTCTACTTCAAAGTTGGTGAGATTTTTTTAGGAAAATAGTTTTTTCAATAGTTTAAGCAATTTCTAAAGATTTATTCTGATATATTATATATATTATATATATATATATACACTTTAATTTTTATTGTTGTTTAAAGTTTCCGCATTTGAAAGAATTGGACGTCTTCATCTTTCAAAAATGGACATTATCATATTTCAAAATTTCCTAGTAATGTGGCGGCAGCCGTGGCTTCGGACAGTGTTGGCAATTTCCTCTTTCGCCTTGTTCACCTCGCGGTCCTGGTGGCCCTCTATTCCCTCGTATTCCAGATTTTCCAGCTAAGCCTGGAGTACCATATGGACCAGCCGGTCCACCTGGTGACTTGCCATCGTGGCCCGGTTTGCCTCGCGGTCCATAACCTCCTGGCGGACCATTCCTTCCTTTGAGGCCCCGACCTTGAGTTGTTTCTACTTTATTTATGCTACCCGGTTTGCCACGTTCACCCTTAGGTCCAGCTCTTCCCACATCGCCAACAGGGCCTTTTATTCCTTCCATACCTGGTTGTCCATTTTCACCGTCTGCGCCACTTTTGCCTGGCGCACCTTTTGGTCCTTTGGACCCTTTGAGGCCGGGCATCCCTGGTGGTCCAGGTGGACCATCTGGACAGATGATACAGCGATCTTCCTAAATGAATGAAGCTTAATTCCTGCGCTTGAGAAAATTAGTATGATACCAGAAATGGAAGTTTCCAATAATTTTCTTTTTACCTTTTCTACTACAAGCACTTTCCCATCTCGTCCGTTGTTACCATCTGCGCCAGGTATACCATCGATACCTGGAGCACCGTTATCACCGGGGGCTCCTGGTGGACCTGCCGGCCCTTGCTGACAGAAGCAGCAACTTTCCAGGGACGGTTTATAGTTCTCTTTAAGAGCTATTTGTGGATATTGATCTGAAAAGTAGAATAGGAAGTTATAAAATCTGAACCACAACAAACGTCTGATAACAACATATAGATGCAAGAGCCAAACTTGATCTGCTATTATTATTCACAATAAGAATTCAAGGAAGAAGTCGGGATTGTCACATTTTACATATTCTTTGCTTCAAAAAGTACAAATCTTCAATAGAAAAAGTACCAGTATACAGTGGAGATGAAATTCCAACTGAATTGATCCCATCACTGGTATACTGTCGTTTTTCCCGACCATTCACGATATCACTTTCTTCACTGTTTATCAGCGAAAATTTTATGCTTATGTCCCTTGTCCGAGCCTGAAATTTGTGACAAATTAAGGATGAAAAGTTCTCCATTTATCCATTTCTAAAAACTAATTAAGTGGCTGGGACTTCTACAAATAGTCGGATAATTGAGCTTAAAAATGTGTCTATCAATGTCTTTTAGAAAGTATATGTCACCAATACAATAAGATTATACATGCTATTTTTCTCTAAATATGAAGAGGGTAAATTTGTTTAACAGCTTTTTCAGTTTTATTTATTGGACAAAAAAGTATCTAAGTTCAGTTGTGCAACTGTATAGATGCAGTGACCAGTTTTAAGATTTTTGCAAGTTTCCGTCAAGTGACCATTATATTAGGCACAATGCAAAATTTATCAGAGCCTAAATTCATATTTCAAATAAATCAGACATAAGATCTTTTGGGACAAATTGTCGGAAAAGAAGGAAATTGCAATCTTATTTATTTAAAACGATTTCAAAATACTAAACGAACGATGAATTAAAACGATTTCAAAACAAAACGAATTAAGAAATGAAAGATACCGTCTAACGACATGTTTTGAAGCTCGGATTGCTTTACAGAAAGAACAATTTTTTAATTAATTTATTTTTTAATATTTAGCATCATTTACGGCTGTCACAGGGATGATATGATGATGCAAATTTCAATGAAGGGTATTTTCATTCATTTTTTCTTAAATTTAAAATGAAAATGGAATATTTTTCTAACCTTACAGTATTCTATTTCACGAAACAAGTGACTCTGGAAAGTAGCAACAGATGAGTACAGCATTGGTAATGTAATGATAGAAGTAATTACAGCAGCAGTTGAAATTACCACAGCAAAGAAGGCGGATTGGCGAAGTTGTTGGTGTTCCAAAGAGGATACTTTTTCAAACATCATATTGTAATACTTATTAATTTCCAAGAAAAACCTGAAATTGCAAATTCCTGCGTTATGAAACAGCGTTTAGCTGACACTTGTTCTGCAGCTAAAGCCTATCACAATTTACGTGAAATGCTCTAACACAAAATACTATTACTTCAACTTTCGTATATATATATCAAAACGTATTCTGTTTCTTAGAACACGTTTTTCCCAAATATTATGTTGTAATAGTTATTAATTCTAATAATCTAAAATTGTCAAATTTCGACAGCTATTCCTTAGCTATTTCATATTTCTTATAAGAAAATAGCAAAAGAAAATAGAAAAAGAAATCAGATAATTACAATTTTCTCCTCGAACTAATAAAGGCTAGAAATTTAAAGTCGATAGTTCAAGCAGATTCAAAGGCTTTTACGAAATCGTAACAACAGCAATGAATAACAATTTGTTAATTTTTTTGTTAACATTTCGATTTTCATTCAAGTTAGCAAAATTGAGCCCTTTTCCTCTGCCTGCGCGATTTCTCGAAAAAATTTGTTCTATCCGTTGCAGAATAGTTCGATCACAGCTTTTTTTTTTCGAATCAAAGTTTTTTTTTCGGCCACAACTCTACTAAAAGTTTATAATTTTAGTGGGATCTTTCTGAAATCTTACAAAAAATTGAATAATATATTAGAACATTCTTCTCTTCCATTGGTTTAGGAATTGTTTCTGTTTGACGCTAACCAATTCCTTATATCAATGATCAAAAAAAATATAGTCTAAAGTGGAATTCATCAACGAAATTGTTGAGTTCCTTAAATTCATTTTGCTTGAAAGTTTTTAAAAAAAAAAAAAAAGGAAAGGAATTCGTAGGAAATTTCGATGAATCAATGACTGATAGTTAGTGAGGCAGTATTTATCGTAAAAAAATGAAGAATCATTGGGAAGAGGAACTTACATAGGCGATGATTGTTGTTGCGTCATTGATAAGATCATTGAAAGAAAAGAAAGTAGGGTCATTCCAGTCATTCCGAATCGTACATAGAACACAGTTCAAATTTATGCCAATCCATCAATTCTATAAATTAAATTTGAGAAATAAAAAACAAATTAAAGATGGTATGCCTTTCTATTTCATCTCAAAAACATTTTTCAAAGTAGGCAAATGTGACAGATTTTCCTGAATGTCCACTTTCTTTGTTTACTTTTTCAATCTTTAAATTGACGTAACAATCGTCAACTATGTAAATTGTTTTTTCAATCATCACTACTTTTTTTTTAACTGATGAAATTTCTATTAGATTTTCATTTTAGATATCGGTTCAAAATGAATATAAAAACTATGGATATGGTTTACTCGCATAGTAATGACAATTATTTTTTGATTTTTATACTCATTCATGATACAGGTAGTTATTTCCACAACAAATTAAAAAATTAATCAAAGAAAACAAATTAATTAAAAAATAATTTTGACGATAGAACGGAGTAAATTGATGCCAAAGTAGAGCAATAAATTATATCCAAGATGATTGTGAATAATTCAGTCAACACGTTTTCTTGCATCTACAAACATCTAAAGAAATTCATTATATATAAATGCATGGATGATTTTTATATGGAAGATTTTCCGAGCCTTTCATATAAATACATGTTACGAAAAACGATGGAATAATGAAACAGAAACACTTTGAATTTTGATATCATAAACAGTTGCTGTAGAAAATGAATTTAAAGATTTTGCCAAAAAAAATTCTTCATTTCAAACAATTATCAAAAAAAAAGTACACAAAATGATAAAATTGTAGCAAGTATGAAACTATCATCATTATAATCAAATAAATATCACTATCACTTATAACAAAAATTAACAATAGTAAAAATCATGAAAACATACAAACTCTTACGATATTTTACATAATTATAATTCAGCATTTATAAGTAGATGAAAACATTGATTAGAAGATATTTATTTTGTTAATGATTTTTTTACTCAAATTTGACCATTAAATGAGTGATAAATTTGCAATTAATGCGATAGATAGTATGTATGAATGTTATATTTTTGCAAAACCCAAATTGAAAATTGCAAGATACTATTTTTACATTATTTCATAATTTCAAAAATTTTTTAAATTATCTGCTTCCCGTTGCCTTCCTCTCCCATTATTCATTATCCGATGTACAATTAGCCTTCAATACTTTAGTCTTCAAAAATTGAGCATAAAATTTATGCGATTAATTAAAGTGTTAACTTAAAGACTAACAATGAAGTAATTGAAATCCATAAATCAATGAAATTAGTTCATAGAACTACATTCTTATAGGTTAAGAACAGATATACAGTTTCTATTTTTCGGATCGAAGCATTATTTTTGAAAACTTTCGAGATTATTGTTTCTAATAAAGAAGCTAAAAAAATTTAATTTGAAACAGCGCTCACTTCCATTCGAATAATTTCAGTTAGTTTGATAAAAATTCAAAAAAGTTGCAATAATATTGAAGAAAAATGTATGGCATTTCATCGATTACATTTTCATAAAGAAAACTCAGTATTGTAGAATACCTAAATATACAGTAAAAGTTACAGTAGAGAAGAGATCACTGATATTTGCAGTCGAGATTAAGGACGATATATGGTAGACTGATAAGTCCTTTTCCTGGAAAATACTTTATGCGATATGTGTACTGATGTTTGTCGCTGTGTCTGCAGATGTCAATTAGTGAAAACATGATGAAAACGTTATAAGCTGCCAAACTACTTAATAAATGAAACAGTGCATGGAAATACGGAGTTCCTGAAATATTTATGAAAGCAACTTTTAAACATATCGAGTAATTTCTTTTTGAAATAGATTTTATAAAAATTTCTATAAAAGATTTATTTCATCCCATAACCTTCACTTATCATAAACTTGGAACTACCATTTTAATCTATAAAAAAAAAAAAAAAAACAGTTCAATTTCGTCAATCTATCTGAAAATATTTTTCTGAAACAAACCTAAAAGAAGCCAGAAATCACAGAATACTCGGTCAGATATCCAACAGATAGAAGCAGCAGTCCATAGTGTTGATATTTTCCGTGGAGAGCTAGTGATTTCAGGAATATCAATGCTAAAAAAATAACTGATAAAGTGATTTTCTGATCCGAAAAAAAATTCATTCTTAAAAGAACAGAAAACTCACTTAGCCGCTTCATGATAGATGATAGCAATACTTGGTATGGACCAAAGCATTAGCACCAATGCATTCAATGACGGTTTTACGAAACAAAACATGGTAACTACGATGGTTATTGCTGCTATGGCACAACGCACTCTACCGCTGTAATTTCCATATAATACCTTAGAAGTTGCTGATTTTATAACTTCAAAAATCAAAACAATTTTCAGTGTATATTTCAAATAAAAATATGTGAAAAGGAGGATAGATATGATATAGTAGCGCTAGTCATTTTCCTTGAGTTAAGCAGTATGGGTGCATACATATATTTGTGGTATTGTTGTGGATAGAAACTGAAAACCGGAAAATAAGCAGCTAAGCACATCATTAACAACCACAATATGCTAATTTCATCAACTAGTTGACCTGAAATTAAACATACAAATATTTAATGGATGATATTTTTGCACATATGCAGCTTTAAAATTATTTCTAATTTCCAATACTTTAACATTTTAAACCAACGAATAAATTCAGATGAAGCAAAAATTCGATTGTGCTATATACTTTCAGATCATTTCTTGAATTATTATATTCATAGTCTCATAATTATTAATAAGAAATTAAAAGTAACATTAATAAGTAAATGAAATTCACCAAAAAGATTAAGAGTAGCATGATAATAAGTAGATGCAATACCATTTACACTGAGGAGGATATGTGGCATAATCACAACCCAATTAACAGTTTCAATATATGGTCTTATCAGGAGAACGTTTACAAGCGGTAACATTATCAATGGCAAATTAGTTATCTGGAATATATGCAGTTTATAGATTCATAATTTAAATTTTACTTGCAAACTTCTTGAAGCCAAATGAGTGGAAACTTTTTCATTTATGTTTTAGAAGCACATATTGTCTATAAAGAAATAATGTTTCATATGTAAGCAAAGTTGAGTGATAAGATGAAATTAATTAGAAATGTGTTTAGTGATAGTCATTTGATGTTTTTCTCGAATTTTTTTTTTCTCATTTAAACTTCTTCATTACTTTTACTATATTATTGCTGAATAATTGAATATTTGAAATTAAGAATGCAAGAAATCGCTAAGTATTTGTTCAATTAAAACTACACTTTTTATCAATTGAATAAAATTATATTCATTAAAAATACCAACAGTATTAGCAAATTCAGCAACGATCGATACAGTTTGATATTTATAGGCACTTTCACACCACGCATATCCACTTTCATAGTCAAACCACCGATTCAGTTGCATTGCAGTTGATCCTAATAATCAGACTAGTTGTGAATCTAAAAATTTACGTCTTATGCAAGAGAATTGGACACGTGATCGATAAGCAACGCTTTTAATTCTTTTGTTACGTTTAATGCGTCATAATTTATCAGAAATCGAAAAATGGAATCCTGTAAGTTTGTCTGGAATTAAGTGAAACTTACAAGTCTGGAATTAAGGAATTAAGTGAAATTAAGTGAAACTTAAATGAAAATCTTACAAGTCTGTTTGGAATTAAGTTGAAACTGAAATATGAAAATCAATGGCTTATTGTGTTTTATTTATATGATATATAGGGTCTACAATATTTGAAGAATTTTATGTGTAAAAAATTTTTTTTACAATCAAAAGTAAAAATAACTGAATAGGAAAAATAGAAAATATAAATTGAGAAAAACTAACTTTCAAAAGTAAAATGAGCAGCTATCAGAACTTAATAACTACTAAATATCCTGAATTTAAAACTAAGAAAACATGCAAAATGACCAACGAACTATGCATTTATATTAGAAGTAGGAAAAAGTCAACTGAGACAAATCATTCACATTTAACAGAATGAAATTTAAAACAAAAGATTATATAAATGGATTTAAAAAATTGTTATTCCTGCTTTATTGTTTTAATTTCAAAGAAAGTGAAAATTGTTAGTGACGCGAAACGATTAGTTACAGTCATCTGAAAATTGAAAGTTACTTTGATCATCTTAGAACTCTTAGAAAATTACTGTAAACTCGATTATTACTATTAGAAATATTACAATTACTACAAATTTAGAAATTACTATTGTCATAATTAAATTACTATTAAAAATTATTATAAGCTATTAAAATTATTAACATATTGCTTGATATTTTTTAATCTCCCAAAAGCGATATCTGAATAAGGTGACTTACTGGAAAAAAAAAGCTAATCACGGGTAAAAATATTGATTTTTCCTGAAAAATAATTTCGGTAGACTCAATACTTAGATCAGTGCTTTCGTCTGAAGGATTCCTTAAAAATTGGAATTAACTTATTTTATCAATCAAAAATACTTTTTTTAACAATTCGTAGCAATGTATAAATCTACATAAATCTATAGCTTGATAATAATCAATCTATAGCTTGATAATAATCAAGTAATCGATTATATGTCGAATCAATAACGTATAGAGTAGTACGCTCATGAATTCCTCATCATACATCTGATGAATTAATTCAAATATAATTAAATAGTAATTCCCTTAATCATTCATTTCATATAAATATATTGTAAATAGTCATATTTCGATTCCATTTACTCGTGTCCCTATAAAAAGCGACGATAATACAATTCAATTTCGATAATACAATTCAAATTCAATTTCTGAAATGAATTTTGTAATGTGCCAAGTAAATAGCAAGTAGATCATTTCAGTAACAGAGATTTTTCAAATTTTCATTAAATTCACACAGTAATCGATATAGACAAATATTAGAGATTAAACTTCACAGACGAATTCGTAGAAAAAACATGATGGAAAAAAAGCTGAACATCGTCACTGATCCTATCTTTCTACAGTAATAATTGGTAACAAAAGATTTGCTATGATGCTTAAGCAAAAGATTACATTATTCCAAATGGATGCTTTGTCTGATACCGTAAACTGATGGCTTAGAGAGTAGCAGTAAACACGGAAGTACCAAATGTTGTTGTTTAACAACATGATCACAACATGTCGTACACATGAAGAAAATGCATACAATGCTCGAAACAAAAGACATTTACAAACACTTACTGTACGTAGTAAGAAATTGGAAAATTTTATACAATATTATTTTCAAAATAGCTCAAATTTAAATATTTGAAAAGTATTATTTCGATTTTTTCCGACAATATTATGTCATTTTTACTAGTAACTATGTATACACATGGGTACTGATCATACACATGTAATTTCGATTGTTGTTAGATTCATCATAAATTACTCGTCTGAATGTACCCATCCACACTTATTTATGCTTTTTTTAGGCCAAGGCTATGAAAAGTTGAATAGAAATGAAGAATAAATGCTACTTTATCGATTTCTCTTGTAAAAATTATTAATAGCTGGTATAAATAAAATTTACTGAGAATTGTGTGCAAAAAAAAAAATTGAAAACTAGATTTTGTCTAATGATGTAAAAATTCAAAGGAATTT
The DNA here is from genome assembly GCA_037074765.1 of Mansonella perstans. Classification (NCBI taxonomy): domain Eukaryota; kingdom Metazoa; phylum Nematoda; class Chromadorea; order Rhabditida; family Onchocercidae; genus Mansonella; species Mansonella perstans. Next base: position 84,385 of record JBAMDO010000567.1, read on the forward strand.
GGCCACTTGTTTGTCTGTAATATTAATTACTGTTTAATTGACATTGATATAGTTTAAAAATTGTCAAGCTTCACTGAGCATTTCCGCACAAAATGAAGCATCACTGTATGATATTTTGCAAGGAAAAATGAAACACTTAAAAAAAAAGATTGAAATCCTTTAAATTAAATTCAAGGAAGATAAATTTCGAAAAGTGAACATTCTGAGACATTACTTATTATCAATTCAATAATATCGATATAATATTCCCTCTTTCTTTATTTGTTATGCCAAAAATTGTAAAAGTGTTATGAACACTTTTATCTTCAGTGCAAAAATCTATCAGATTGAAATTCTGAATGCTAGCAGAAATTTTTAATGACCAATGAAATTTCACAGCATCAGTTTCATTCTTTAAAGAATTATAGGATACTTTAAAACATTCCAAATGAAGACAATACCATTACTAATTAAGCTAATTCATTCTGAAACTCCAAGGTATTTTCAGTGATGGCGAAGAAAAAATGAAAGTATAAATATTTTCTTTCAATTGTATGGAGCAGTAAAGGAATAAAATGAAAAATTGAACTCTACGCCTTGACAATTGTGGAAATTACCGCAAATTCGATGTGAAATATTTATTCGTTTCGCATGGACAATAAGAGAGATAATTGATAGTTTCTGACTATTTATAGCATTAGAAATAAATCTAGTTTAGCGTTTGTTGTTAGTTTGTAGATAAAATGAAAGCAGACAATCACTAAGTGCTTATCACTTTAGTGATAAGCAAGAAAAACAGTTGCATGATGATAAAGCGGCTCCTAAGAACTGCTGATTGTAGTGAAATGTACAAAACGTATTCTTCACCAATGTACAAAATTATCAGCTATAACTACAGCAGTTTAATTTATTGCGTTGGAGGTGAAAGTTTTTTTGGCTTACATCAGAAACTTTTCAGATTATTATATTTCAAGCACCACAAAAAAATTGTGCATAACTTAGTGTTTGCAGTTGAGAATGTACAAGTAATTAAAATGACTAATTTATTAAAAAATTATAGAGGAAAACTAGAAAGATAATAGTGATGGTAATGAGTGCTATATAGATAAAACTGAATATAAGAGAGGAGTAATTATCACTGGCATGCAAAGTTTCTTGTGATGATAGAAATAGTAAAATTTTGCATCGCATTGAAGTATGATTCATATTAAAATATGCATTAATAATTCGCTTTTAATTGCCTAAATGTCTTAATCATTTTGGTCTATCCGATTGATTTCAAATAAATGGTATAAAATTTCCAAATTTTCAGTGCAAAAATGACTGGCCAAAGAAATTATAAGATATTTTTCATTCTTCACAATTTGATGACTACTCACTATGGAAAGTAAGTAACTAAACATCTCCATGAAACCGAATTTAAGAGGAAAAATATTTCACTTTGCCGCTATCTGTTCATTAATGTGATAATACTTTTCATAAAGTTTAAGTGCCATAACATCACAGCTAATGTTTCACTCTGCTACGAAGTTTTTTCCATTCCGATATTAATAAAATTTTCGATTCCTAGCAGTCGTTTGCAATGCTAAATTTTGGTGATTTGCGACCAAGTTACCCAAAACAGAGAAATGAAAAACAATGAAATACTTATAATTTAATGAAAGAGATGGATGAATTCTTTTTGGTATGAGGGATAAATTTAGTCACAAAAAATTTCCAGCCGCTTAAGCAAATAAATCTAAACCTATTTATTTTGAGAAGTTCTGTTCAAAACCATTAATCATTTTTCTTTTCCTAAGTTTTCTCCTGCTAAACAACAAAAGACTTTGTTAGTCAATCGGTAACATATTACATATTCATATTATTACGAAGTAAAAATCTGTTTACCTATAAGTTCAATTAACTTCCATTTTATTAAGGAGTGAAAATTATCCGGAAATCAAAATACACCTGTACTTTTTCCACTCATTTTTGTTTGGCTCGCAATTAGAAATCCATTTTCTGCAAACAATAGCAGAAATTCAAAACCCATTGGCTTGATTATTCATCGCATCGCATTCTCGAGAACAGTATTTTAGGAAGAGTTCCATTTACTTCTTTCTTACAATAATTATTTGTGGAAAAATGATAAAACATTTCCTGATAATATGATTTTTTCGTGTTGTTTCGATTTATCGAATTTCACAATAAAAATTTCTTAGGAGTAAATAGGAATGAATAGACTTGCGAACTATCTGTTAGTATCAAATTTCATTAATTTTGCAAACGTTCGTAGAAAACTATCCAAAAAATCTGTAATCTGCAATTTGTTTTGCAAATTAGAAAGAACTAACCAGATTTAAAAATTGAAAAACAAAAAAACAAAGCATTGCGTTTTATGCTTTGCAAAGTATGCCTGCATTTATAAACCTGAATGAAAATGAAGCGATTGTTAACAGAACCCTTCCTTAATTATTTTTGATTGCCAATGCTGAACATTGTATGTATTTATGTTGTGTGGTGCTGTCGGTAATTCATTTTATAAAACTGGTCCTGTTCCAAATATCAAAAAAAAGAATTAGTCAGTTTGACAATAAAAAAAATTAATGTCAAATTTGGCTAAAATTCCAAAAAAAAAAAAAAGAAATAAGACATGTTAAAATATTATTTTGTGATACTTTCAATTATATTGAGTGACTAGATATGACGTCATAAGAACATTTTTTACTTAAAAATTGTGCCGTCAACAGTAATATTTTTGAACATTTATATTCATTTTAATTTCACATTAAGCTCATTTTTAATTTCAATAAATTTTGAAAATGTAAAATTTATAACTCCCACTGTTCTTTTCATTTCATAATCAGTCAACAAGTAAGTACAAATAAATTCCGACGTTTGCTAAGATTTCACATATTCCTTCATAAATAGTAGATTTGCCGATGAGAGTATGACTATAACTAGTATGTGACAGCAAGAGGTTGTTCTACTAACATGTGTGAGACCTTTTATGAATATTATTACCTAATTCTTCATTTATTAAATTACAGCACGGACTGATCCTCAACTTTTTAGTATTTATGATGTGATAACTGATATAATCCGGCTTCATTTGCCAGAGAATTTTGAACATATTTGAATATCATTAACAACATTTACAATAAATATTTAGAATTTCGTTAGTTTTACAGTCTATCTAGTTCCTTATGTTATTCTGATAATCTACACTAGTATATTAATTTTATCTTCAATGCTGAAATTATTTAATTATTCGATAAAATGACAGATTTTTTTTGGTAAATGATTTTAATGTCCTTGGCTATACTCTAAAACATAATAAACAACATTAATAAATTAAATTTGATCATCAACTAAATGACTTAGACATTGTAGCAACGTTGCCGTAAATTGAACAATGCGCACAATCACTATCAACAGTTATAATTTGACATTCATAAAAAGAGAGCAATTTCAAATTCTTTGTACTAAAAGACTTTTCTGTATTATATATAATCATGAACTCTAAAGAAATTTATTGAACCCACTGATTAATTTTATCTTCAATGCTGAAATATAAAGATTAAATAATTGCTATCTGAGATTTTTTACATCTATAGCAAATCTTTAACGATTTCATTGATTTTTTTCTTAAACTCAAGCGTTAAATGATTATGATCTGCTGAAATTATGAAATTATAAAAAATTATGAAATTAAAGAAATTAAAATCAAAAAAATTAAAATATAAAATTAGAAATTAAAATTATGAAATTAAAAAAAATTATGATCGTTATGATTTGTTGAAAATTATTCCATGATTAATAGCAATTTGGCCAACAAATTAATAAAAATTTTAAATATATGAGGCTATTTATATTGTACTTTTGCGCTTCCGTTATTTTTGTTGAAAATAGCATAAGTGGACATAGAAAAAACAATTAATTTGTTTAAACAAGCTAGGTTACATTTCCTAATTTTTTTTTTAACCTTTCAAAAAATAAAAAAAAAACAAATTTTTTTTTTTAACCTTTCAAATAACATAACCTAATTGCAGCTCATTTCTCAAATCTTATTTCATTCAACCACAAATATATCGAATTTCTCATTTCATTTGCAGATGTTGTGGAAAATTTTTTCTTCCTATTTGTAGAATTTTCAAAAGTATTATTTATCTTTTATTTGTACTCTGTGCCTTCTTTATCCTTCAGCGCAGTTTATATTTTACGAAAAAAAAAAAGTAAAAAAACCAATGAATGGACAGTTTTTTCGGCTTCTTCCACATTTTCACTTCCTTTGCCTTTAAAATAGCTTTATTCTAAGCATTAATTTCGAACTTTTTTCACTATGTTTGCTACTGGCTACTGTTTCATTGCCTCTTACAATGACCAATGAGATACTTTCACTGCGATATTCTCTCTTTCTTAAACTTTTCACCTCCAACTTTCATTTAAAACATATGGCATACCAACTGTTGACTTCTTTTAAATTCTTTTCATTCCTTTGTTTAATTCAACATTTATTCTGTTATGTAAGTATGAATAATAGTGTCATTTGATATTTAAACATTTAAATTTAATCATTTAATAAGATAATAAAAAATTTTATGGCTAATTTTATATTTATATTTTAATTTATTTTATTTGATCGATTTTGTGATGTTAGTTTACAAATCAATTATATCTCATCACTTTTCCACATTGCTGTTCGCTAAGTTTTTAGTGCTTACAAGATATGTTCTCATCGCTTGACCTTTTCTGACCTTTTCTGATCCTTTTTATTACTAATCGATATCGATTGCATTTTGAGAAAAGAATCAATGGATCCATCCTATATTGCAGCATAGAGGATCTATGCTCTCTAATAATCTCTTTCAATTTTTTAACTTCAGTAAACATTTCGGATGACCTGCTTCAGTGAACATTTTGAATGACCTGCTTCAATGAACATTTCGGATGACCTGCTTCAGGGGACATTTCGGATGACCTGCTTCAGGGGACATTTCCGATGACCTGCTTGTTGCAGGGAGACATTGGATATAACTACTCGTTGCACAATGTACCCTGCTGCATACCATTTTAATGATATGCAGCAGGATAGCTTCTATGCTTAAGTAGTGAATTGTGAGGGGATGATGAACTTGGATAAGCATTATAATTTAAATTATAATTTAGATTTTCAACTTTGCAAATTTTATATCTATTTTAATTTATTTTAATTAAGCTATCAATCATATAATCTACTACATTTAAAAAATTGTTCCTTACCATTCTAGCATATTTGAAAGTAATACTGATTAAAAATGCAAACAACAAATTAATTTAATTTTTGACATTTTTATTCCTATCAATTTGAATCTATAGAAATTTTCATAAATTAGCAGAAAACTGCAGTTTTCTCACTTAAGAAAATAAGCAATAAGCTGCTTCATTTGTCGATAATAGGTCCATCCGGTACAGTGTATAGGATTTCTCTGCCGTTTCAGTGAATCAGGTTATGACTCGTCACATGATAATGGTGATACGTTTGATGCAGAAGAATCATACGTGAAAACGTTGGATTTCGTAAGGACATAGTTTTTATTAAAATTTGGATTTTTTAAGCTTTGAATAATTTTGCAGGGATGATGGCAGCACTACGGGTACTGACGCTAATTGTCGCATTGATGTGTGGGGAAATAGTGATAATGCAAGCGGCAAACAGTGTGCCAGAGTTGCTTGTGGTGACAGTTGCAACGGAAGAGACAGACGGCTTGAGACGATTAAAACGCACGGCTGATACAAATGATGTTAGACTAGAAATATTCGGTATGGGCGAAGAATGGCGAGGAGGCGACACTCGTATCGAACAGGTTGACCTGTTTTGTTGTCGTTCTCGAGAACGAGAATCAATTTGCTGGACAAATTAATTTCTATTTCTTTCACTTTAGCTATTCGATTAATTGTTAGTTTAAATGAAGGTATAAATGAAAAATTTGTTTGTTTGAAGTCTTTTGAAAGTATCATTTTCAGAGTGGCGGACAGAAAATACGCATTTTACGGAAATCGCTGGAAAAATACAAAGACAATAATGATTTAATAATACTGTTCGTTGATGCGTAAGTGTTTATCATTTTATCATTTTTTCAACATGTAGACATTTAATAAATTTTTTTAATATTTAGTTCCCTAAATTTCTGAATATTTTTAACAAAATTATACAGCCGCAAAATCAGATTTATTGCAGCTATGATGTGATACTTTTGGGCAATGAAGAACAAATTTTGCGGAAATTCTTCACTTTTTTTGATGATTTTCGTGTTGTATTTTCTGCGGAGCCATTTTGCTGGCCTAACAAAAATTTAGCCCCAAAATATCCACTTGTTAACTTTGGATACAGGTATATGTTTTGCATGTGTATTAACTTAATTTTCTAAAGGGAAGTGAAATATTTTTTGAATTATAAATATTGGAATGCTTTCAGATATTTGAATTCTGGAGTTTTTATGGGTTTCGCGCCTGAGATTTGGAAATTAATAAGCTATAAGGATGTGAAAGATGACGATGACGATCAATTATATTACACACATCTCTATTTAGATGAACAAATACGAGTTAGTTTATCATCATAATTTATCCTGTCACCCTTAGTTATTGTGTATTCTTGAAATAGTTTTGCTTAAATTAAGCTGGGTTCTGCTATGTAGTCATTGATAAATAAAAATTCATAGGCATCGTTTTCTTACATTTTTATATTTATTCTGTCATTCTTTTTGAATTTATATATGTAGAAATTTAAAAAATTGACCGAGTGTTCGGAGTACATAAAATTCATTTAAAGTTGTCGCTAAAAATGACACTGGATTCAATGGCTATTCTATTTCAAAATCTGAATGGTGCATCGTATGACGTGAATTTAGGAATGAGTGATGAAAGAAGCGAAACATATTTTGTGAGTCATTTTTTATTCACTAATTTGAATTTAGGTAAGCAAGAAGACGATATTTTTTCAAAATATTGAGAAATACAGGTGTATTTTCCCAATTGAAAATTAGGCCTTCAAATTAGATTCAACAATTCCGGGTGTCATTTCAGATCTACAACTCTATTTATAACACATACCCTTTGGTTATACATGGTAATGGTCCAAGCAAACTTCGTTTAAATCATCTCGGTAACTATGTTGATCCACTCAGAATATCCACTACAGAAATGCACTCCTTAACAATGGTATTGCTGGAAATTTTAATTAAAGACAAAAAAGAGTTTGATATATCTTTTTATGCCAAATAATTTAAGTAAATGAATGTTTCTCTCATGCTATTAAATTGCTAATTTTCTGTATTCCATTTCGCAGCTTCCGCTATCTCTATTGTGAATTTATACCTTCATGCGCAACTTTTTATATAACAAACTATAATGAATGTGAATTCAGGATCTTGAAAAAATTGAATTACCGACGTTATTTTTGTCGGTCATTATTTCAAAACCGATACCATTTATTCGTGAGTTTTTCGAAAATATTGAAGCGTTGGCTTATGCAGATGAAAAAATTGATTTATATGTTTACTGTAATCAAAAATTCTTGGAGAAAGAGGTAAGTAATTTTATTTTATTGCAGCTTTTGTTTCATGGCAAAATTCTCGATATTATTTTAAAATGAAAGGTCAGAAAAGGAAATGTCTGTTTCCAGAATTAGTTTTTTTTGTAATAAATGCTTTAGGACGAAGTTTATTGAACTTAATTTGTAAGTTAGAATTCATATTTTCCTTATCTGCTTGGCTGTCATATCTTTCAGAGATCTTTTTAGGTCAGTGATTTTGTTGAACATGTGAGAAAGCGTTACCGATCATTATTGTATGATGACAGCACAACAGAAAAGGGAGAGCGTGAAGCTCGTACATTTTCATTGTTCGTGCTTTTATTTTAGCGTGTTATTTAAAAGTAATGATTAAAAATATTATTAAGTCCATTTTTTTAATGAATTTTCTTCTAAAACAATTTTAAAATTTTTTTTGGAAATTTTTTTAGAAAACAAAGCTTGGCATTGGGTAACGATTACATAATAATGATTGATGGTGATGTTCACTTAAATAATTCAGAAGCTTTGCTACTCATGATTCATACAATGAAAGAAAAAAATTCGTAAGTTCATGAAAAAATTGTACATTCGTCCTTTATTAAAACTAGCATTTGTTTCAAAAAAGAGAAAACGATAAGATTTTTACTGCTAAAGAAGAGTTAATGGCAATTTATTGGATTTATCTAGGACAGAAAATTATTTTTTTTCGCAGCATTCTTGAAAAATTTTATAAAAAAACTCGTTGATATCCAGTAAGGAAATGAGTATGCATTATTTTTAAATGTTGCAGAGAGATTCTGGCACCTTTAGTTGGGCAACCACATAGGTTGTTTACCAATTTTTGGGGCGAAATCTCTAGTAGCGGATACTATGCCAGATCCGAGAATTATCTGAATATCATTGATTATAAAGAAACAGGAATTTGGAACGTACCCTTTATTGGTTCGATTTTAGTAATAGCGAAAGAAAAGGTCGTTTTGTTTAAACACTTTTGTTTAGTTCATTTTCTTAGTTTTTAACGTATCGAAACTATTAGTTATTTTACGTTATTATGAATTTTTATCAATTTTATAAGCAGTATGATGCAAATAAACTTATGAGAATATCAGCAATGAATTTATCTTCAGAAGCTATTTTTCATTTGACTCAATTGAGACAAACAATATCTGTCATTGGTTCATTATATTATGATGATGTATCGAACATACCTGATTTTAGTTTAATTATTGTTATTTGTTCCAGTTGACGGCTTTATCAAATGCTTACTATTATGACGAGAAAATAGATCCCGACATGAGTTTTTGCTTATTTGCACGTGATAAAGTAAGTATTGAAATAAAAAAGTTCGCTCATTTTTTGTTGGTCTCTCAGTGGCATTATATTCATCAGATATGGCCGATCAGTATCCTTCGTAAAGAAGTTGCTTAGAAAAGTGAATGTTTTTCTCTAATTAATTTTTATTTCAAATGTTACATTAACAACTTGTAGGGTCATTTTCTTTATGTTGATAACAGCCATCATTACGGCTTTTTGGTGATTAGTGAAGACGTTGAATCTTCCAAAGTTCACCCGGAAATGTATGAAATTTTCAATAATAAAGAAGTCAGTTTTTCAAATTTTACTGATTCTAAACTTTTATCATTTTTTCTAGCAATTATTGCACCGTTATAAAGATTTTGTCTAAAATTTTTGCTTTGTTACTAATTTTAATTGTAAAGTTGTCTCGAAAATTGACAGAATATATTTCTACTATATTTTTAGTATCTTTTTTAAATGAATGGTAAATGTCGAAATTCTTTCAGTTGTGGGAGAAGCGGTATATACATCCGAACTATTTTGGTGCTCTTAATAGTTCTATACCAATTCCAGAAATATGTCAGGACGTATACAGTTTCCCACTTATGTCTGAAACATTCTGTGCAGAACTTATAGAAGAATGTGAGCATTACGGGAAATGGTCAAATGGTGAACATAAGGTATTTTGAACTGCTGACCATTTGCTTCACATATTTTCTTGGAAAAGATAACATCAAATGAAATATAGTGCCGATTTTGATTACTGTTAAGGAATTTATCAGTGCGCTTGGTATTCTAATGACAAATCAATTCAGAGCAAACTAAAACATTTTGATTCATAGTTACACATTACAAGTTAAAATTCAGGATGAAAGATTAGTGGGTGGTTATGAAAACGTGCCTACTCGTGATATCCATATGAATCAGATTGATTTCGAGCGACATTGGTTATATATGTTAGATGAATATGTTCGCCCAATACAGGAAAAATTGTTTATTGGTTATTACAAAAAGGTAAACGTATGATTATCACTATAAGACAGTCCATATCACGAATCAGGCGAATCAGTAAAAAACTAAGAATTCGAACCAGAGCCAAAAAAAAAATACATTTTTTTGAAATTTTTCGATTGAAATTCAATCACAGGAAATACTTGGTTATCCAATAATATTTATAGAAAAGCTTTTATGCTCTTCTGTTTTGTAATTTTCGTAATTTTCGTAGAGATTATTTCCAAAATATGAGTATGTTATTAACCAATTTTTCAGAACTTAAACTTACACTTTCAGCCAGTGGAGTCTATAATGATGTTCGTTGTACGTTACAAGCCAGAGGAGCAAGCTTCATTGATGCCTCATCATGATGCTTCAACCTATAGTATTGATGTTGCATTGAATAAACGAGGAGTGGATTATGAAGGAGGTGGTGTACGTTTCCTACGATATAACTGCACTTTCGATGCTGATGTTGTCGGTGAGTTCGAATTTTAACAGTATCTGTTGTCGTAATGCATCAGTGATATCAACCTCTTCTCTATTTTTAATTGTAACTTCATTATTATTAGAATACTTTTTGATAGCAAATGATATGGTTTGAGATTTGCTTACCGAATTTCATTTTAAATTTCAGTATACTTTGGTATTTTTAGTCGTTTTTTTTAACAATAAAATACAAAATGGATAAGTACATAATAAGATAATCCTAATAAAATAATGGATCAGTGTTTAAAAATGTTAAGATATTGCAACAATTCTTATTGATTTAGATATAAAAAGTCTGATTTCCAATTACTTATCGCAACTTCATTAACCGCCTTTTCAGATCAGCTTGTCATGAGATATAGCTTTGCTAAATCAAGTATTTCGAAAAACCTGTTTCGTTCTGTTTTATGCTGCTTATATGCTGTAAAAGTTGATCTGCTCAGGCTGGAGTACATGCTGTAAAAGCTGATCTGCTCCGGCTGGAGTGCATTATTTTTAAAAAAAAAATCTCAATTATTAGAATAGCAAGATACTTTAGCTTTAATTTTTCAGGTCATTCGATGATATTTCCGGGTCGTCTAACACATCTACATGAAGGTTTAAAAACTACCCGAGGAACTCGTTATATTGCCGTATCCTTTATCAATCCATAAAATTTTCTTCTTTTATCAATTTATAAAGTTTGCTCATTTCTTTGCTTTATTTGCTTTTGGTGAGTCTCTTCGAACTTTCTTTTGTGTTCAAAATTTGAAACAATTTTTTGTTTAAAATAGCTGGTTGCTTCGAAATTGAATTTGAGATGAATTGGGGGTTGTTAAGAAATGATTAAGTTTTTTGTGAATTTTATTTTTTAATACTATCGAATATTGCATTTTTTAATACTGTCGAATATTGCATTTTTTTTTTGACACTATAGTGCATCATTTTTTTTTTTCATCGTTTTTTTATCCTAGGTTAAACAAACATTATTATTTTAGGAAACAGTCCTATAGCTTGTGAATGTTACATTGAAGTTAGTTAATTTATTTTTAGAATTATTGAGTGTATTATTGAATGTATTACGAGTGAATGTATATTTTCTGCTTTAAAGTTTGGCTTTAAAAATTTAGCTGCAGTCCTGCGTTAAAATGAAACTGTCATTTATGGATCGAATTTCGGGTATCTCCATTTGTTCTTTTGCTGTATTTTCTTTATGAGTGTTAGGATTAGTTAATAAATTTAAAGTCAGGAGATATTACAGTACTTTTATTGGACTCCCTTCAGTGATATTTCTGCCTTATGGTGTTTCCGGTTTTCTAAAGCAGGATAACTGCAGCAAGTCATTATGGACGAGGTTTTAACAGTTTACAGTATTGAAAACTGTTGAGGTAATGCGTTTCTTTAAAGTTTAGCTACTTTTTGGCGAACAATTAGAACTGAAGAACAACAGAAGAAATCTTTTAATTGCAGAAACTTAGCTAGTTTTTCGCAAAGTGAACTGGTAAATTTTTATTTTCCTAAAAATTAGGATGAAATTTGGACATTACTGGGAAGTCATTCAAGCAATCAACAGCTCGCAATACTGTTAAACTCAACAATTTTGTATCTTTAAATATTTTTGGAGCAGTTGACTGGAATAAATTCCAAATTTATTTCATCAATTGCAGCGTATTCGTTGTGTATCTACTTTTGCTGCCATGATTATTAACGGATAAATGTGACCCGTCTATTTATAAATTAGCTACCTTCGCTTTGAGCAAGAGCAATAATGAAAGGTTAAAATGTTTAGTTGAACGTTACAATATTGGATTTGGCATAAAATTCTGTCATTCGTCGTAGAAAAGATTTTTTTCCTCTCCGTTTATTTTATATATTTGTTAGATTGACAAGTCAATTACAAATATGCATTACTCGATTTTTAGTAATTGTTTTTAACTTTTCCATTATTTTCTTCTCGATCTATTGTTATTATTTGCCTTTTGTTATTGAAATTATGAAAAGTGTAGTTCTTCCTGCCAATTTAGGACATCAGCGAATTATTGCGGATGTTGATAGTAGAGCTAAGAATATTCAAGATATCAAATTCTACTATTTTGTTCATTATTGATGATTCGTATCCGCAGTATTATTGTTCATAATAACATTTTTAATCAATTATTTTATCGTATTGTAATAAAAATCATCTCTTTTTGGAAATTTTGACTTATCATATCGGGATGTTTATAACTATCCTTTAATGTTTGGGATTTTCACAAAGGAATTAGTTGAAGAAGTGGATTGCTATGGACGTTGGTCAAGTTCTGTTGACAGTGATTGAAATTTGTAACTAATGATGGTCATCTTACAGATTTTCTACGATGCATCAGTTTCATTTATACTTTACAAATGACAGATTAAAAAAGATCCCTTATCCATGGAATATTAAATAGAAAACTTCGCTTAATACTTCTTTATTCTCGTCACTATTCCAGTGAAAAAATGGTTTGCCATCTTTTCAAATTGCTAAACATTGATAAATTGTTTCAAAAAAAAAATTCGTTTGCATAATTTATCGAATTAATGGTTATGAAAATATACCAACTACTGATATTCACATGAAACAAATAAATTTTGAAAAAGATAAATATGTTCGCTCAATACAAAAAAAAACTTTTCATCGGGCGTATTTTCCATTCATAACGATTTAGTCTCTGTAGTATGTTGTTTATATCATTTGCAAATCCGATTAGTTGGCTTATTATTATTATGTTAACTATTTATATGCTGAAATTGTAAACCTGTTTATGCTTTTACTTATTATCGAATCATTTTAAGTAAATGATGAAGCATTACTTCGATGAGCCGTTATCCATAGTTTAGGCACAGTAGCTGATAGTTTAGGCACAATAGCTGATAGTTGCACATATTGTGCTTGCTCTCAATGATTGTACAATTTTGCTCATAAAAATGGTACTTTCTTTGCATTTAGAAAATTTTTTTATATTTTTTGGCATTCTAAAAGATGATCAGATTTTGTTGTGGAGGCGATAAAGGAGATTTCCAAGTTACTATAGTCAATTGAGGCAGTTTGATGTGATGATATAAACAAGATGAGCAAATTTTGTTTACCAAGTTCACCACGGTGCCTCAATATATCCGTGAATATTCCTTTAAACAAGCGTGGTAAAGACTATGAATGTGATGTATTCGTTGTATTCGCTATAATTGTGCAGCTAATATTGGTACTTTCTGTATTATTTTCTTATTACTTTAGAGTATGCAATTTTCAGGACGATTAACTCATTTGTATGAAAGCCTTCCAGTAGAATTCAATATATCGTTATATCCTTCTTCAATCCGTAGAATACTTCTTTGGCTTGTCAGAAAAACTTTGTTAAAATCACCTAAGCTCGAACAAATTGCTAAGAATCAATTTGGATTGTTTCAAAATTCACATTTATCTTCTCTTACTTTTGATTTTGCATTTCATTATTTTTTTAAATGGTTTTTTCACTAATTATTTCGTTGATTCTTTCACAGCAACTTGCCAAGTAAAATGAATATTTGCTTTTCGTCGTTTTTTTTCTTTGTTAAATGATGATTTTTTCGGCATCTCTAGTAGATGTATGGATTTCATAGTTATATATAAATATTTCGATACATCATACAGTTATATATAAATCCTTACATCACTAACTTTGATTGATAATAAAACATTGGTTTAAACTTAATACTCAAACCAACGTTTTACTAAAAAAGAGTAAGAAACGATTTTCGTCCAGAATTTTTAAAATGTAGTGGACACTAGTGGACCATTTGCCACATGAATGAACTTTTGTATTCACAGTATATACATGTTGTCCATTTGTTTTTAGACCAAATAAAGTAGTTTAATCTAGAATGAAGTAGATCGTACAAGCAGAATATTTCAGTCTAACAGGTTTACTTCGTTAAAGGCATTGCATGTTTCGAAGGACATTATCTACATTGACAGTTAGGAATGAACCTGTAATATACGATGTTATTGTAATTGGTGGTGGACATGCTGGTTGTGAAGCTGCCAGTGCAGCTGCAAGATGTTGTGCTCGTACGTTATTGTTAACTAATAGAAAGGATACGATCGGTGAAATGTCATGTAATCCAAGTTTTGGTGGAGTTGGCAAAGGTAATTCATATTTGATACTCATTTTTTTTTGAAAAAAATAGTACAAAAAAAACATAATTTATAACTTTTCTTTTATAAAAGATTTATTTAGATTATGATAATTAAAAAAATTTTAATTAATATAAAGATTAAATAAAAGTAGTTGGCGGAGAAAGAAATTGAAGATTTTCATTATACTTATAATTTCATTATATTTTCATTCGTCATTATGTAAATTTTATTTCATTATATAGAATGATGAATTTTTATGCTTTGCAAGGACATCTTATACGTGAAGTTGACGCATTGGATGGAGTTTGTGGGAGAATTTGTGATAAATCAGCTATAAACTATCACGCATTGAATTCTTCACATGGACCAGCTGTGCTAGGCCTTCGAGCACAGATTGACAGAAAACTTTATAAAGAACACATGCAACATGTAATATTTTTTTCTTATAAATTTCATAAATTTTAATTTCAGTTTAAGATAAATTCGAAACATCAAAAAGTATGCATTTTTTAGGGGGAAAGTTATTGATCACTGCAATTCTAGCTACTGGCCACTTTTTTAAGTGGAATTTTTTTATTGTTATCTTTTTTATTAGTCAAATGGGATTAGTCTCTTTTAGGAAATCCTACATTGTACGGAAGGTTTGAGTGTAATGGAGAAAATGGTTGATGATCTAATTATCAAAGATAATGAAGGAGGGGCGCTGCGAATTGTTGGAGTTGTAGCTGATAATCAGGTATGATTTGCCAGTTTAGAGCGTTAATATACCTTACATCAACTCTATGAAATGAAAAAAAGTTTATATTTTTTCTGAAATTTTTTTTTTGGTTTTTTAGATTTTAAAGGCAAAGGCGATTATAGTGACAACTGGAACGTTTTTGGGCGGGAAACTTTTTCGAGGATCAGAAAGTTATGCTGCTGGGCGTCTGGGTGAAAAGGTTGAGATATCATAATTAATAATTCTTAAGAAAATGATCCATAAATCTCCAAATTTTGTGTGCTACAATCGTTTAAAAAACAAAAGAAGATCGAATAGGAAAGTAAGAGGGAATTAAAATTATTTTGGAACTGGAACTCCTGTTAGTTGAGATTGATTCCTGAAACTTCTGCGGCTTTAACTATGACCGATATTTTTCTTTTCAGTGGAAGAGTTCAAAAACGTCACTTCTTATTTCCTGTTTTACGATCTTTAGTTTAATGTCTTAACAGTGAAATGTTGAAAACAAGAAGCAGCAAATTCTTAAAACTGTTTTTCAGGCTAGTTCAAAACTTTCTGAAACCTTTAAGAGCCTTGGTTTCAAGCTGGGACGTTTTCGCACAGGTACTCCAGCACGTTTATTTAAGAAAACAATAAATTTTAGCAAGTTTGCTCCTCAATACCCAGATCAGAAACCAATTCCATTTTCATTCTTGACAGAGCAGATCTGGCTCCCTCACCACCAGCAAGTTAGCCTGTTAATCATTTCTGTTTGCTGATTATTATATGTGTCGATTTTTCTATAGTTAACGTTTCTTCAATCTGTGATTTCGAGCTCCTGTCAAGAAAAAAATTTAACAAAATTTTTATTTTCATAATTTTGTCTTTTTAATGCCATACTTGTTATTGTTAAATTAAATTGGTGCAAATTTAGTTACCATCATATTTGGGTTTCACAAACAGTCGTCTTGCGGAAGTGGTACTTAAAAATTTCAACGAATGCAATTATATTCGTAGTGAAGCAAATGGCCCGCGTTACTGTCCATCTCTTGAATCAAAAGTCCTCCGTTTTCCTCATCTTAATCACAGGGTTCATTTTCATATTTTCATAATATTTGACTAGGCTAATTAAGATGGAATAAAAATGAGTTTACTTATTAAAAACGCATTATATAAGAAAGTGAACAAGCATAAATGGCTGATAATAATCAGCGGACACTGTAAAATGTAAGTATTTCCATTATTTATCTATTGTTCATAAAAGCAAAAGCATTGGATATTAAACGGACAATATGAATGGGAGCGATCAGAAGATCAAATACTATTTTTAACTGTTGTGAAAATTTCCTTTTCAATTTTTTTTTTTACCGAAAAAAAGCTTTTCAGATTTTTTTGGAACACGAAGGCTTAGATTCTGATAAAATTTATCCACAAGGTATGTCGATGACATTTGCACCAGAAGTGCAGCTAGAAGTGTATCGTTGCATACCAGGTTTAGAAAATGTCGAAATATCAGAGGCTGGCTACGGCGTTGAATATGATTATGTTGATCCAAAACAACTTAAGCCAACTTTGCAAACGAAAACTGTGGAAGGCTTGTTTCTTGCAGGACAAATTAATGGTACCACGGGATATGAAGAAGCTGCAGCGCAGGGTTTGTTTGGTTAAATTTTTGTCTTTTGATATTTAAATTTCGTACTACTTTTTCTTTATATCTCTTTTCAAGTTTTGTAACAGTTCTAGACATTAGATATTTTCATGTAATCATTCATTTTCTGCAAGATTTTTAATGGAGGAAAATTTGAAATTCCATATTGTGGATTCACAAATGTATTGCTGAATGTTATTGAGGCTCCTGAATATTCGTTTGGAAACAGATTTCGCTCCTATTAGAGGAAAGATTATAGTGTTTAAATATATCAGTCTCCTCATTCCGTTGTTATTCATTTCAGGCATTGTAGCTGGAATAAATGCCGCAGCATTAACTCAAAACAAAGAACCGTTTGTTATTGACAGAACAGAAGGTTATATTGGTGTGTTAATTGATGATTTGACCAGTCTTGGCACTTCAGAGCCATACCGAATGTTTACTTCAAGAGCTGAACTAAGATTACATCTGCGGTAATGTTGTACAATTTTAACCTAACAGTTCTGTTCTTTAATCAAATAACTGAACAATTCAATTTAGAAAAAACTTTTGCTAGTTTTATGGTCTTTTTGCTACCGAAGGGGAGTGGAGATCGCGATACTATCATTTCCAGACCAGACAATGCTGATATGAGGTTGACGAGGAAAGGTTATCAACATGGTGCTGTATCCGTGCATCGGTATAATCACTTCTTGAAAATGCTGTCTGCTTATAATGAAGCGCTTGATTTGTTAAAATCCGTCAGATATCCAATGAATTTTTGGAAAAAATTTATACCTCGCTTCGAAAATGCTCAAACAACAAAAGGTCAGAGCAAAATGTTGAAATGAATTATGCGAAAAAAAAACAGCAGCATCTTCATAAGAATACAAATAATCATTAGCTTCTAAGACTTCATATTATTTCATCTAATGAGAGTATTTCATTTTTTACGTTTTTTTAGTTTTGTTTGATTTGCATGTTTCCGATTATTATTGGTTGTTTTCTAATTATTTAAACCAAGCATCTAGTCATTTATTTGCAGTGTACAGTGCTTTTGATTTATTATGTCGTTATGAAATAGACTTCATGCAACTTCGGAAAGCAGCCCCTGCTGAGTTGGAAAGGTTGTGGGAAAATGAAGAAATTGAGCATCGATTGAAGATAGAAGCATTTTATCATTTTTATCTGGAGAAATCATTAGCAAAGGTAAGTACTATAATATAAAGAAGCAATAACGCATGTTTGCCATCATTATAGCTTTTCTGTTGGTATTGGGTTCATTTCTGTATTCGTATTAGTTTATTTTATTATGTCTTAGTTTTTCAGTTTCTTTACATCGATGGTTTTATCTAAGTTTTGAAATGTAAATGTGCCATTCTGTTTAAGCATTTTATTTAAAAAAATGAGTACTTTTACAAGAAAAAGAGATGAGTTCAAATCAAAGTTTCCGAGAATTTTGTTGTAAAAATTTCGGAACTTTTACTTTTAAGCTTGTCAGTTTTATTTTCTCAAAAAAAAAAAAAAAAAAAAAGAATTTTATAAGAGCTGCAAAATTGTTTTGTTGCTGAAGTCAAAGTTCTACAGTTCAATAAAATTATTTTTCATTTTACTATTGAAGCAGAAAAGTTCATTATTTTTATAAATGAGTTTTACTTACTTTAACTCCAAAAGAATTTTCTCTTATAGTTTAATGCATAATATTAGTTTGAATTGTTAGGTTGAATGTATAACGGCGACAGTTTTTAGATAGAACGAATACGGAAGGAATGTAATGTTGTTATACCGGATAATTTTGATTATTCAAAATTGAATAATATTTCTGCGGAATGCAAAGAAAAGTTGGAGTTTTGGAGGCCTCAAAATCTTGCTGCAGTATCCAGGTTTCATTGTTATTTTAAGTTACCTTACTTTGATGGAAAACAATCTAAAATATATCTTTTAGAGTTCCTGGCGCAACGACAGAGGCTTTAATAGAAATACTCAGCTTTTTGAAAGCTCCGTAAGTTTTTCTTAATATTGCACTACAATTTATTCACGAAGGAATTGATTAAATTTTGTATATTTCTACTGCAGTTCGTTGCTTCTCTATCATTTTAGTAAAGGATATTAAGGAGTGTAGTTTGAAAGGTACTTTTTTCAGCAAACGTTTTGAAAACGAGAATCGAAGTTGAATTATGATCATCATGGTTTTACTCAGAATCCACTTTATTACTTTAAAATATATATTGATTAGTCTTTTTTAAAAATCTCAAAAAACAATTAGGTTGGTATACAGACTGATTTTGCTTGTGAATAAAGGCTTTTAAATGAGCGGAGTTTTTGTTAGCTAGAATCAAAGCAAGAAAATTTATGGGCATTGAAAGATGGCTAAAATTACAATAGAAAATTGCATCAAAATAGACACTACAGACACATAAACATTCCTAACTGAAACACAAATGCAACTTTGGGGATTGCATTATTGCTTCTCATTTACTTATTTATTGTAGATTCAGCTAGAAAATTATCTGTTGACGAAATAAAGTAGTTCAAGTAATGTATCCATGTGACTAAATATGTGAAAGGGTTTTTCAATTTTTGACGTGTCATAGATAAACCAACGTAATGCAATACGCATGACTATTGCATACGTAATATGAAGCGCATGATACTCTTTCTTGCATTGCTGCTATAATCTTTGTATTTCTTCAGAACCAAAAATATTTTACCGAAAAAATTTTCATATGTCTCAGGTATCTGTCCCATAATCGCAAAAATATAACTTCAATTTGTTATTCTGTTAAGCAAAGCAAACAGCGCATAGAAAACTTTGTTTTCTATCGAACACGACTTAGAAAAATCAGTCAGAATATTATTTAAATGATCATATTCTTTTGTTGATTTTGCTTTCTATATAAAGCAATATATTTGTGTGAGTTTACAGTGCAAATTTAAACATATCTTTAATTTGACGTACCTTTTTGCATAAGCAATGTTCAACAAAATTGTGATTATTTGGAAATACTGATTGAGAAAGTTGCTTATATCGCTTTTTTACTCTTCGAACTTGCTGAAAAGTTTTTCAGTGGTACTTGTGCTAATATCATCTAACAATATGAAATGATTAGTTTCTTTGTAACTGTGAAACAGGTGAATAATTCTCTCCTGAATTTTGTTTTAACAAAACTAATTTAGGTGATTCACCAAAATTTAGCAAAACAAGTGTTAATTAATGTGCTAATAAGATTTTATCGTAGTAGTCATAGAAAAGGTTTAAAGTGTTGTGAAAGTTGTTGGAGCAAGTTCCTGCTTCATTAATCTTCTGTTATTGATAGCTGGAATCCGACAATATCATCACTGTTAAGAAATTAATCAGTTTGTCCAATGATTCAGTTTGCAGGAATTGCAACGATGATTCACAAAAATCACGAATTATTGGTTGTCGATTAAAATCAAGGAACCATTGTTTATCAAGAACGGCAAAAATATAATTTAAATATTTCAATTTTTATATTTCATTTTCACAAATTCCTTCCTTGCATCTTTGAATGAAACGATGCATATTTTTACAAGTTTATATTTCATTATCTTTGCATAAGCAAATATTGCCATATTTTTAGCTTTGATAAGTCAACAAAATTGTGTAAAAAGTACGGAGAGACAAACAGACAATAATACTAACCTTATGTTTTTTAAATGCGCGATGAAGTTAAAGGAGATAAATGAACGAAGATATATATATATAGTAAACCATGATATGAAGCACAACAAAGATTGGTCGACTATTTCCAGATTTAGAGACAGAATAGGAAAAAGGCTTGTATATTACAAAGTGGAAGAGTTTTAATTCGAAACTTTCCATATTGATTACTGGGTGTTGGACTATTTTCTTTGAATGCTTTCCCGAAATATCTCAGTACTTGGGATGCTTTATGTTAAATAATGAATGAATATTAAAGAACTGCAAATTAGATTATTTAATGATTATGAGATGTAAAAAAAAATTAGCAGTCATAAGAAAGAATGCTTAAATATAGAACAATTAAATTTAAATCTTAATTTTTTCTTACTCCTCGAAGTTAGAGCCTATGTTTTATCCTAAAATGGTTCAGGCTAGGAATTTTAGCTTTATTATATAAAATCAAATTCCTTAAAATCAGGGTCATAACTATTTACTGCTGATAGCCTATGAATATTTGCTATATTCAAATCAAAATCGACTTTAATTTTCTGGAAATTTTTCATAGGGACTGAATTTCTTTGCTTGTGACCATCTCTTGGTGTAAAATCAGCTTCAAAACTCGTTTCGCTTGGTGACTGATATCTTCTTTGCCGGTTGGGAACTTTCTTCTGTCCTACTGTGTTGCACATGACTGCATTTTCAGAAGCACCAGTACTATGAGCAATATTAGTCATACTATTATTAGCAGTTGTACCACAAATAGCATCAGCAGTGATAGTAGATATTGTAGCTGTAGACGTCTGCTTCGGAGAAGATCTTAGCTGTTCTTCCGAAATCCTTTTCAAATCCGTGTCAATAACGGGAGGTGTTACTAAAGTAACACGTTTTTCATTGTATAAATTCTTATCGGTTGCTGATGGTTTTGCTGAAGATTCTTGAACTTTGTCCGAATTTGACGCTGTATGATTCGTCTTTCTCATATCTTTACTATGAAATTTATATCTAGAAGTGACGTTTGTCTGACTTAGTTGACTTTTTTTATCATCACCATCTTCTTTATAATGTTCAAAATTATCGAAAATGTGATTGAATTCACTTCGTTGCGCAACTGATAAGCTTGGTTCAGTTAGATTCTTGGAAACTTCAGTTAATTTGGTATTGTTTTTAAAAGTACCCTGGATCTGCTTATCACCTTGATTCACTCTTAAATTTGTTTTTTGCCTTGGATTTTCTCTTAGTTTTGTCGACACAGTCTGCTCCATAATCATATTCTGAGATTTTTCAAATTTGTTCACCAAATTTTTTCTTTGTTCTTCAAATTTTCTTCCTATTGGTACATTTTGAGATTTCTTCGTATTTATTTCGGGACTTTTAGCACTGTCTTCGTCATCTTTACCATTCTTTGAAGACACCTTCTCTCGTTTTTGATCCTTACTATTGACGGATGTCGATGATGGACCAACTGACGGAATGCTGTCAATGAGTACAGGAGGAATCGGCCTTTTTGCTGCAGTACAATCTATAACCTGCGTTTGATCTGCGGTTCTGGTGTCGTCCGAAACTACCAGTCTTGAACTCTCTGGTGATATTTCAGTACCTGTGACCTTTAGATGTAGCGAACTAACCTCTGCGTCATCGGCACTTTTATTGCTATTATTGTGAACGTTATCCACGTTATCATATCTCTTCTGTCCCGAGGAAATATTGACAACGATAACTGGTTTATTGCTTGTATTTATCAATGTTTCATCATTTACTATACTGATGACTGTTTCAGGATTTTTCATTGGCAGTGCATTCGTCATTTGCATTGTTCTTATTGGACTAGTATTTTTAGTATCTTGTACAGCCAGAAATTCCCGAAAACTATCTGGAATTTGAACGATAGGCGCTGGTTTTTGAACTACATGCTCTTCATATTCCTTCACAGTAGGCTTATAGTCACTTTGGGTTGCGATTTCTTTACACACACCACTTTCAGCCACCAAAATATTATCATTTTCCTCAATATTCTGTTCATTCATCGTTGCAGTTTCGCACATTAATGCTTCAGAAATAAATTTCGGAGGGCCACTGATCGTAGGATTTGAGCTCGTGTGAAGTTCTGGTTCTGAATCTGATTTTTTCAGTTCATCTTTTGAATCGTTTGGTTTTGTATCGTTTTTCGTGCCGACTTTCGAATTATTTTCATCTTTTGGATCATTTGGTTTTGTATCGTTTTTCGTGCCGACTTTCGAATTATTTTCATCTTTTGGATCATTTAGTTTTGTATCGTTTTTCGTGCCGACTTTCGAATTATTTTCTTCTGGTTTCTAAATTTTGAAAGATTTTTTTGATTTATTAGTAATATCAGATTGGATTTTTCACTAAGGAGAATTTTAAATTGGAAAAGGAAAGGAAGATTGAGAAAGAGAAGGAAGAGATTTTAAACTGAAAAAGAAGGAGAAAGGAAAAAGGAAAGGAAGATCCTTCCTTCTCTTTTGAATTTAAAAAAAAGCATTAAAATTACCAAAACAGAAAGAGGTATGTGTTGGGCTTTGTGTCCATTCGACAAGAAATAAAAGGTGGTTCTCGAAAAAGACAGGGGAGGAGACAAGTTCATGACTTGGCATCACTGATGTAACTTTTACAAAAGGGAGATTTAAAATGGAAGTTGGGCTGAAATAGACTAGAATACAATAGTAGCACTATGAGAAATTGAAAGGAATTACCAACTACTAATTATTCTATATAATGGCCAAAATAAACTGTTATTATTTTTCTTATTGTTTTGGTAGTACAGATTCTTATTGCAGGAAATTTGATACTTTGAATTTTTCTTTAAAGGAGATCAAAAGATTATCAAAGTTTGACAGTTTAGCAAGAACCATTTATTCACTGTATCAAATCAGTCCTAACTTGGTTCTCGTGGTTCTCGCTGTATCAGATTCTCATATCCTCAAACCAGTTTTCGAGCCAAACCTAGAATTTTAGCAATCCAAGAAATGATCTGTACAGGGACGGCTTCTTGCTCAAATCGACTCATCAACTTTTCCGAAGTTTTAATAAGGCTTGTTTTCAGTTTTGATAGGTCTTCCTTTCCTTTAACTCTAGGAGTTATAATGGCATCTAAATTGCAGGTGGTATTTTTGTCCTCTTCAAACCAGTGATGCCTTACATCATGCTAGAAATAATCGTTATTTTCAGTACAAAAAGTTTTTAAAAACAGCTGCTCCAATAGTTTCTTTCTGTTTTAGTTGAAAATCTTTTGTAAATTTGAAGTCATTCTCAAAAGTGTTATTCATTTCCTCATTTTGGTCAGTTTTGAACAATTCTTAAGCTTCAACTTACTTCCTCATCATGATGCTGATGAATAGACAGATTAGAAGAATAACGACTACGTCCAGCATCTATCAAAGAGTGATTGACACAAACACCACCATCAAATGGAAATGGAAGACCAGTTCGAGAAGTGTAACCACGTTGTTTCAAATAAATATCCACAGATTCGGCGGAATCAAGAGTACTCTGTTCTGGCGATTCAAATTTTAGACTGATTTTCCACTTCTGCAATGGTGACAAAATCGTTTGTTCAGTTTTTTCATCTTAATTAAACAGTTATGGATTCAAATCATTAAAATATGTATTATTAGCAACACAGATTTTAGACAGCATACTTCACGATCTTCAGGTAGCAATCCGTATGGTGTATGAAGGAATGGTCCTTGACATACGGCTACGTATGATTTTCCAGCTTCAATTTCTTCGAACTAAAACAGAAAACGAATGTTTTCATTGAATTTATTGATAGAAAGTTTTGAAATAAGATGCTTTAAAGAACTGGAGTTGATTTTCATGCATTTAAATGAAAAATTTTTTAGAAGTGCTAATTCGTTTGACGGCTCATTTATTCAGTAATGACTTGCTCGATTCACTAAAAGCAATTCAATAACTGCTATACCAAAATAATTTTGTCAAGGCTAACTTTTATTTTACTTACTAAAAGATTCCGATTTCTACTTAGGAACTCATATTCTTACTTGAATTTTCCAGTCAGTTATAGTCATAAATTACAATTGTAATAATATGATGCTCAAATAAGACTGCGGTATGATTTTTAATTTTCAGTGCAAAACAAACACGTCGTATGCGGAAACCATCTGTTCGGTAGAATTCATGAACGGGAGCCATTAAATTTAATTTCTTAGTGAGAAAGTCCAGAAAAGTAAGCCAGTGCTTAAATCTTTTTCGACAAATGACTACTGTTGTTCCTGTATCATATTGATCACCGTTCCTATACACTTTTATTCGTATTCCGCGATAGTCACAATCAACCGATTGTTCAGAATGAATAGGAAAAGCGTTCAAGTTTGAGCGAGAAGTATCCATCGGCTGAAATTTGTTGAAAGAAATTAGAGTAAAAATTAAATCAGAATAAAAATAAGCCCTTTTCGTCGTAATTCTCACTGTAAGACTTTTCATAGAACTTTCTTTTCGTGATCTAAATCTCAGTACGCCAATAATATATTGTTTACATTTCATTCTAATTAAAAAGTAACATCTTATATTTTGTGAAAATAGAAGAGAAAAACACTTCAAGTTTTTTTAAGCACAGTTTTTCTCTTCAAGTACTTCTTATATCTTACCATCTCGCGATAAAAAAGATTTGAGACATATTCCAAATTCATTCATAATATTTTTACAGCAAAGTTTCTTATCACTATTTAGCATCCTCGGTTCATTTAATTAGAATATACTCACCAATAAAGAAAGGAAAAACGAGGCAGAAAAGTTCATCCATTTTATTAGGCTGTCTGGAAGAACTCCTAAATAATTTTCCTTTCTTTCTTTGCTAAACAATGGATAAGAAAAGCTGGCGCGATATGTACTTATCAACAAAAATATTTAGGTAAATTGAATGAACCCTATCAATTTTTCCAGAGAACTGTGAATCAGCAATGCACTGTTTTCTCAGTACCATCAAAGTCAACAAGATCTTTTTCTATACTTATTGCAAAAAAAATCTCCGTCTTCAATATTTTTACAATTTAAAATATTTCTTAAATGGGGACTTTATGACAACATATTGACTTTATGGATTGGCAGGATAATAATGCTAAAAAGCGTTAAACAGTAGTAAAAAGTATGCACTTCAATCAACGATGTGGAAAATAAATCAAAATTACAAATCAAATTTCTCATGCCATTGAAGGAAAATTGGAGACAATTTTAAGCTTTCAAGTTAGACTCAGTTCTCTGAATGGTGCTAAAAAGTAGCTGTCCTAAATACCAAAAACTACAGACCGAATATGCATTTGGATTTCACAGTATTTATTAGACATTATTTCAAGTTCCAAATTTTTGAAAAAGATGAGGGATTTCTTAAGAACTATGCTTTAATTATAATAAAAATACTACCGAATTTAGAGACAACAAGATTCAAATTCAAATCTTTTCAAGAAGTGATTTGCAAAAATCAGAATATCCGTGTACCAAGTTTTTAAGCAAGAAAAATAACCGAAAATAAAATGACTTATGAAACTGACATAGTTGATTGAAAATTGAATTGGTTTAAAATACAATCAACAGTGTTTTATAAAGATGCTAACTTTCCTTGACACTCTGTGAGGAGATCGATTTATGGAAAAGCCCGAAAGTAGGCCATTTTTCCAAATACTTTAAGAAATGTCCTTCCATTTATCATCACTGCAGTTGACCGTGCACAGAAATCAGGACTGATTTAGCACAGCCAGATCCTATTTTTATTGCTGACCATCACTTTCGACCAACTGTCACTCATGATATAGACTAAACAGTTTTTACTTTAAAAATAAAATCACTATTTTGAAACAGCGACTTGAAAAAATGAAGCAGAAGAAGCAGCAAAACAAGTGTTTCTAGGCCTGATCTACGAAAGCCTTTATCGCAGAATGTGCAAAGAAGCAAATAAGTTACTATAATCTTTATTTTAATTTTTAAAATAAACTTCCTAATCCACATCTACCTCATTGAGGATAGATGGTTAAAAGGGATGGTCCAATCTTTCAATTTGTAGCTTTATTTTTGAATTTTTTTTTTAATAGAAGAATTTCAATTTGTTTCAGATCATATATGAAGCCACCTTTCCAGTAAAAGCATTCGGCGCTCCTGAAACGGAAATAGACTGAGAAATGAGAAAGGTCTTTCAAAACATCAGATTCCCGATTTTAAATGAGACATGATACCTTACTGCAAATGCTTTCTAATGCTTGCTGTTTGTTTCTTACTTTTTCGTTATTTTTATTTCCATCCAAAAAAACTTGCGAAAATTGCTTGGACAATCTCGTATTTATTTCCTGTTTAAGAGAAATTCTATTCAATATCTACATTTTATTTCCATTATACGCCATTTCACTAACAGTTCCGGTACTATAAACTTATTTACTATTATTATTTTGCTGAAATAGTAACCAAAAATGATTTGTCTACTTTGAAGATGATTTTAGTGACTGGCACTTTTGCCTTCTGGATGTTTAGGTGAAGATTTTTGAAAAGATTTATTCTGAAGCGCAATATCAAGCAACACTTGTCCATTTCTGTTTTGTAATTATAAATAATGCCTGGTTATCTCAAAAACAACAACAGAAAAGGAACGAAACTTATCGATGACAACAAAACAATCAACGTATAATTCATCAATAGATTTTTTGCAAATAAGACGATTTCGATGATAAATTTTTTTTAACAAATGAAAAACTAATATGGAAGATAAAAATTAAGTTTAGTATTTAGATTACATTTATTAATTAGCAATTAGTGGAACCAATATCAGTAAATGATTTCCTAGCAAAACAATAATTTACTTATTGTTGATGGTTTCAAACATTACACATGAAGTAACTAAATGATAGTAGATATTGAAAAGAAAAAAATAGAAAACTGAGGAAGTAAATAGAAGGTAAGTGAAAGATATATAAAGCTAGAAAGAATTGAATATTCTTTGAAAATAGCCTTTTAAAATGAAAGGTTCTTTGTCATTCTATGTCATTTACAACTATTTTCTCGTTTTTTTCATCAAAATGCTTATAGTGCAGGAAGCAATTGTGTATTGACACCCAATTCTGGATCAATTTTTCCTTCAACTTTTTTTCTTCTCCTCTTTCTCTCTTTCCCTCTCTCTTTCTAATGTTGTTTGTAACAATAAAACGATTAATTTTCATGGTATTTTTAATTGCATGCAGATTAAGTTTACATAAATTAGAATAATTGCCATAAGAGCAGCAATTAAAAAGGGTTTCAAGAAGCCTTTTTTTCTCTAAAAAATGACCTTACGATAACGAAATGACTACCGGAATTGAATCAAATTAGAAAATATTAGTTAATCCGGAAAAGAATTGAATCTTATAGCATAGGGCGTCTTCAAAATTAATTACCGTTTTACTTTTTCAGTGATGAAAGATTTCAAAAACATTAGCAGCAATTAATTGAAGCTCATATATTTAAAATAGTTTCTTTCTAAAGAGGAAAATTCATAGTATTTCGAATTAAATTAACCACTCTTTTAACTAGGGATGATAAGCTTTGATAGAAGGTTTTCTGCATTCAGAAGGCAACAATCATAGAGAAAAATTTAGTGCAAAAATATGATGGGTCTGATCACGAAACAAAATGTCAAAATATATAGTTTGGCGACTTAAAACTTTCAGTTACTTGTATTGATAGTTAGTTGACTTATTGATTCATTTATTAACCACTGCAAGCCAAGAACTTTCAGCTCATCTCAGCGTAATGAAAAGCAAATAGGATCGTTTAACATTATAGGTTGCTTCATTAGTCATTCCTCTTTCCAGTGTATCTTTTATAATTTTATATTGAATTCGGCATAAAAAAGATCCCAATAATTTTAAATTTGAAAAATTTTGCAAATTACAAAAATAAGAATGCTTCAAGGTTTAACTTAAATATTTCTGAAAAAGCCTCTAACACAGTTTTGATGCCAAAGAAATTACTATAGCTGGTTTTGAAACTCAAAGTTTTTTATAATTCTCAAAATATCGAATGTAAGAAAAGTAACAATTTTCAACTCATTTATCATAGAGAACATTATGATGGCTGAAAAAGGTGTGTATTGAGCTTGAACAGAACAGTTGAAATTGCAAAACAAGTTTCCATACAATCTTTGGAATGCTCAAAAATTTTGTTTCATTATGAAGACTTTATCTAGGACATTTTATTTGAACAATGAGGAAGAAGGAAGCTGACCTTATTTATTCTGAACTTATGTTTTCATTCATAATGAAAACTGATGATGTTATCAAACAAATGGATTTTGTAAATTTTTTCGTATCATAATCGTCAACAAAGTAGTGTAAGAAGTAACAGTGAGAAAAGTGCTCTAGAAATCTGGTTATGCACTTTTTCGTTTATGATTGTCGCATTCATCTTTCTTGCTGATAAATGATTTGAAAGCGATGTTTTACAACAAGAAAACGGTAACCTGTTTTACTCAACTGTTTCTCTATTTCCTAAAACATGAAATCCGTTTTGCTATTTTCGGCTTTCGGTGTTGCTATCATGTTCAATGTCATCAAAGGTCAGCTTCACATATTTTAAAGAATTGATTAAATTAATAAGTTCTTTCTTGTTTTGAAATGGCATGTGATAACTACTTTCGATGCAATTTCCGCCATTTGTGACTTTTTTCCATATGATAGTAATTATTTCCAAACTTTTCGAATTTATTCAAAGATAATAAATTAAGATTTAAAGGATCATGATGACTGAGGTTTTTTGAAAAAGTTTAGGTGAATATTGTGAGGATTCGAACAGCAATTGTCATGACTGGATTACATTACAAGCTTCACTATGTCGAACTTCTGATTATATAATCAAAGCATGTCCTAAATCATGCGGATTTTGCATAAAAAAAGTAGAACGAAGTATGAATAATCCAAAACAATTTTTTTTGTTTATATTGAAATAAATGAAACGT
This sequence comes from Mansonella perstans, assembly GCA_037074765.1. Taxonomy (NCBI): domain Eukaryota; kingdom Metazoa; phylum Nematoda; class Chromadorea; order Rhabditida; family Onchocercidae; genus Mansonella; species Mansonella perstans. Next base: position 113,728 of record JBAMDO010000567.1, read on the forward strand.
GTTAAAAAAATGAAACGTTTTAATTTTTCAAACCAAATGTAGTATAAGCATTAAGTCAGAGTTTTTTTAATCTATGATGTTTAATCTTTGACTGTTATGTTAATATTGCCAAATAAAAATTTTCCATCGTTTTTTTAAGCTTGAATTTTTTGGAATTTTGAATTTTTCTATTGTCACGAAAAAATTTGCGACTTTTCCAAGGCGTCATTTTTTGCGCTGTGTGCTTTCATTCGTCTTGCTCTTTCATCTTTTTGGTAGGATTCGACATTTCACGTGTTCCTTCTCATTTACAACCCGTTGCATGGCTCATTGGCATTTGGCGATCGGAACATGGTGGAAAAGCAATTTTTCCAACGATACCTACATTCACATATGGCGAACAAGTGGAAATTTCAATTTCTGATGACCATATGACAGGACTGAAAGCGCTGAATTATACGTATGCAGCTTTCTTAGTGTTTTATGCCAAATGAGCTACCATAAGATCATTTTGATAGAGCTATTATCAAATCATAGATGACACTGGTTAAGAAGTATTACTCATAAAGCAGATAAGATTAACAGTAAAAACTTAGAATATCATCAGTAAGATTAGTTTTAACGGAAACAAAATTAATTTCATAGTGCAAAATGGATGAAATTTTTCAGCTCTGATTTATCATACTGTATTTTAGAGCATTTGCATGGGAATTATCACACAATGAAGAATTGCACAGCGAGTACGGTTATATTACAGTAGAGCCCAACACAAGAACTGTTTCACTTACTACTGTAATGGATAATGGCAAGTCCACATTGCATGTTTATTGTTGAATATTAAATTGACTTCTTTTTCAAATAATTAAATGTAATCTCTTTAACTTCCAATTGCCATGTCATTCATAAAAGCGACCGATTCGAAATATTTCTATTTAATTTCATTAATTAAAATTTCATGTTTTGTAACGATAGAACAAGGAATCGTTGAACGAAACCGAATCGAATTTCATTTGAAAGATATTGGACGAATTAGCTTCAGTAGAGATCTACCAGTCCTTAGAGTGAGTTGTTCATATTCTCTTAGCTTCTTTCCAAAATTGTTGAATATTCGAAACTTGATTTAACAAGAATTTTTAATTGAATGTAATGAGAAACTGCAATCATCTACACCTGTAATTTATTTAATATTTATTGTTTTATTCCACATTTTGCATATTTATTGCAGTTAAGGATGAAAATGATTAGTATAACACAAACTTTGCGTGGTGAGTTTTTATAAAATAAAGAAGTTCCTTGCATGCAAATATTTTTAATTTTAATTTGACAGTTTCCAACTGACGAAAATACAATCAAAAAAACAGAATGCTTCAGTATTTCATTGAAATTTTAAAAAAATTATCATTATGCTGCTGTCTAGTCTTATGGCGGAATTCCGCAATATCAAAAAAGCGTATGAGACTTCAGGATTCTTGTGATTTATTAAATTTTTTGATATAAGTCTAACTGTGGGCTGTTTATTACATAAATGGCTGATTTGCACACCTTAGAGCACAATTTTAATGCCTATTTAAACCAAATTCCATTACTCGCATAACTTTCGCTTACAGTTGATACGAGAATGGACATTGCTGGACAGGAACACTTTGGAAGCACGACTCGATATGGAGACATTAACGCATGGAATGCAAGAACACACCTTTATTCGTTATAAAAGAATTTATCCTTAGTATTTTGGTCTTATTTTATTGTATGCACAATTTCACTTCTGCGAAGAACTAGAAAAAACTTAACATAAATATCCTGTTGGTGATACTTTTTGCTGAGTGCTTTTTCGAAAAACTGATCATTGCTACTTTGATAGAAAAATTTTGAGACATAGTGTAATACTCTTAAAAGTGATAGGTGATAACCAATCGGTGATAAGAAAGAAATAGAGATTTGAAAAATTTATTTATTTGTGATGCAGACTATTATCAAAATTTTTGTGTCCTTATCATATATGTCCACTTTTCCTTTCAAAATTTGCATTGAATGACCTCAAATTACGTCAGCCAATCAGTCCAGTTAGATCGGCTATGCATATTTATAGTTAACTTCTCCCAGTTTTCAGTATTAAAAAACTACTGTGATAACGTAACTAGGTCAAAAAATTGTGGTGTAGCTGATGTTAATTACTGTATGACCTTCAACGGTAACCATCAGTTACTTTTGAATTTTATTATCCCATATGAAGACTGCCATTTTAAAGATTTGCTGAGGTACTTTTCTGTTCTAGATGTATCAAAATTTACATTAGCTGGCCTCAAATTACATCAGTCAATGAATCCAGTTAGATCGCTATGCATATTTATAATCAACTTCTCCCAGTTTCCAGTATTAAAAAACTACTGCCATAACGTAATTAGGTCAAAAAATTGCAGTATAACCAGTGCAATTACTATATGACCTTCAAAGGTAACATCAGTTACTTTTGAATTTTATTATCCCATATGAAGACTGCCATTTTAAAGATTTGCTGAGGTACTTTTCTGTTCCAGATGTATCACTTGTTTAATATTCAGTAAAATGAAAAAATAAAAACGCGTTTACAACATTTCAAATTATTATTTGACCTTGTCTATGCTGACTAGTCTTAAATTTTTTTGGAATCTAACTTCGAGAACAAAATTTTAGGAAAATAGGGTCATTTCCAATTGTGAATAGGATCATTTCTAGTAAATCCTTTAAATCGGATCGCTTTATCTACCGCAGTAGGCAAAAGGTATTTTAACTGGGTAGCAATTATTGGAGCACGAATGACCGTTTGCCTTTCATAAGCAAATTTTTTTGACATCCTTGTCGTGATATAAGAAGATTTTGTTTAACTCTTAATCAAAACTGCGTGAGATTTCCATTTTTCCCGTCTGCTTGAACATTGGTTCAGTACTTGATCTTATTTTCGATAAATTTTCAAATTCCTTACTGCATCGCTTACAACTTGCTTACAATCACATCTAATTTCCATCATTTCTATTTCTGAATGTGGCTTGTGTGGATATTACTGGTTCACTTGAATTTCATTAGCACCAATGCGCAATTCAATTTACAAGAATGGCAATATCGATCACCTTATCAGCAGCAAGTAACGGAAAATCCAATTTTATTCTCTTACCATCAGCGATTCTACCCAAAAATATTTATGCCAGTAAGCTTATTATATTCAGAAATTTGGTTTACTTTGTAATTTATTTACCAGGAACTATCGAGCCGAAATTCACGGGTATCGCAGAGATGAACTCATTTAAAATCTTTTAGATTCAATTAGCATTCTGGGTATTTGAATTTTCAGACATCATTTCCAATCACCGCCCAGCAACTGGTCACAAATTTTATGGTTCCAACAACCAGTCACAATACTCCTTTACTTGCAAACCAGAAAGAATATATTGGAAATGAAATGAAAAAAAATAGTGATGTTATGAACTCCATTTCAACAACAAAGAAAAATGATTATGGTATCTCGGTTCACATGGAACCTAACCTGGTAGATTTTTTGCGTGGAACATCGGATGAAGTACAAAAGAATGTGAGTTTTATTTGAGTTTATAATGAATTGCATTTCTTGCTGATGATCATATGATCCAAATTTCATTGAACCGAGAAATTTCTTCAAAGCTAAGGATAAGCAAACACGCAAAAAAAGCACTTTGAAACATCATGATTTGCAGTTCTACAAAATCGTATCAAATCTGGATGAAAATTTTCAGCAGAAACAAAATAAACTTGATCAATTAATATCGAGCTTAGACAGCCAAAATCAGGTGAGACGAAATCTTACAATGATTGATGAATTGGTGAAGAAAAAAGATAATATGACATTATGTGCACAAAATTAGAAAAATTATATTTAGAGAAAAACATAAATTTTTAGGAGCTATACGATAATTATCGAAGGATGAAAGAATTAGAAGAAAAGGAAAAACGTAAACGGGTTCACGCTATTGTCGCAGGCATGTCTCACAAAGCGCAAGCTGTTTTTGCGAAGGTTTTAATTTTGAAATTGCTCTTTTTTATACGATTTACAGTATTACTAATTGCGACTAATTGTTTACTTGCAAAATTACCGGTTTCTTAAGTAAAAAAAGAGAAATTTTATTATAAAAAAAAAATAGTACATGCATTTAGAAACTAGTGCATTTGAGAACGAGCAAGGTATCTTCAATCGCTAAAAATTCATACTAACAGTTAGGACAAAAAGTCAAGTATGTGACATTAAATATGTGACATAGAAAATCTGGATTGAGAAAATGATAAATTCTGCAGTTGTCAGCGGTACTGATGAATCCAGATATGAAGGATATCGATCGAATGAATAAAATCAATGATTTTTACGAAAGTGTGGATGACGATGTCAAAAATGAGTTTAAAGATAAGATATATCGTATGAATTCGCAGTTATAACTAGTTCATCGAGAGATCATACTTGTCAACTAAGTGGTGTGAATGAGGATAGAGGAATCTTGAAATCCTGCGATTCGTCCATATTACTACTGTGTTTTTCAAACTTCAATTCTCTTTGTTTGTTTTCTTCTTGGTTTATCGTTTTTATGTATTTTCAAATTAAACGAGTTTTTGGAAAGGAATGGCCAAAACAAATAAGTAAATTTGTGTGCCATTTCCATTTGTTAGTGTTTTCATTCGTCATTTTGTTATTATTAAATAAAAGTGTGAATAAAAAAAAATGAGAAATATTGCTGGTAAGTGAAATTAGTAATCCATTAAGGTCAGACAAAAACGATATAAAAGTGAAAGTTTTCACAGGAACCAAAATTTTTGTTCCGCAATGCAGTTCTCCAAAGAAAATTACCTCTGTTATTGATTTGAGAGCATTCCTTACTAAAAAAATTAAACTTGTTTTTTTAAAGCATTATTTTGCAATTGGTATCGTCTTCATGACTGTGCTTTTTGCTATCATTATATTTATATTCCACGCTTTCATCTATTATCTGTACAACGAATACATCGTTCTGCGACACAAATATCCACCAGGACCAATCCCGCTACCTTTCGTTGGGAATTTCTTACAGGTATTAAGAGTAAATATAAACTTAATTGCCTCATGCGAAATAGACACTGATTAAAAACCGTCGAGAATGGGTCCTTCAGATATAAAGCAATAAAATGTTAAGCATTCTTTCTAAAAGTTTGGCAACTGTTTGCATAAAAACGTCGCTATTCGGAAGAACGATTTTTTTGTAAATTTAAGTTTTTCAAAAAATAGATTATAGTTATTTAAAAGCAACATTTATTTTAGTTTAATTTAGAAATTTTAATATTAAATTAATGGGCACTTGCTTCAAATAAAAAAGATTAGACGCTCAAAAAGCCCTTATATCATTCATGATTAAAATTTTGAGCGTTGATTGAAGTTCAGACTTTAATTTAAATTAGCACTGCAATGTTCTTACTACAGGGCTATCTGCTATTAGAGTGGAAATTCTGCCTATAAAAGTGACGAAATGCGATTTAGATCGATCTAGCTTATCCACATCGTTCAATGATCAAGTGGAAAAAGAAATTTGGTCCAATGTTCACCATATGGCTACCTGGACCAATCATTGTACTTGCAGATTACAAAATTCTTCGTGAAACACTCGTTAGCCAAGGTAGGGCAACTGGTAGAAGCTAGTAACTGAAACGTTTGAAGGATTCAGTTTGAAAAAGCAGAAGGTAGATTGGATTGGTATTTTTAAATCTATGATATGTTAACGATTAAGTTGTAAACGCTGCTAACTCTCAAAGTGTTCAATTTTTAATTCCATGCTTCAGCAGATAGAAATTTAATTTCATTGAGAAATTATCTGAAAACATTCAGGAAACATTTTTGCTGGTCGACCGATGTCATTCGTTTATGGAATCTTTAGTAATCATCAGCCCGATGGTGACGGCATTATCTTATCACAGAACGAGAATTGGAGCCACCAGAGACGTTTTGCCCTAAGAGTTTTTCGTGATTTCGGAGTGGGTAAGAATCTAATGGAGCAAAAAATCCGTTATTATACGGATATTCTCATCCGGCAATTGAAGAAGCAAGTAGCAGATAGTGAACTGGTTGTTTGTTAATTTTCTTTATGTAATTTTGTTTTTTGATTCCAGCAATATTTTCTTCCGGAATTGATGGTTATCAGTTGCTCATGCACAATTCAGGGTGCTCATTCTTCAGTTCTTTTAAAATCTATTGTCTAAATTTGGATTAAGTTATAGAAAACTGCAGTAGTTGACCTTAACCTACCAATTACATTCTGCGTGGGTAATATTATCCATGATCTAGTTCTTGGCAAAAATTACGAATACGGCGATCAGGAATTCTTACGCTTCAAAAAACTGATCGATTCGACTCTCAAAGATGTGAGAATCATATACAAATAATGCGAAATACAAATGATAACTTTTTAACAATATGCAAGTAATATGAAACAAAAACTGATTGCTTTCAGTATGAATTCTATGCCTAAAATTTGTGATCACCTATGATTTTATTCCAGTTTGTCAGTATTTCGATGTTACTTGTGGATCGTTATCCAATAGTCCGGTTTTTGTTGCCAACATACTATCGTTACTGCAAAAATGGTTTTGCATTGCAGCGCTTTTTTTTGAAACATATTGAGGAACATGAAAAGGCAATTACTTCCTCTACGGCCAAAGACGATGAGCCGAATGACTTCATTGATGCTTACCTGAAAAATATGATTAAGTACACGGATAAAAGACAATATAAGTAAGAAGACTGAGTCTCCTTTCTACTTTTAACATATTGGTAACTTTTGCAGAAGTAGAATGAAATTGAATCAAATCAACTCACCTTCACTCCTTGCTATAATAAAATTGCAATCCCATATCTATGGACTTGTTGATGTTTTTTTTTTTTTTTTAAGTGGCATACTTTAAATAGCACCATATCTTAATTTATTTCATCAGTGTAACTTGATTTTTAGAAATTAAAGAAACATTTTTAAAGACTTTTCTTTGTGAAATAACCATTGTCATGCAAATTTTCAGCAAAATAACATTGGCTCTTAATTCTGGCGATCTATGGACCGGAGGAATGGAAACGACAGTGACAACTCTTCGCTGGGCGATCATCTATCTTATTCGGAATCCGGATGTTCAGAAGCTTGTTCATGATGAAATTGATAAAGTAACTCTCTATCTGATGATAGTATCTGAAGAGAAAGAAATAATGATTTTAATTTGACCCATTAATTGACGAAAAATTAGTCTTTCATGCTAACATGAATTCGTCAATTTTTTTGAAATATAAATTCAAAAGAAACTGAAAGGCTGCTTTTTAGCTTGGTTCGTTTTAATATCATAACTCAACAGGAATTAAATGCTTTGGTGTGACAAGATTTCATGTTCAAATGGAAGCGATCATTCAGTATTGATCGGAATGCTACATTACTTCTAACAGTGTGACTTGATTCCGATTGATTCAGAATCTGGGAACGAGAACGGTTCACTGGGAAGATCGAACAACAATGCACTATACACTAGCAGTTATTTGTGAGCTGCAGCGTATCATTAATGTATTACCATGGCATATACCACATGCTACCACCTCCAACATAAATTTTGGTGGCTATAAAATCCAGAAGGTGAAAGACATTTCATAGAAATAGAAGAGAAAAAGAAGAATACATCATTTTGATTTGTTTGTTAAATTCGTTCCAGGGTACAATAATAATGCCACAAATTGGCGCTATTAATTTTGACGAAAATTATTATCCAAATCCAGAAGCTTTTCAACCATCACGATTTCTTGATAATCAAGGTATTCTTCGGAATATTGAGCATTTGATCCCGTTTGGTATTGGAAAGCGATCATGTCTGGGCGAAGCGCTTGCTCGAACGGAACTTTTTATCATCCTAACAACTCTACTGCAGAATTTCGAATTCTCTGCTGCTTATGGTATTTGTTAATTGCTTTTTTTTGCTTCATATTAAAAAAATTGAAAGGGTAAATTAAGATGGAAATGAATTACAGGTAAATTAAGATGGAAATGAATTACAATGAATTTGGAATTGAAGTAAGTTCATGAAGTCGGATGAAGTACGGTAAACAAAAAAAGATGAAAAAAATTTTCAGAATCTTTCTGAAATAGCTTTGATTTCAGGGAAACCACCAAGCTTAAAACGATGCCCTGGGATGGTATCAATACCCCAAGAGTATGTGTGTCAAATACGTATCCGTAACGATGTCGCATAGTTTAATATTTACCTTTACTGAATATATTGTTATGAGTTGGACATACAAGTTGGTAGATGTGATAATTTCGATAATATTGAAAATGGCACTGATCCAACTGCAGTTATTACAAAGTTAAATAACTGGTATGAACAGTACATTAATCTAAAATAAAAAATAAAAAGTATCGTTTAATAAGTTTGCAAGAGCTACCTTACAAAACTTCTTTCTATTACTTTTTTTTCTGGTGATTGCAAATTTCTTACGAGTTATTCGTATCTTTGAACTAAAAAATTCCGATGTTGAAAGCCAAGATTGGCTGATAATGAAAAGGTTGACTGATTTTGAACACTGTATAAGTGCTTTTCGTCAGCAAATCTCAATGTTAGAGTTAGCAAGAATGAACTTCTAAAAAATGATTGTATGTAGATTATGTGGCAATAGTCTCTACTGGTGCTTTTTTATTATTATCAATCTTAATATTGCTGGACTACCACTGCTGGACATTGCATGGGTCATTTTCTTTTGGTTATACAGTTTAGTTTCATTATTGCCTTTCATTTTCATTTTGATTTCTGAACGTGTTTTACAAATCTAATTTTCTATTTTATTAGCATTAATGAGCATAATTCAGCGAATTCTAAACAATTTTTTCAAAATATTTCTAAGAAAAATTTGGTGCATGAATTCGAAGATAGATTTCCGTATAGCAATTTGTGTATTGCACGTGCAGTTGATTCTTGAGTTGCATAATTAGTAAGTATTAACATAATTACTACTAAGTGCTATTTAGGGACTCAGATTTAAGTAAGTGAAATAGGAAGAATATCCATGATTTCATGTTTGATAAGATCTATTCATATCTTATTGATTCTTCCATATCAAAATAAATTCATTGACCTGATTTAAACTCAAATCACGACCAGAATTTTCTCTTATTCTTCCATTTCCTTATCCTGAAAGAAATCAAAAAATAAATACTTTTTTGGATTCATATGTTTGACAGACGAAAAAGGCGGTAGAGATGTTCCGCAGTGTCATATTTCGCTCATTTCTTCTAGTTTGAGAAAAATAATTAAATCATTTATTTTGAAAAAAAAAAGGAAAAAAAGAATAAAACCACTGATTTTGCAGAAACTCAGGTGTAAATAATTATTTTAAGTTTATAAAACTTAAAGAATGTGATAACTTAATGACCAGTATTCTCGCAAATATCTTTTGTCCTTTTTTTCACTTTCTTTCAAATATTTTCGATCGTCTTAATCTATATTTGCGTTTTCAGCATGAAAAAAAGTTTTTAAATAAGATCAAAAAATGCTCATTACGGAAAAGAGTGATGCTGATGATGTAAAAGAGGTTTTGCAAGCAGTTTACATCGAAGTTCGTTCCATAATTTTTTGTAATACATAACTAAAACCAACTATTATTCTTGTAATTATTTAGTAATAGTGAAATATTCCGATTGTATCTGATATTTTTTGAGAGTCATAAATTCTGCCTTCATGATTTGTACGTCGCAACATAACCAATGCTCACTTAAATAATTGCACAGTCTGTTTCTTTCAATCGAATTCAATTTACGTCCATTTTTAGCTACCCATTAAACAACGTATCTGCGGCGTTAAAGAAATTTTTGGAAATAGAAACAAATGATGAACGTCTGGCAGATTTTACAAAGAAATGCTTTGGAATTTTTTGAAATTTTTCAAAATAATTTTTTAAGTTTTTTCATTATTTTGCACCAAAAATTTCAGCGATTTACTGTAAGCAGTAGCAGTACTTGTCGAAGTTTTAGCAATTTCTAATCTTTCAAGTTAGAAAATTCTGGTGGGAGTTAGAAGACGCAAAGTATACAATCTGCGTCTCGACATGAGCCAAGCATTGGCAAAAATCACTTATCAGCTGAAAAATGGAAATGACTGGTCATATCCTGCTACTAGGTCACAAGAAAATCAGAGCAAGCTCAAAGTTATTGATGTCAATTATAAATTTCAAAATACAACACCATTCCGGTATATGCATAAACTGTAATGTGATGAAGAATGACGAGAAACCAGAATGTGATGATGATAACGGCAGTTGATGAAGAGATTTTCTCCAATAGCAAGAAAAATAACAGTGAAAGGACAACTAAACAAAAGAAAAGAAAAGAAAAATAGGACTGATTACTCATTCTAGATTCTGTTTAAATTTATTAATTTCAATATACATTTGTATATTTAATTCAACAATGAAAGCATCATCTGATGGCCAGAATTCACTGGATTAACAACTGCTTCATTGTAAAGCCAGCTCTCCCGAAGACTGTACCGACGTAGTTAAGTGACCTACATAAACTATCACTATATTTTCAAGTATGATGTTTTATAGAGGAAACTACTTATCGTGCAAAATTCTAATTGCAATTTTTTTCTGCAACTGAAGAATTCATCGAATTTACCAAACTTACTTTAGCTCACTGAAAATTTCAATAAAATGAAAAATGGGAATTTGAATTCCAAAAAAAAAAACCTCGTAAAAACAGTAATTTATTATGTTCAGCAGCTTTAACTTATTTTTCAGATTACGGTTTGTAGGGAGCATCCTGTTGTCCGAAATTATATACAAAATATGATCCAATCTCACAAATGCTTGATCAGGCTGCTACGTTTTCTTTACCCACAAGTTCTGTTGTTCGTTTTTTTACATTTTAATTTATAATGAAATTATTTTTAGCTTATTCTGGTCTTTCCCTCGTTACATTTCAGAGTATTATCAGATTTTACAATTTCTTGCAAATCCTTATAGGGGAATAAATAATCTTAAATACATGTAAGATTAAATATTATTCCTCCTCAAATGTTGGCCAATCGATTGGTGAGATCGATTCAGCACTTTGAGGTTATGTTATTTTCATCATTTTCATTATTCATTGTCTGAAACTATTTAAATTTATGCAAATTTTTGTCACCCCGCTTAGTTGGGAGCTATTTGAAGTTTCGGTCGTTAATAATTCAATCATTGCAACCATGTGCACGAATTGCAACCATAAAGTTTCGTTTTTTGTATTTTTTTAGAAAGTATTATTATTAGTGGGAAGAAAAGTTGGAAGACTAATTTTTCCAGTATTTCATCATCTAAGTTTCATACTACAATTTTCCATCTACAAAACATCAAAAAAGTGGGAAAATATTATGGATTTATAGGATTCTGACAGATCTTTCCGAAATGTTCTGAGTAACAAATTTCCACAAGCTCCAGAATGTCATATCAGAACTGATCGCTCAGATCTTGAAAATTTACCGACTTCAATGTCAAAACTCAGGTATTTATTTGCAGAGAGCGATTCAATAGTCGAGTGCCTCAGAATTTTAAAACTTTATTAAAATATAGTCGCTCCACTAACTCCAAATTGTTTGAAAATAACGTGCGGTAAATCTCATCTCTGAAGTTTAATTTCGTATTTATTTTACTTCGCAGAAGTTAGTTCTGAATAAAATTCATCTTTATTTAGATTATCATTAGATAGTATCGAAACAACTAATTGTATGATTTATCATTTAAAAATATATATATTCATATTCATTCGATTACATTATTAAATGCATTTCATACTACGACTGGTCAAAATAATTTTTCTAAAAGCTTTTAATTTTTTTCGATTTAAGTAAGCCTGAAAGTAAATCAATTACAAACGTTCAATTGGCTTCTTCTGATAGCAGTGCAATCAACAGCAGAGAACAGGTATGGTGGGCTTCTTTTGGCGAACTAAATTTCACCGTATGGGATGCAATTTTGAAATTTCTCATTTCAACTCTATCTTGCTGTTAGCAAATTCAAATTAACTTTTCCATAATAGCATCAGGAAAGCAGAAATAAATTTTGAAAGACTTGTCAGCAACCGTCAAAACTCGCAAGGCATATATTATTTTACGATTTAATTTTGTCTCTAAATGAAGGATTAATTGAATAATTGGTTATTTGTGAAATTAAGAGATATTTTAGGCCAGCGTTGAAAGAACGGCTTTTGGGCAGCTTATTTCGCTATCTAAAGGTTTGCGCGTAGGATTTTTCAATTTATTTTGAAATAAATAACATAAAATGGAAGATGGTCCAATCAATTTCTTGCAGCATCGAATGAAATCTGTACATGTGTTGGTAACGAAAATCAACAAGTAAGAGTGTAATTTCTGATATATTAAGAGTCAAAATATTTGCGATCATAAGTACTGATCATTCATTGATGAGTATTGCAATGAATTCGCTTACTATCCTTAGCAATTTCATCTTTTCAATGAACTTTGACACAAACCACTTAACATAGACTGAAGAATTGGCAAAAGTGGAACATAATAAAATGAAAGCATCGAAAAAATTAATTCATACATTCAAATGGACAACTAAACTATGTTATATCCTTTGTCCACCAATACCAAGTTTAATGATTCGAAAAGCTGCTTTTCTCCCACCAAAACATTGTCATTACTATTTTCTGATTGGTGGAAAGGTAAGCATTTCGTTGAAAAAAAAAACACCGAAAAATAGTTAAATGATTGATCCCAAAAAAGAAGTTAATGAAAACTTAAGAAAATAAAAGTGCAAAATAATCAACGAAGTCTCATTGGTAGTTTGAAAATTATAAAACTCTTCTTGCATAATTTTGAGGATTTCATTTTAATTACCCGTATTTTAATTACTGTTGTACTCTGAACACTCAACATTATGGTTGTTAAAAAAATAAATGGTATCGTCTATTTGAAAAAAGTTCTTGCTCAGTGAATAAGACGTCAATATATGCAAATCATATTGTTGAGTCTTATCAAGAAACGGAATTTAAATTATTTAAGTTAGATAAGGTGTGGAAACAAATGATCTGAGAAATTTTGGAAAGATGTTTTTTTAAATCCTTTAAATATTTCGATTCCATTAGTACAATATTTACTTCATAAATGGTTTCTTTTACTTTAAGCTATTTTTTCCAGAAATATGCACATGAAGTTTTGCTTTAATAGAAATGAAATTTTAGGATAACAAACGTCAACATTTCCGCGATGCAAAAAGTGCTCGAGAAAGTACTAATTTAACCATTTGCTTGCCTCACCTACTGCTGCCAAAATTTAAAAATTCCGATGTTGCTGATCAGCTGCTGCGAGTTGAGGTTGAAAATATTGAAACTATACTGTTTTAAACATATTTTTGACCAAATTTTAGAAAACCAAATACTCGAATTTTTAATATATTCTTGTTGTTGGTTACAATGATAAATGACAATACACCTCTTAAATTATTATCACATAGAAGTGAGAAATATCACAGTGTAAGATAGTCTAACCTTATAATGCTGTTAGCAAACTTTTTACTATTATTGTACTTTACTTAATCTAACTTTTCTTAGATGATTCATTTATTTATCGCTAAAGAAGAAGAGCTGAAAATTCGTTTTAAACAATTTTCTAACCAAAATAGGAGAAAGTTATTTACATATTTATTGCATCTCTAAAAAAGGCAAGATGAAAAGATGATCAAATTTTTCTTCAAAAAACATTATGTATTAAAATTAAATTTTGACATAAGCAGGTGCATTTAATAACATCAGCTAATGGCGATACTCTGATGTCACTTTACATCCGATGTGAGAGATCATATCAATGCAAAAAATCGGCACCTTATGTAATACTTTTCGCTCAGCCAAATAGTTCAGATGTTGGATCGTGCATGCTTACCGATCCCAACTTGGTAAGTTCTTCTTCATCGCATCTGTAGGAAAGATGTTAAAGTTAGAGCGGCAATGAAGGATTCTAAGTTTATGATTGAATATTTCGTGTTTAATTTCAGGTTGATATAGCAGATTTTTTGCAGTGTGATCTAATGGCATTTGATTATAGCGGTTTTGGGTTGAGTACCGGAACTCCAACAGAAAAAAAAGTTTATCAGAATATGGAGACAGTTTTTCAGTTTGTTTCGAGATATACAGAAAGCGTCTTAGGAGGAAGTGTTAGATTGCATAATAGTTGTTGGATACCAAGGACACATGATGTTTATCATTTTTCATATTAACAAACAGAAACAGTGAATTGACAAGATTTTCTGTGCAACGTTTAATTATACAACTGTAATTACCAATTAACATTTAAATAAAAGAATATCATAAAACTTTTAACTAAACCTGCAAAATGAACTTAATCAAAATGTAACCTATAATTTTTACATTTTAGATATTTAATTAAAAAAATGAAGGCACAACCAAATGAAGTAATCCTAATAGGATTCAGTATGGGCACTGCGGTTGCTATTCATTTGGCGTCACATGAAAAAGTTCTGTTGAGTTTTTTTGTAATTATTTATTCAATTCTATGAAAATGCGTTCGAACTTTTGGAACAAAAAGATGAAAGGAGAGAGATGGATCTGGCTTTGTTCGTGTATAGAAAGGAAAGATTGTGTTTAAATTTGTTAGTTTATATTCATAATCAGAATCGCTTAGTCCATTAACTCTTGTCTAGAAACCATTTCTGTAGAGTAGCATCTCGCGTATATATTCCAAAAGTAACAAAGCCTCGGGCACAAAAACAAATTAGAAAAGAAAACAAATTATTCATGGATATTTAATCACTGAAACCTATGAACCATCATTTTGGGCAGGAAATGATAATTTAGAAGTGTAATACACTATTGTAGGTAGCTGGATTGGTTCTAATTGCTCCTTTTACATCAATATTACGCGTTATTAGACGGAAACCGGATAGCAAAAGGACATGCTGTTTAGATCAGTTCTCAAGGTCTGTTTTTTATATTCATTTTACTTGGTGAATTTTACATACATTTTCATTTTGCTAGTAGTCGTCTTGAAACTATTTAATAAAATTTAGATTATCGTGAATCTGATAATTAGAAAAATGAAAATTCAAAAATGAAATTGTTTTTGAAATTATCAACAAAGCTAGAAGTATTTCCGTTTGATTTATATCAAAAGTCTAAACGAAATATTATTTGCAATTAAATTAAATCTGTTTTTAAGAATAATGGAAAGATTTGTCGATAGCATTTATCAGTTGGTTAATATTAAATAAAAAGATAACTGAAGATTTTTGAGAAGGTTGAATATTGGTATCTTTTATTAAAAGTCTTACTTTCTTATCAGTGAATTTGCCCGTAAATTAGATAAAGAATTATTATATGTTCTAATAAGTTCTACAGCATTGATAAAGTGCCAAAAATATTTTGTCGTACACTGATTTGTCATGGAGTGAAGGATGTGATCGTTTCAATCAATCACAGTTTGGCATTGCAAAGTCGACTCCCAAACGCTACGAAACCTTTTTATCTTGACAGAGCTACTCATCAGGTAAAGTTGAAAAAAAAAACATTAAGTAGAAAAAAATTTGTCGGTCCTTTTGATGTTTCAAAAAAAGTTGATTGACAAGGAAGATAGAAATATTTTAGGAAAAGTTAGTTTCCAAAATTCCATTCATTCCGAAAGTATTCGAAATTTTGTAAAAGTGATGACTCCAAATTATGCAGAAAGGCTATTTAGCAAAGTTTGCGTTTCATAAATGTAATTTGAAAGTTGGGAAAGTTAAATATGAGCAATGTTTGTAGAGCATATATTGTGAACGGAAAATGTGGGATCGCGTGCAGCAGTTCTTGTTTCACGAGCTCGATAATATCAGAAAATGGAATGAGCCAGTGAAAACGAAACGCGCATTTGTTGACTCTGTTTTTTAAACTTCAGTTGTAATTTTTTGAAGTTTTTTAAAGACTGAAACTTTTACTGAGCAGTTATTCCGTCATATGTTTGCATGCTTTATGTTTGTGTAATTTCTAAGCGAAGAAGAATGCAAAAATATTTACATTCTTCTTTTTTTGCTTAGTATGCTGTGTAGGAGATGGAAGTTTCAGATGGCGCAGCCCATTAATAATTCTTAGATATGTGAGAAATTTTTTCAAAGTAAAATTCCACTCTTTTAATAACATCAAAGACAGCACAAAAATTGAATTCAGAGTCAAAATGATCAACCTTAATTTTATGGATAGTTTGATTATAATTAGAGAGATCGGCAGATTCAAAGGAAATTTTCCATACTGATCAAGGAAAGAAATAAATGGAAATATGATCGTCGTATTTTCCATAACTATTACTCGAAATGGTCGACTTCAATCAGTGCGAACAGTCTTTTGAATAATTCGAAAATTCTGTTTAAAAGCTAGAACTAATTCCAGAACTTTTTTTTTTATCATTTAAACAATAGAAACTAAAAAAATATTCATATATCATTGTAGACTAAAAAAGTGGCTAAATTGATAAAAATCGAAAATACTTATCTTTCCACTTATGAATATTATTCAGCCTGTTCCGAGTGTCTGGAAAGGTTAAAATCATTAGTTCTTTAACTAGCTGATTTTTTTTTGATAGATTTATGACACCATTAGGTTTCATTGAAGAATCATTTGCCTGATTTGTTTTCCTAAGCTTTGATTTGAAGAGAAAGATGCATACAAGAATCAAAAAAACAAAAATAAGCCAAAGGTACTGAGTAGTATGCCTAATAATTTGTCCAAATATTTTATATGAATATAAAAATAGAAGAAATGAAGCAAAGTTTTAAGATCCATCGAATCCTACTCCTAAAACAGTCAAGAATTTATCACAAATTTATCAAGTAATTTATCACGCAACCTTAACAAGCAATATAAATACTCTTTTCAAACAGTGGGAAAATATATTAGTAGAAATTTACTGCATATGGTTAATAGTTCATTAGTATTTATATTGTGTCATTAAAAATTTATCACTTAGTTGACCTAATTTGGATAAAAATGAACTGAAATGTTACCGAAAAAACACATAAGAGTAGACCATAACTAATACCTGTTAGATTGAAGAAGCAATTAGCGGCTAAAAGAAATGCCGAACAAAACGATTGAGTTTCGAAGTTATGTGGCAAACAGTGTAGTTTGTTTGGACTTAACTTTTCACTGAATCCATGATATAAATTAGCAATTGATTTTATTTGCTAATAGTGTTGAATGCATTTGACCAAATTAAATAGGCTTAACTTCTTCATGACCTGAAAGAAGAAATTTCGTGCGGCATAAAAGAGAAAAAGTTTTTGGCATTTTCGGATGTATAGATGGATCTTTGTCTGAACCTAAAATCTTATTTTTTTGAGTAGTCGTTTTCATGATGAGCTTTTTAAAAACTTCACTGCATTGCTGTCGTTGATATCATTTTCTTATAGCATCAGTAATTTTGAATTTGATGCTGAAAGGTTTCCTCATGCTCAAGCTGATTAGAGCTGACAGTGCTTTGTCTTCGGTGATACTAATAGTTAAAGGTTTATAAGATCTCCCTGATAACTCTAATAAATTAAATTAATTTGCAAATGGTTTTGAGATTCCCTGAGAAATTGTGCAATATTCAAGCTTTCTGTGGAGATAAATCTCAACATGGCGGCAAAGATAGTCAACTGTGAAGCACTCTGTAGAGCAATGCCCATGGAATTGTTACAACTTATATTTAAAGTTGCAAAAGTCAAACCTGTAATCATTGAAAGCAGAGGTTAGTTTTGTTCAGCTATATTACTCATCTATTTAAAAAATCAATTTTAGATTATCCACACTTACATATATAAATTTACCTTACAAATACTACTATGTGTTGATGAAGAGGATGAAATAGTTCAGATAACTTGAAGCGAGTCTCAACCAGTAAAGTATAAATGTTGCGATGAAACAAGAAATATTAAAAAAGTGGTCGTTCGATTCAAACTTTTATAACAGTGATCTGTATATCTGGCAATGGTTTCAGTTTGTTCATCAATCACAACTGCTATTAGCTGAACGTAAACAAAGGAAGAAAGCTGAAACGCACAAGGTTAGCATTATTCAGAATCACCTTAAATAGTTCCAATTTTTCAAAATCTAATGTTCAGTAGTAATGTCAAAACACCTGAAATTAAAATGGCTATCATTCTCTTGCGTTCAGTTATATTTTTAATTACATCAAAGCTTTATAACAGCAGTAGAAACATAAAATCAATTACTTCATAGTAATTTCTTCATACTTCTGTTTACTACTCCTATTTTCCTATTAGCATTAAAAGGAAAAGCAAATTATAAGACATAGTATTTTCGTCGACGGTTCGATGTGAAATGGATTTGACTAAGAGGAAAATGTTACAGGTAGCAATTGTATTGAATAAGTTCTTTACCATTAATTTCTTCATTGCTGGCTTTATCACCAAAGTGTAAATCAATACCGTGTGCTTGATGGGGTGATATCAAGATTTCTTCAAGTTCTTATCCGCTAATAGTAATGCAGATTTCAGACAGTACCATGTCAAGCTTGGGAAGATACTGGTCGCTGTAATTACGGGAAACATTGTAAATTCGCACATGGTCCGGAAGAGTTAAGACCAGCACCGAGTGTAGAAGTAGTTAGTGTGCATTTCCTTCAGTGTATAAGAAAATCTAATTTTCATTGGTATTCATCTCCAAAGTACTTTATAGCGATGGTATTTCTTTTAGGTTTCAATTCCATTTTCATTTTGAAGAGTTATAAGATTACTTTAGTTGAGGAGATGTAGTGAAATTTTATTTTACTTTCCAGAGAGTTTTCAACAATCCTCGTTATCGCACAGCGTTGTGTATCAAATACATCACATTTGGTTACTGTCCTTATGGTGACCAGTGTCACTTCATCCATGATCCTGTGCGAGTAGACTTAGAAAAGTGTCTAGATTGGCTTTCCAGATCTTCTTTGTCATCGTCGCAGCTTTCTTCGCAAAAAACAGATAAATACTTGGACAACACGTCTTTTTCTGGGTATTGATAAGTTCTCCCTTCTTCCCGAAAAAATAATCTACGGTGTTTTGATGACCGAGCAACACTTCAAAACTTTTTGAAAACTATCATGAGATGAAGCTGTCATGGCATCATATGTTTTAAAGTGCAATGAATGTATTTTGATGAAATGATGGCTGTTTCTAGAACCGAATCAGCAACTACGCACTTGGAAGACTCGAGAAAAAGGAGTCGCTTTGTGTTGACTTCGGAATTAAAATGTTCAAGGACGAAATCAGAATCATACTGGGACTCAAAATCTGTGCAATCGACAAAATCAGTGCCAGAAAATGTAACTAAGGCAACGATAGAACACGACCCATTTCGAAGTGATAGAGTTTGGAATGCAGAAATTGAGCTTAAACCTTTGCAATTCAATGTATTCGATGACTTTCTCGATGTAATTAATCCCCAAAGTGTGCTTCCAAAGAAGCAGTAATATTGTTGTATACTGTGTACAAGAATTTCTATTTATTGTTTTTATTTCGGCTATATTATTTTGTGAATTCATCCTCCATTAAATGCCAAACAATATCAAAAACTAGTCTTGTCGGGAAATTGAAACCCATATTTCACAAGCGACAAAATTCTAGTTTCTTCAAAATCAGCTAGGAACATGTTGAAATCATTTCACCACTTGAAAAAAGTGCACCATTGAACATTTTGCACATTAAGGAAAACATTTAATATGCAAAGGAGGACACCAGTTAATATGCAAACTGATCCTTACAATTAATCTCGATAACTACAGAAAAACTTCATATTTAGTGCAGTATTTAGGTTATGCTTTATTTTGTTTATTGTCGATGTAAGCGATAAAACTTATCACAAGTGATAAAAGATATTTCTCGAATTGTTTCATCTTATTATCAGGCCTCTTAGTTGATTCGTTACGGTATAGACTTTAATCACTAAGAGATGAACAGAATAGAAGTCACATCACACAGTATGATATGATGTAGCTTTAACAGCTGACTGCAAGCTATACCTTATGATGAAAACTAGTTCATCTTTTTTCTTTTGGTTGAACGGAAAACCGAAACAATATTTTATTTAACATGACACAGCAAAACAAATTGAAAGAACAATAACAACATTATTTCAATTTTTGCTTTAATATAGTGGCTCCTTTTGTGTTATACCTTTCTATTTTTGCTAAAGACAACGTATTTCTCACCAATTCTTGAGTTTGTTGAGATGCATTTTCAAGGATGTGTAGAAGTATGAAACATCCTTTGTTA
This sequence comes from Mansonella perstans, assembly GCA_037074765.1. NCBI lineage: Eukaryota > Metazoa > Nematoda > Chromadorea > Rhabditida > Onchocercidae > Mansonella > Mansonella perstans. The sequence goes on from JBAMDO010000567.1 coordinate 133,991, forward strand.
CATGCGAGCTGAAATTAATATTCTCATGAATGATGATGAGAAAAATCATTGCAATAAACAATAAATCTTTGCTTCAGGTATTATTCTTAGATGTATTTTAACTTGGAACTATGAACCTGAAAATGCTACATCTAAAAATGCTAATGTAATAAAAATCTCTTAAAATGGAAACACGAACTGATATGTAAGAAAGTAGTTGAAAGAATTAGAAAAAATAAAAATTACCCATGATGATAACTGATTTCTGCACCGCTTCACAATAAAATCACCGAGCTTGACATCAAATTTCGCATCACTTTTCAACAATTTAGAAATTACAAAGTGCGCCTGGGGATGTTCAATTGGATGAAGTTGCTCTCCGTCACAAGGTATGAATTCTTGACTGCATTTTAAAGCAATTGCATCATAACAGGCTGCACGATCTTCCGTACTCACTTCCCGATCGAAAAAATCCAAATCAGCTGAAACAGTTGAACTTTTAAAGCATATATAAAATTCTAAAAAATTTTTTTACCAAAAAAAAATTTTACATGAGTGGTTAAAACCAATTGCGTATTTGCAAGAAAATAAATGGAACAGAGTTTGTTCCAATTTTACTCGCCTCTCTTTCATCTTCTGCTCAAAATGTAATATTGATTATAACAAAAGTATTATCATAATGAGATACAAAAAAATGAGCGAGAAAGCAACAGTGTATTTGGGATGCTTAATTATTACAAAATTTTTGGATTTGAAGGTAAGCTCACACGATTAGCAAAAATATTGTAAATTATACGTACTTGAAGCTTCCAGCATATCCAAAATAAGTAACGATGCACGACTCTCAAAAAGCAAAGTATCCATGTTTGCTGCAAAATAATTGCAAAATGGCTTCTGAATATATGAAAATAACTCTGCGTAACGTAATTTGGAATCCTTCTTGCTGTATGGATTAACGTCTCCCTGCAACATATAAATTCTAAGAACCATGATTTAAAATAAATTTTTCACGGAGCAAATAGCGTTCATGAAATAAACAGGAGCTCATGAAATGAATGGAAAAAATTTTTTAGTTTTTGATTTCTAACAATTCACTGCGTTTTTAAATTATTGAAGAACGGAATGATGACAGTTTAATTAATTATGAATTATGAACTGACCGCCTTGTAAATTGCAACCTGTGATGCCGAACAAAAGCGAGGATCTCTTGGATGAATTAGATGATGCATAACTTTCACACCGTAGTTATTTTTAATAATTTCATCAATATTATTCAACAGTTCCTGGAAAGCTAGTATCATTGCATTTTTGGAGCAATTAAACTAATTAAAGAAAATGCAAATAATTAATTCCCTACCAGTATCCCTTCTTCCTTATAACGAAGCAATTATCCAGATTAATTACAAACCGGACTTTTTTTTCCTCTGCTTCAAATTTTCTATAACAGGATTAAAATACAAAAATTTTAAAAAAACAAAATAAATCAACCTTTAAAAAACATCTGTCAACCAATACTGTATCATCCACAGTATCGAAAACAGCAATCAAAAAACGATGCGCAAACTCTTCCAAGCAAGTCTTCGCTACCAGTCCTTTGAAATTTTTCAGCATTACCTATAATTAGCGTTTAATGCCTTAACTGAAAATAAACAGAAAGCGAAAAAACTGTCGTATTAATATAGTCAAGTTCGCATTTCTCAATTCTTTCATCGAAAAATGAGCAACCTTCCTTGACTTCGCAGCACTATGCCATAAACATTTCATTGCAACGCGTACTCCATCGTTTGTGTGTATGATCTGAAACATGGGAACTTTTTCAAAAACTTGCGGCTTAATTTTCGTAACTTCTGATCAGAATGTCTTGGAATAAAAAATATCTTTTTTCACACTTCACCACTCTTTTGTTTCTCTCTTGATATCAAGCTATATAAACATTTGTATAACACAAATTTTCAAGTCAAATACTAATAAAATTTGTTACAAATTAAAGCAACGGCCTTGCCTGAGGAATATATAGTTTCAGTGAATCAATTATCTCCTCCAATTGCTTGCTGTCAGCGCATTCGAAAAAATCATTCAACAAACGATGCGTCAAACTTAATTTTATTTGAGGCCTAAAAATGAACAAATACGAATCATAAGCAGTGAATCTCCACATTCGTGAGCAGAAAAATGAAATAAAAAAGATAAATTTGAATTAAATTATTGATTTGATGACTTTGTTTAAACTGCGACACTGAAATCTAAGTCAATAATTACTTGTCCACGATATCAATGAGAATGTTTTCGAGGTATTTGACAACTGATAATTTCCTTTCCGGGAAATCATCCATTAGTTCTTTCAGCGTACGTAATCTGTTATCAGCAGTCTAAAACATACTAAAGATTCACATTTATAACTACATAAATTTCAAAGATTAAATCAATTTCAAGATTAAATAATTAAAAATTGTCTTCGCTGTAAATAGAAATAAAAAGAGTTTTAATTATTTGAGTAAACTGCAAAAACGAGAAAAGTCCCAAACAAGAATTAGTAACCTTGAAATAAGCGAAATCCACACCATAAAACTCAATGCTAATGTTATATCGCTGTTGTGCGTTTGCATAATCATTGTAGGCTAACTCTAAGACTTGCGCTGCTGATGAAAGGCGAAACAACGACACACAATGACCTCGAAACGCATCAAATATTACTTGACGCTGTGTCCCAGATCTAAATCAAATTATTTGAATATTCTTCCATTGTTAAAATATAATGAATTATTAGGAAGGAAGTTACGGCATTTCGGTTTCCAATGCTGTTAATGATAGCAAAAGGAAAGAATTCAGGTAGGAAAGACCATGTATATCCACACTTTCATGAAACTATTTTAAGAAGGAGCTTTTGATTCATTTTGAACTACTGTAAATTTACTTAAATAACAATTTAAGAAAGTTGGATGTTTGCAAAAAAAAACCGCTGCCTTAATAAAAATAAATTCTGAAATGCGTATATTTGCAAATTTTCCTGAATGCTTTCACTCAAAATGAACATAACTTATCAGCAAATTCATACTCTTTGCTCTCTTGAGATATCCCGTTGTTAATGCGATAAATTTATGAAACATGGATAATTACAAAAAGCATACCCATATTTGAGCATTTTTATGACAAAAAAACGAGCATATTTCGACTTTGCCATGTTTCTGATCTCTGGTATAAGTTCTTCAAAAAGCGCATTTCTTACATCGTTTCCTCCATTAGTTACCATGCATTCTACGATTCGACAAGCATCGTGAGTGAATATTAATTCCTTCACCTTTCCCTGCACTATTCCAAAAATTTCGGTGGCTAGCTTCTTCTGTTCACTCTCACTTGTTTTCCCACTACAACTGTTGATTTGATCATAAGAAAAAATAAATATCGTAACCATGCTTGCAATTTTTTAAAAAAATTATTCAAAATAACACATTTCTGGAAAAAATAAGAAATGAGCATGAAAATTACCAGCGCAATTTTTCCCACAGATATTTGCACTGAAGGACAAGATCGAAATGCGGCTTGCGCTTTCTTCGTAACTCTCGAATATACATTTTGCGCTCTTTCTTTGGCATATTCAGCAACTTTTGTTTTATTTTCCGCGTTACCTAAAATACAGCAAAGGACAGTTTTAAAATATTTCTTATTTAAATGAGGTTATAAGGTATTCTGAGACTAGAATAACAACGATTCCGTATGAATATATTCATGAATACTGAATCTGTTGATTACTAAATAGACATTTCAATAAACGAACCTGCAATTTTTTCCTTCCACCGGCTGTTCGAATTTTTCCACAATTAATTTCCTGCATTTGTTTTTTCCTCGGTTTTCTTGTCTCTTTTTCTTCCAAGCTTGGTATAGCAAGTTCTACTGCCGAATTCTCGAAAGACTTCTGCTTAAGTTCTTTTGTTCTTGCAATTCCATTATGAGTTTCTTCTGTCAAATGCGTAGGCATATTGTTTTCTTCTGAGACTTTGTCTCTAGAGTGTGAATCTACAAGTACATTTGGCGCACTTCTTGAACCATTTTCTTTCTTTACGATGATGCTTCTACCAGGACTAGCTACTGATGGCGAGATCTGAAAAACTGCAAAATATCATGCACATTCCAACAATCCAGATTACAGAAACCTCCACTATAGAAGTACGTCCACAAATCTTTCAGCATTCCTTACTGATTATTACGGAAGTAATTCGTATAAAGAATCTTGAAACATCGCTGCGGTTTATTCATAAAATTATACAGCACGAATAAATTTAAATAGCAAATTTACTCACTGTTAGCCGTATTTTTTTATCAAACACTTTCATCTTTTCCAAATCCGCAGCGAATGATACTTGCTTCTTTTTTGTTCCCGGATGATCCGTATTATTCTTCTCGCGTTTTTTATGAGTGAACTCTCTGTCATGTTGTTTACTTTCCATCTGCAATGTTATATTTACAAAATTCATCTCCCTATTTATTTTATGCCTTAAAAGCATCCACTAATTCTTTCGCTGCACCAAAAACTACTCGCATCTACAAAAAAATGCTGCAAAAATAAAATCTCCTGAGCAGCAAGTTAATCTTTTTTAATATATGAAAAGCAGAGTAAGAGAATAAAAATAAAGAATCTGGAAACATGGCTGCGGTTTATTCATAAAATTATTACCAGAAGAGTAAATTTAAATAGCAAGTTTACTCACTGTTAGCCGTATTCTTTTATCAAACATCTTCCTCTTTTCCAAATCCGTAGCAAATGATACTCGCTTCTTTTTTGTTTCCGGATGATCTGTACTATTCTTGTCACGTTTCTGAAGAGTGACCTCTTTGTTGCTTTGTTTATTTCCCATCTACAATGTTATATTTACAAAATTCATCTCCCTGTTTATTTTATAACTTAAAAACACCCACTAATTCTTTCACTGCATTAAAAATTGCTCGCATTTGCAAAAAATACTACAAAAATAAAACCCCCTCAGCAGTAATTTAAATTCCATGTGGAATCTTTTTTAATATATGAAAAGTAGAGTAACAGAATAAAAATAAAGAATCTGGAAACATGGCTGCGGTTCATTCATAATATTATACCAGAGGAATAAATTTAAATAGCAAGTTTACTCACTGTTAGCCGTATTCTTTTATCAAACATCTTCCTCTTTTCCAAATCCGTAGCAAATGATACTTGCTTCTTTTTTGTTCCCGGATGATCCGTACTATCCTTTTCACGTCTTTGAAGAGTGACCACTTTGTCGTGCTGTTTATTTTCCACCTACAATGATGTTATATTTACAAAATTCATCTCTCTGTTTATTTTATGCCTTAAAAGCATCCACTAATTCTTTCGCTACATCAAAAACTACTTGCATTTACAAAAAAAAAATGCTACAAAAATAAAATCTTCTGAGCAGTAAGTTAAATTCCATGTGGAATCTTTTTTAATATATGAAAAATAGAGGAAGAGAATTAAAAAAAAAAAAAAAAAAAGAACTACCTGTCCATTAGTTTTCATCCAAGATTTTATTGTGGCATGTTTGATAGCATTCGATATCGAATCATCGGTGCATCCATTCTCTTTTTTCCATGCATTTCTCTTTTTTTTCTCTTTTTTCACCTTCATTTTCCCTATAAAATAATCTGCTACAATCATTCGCTCCATTCTGATTTCTTATCACTTCAATTCCATCATGCCATCTATGATTCCTTATCACTTCAATTGCATTACATCATTTATGATTCATCATCACTTCAACTCCACCACGCCATCTACCCAATATCAATTATTATCACAGCAAACATGATTTGTTTCAAGACCATCTTACGTTACTGAAATTAGACGGTAATGAAAATATTCGTCTCATCGTGGATTCAGATTCTGACATTTGAATTTAGATTCTGATATGTGGATTCTGACATGCTCCTAGAGAAATATGTATCACTTCATGTTAATATATGTATTACTCTATTAGCTTGTCTCCTGATTTCATTACTGTAGAAAATATGCTGTTATGATACTTTTCACGCTGAATCTTTTATGCTCAAAACTATCTCCTCTCTCTTTCTCTCTCTTTTTTTCTCTCTCTCTCTCAATTCATTATTAACTACGACGATATTGCTAGCATTAAAGTTGTTGAAGCTGTCGCCAAATTATTTGTTTTTATGGAAGTTAACAACAATTCATTTCAGTTTTTTGATTCTAAAATTTGATCCAAACATGGAAGATTGATTATGATAATGATTATGAAGATTGATTATTGATTAAGATTGATTATGATAATGATTATGAAGATTGATTATTGATTAAGATTGATTATGATAATGATTATGAAGATTGATTATTGATTAAGATTGATTATGATTGATATTGGCGTTCTTTTTCTCTCTTTTTCTTCAGGTCTCGTACGTGATATTCATCTTCATGAAATAATATTTTATTTGCGAATGATAATTTTATATGCTCATTTTATACTTCATTTTCAATATTTCGATGAAGCTATACAATGTTTTTATGAGAGAGGACCGTTTAGAGTGAGGTCAAACTTTTCAGAATTGTAAGGCTAAAAGATAGCATTTGAAGATGGAACTGGGTGGAATCGCACGTACTATGCTTATAATGAATTGCACATATTATGCTTACACGTATTATGCGTGTTATGCTTATAATGATTTAATCAAATAAATCAATTTAATTTTGATTTTATATAATTTCAGATTTATTTTGATTCATGTTAAATTTAATGCGATTAAAATTAAAAATGATTTACTGTATGAATAATTTGATAATTTTAAAAACTTCTAATAGTTCACATCAATTTTTTAAGTAATAATTTTTTGTATTATTTATTGAAAGGCATTTCAGTTGGAAGAGCGAAAAATAATTGCTAGGATAAATAATAAATGTAACACTTTTTACGATAATCTGTGATCGAATTCATAATCGAAATGTACTTCTTTCTTTGAATTTCTTTTCAGTTTTGTCTAATAAATTCCAATTTTCAAAATGGCAAATGCTAACAAAAGTCACGTATTGAAACCACTGTTGCTTGGCCTAATAATGACAGTTACTGGATCGATTAATACTATCGCTGCAAAGTAAGTGTCATTACAGGACTTTTAAGTTTGAAATTTAATTTTAAAAGTTCTTGTTAATATTCACAATTCCATTCAATTTCTTTATCGACAATTATGTAGCTGAGATATTATGCATTCTTTTGACAAATTTGGAGTAGTAATATACTTGTTCAAAAGGCTTGAAATTTTTTTCATTCTCTTTCCTTTTTTCTTTTATCTGATTTTGTTTATTGTTTATTTCACAATTAAATGGTTTAAATTCAGAAAATAGTATTAGTGATAATTAGTCTAATTCTCTTCTTGCATTTTCGGTAATTTCTCAACATGTTGCAGGTGGGCTGATAGTATGAAAGTGGACGGCAAGCATTTCAATCATCCTTTCGTTCAGGTACATTTCTGAAGTTTAGTAACTTATTTGGCTTGTTAAATTTTAAGAACTGATTAAAGGAACCGAAAGTGAGCGCATGCATTACTATCAATTAAATATAGCAATCCTCTATTATTTGTAATTCTCATTTTTGAAAGAATTTTGGAATTTTTCGGATTGAAAGTGTAATGTATTATGCGTTGTTTATGTGCTGTATCTTTTAAATTTTAGGAATCTTTTTGGAAAAACTTTTCAAATTTTAATTCAATTCATAGAATTAAGAGCAACTGTAATTTAAAAACATCGCATAAAAAATCCCATAGATTTGGTTGGACAGATTTCCATAATGTGTTTCTTTGCCAAACATCACATTTTTTAAAATATTGATATCGAAGATATTTTGTTATAATGCATTAGAAGTTTAATGGATTTTTCAGGCAATCTGTATGTTTATCGGTGAATTGTCGTGCTTATTTGTCTATTTCATTGCACGTTACATTCAAAGACACCGTGGTGAGACGTCGGCATATAGTGATGGAGGCAGTGATAACAGTATACCTACTCATATTTCAGAACCAAACTCCCTGAAATTCAATCCTTGGGTATTCGCTATACCAGCATTTTGTGATGTTCTTGCGACTTCGATAATGTATATTAGCTTAAATCTTACGCAGGCTTCATCATTCCAAATGTTAAGGGGTTAGTTTCTTAGTGCTGTTTTGTGCTCTAGTCTTCCTCTTAAATTTTTATTTTCAGTATGTTCGCTTTCTGTATTTTATTGCTTTTTTTAACCCATAGGACCTTGAAATCTTTCTTCTCTAATTCTTGGTTTGATTGTGTTATTGTTACTCGTCTTTACTACTTTTATCAAATTGTAACATATTTCTTTATAAATCTTTTTATTTCAGGCTCCGTGATAATATTCACTGGTCTTTTTTCGGTTGCTTTTTTAAGATCATATCTGCAAGGTTTTCGTTGGCTAGGTATATGGTTTATTGCTGTTGGTCTCGTTATCGTTGGAGTGAGCGATATTATTTTCGACCAAAACCCCAAACATGATATCAATGGAATTATTACAGGTTTTAATAAATATCTGGAAAAGAGAAGATTTCAAGATTTCAGAAATAGTATTGTTGAGTTTCTTGTTATAATAAGTTTAAATTTATTTGCAAATTACGTCACAATAAAACAGCATCAGAATCAAAACATAATATTGATGATTTCTCATTTATATTTATTCTGTATATGTGTGTTTAACAAACTTGCATTTTCATAGTAATCTTTTCATATTTGCATATAGGTTGCGGTTTCATCACCATCTATAAGATCACAGTAAAAGGATTGTCGAACAGTAGAGTTTAAGACACAAAGATCTAGGTTCTTCGGTTTTACACTTGCATTTATAAATTGAAACTTTCGTAGTTAATTATAACGTAGTTAACCAAACAGAATGATGAATGACTTGAATATTAATTTCAAGTTTTTCTGATGCAGAGTTTGGGATAATGAAATATATTGCTTAAAAATATATTCCCTATTAATGTTTTTCAGCATCGAAATTTCGGAGAAATTTAAGTTTGAAGTTAAACAAGTTACACCTTGTTTAAAAAAAATGACACTGACTTCTTCTGCGATCTTTTTGGTTATATATTTTCAGGCGATTTGCTAATCATCATCGCTCAAATTATAGTAGCAATTCAGATGGTCGTTGAACAAAAATTCATCGCTGAATATAATGCACCACCTTTACTTGTTGTTGGTTTGGAAGGTTTGTCGTTTGGATGCTGATTTTTCGCTATATCATTTCTGATTTTAGTTGGATCTGGGATTACGTATTAGTAAATAAGCGAATTTTTTTCATCTCCTGAAATACTTTATAAATCAATTGTTGTAGGTCTCTTCGGCACAACAATTCTGACATTTTTACTGCTTCCAATGTATTACACAAAAGTACCGCAGATTTTTTCCACAAATTCTTATCATCGATTGGAAGATATATTTGATGCATTTCGAGAAATTAAGAGTAACCCATGGATTGGTTGTGCCCTGCTACTTACTCTTATTAGGTTAGCTGCAGTAATTATTCAGTTGATTCCTGAAGATATTGAATGGAAAATTATTGAATCAGTCGATAGTTGGGAGCTTTTAAGTGATAGACATTGATAGATTATTTTCATTATTATTTTAATAATCTGGTATGCTGTTTCACTGAGTTATACTTGTCAGCATACCTGGTATGCTGCATACCACCAGAGTTTTTGATTTTATCTACGAATGACTGTTACTGAAATGAAGCCGTAAGCTAATGATCATTATAGAAAAATCAGCCGTTTTAAGAATTTTAATCAAATTTATTAAATTTTTGTTTGCTTTCATCTTTGATCTATAATGCAGATGCCAATGGCATATCATTTTGCATAGCCTGTGTTATTGATAATTTTTTTAGCATTGCATTTTTTAATTTTGCTGGTATATCTATCACTAAGGATGTGTCAGCGACCACAAGAATGGTACTCGACAGTGTTCGAATTCTTTTAATTTGGCTAGTATCAATTCCATTGTTTGGTGAACACTTCATTCTCTTGCAGGTATGGGATTATGTCTTTATATCATTTTGCTAATATTTATCTCACTGAAAGATGAGCAGAGACAGAAGCGTTTATGCATTATCTTTTCACATTTTTTCAGCTGTTGGGGTTCACATTGCTCATTGTCGGAATGTTTGTTTATAACGACATCTTTTTTGGACCATATTTACGCCGAAAAGCAAGTTTTGTTTCTGGCTTATAAAAGTCGGTTAATTCAACAAAAGTTAGAAAACACATTCTTTCAAGACTTGACTTGTCAAAGTATTTTTTGGCGCCTTGGCATCTTCACAGATCTTTTGATTTGGCTTGTTTTATTACAGAAAATGTTAGCGCGTCTGTTTATTTTTTATAGATTTGCGATTCAAAAGGGAGTTCAAAATAATAAACATATTTATTTCTGAATGATTTTTTGTTTCTAGATATTACCTCATGTGAGGAATAATCAGTTGGCCGGTTGCTGTTTATCATTTTGGGGAGCCGACTTAGTTACTGCTGATTGCGGTAGATTAGTGGAAGATGATAATGAATAATGAAATGTTGCTTAACCTTCAGTTTGTCGCTGTTAGATAATTTATCAAATATTGGAAAGTATTTACAGTTTAAAGGCTTTTTAAAATAGAAAAAGACCGTGTTCATTGGCTGTGTTCATTTCTTACTTTTACAATTTTTAAAAATTTTTTTTGGTCAAGATGTTCATATGCATGCATCATTTCTGCTATTCTGCGATGCATGTGCGAGTCCTTGTTATCGCTCGAAGAAATCCTAAAATCGTTCATTTCCTGCCTTGCCCAGTTTGTTATATAAACTTTACTTAAAATATTCTAATTTATCAGAAATTAGAATTCGTTTTTAAGTGAACACTTCAAAGGGTTTATTTATATCTAAAATATTCTAGATGAGTTTTACATATCTCGTTGTAATGAAATTGTATGACAATTACAATTTACCCAGCTTTTTAAATTCATAACTTTTTAAGAATAAAAGAAATATTGTGCACTTCTTTCCCTGTTCTTCAAATGTCATGAAGTTATATACTAAATCTGTAGGTAAAATGTTATCATATTATTTCTTGAAATTGTACACAATGTATATTGTTACATTTTAGAACAGTGCTAATAAAAAAAATGTAGAAATATATATTTATTCATTTATTTACTTATTTATTCGAAGAAAAAGCTATTAAACTTAATGCTTGATTTATTCGAAAAAAAGTTATAAAATTTAATACTTGTTGCCAATATTTTCTTCATCAATTTGTACCAATATAAATTATTGTTTTGTTTAGTTCAGGATTTTGGCATCTTTTGGCATAACAGTTTAATTAGACAAATTAATTGTTACTAACCAAGTCAATTTATTAAACTCTGTTGAATAAACTCTGAAAAAAAAAATGATCATCACTGACGATTGAAAATCCACGTACTTAAGTGAAATTTTGACCCCCCCCGCAAACTTACAAAACTTGGTGATAGTAGTTTTGTCGGTTATTATATCTATTTATCATTTCCTCGCATTTTTTAACCAAACTACTGCTTGAAATTGATGAATTTATCGCTTTGACTTTTTGAGTGTAAATTATGATTTTATGTCTTACGTAGCAGAAATGCAGAGCTATTTTGTAAATTCTGATAATTCATTTGTTATATTATTCAGTGAAACATTTTATAACGTTAACAATTTGGGTGCGTGTTTTTTGATTCTCGCTAATTCTAATTTTTGCTCAGATGTATCTTTATCGAAAATTCCCAAAATTTTTCCGTTTCCTTGTAACTTCTCCGGTAGCATGATGGGTATCTATTCCTTTTAGTAGAGGTATTTTTAAACTATATGAAACTCTCAAATACTGTTCAGCAATCTTCGAAATTAACCAATAGCAATGACTCTTAAATTAGGTGCTTGATACGTTTTGTAGATTGTTTAGTCTAATTTCTAGTTATTTAGCTTTATCCTTCGCTTATGTCTATATGCAAGATGATTGATGCATTGTTTCAAAAAACATATTTATTCCATTGTAAAATTTGTCACTACTTGGCTCAAGTTTTATTTTCTTTGGCCACGCTATTTAAAAGCTTCATAATATTTACCCTTTTATATGCAATTTACCTAGTAATAAATGAAAGAAAACACTAGTAACTATGATGTATGTTTGTGTTAAATACTGTAATTTAATTTCCTCATTGTTCCTGATAGTTAATTATACTACTACTTTGGCTAGACTTTCTGTTTTTATTGTAATTAATTTGTAAATTGGAAGATATTTTCCTAATTTACAATTTTTGTAATTATTCGAATTTAATGTTTCATAAAGCCTAAATATAATTGACATTAAGGAAATACTGTAAAGGAAAAATTTTTCATATAAATTGTTACAAATCACTGATAATTTGTATAATTATTCAGCAAAATGTGTTATTTGTTGTTTTCGATATAATAATATGTTAACGTAAAGAGATAATCATTAATGATTAAATATGTTTATTTGCTTACATATTTAAATTACAAAAATAAAAAGGAAATATAATTGCGCAAGAATTCAATCCATAGAGTGTGTAAAGTTGCGGACTGAATTATATATTATAGTTAATTAGGCTAACATGAGTAATCCCTTACTTTCCTGTTGAATATCGACAAAGGACGGAATTGTTTGGATTTATTGCTTATTGATTCTTGACAACACTTATTCGTTTATGGATTTCTTCATGATTTTCAAAATTTCTAGTTTTAATAATTGAATGTAAACATTTAAATTTTCTATTTTAGTTGTAAGCTGATTTATCGATGAAAAGATTTGTGTATGAAATATGGCGTGACGAGAATCTTGCAGCAACACTATTGCAGAAATTTGTCAAAAATAAAAAATCTATTGTCATTGATTATTCTTCTCCAAACATTGCTAAACATTTTCATGTTGGCAATTTCAGGTTCTGGAAAATTTATTTATTTTTTTCAATGATTTATGTTTGTACTTGGCCTTATTTGCCATTTTATGTATCAGTATTTGGTAGTTCATAATAACTGATATAATAATTGTGTAACAATGAGGAAGTAAAATTTCTGCTAAATGATAGAGTGGTTAAACCACAAACCACTTTTCCATTTCAGCAAGCATTTTAAGCAACAAAAAATGGAAAAGAGCAGAATCGGATTTTAACATTAGAAAAAAAAAATTCCAATTTCCAATCAGAAAACATCAAAAAATAATTACAAACTTTCTGAATTACTTAATAATTAACAAAACAAGATAGATCTATGCTTTTAGCCAGAAAAATAAAAATCCCTAGTGCAGGACAAAAAAATGCAAAAAACTTATGGCAAAAAATAACAATGGGCAAGAAAACCCAACAGTAATTTCCTATTTGCAATATAAAATGTTGAATTAAAAATAATGAAACAGTTATTGATCTACTAAAAATATTTTGTCAGTTAAGAAAAATTTTAGCTGAAAACCTACTTTTTATTGTTAATAGGAATTGTAATGTGCTATTGCAAATACTCAATTTATACGCTTAATTAAATAATATGGAGGACAAAGATTAATGAGTTAATTATTGCTATAAGTTGGCTTTAGATGGAGCAAACTAGCATAACTATTACTTACTGTGAATTGTTTATATGCCTTCTATCAATGTGCAATGTTCAAAATTTTTTTTTTAAGCATTATTTTCTGAAATATTTTTGTTATTCTTATTTGCAGATCCACTGTCATCGGGCACTTTATCGATGCAATAAATAGGGCTGCTGGCAATAAAGTTATATCTGTTAACTATATCGGTGATTGGGGATTGCAATTCGCACTGATTGCTGCTCATTGGCCAACGATGAAACCCTCTCCAACGGTATGCTTATTTCACTTTACTTGTTTTTTTCATTATTCATTCTACAGGACAATATCAGAAGGTCTTTTTTCCAGGAATGGTCTACGTGGAATAGTATGCAAAAGTTTACACTTTTGGCTAAATGTTATGTTGAAGCAAACAAATTGGCTGAACATTCGAGCAGCTTTTTACGAGAAGTTCACGATATTCTTGCTAATATGGAAAACTCTTTGTTAATTGCTAGCACCAATGATTATTTATCATTCTGGCAAAGTATACGGCAGTTATCACATGAACAGTTGCAACATTTTTATAGGTATAGCAATATCATATATCGCCATATCTTTGATGCCATAAAAGAGATGTGACGTATTTAAATTGGCTTTCCATTTTTTCCCATAATTTTGTTTTGATTTATTTTTCATATTATCACTGAGAAAAGTTTATATCACAGATTCTTACATTCTAGACTTTTATGCACTATCTATGATGAACTAGTTATCATCATAGATAGTTGAAAAAGCCTTTAAAATATTGGTAATAAAAATTAATTGTTACTATAGTAATAAGATGAGTAATTTCACAGATTGGATTCTGAACTGCAACTGAAATATGGTTTCGGAGATTTATAGTTTAATTTAAAATAATAAATCTTATAGTTCCTAATGCAAATATCATTATGAAAAAAAGTTTCAGGCGTATAAATTTAAAAATGGATGTAGAATATTTCGAGTCTGACTTTGTTGTTTCTGCTCACCGATTAATTGATCGAATGTTAAAAGAAGGACAAGCAGAAAATAGCGGTGATGGTGCTGTTTTGGTCAGATGCAAAGAATTGGATAGGCCTCTCATTATTAGAAGATCAAATAATACTACTCTTTATTTATCCAGGCAATCATTTACACATATGCTTTTTAGTCATGTAAAATCTCATTAGTAGTAAAGTGAAATTGGCAATAATTCATTGTGGATGCAGGTTATGGTAGCACAATTTTTAATTTCCAATTTCAAAAGTTCAGGGATTTAGCATCGATTTTGTTACGAGAGCAATTGTATGCAGCGGATGAGTATTTGTTTGTGGTTGATCATGCACAACGACAACACTTCATCAATTTGAAATACCTTTTAAATGTCATCGGGAGAGATGACATCAGTGATAAAATACAACATGTCTCATTTGGACGCGTAAGAGGCCTTTCTACTAGGTGCGGATAGTTTATATTGTCATTAAAACTTTTATTTTTATTCTGGATCACTTATAAGTGGATTAGTCCTTGTTAACTTTAATTTGCTATTGTTCAAGAATAGTTCATTGTGCCAGTCTGTAAATTTTTTCTTTAATTCTTTATTTTCACAAATTCTTATAGGCTTGGAGAAGTTGAATTGGTAAATAAAATACTGGATCATGGTTTGGAGCTTGCAACATCCTTCATTACCAAATCTAAAACGATGAAAATTGGCCAAAATGAAATTCCTCGTAAATTTATTTTTAACGGCACTTATTCCTTGATGGTATAATCAATATAGTGTTGAATGGGTTATTTGACAAATTAATATGATGTGTTGAAGTGTTTGAATATTGAGAAATTAGCATCAACATATATGTATTTTTAAGAAGTCGCAGCTAATTTATCACTTGGAACGATGATAGTAGATGATCTCAAGAGAGCACGATCCACCGATTACTCATTTTCATTCGACAAGGCATTTCAAATGAATCAAAATAATGCACTTCTTTTGCAGGCATATAGTTTCTTCTACAAATTTTTAAAGTACTTTATTGGCCTCCTATATGCTCTTATTTTTTACTTTTGCAATGTGTAATGCTGAAAATCCTTTACTTAAGCACTCTCCCGCGATGTATAAATGATTCTGTTTATAGATATATGAAAATATACATTTAATCGATGATATAAGATTTAATGTCCCAGTTGAAGTAGACCTATTCGAATTGATTTTCATTCATCAATTATTGATTGCAGACGAAATACAGTCGGTTAACATCAATCGAGGAACGGAATCATGCTTTGAAGCAGAATCTAATGGAAGGATTAGAGGGGGATTTCGAAACGAATGAAGCGAGTTGGCGTCTTTTAAAACAGTTCAAAGCATTTCCTGATGTTCTCTATGCAAGCTATCAGGAAATGGAACCTTGCCGGTTAACCGTTTACTTACTGCAGCTGGCGAACGTTGTGGGCTCCGCTTCCTCCATTCTTCGAATATCAAATGAACCACTGGATGTGGCAGTACCAAGGCTTTTATTGCTATCAACTGCGCGAAAGATTCTGAAGAGTGGGATGCGTCTACTCGGTATAGAACCATTGAAAAGAATGTGATGATAAAAATTTATTTACAGATTTTAGTCGTGTATCATGAAATTTCGTTTCATTTTCATGGATTTATTCTTACTAATGTAGTATAAATGAGGATGATGAATTGGTATTGGTTTGAAAAATCAAGAAAAATTTCTACATTGAGAATGGCGCTATCAAAGCATGAAATTGTGCAAGAATTTTGATGGTTTGGTTTTCAAAATCACTTTTAATAACGGGGATCATTTTTGCTTGTTATTTTATGCATTCCAACTTTTAAATCCATATCTTTGTCTAACAAAACAACAATAAAATAGCTTTCCATAATTCAACACTATATTCAATATGCTACGAGCACCTAAAGTTCTTCATGTTGGTCAGTGATAGTTGCAGGATCTGGGCATGCAGCGGGGGAACGCAAAGTGAAAAGATATTCACATTTGCTTGGTTCTGATGCTCCTACCAACTTTGTCTCTTCTCCACATTCAGTGATTACTTTTGTGGATCGTTCCGGCCCATTCCAGCATGGTGTGCCTTTCTGATAGCTTTGCAATGCGTATTTGTTTGGTTCGCTTCCAATCCAACCACTCCATTTGCTGAAATAAGAAGCTTAACCGGAAATTCTGTAAAAATCTCAATTTTTAAAATCATTTTGCGAAAAATGGTTCAAATCACCATACATATACACAACAGTCTGGAAAGTTTAAAATCTGGTAATCGTATTGAAATTTGAAATCAATTACAATGAACACTTCAATTATAAATTACAGGCAACTGACTATTATTTAAAAATATCAATGAGCAACTATTGAATGCTGAGTATTTTCAACATACCCTAAATCAATATCGATAGCATTATTTTTGCCTTTCTGCACAGCCTTGTCAAATAAGCATAGCTTATAGGTATATTCGTTCTCATCCATCTCAAAACATTTTCCTTTTAGCGAGGCCCAAGCCATATCTGTTCCAAAATCATCACTGTTATATTGTTCACAGTCTCTGAAAAGATTTCATGCCGAACATACGCTCGTACAAAATATTCCGTTATCACGTTATCACCAAAGTCCACTTTCACCATATGTATCTGGTCATATATCCAACTTCTCGTTTTTTCTTTTCTCCTGCCGTCCACCTTTCTCTTTCTCCTTCAGTCTTGATTTATTATGTTATTGATATATTTTCAAGCGTAAATTATTACTTGATCGACAATTCCAGATCTGTATAAAGTTTATCAATATCATCATACTCCGTCTTTGCATTTTCCGCCTCTGAAACAACAGTAAAATGATGCAAAAGTCAAATTTTCAGATCTCATTTCTGCAAATTGACCCGCCTTTAATATCTACTTATTAAGTTAAAATTGATAAAGTACAAAACCTTTCACTATTGTTTGCGTTTCTTCATCAAAAGCTGGTTTATTTAAATCGATATTTGGAATTCGAGGAATTTCCACGCCAATGCTTTCACTTTCGTTTGATTTAATTTTCTCTGGTTCATTGATTCCAGTATCATCTTGAAGTTCTGGATTTTTTTATAAATCAAATTAATTTAATTGAATGTTGAAAAGGTTAGTGCATTGTCTGACTTTTTAAAAAATAATTGTTGGAAATCTCAATGTCATACTAAAACAATGTAACTAGATTTTTTTGAAAAAAATAAATCAGCAAATAAACATCTCAAACAATCGTTATATTCTCACTCATTCGGCGTTTGCAGCAAAACATAGAAAACCAATGTGACGGTAAAGTTATATTTTTTCTCAATATTACTTAATTTGTCTACTATCTCTTCTCAGCATCTCAGTCTAAGGATTAATTTATTCTGTTCTCCATTTGTTTCAACAGTTTCCCGATTTCAAACAACAATTTGATCTCAATAATAAGGCATCAGAGCTAGATTTTGTTAGTATAGATAAAGTGGACTGACGTTCAGTTTCATCTGTTTCTGTCTCGACTTCACTTGGCTTTTCAAAAAGATTATATATGTTGTCGTAAACATTTTGCAGGAAGGATTCGAAGTTGCAATCCTCCATTCCATCAGGTAAAACGTGCTGAAATTAATGAATCTACTTAAGAAATTAGATTCCCAAGTAAAAAAGAACTTTTTATGTTTTATGAATCTAAGATTTTTCTCCAGTTTGACCAATTCCTTATATTCAACTCTTATACTATTAAATTTCAGTGAATAGAAAACAAATTCGAGAAATAAATCATTGTCCTTTGTTTCACGCCCAAAATATGAAAAGAGTGTGAAAAATTAACACTGATCAAAGACAAAACCTTGATTTCGTCATCAGAAACAGCTCCATCTCCATTTGTATCAAACTCCTTCGCCAATTTCAATTCTTCCAAAGTAATCCTAAAATTTATTAAATTTGAGTCCTCTCCTCAACCGAAAATTCTGGGAACAGAAAATTTTATACTTTGCAGAAGCTTTTGTACGCTAATCCATGAATTTATTCGTACATAATGAAAATGGAATGCCTTACTTTCCATCTTTATTTGAGTCAAATGCGACGAACAACATTTGCGCGTATTCTTGCTTGAATCTCTGCTTGTCTTCTGTAATGAATACAGTTTAGAAATAAAACTGTACTGCTTTATAAAGTTCTTACCAAAGAAATTCTAGGAATATTGATTTAGAAAGTGTCAAAGTGTCACTATATATTTTTGCAGACCGCTCTATTTCTACCACTTATATTTCACCCTTGACTTCATAAGTGGGAGATTTATTCTTATTTTTAGGACAAACTGAAATCCCACATCGAGAAGCTTGCAGAAGTTGCTTTATAACGATTCCAATATAACTGATTCACAAATCAAACTGAATTACCCTCCCAAGCTTCTTCATGCTTTTTCTTCGCTTCCGCAGCCAGATTGGCTTTCTCATCCATTTTTGTTTGAGCATCGGTTCTCAACTTTGTTATTTCATCCATTTTCTTTTTCAAAGATTCCAACTTTTCTAATTTTTCAGTTTTCAACTGCCGACCTGCTGCAACCAATTCTGTCCGTTTTACAAAACCCTGAAAATTTCCTGATTTACCCGGTAATTGCAATGCAAAACCAATATAGCAGCAATGTCGCGCTTCTCAGAAGAATTAAAAGAATGTTTAACAGTTATTCAAAGATTTCTAAGCAGATGCAAAACTAGCACCATATGAAATTATAGACTGAAAATAACCAAAATCATTCATGAGATCTTATGAATAAAAGAGCTACAACTTAACATCCACCAATATTAATGCTGATGCATTACCTGCTTTACTAATTCAATTTTTTGGCGTATTTCTTCGCGATATTTTACTCCTAATTCATTACAGATATTATCGCAATCAACTGCACTATCCCATTCATCACTTCCATCACAACAATCTAAACACAGCAGCTAAAAGAAAATGTTCTGCTAATCCAAAAGCAAAGCACACTGAATTGTTTTCAGATTCACAAAACATTGCTCGAAAATTTTAATAGAAACTCGGCAAATCTCTAACATATACTACTGCAAAATTCAAGTTTGAAACCGAAATAAATCATGTATTACATATAAAAGGATTTTCCTTGCTGTATTAAAACTAAAAAAGAAAATGGAAAATCATGCTGAAGGAACTGAGAAAGACGAGATTATTTTTTCTGCAAAAAATAATCAAAATACGCAGTCTGAGCAAACAACAGAACTGTTATAAGCTCTCAGATCACCGTAACTTTCAATATCTCACTAAACTTTGTTAATTTATTAGAGATTTAACAAAGAAACTGATCCATTATAAATTCACCAAAAAAAAACTAACCGCATATTTGGTCATTCACTCGATTTGAAGGCAAATCTTCAGGTTTAAAACCACGATTCAAACAGTGAAACTTGGCAGTGGGGCATGCAGACGTTCCTGAATAAAAATATTATGAAGTTTTTTCAGATTCCTAAATATCGGCAAACAGTTGCCATACCTTCAGCAAATACCGGCAAATACCACACCGGCAAATACCTTCAGTTATCAAAAACAAATTTTGCATTTAATTGCCATATTACGCATTTTTTATTTGAAAAAAAAGTAAGGATCAAAACTTGAATAGATTTTTGTCTGCTTATCGATGATTTTATCATGTGTCATAAAAAAGATAAATATTGAATTCAACAAAAGGTTACGAGATTCCTACCATTTTGGAAATTTTTAAAGTATTGCAAATATCGAAAGTATGAATCAGTGTTGCCAGATCTGAATTAAGGACATTAATTTTGCAATTTAAATTATTTCTAAAAATTTTTTACTACTTAAATCTTGAGATCGTTCAGTAAGCTGATGGTTGAATGAAATAAGGAATCAGTACACAGACCTGGTTCATCGCTTCCATCAGGACAATCGCAATAATCATCATTAACTTGCGAAAAAGGAATTGATTTAGAATTGTCTATACATGCAAATGTTTCACCGGTCGCATAGAATGCTCCACCTTAATAAATCTTTCATTGGATAATTTAATTTACTCAATTTAATAATTGTAATTTAATTTTTTCATTATTTCTTTTATAAATTCATTAATTTCATTCTTTTTTTTTAAATTTATTTAAGATTCAAAAGAGATATAACATCAATGATACGTCATCCTTTATTCTTACTCATATTTTGATTGTATCAGAATATATGTAATAAAAATACTAACGTGCAAATGGAACTCCACGTGGTCGATTGCCATATCCACTAGGTTTCGGCTTTCGTCCAGTCTTCCTCAATAGTCCAATACTTACACTCGGTTCAATGATAGCAATAAAGATCATTGAGCATAAACTGACCAAAGTAAGCATCATCGCTGGACTGTAACAAAATGTGGGATACTCACGTATACATACGTTTATAATGGAGAAAGACTTAAGGTAAAGTATACGTGGAATACGTTGGCTAAAAAGGTAAAGTATCCGTAGAATTTGTTTGTTAAGAAGGTAAAGTATCTGTGGAATTCGTTGGCTAACAGTGCCTCAACCAATGAACAATTTGGGTGCATTTGATATTCATTTTGACACTGTCTTTACCACCTACTGTACATTTCCAGGAATGTACGAGAATGGAAAGGGTGGACATGTAGGACAATTGTGACCGGACGATGGGAAGGGTGGACATACAAGACAATTGTGACCGGAGGATGGAAAGGATGGACATGGAGGACGGTTGTGACCGGAGGATGGAAAAGGTCGACATGGAAGACGGTTGTGACCGGAGGATGGAAAGGGTGGACATGCAGGACAGTTGTGACCGGAGGATGGAAAGAGTGGACATGCAGGACAGTTGTGACAGCATACAAAACAGATTGCTGCGACAAACAGTTAACTCATACTGAACAAATAATACTATCTTTAATCGAAAATGATCTAAACGTAAATATTTCATATTGAGAAAACACAGAGAGTATAGGTCATACAATTTGACTTGTCATGACGTGTTCTGTCTATTCAATCAACGGAAGCATATTTTCTCCTTATATCTTGTGATCTATACTTCTCTTCAGCAGTTATGCTTCTTTTATAACTCTCGTAATATATTTCCCTCAATTTCTCTACTAAAATGTCACTTCAGTGGACATTTTATGGGTTCTTTTAAGTGATAGCAATATTGCTATCAACTGATCATTTAAATAATATGACTACTGATATGAAATGATTAAGAAGTTCAAATGATATCTATCTGCAGAATGTGGACATGCAAAAGAAGTTATTGCTATTTCTATGTTAGCTATTTTTATCAACAAATGATCATTTTATTCAATTACAAATAGCATATTAATTGCATGTTATAGAATGTTTCATCGAAATTGCATAATGGATTAAGATAAATAAATGATTTATTGCAATAATTGAATATGATAATTGGATTATATTTAAATTAAAAATAATTTTTATGCATAATTTTAAAAATATAAAGATATCGAAGAACTGCAATTACATTCATTTAGTTCATGGTATTTAGTGTAAAGAAGTTGGTCTAGGTAATTGGAATTGATTGTAGGAGTTATTTTGCTTTCTAAAGAAAAATCGTAAATGGGCACTTCCAAAGGGTTGCAATCAGAAAGCTCAGAAAGTACTTCCCGACCAACAATCTCTACATCTGAGCCAATGCTCGGTGTTCCTTCAAGGCTTGTTTTAATGAAATTAATCGATTTCGTCTATAGATCATTTTTTAAATATGAACAATTTGAAATTCAAACTTAAGAAAGATGAAATGTGCTTGAAGGTGGAAATCTTTTATTGGATCCTGTAATGTTTCTGCTCTGTGTTCTGCTGAAATTTGAGCAAAATAGAAAATGTCGTATTTTAGTAAGCCAAGAGCATAGATAGTCTAATTTATTGAATCGTCTAAGAAATGACCTGAAATTTGACAGAATTGTAACCACTATTCATGAGATTCACAGAACCCGTAATATTCATGTAATACTATCGGATAAATGATCAGAAGGATCGATAGAAGAATTGAATTAATCTAGTAGTCCAACCATTATCCTTGTGTATTTGTTGTTAATCTGATAACAACATTTGTCATATGAAAGTGAAAGAAAGACAACTTGACTGATTGAAATTTTATTTTTAGCATTAGTGCTAGAAAATATAAAATACAAGTGCTGCCCGGATGTAGGGTAAATTTTTCAGATATGTATTGAAGCCAGGTGAATATTTACACGATGTTAAAGAATCAGAAACTCTTAATGATTTTACACGTCGCGCATGTTCCATGACTGTTTACGGTTTATTCTTTGATTATGCTACTGTCATTTCTAAGGATATCAAGAATGCATCGGCCGTTTGTGAACAACATGAAGTCTTAAATCGATACAAGGATATTCGATGTCTTGATCAGACTAGAGTGATAGTTCCGTTAGTGCATCTTTACTTGTACAAGAAATGGACTTTGAGAATAAATTATTTTCTTTTTTCTTTTCTTCTCAAATACAATATCTAAACTTTGATTTTTACAATTAATAGATATTGAAAAACGTAAGAACTTATAAAAAGTTCAAGTCATTCTTTGGCAAACATTTTGACTTGATTTTTTTCGAAAGTTTCAGGCATGCATCAGGTAAACATGATTACATTAATGCCAATTATGTGGATGGATTTCGGGAGGAGAAGAAATTTATTTTGACACAGACGCCATTGGAAAATACTGTGGAATCATTTTGGGCAATGATTTATCAGGAGAATGTAGTCGAAATTGTTGCAATGTCCAGTTTGTATTCACCAAAAAAATTCTTGTATATTCCAATCAAGCGAACAGCTACTGTTGTATTCGGACCCTATTCCATCAAATTTTGCGGATCACAATTAATTCGGAATGCCTATGAAGCATCAGTATTAAAGGTCGTCTACTTATCAATGCTACACTGTTATCAGTTCGATTTTGAGATAACAACTAGTATGATAACGACGAGTGAAAAAGAGAATTTTTTATTTCTATACGTGTAAGCAATAAAGTTTCATTCCTAAAGGATATTAAAGGTCGAAAATTAACTTGAGGCTTAAATCGCTGAATTGCATAGCCGTGCTTTTTCAAATGGATTTTAATGTTATGATTGCTTCAAATTAAATTTCAGTTGAAAAAAAGTGATGGCCAAGAGCGGAAAATTCTTCATATATGCTTTTATGCATGGCATGATAAAGGATCTCCAGAAAGACCAACTGAACTGCTTTATTTGATGTCCGATATAAATTACAATCGACAGCTGTTTATTAAGGAAGCAAAAAAAAGTGGTTGGCTGAAAGATGGACAGTATGTTTTCGATGTATTTACTCCCTTAGTTTCAAGACAAGTTTTGAAAACTGGGTTACTCTCTGTGTTCGTTATATTGGGATGTTTTTTATAATCTGATTCCTTTTATAAAGTTATCAGATAAATCTAGAGGCCTCATTCCAATGTCTTACGTCCTCTATAGATCAACTTGTTCGAGAAAAAGCGGGACATAACCTCTTCCGGAATCATACGAATATGCTTAGTTCCAGTTCACCAATCGTTGTACATTGTTTGACGGGTGCAAGTAGGAGTGGCACATTAGCTGTGCTGGATATTTGTTGCTGTAAAATGGATTATACCGAGAAGCTACTTAATGGAAATGTATTGGTGGATGTTCGAGATACGGTACTTCGTGTCAGAACACAACGTGACAAAGCAGTTATGAAACCCGAACAGTATTTATTATTACATTTACTTGTGATCGAATATGCTTTACGCCAGAAATACTACGATGATATTGATTTCATTGATTTGTCAAACTATACCAGTGCTACGTGAAGATTACTAATCTGTTTTAGTTTTTACATTATTTTACATGACTGTAAAACTCTCGAGGCAATGCAAGTGAAAATAAAAATTTAATAAACTACCTACTATGCTTCGGAACAGGTGATCGTTAACTCCATATCACTCATGATACGCGTTGATTTCAAAGCGTAAGGGAGCTTGAATGCACGATTTCGACGAAAGTAAGGAAGTGAAGGGATAAGGACAGAAAATACTTTTATGATTCTTAGCTCTCTTGTTGAATCGAGAACTTTGAAAACTTGTTTTCGGTAATCTTGAACGGATATTAGGAAGTTATCTGCATGATTTGTGATGTATATGAGCTTTTGGAAGCGTAAGAAGTGTCGGGGCTGTTCAAGTGTAATTAGCATTAAAATCATTATTACTACAAAATATTAGATTCCGAAGATAGCGAATACACATATGATCTGGAAATTATGTTTATACCCTTACTGCCCGTAAAGCGGCATTTCTCAACAGCCGATAAGTCCTTGTGAGTTCACCAGCACCTGTTTTTAAGCCATTAGTCACATATGCAAGAACCAGCTTCTCCTCCATATCCATCATTATCGTGCTACCACCAAGACCTGCATGTCCAACTAGCCAATGACCCTGTTAAAATTATAAATACCATGGACCTTTTATTGCTTTACTCCTCACTGAAATCAATGTTAAAGAGAAAATGCAGGACGTTAGAAAAGTACCAAACAAAATACGTACAGGTTTGAGTGGATGAGGCTCGTACATGAAACCATGTCCTTTTGCTAGCGGCGCAAGGATCACTTCATCTAAGCCATGTGATATTTCTGGAGTTTTGAAGAGATCCAACAAACTGCTAGATACGATTTTTCCTTGTAAAAAAAATGAAAATAATTTAGCTAGATCTTTGGCTTTTGTTATGCCTAAGACAGCTCCTTGCTCCATGCGATGAAGATTCGGATCGTTAAATGTATTTGCATTCTAAAAAACATCATCATCAGAGTGAGACAGATATTAATACAAGCCTTTGTGTTAATCTTCTCTTTCAGAAAAAAACCAGTCTAAGAGAATTACTGCATCTAGCTTCATCCAGGCGGTTGTTTTCCGAATTTTTTGTACTATTGAATTGGGAGCTCTCAAATTAAATGTGGTCAGTAGATATATAATCCTTGGATCGTGCAAAATCTCTTTCAATTTGTAGGAAAATGAAGGTAATGTTAATCGAGATACGGTATATTCTTCTTCTGAAGGCAGACCAAAGTGAAAGTCGATGCCTGAAGAATACATTTAAATGTTACTGCTCAAAATTTCTTTTTGTTTTTTCTTTCTTTTTTGTTTTCAATTTTCTTTTTTTATTTTCTATGCAAAAATCGTTGAAGATTTTCATTTACTTTTGCCGACTAATAAAAAATTATGATTTGCTAATTGTTGCGATCGTATAATTCAAAAATATAAGAGAAGAAGGATTTTGTATGCAAAAAAAAAAACGAAATGTATGAGCAAGCGAGTGAATCTTTATAAAGGAAAACTTTAGATGTTTGTGTTTGTTGAAAAATGCATGATCATGGACTAAATAATCATTTCAAAAGTAAATTTTTCTAGATCACATAATGGAGTAAGCAATGGCAGTGGTCGATGTGTTCATTCACTCACCAAATTTCTCAGCAATTTCTTGTCTGAAAAAGGTTCCGATACCACGACGTTTGAAGTCGACATGCCTAATAATTTGATCAACAAGCCATCCATACGTTACTGCGTGATATCCTGTTTTGGTACCTGAACATAAGGAATGATTTCTTTGAAGTGATGTTATTGTCAAGAACATGTTTAAGTAGTGCGTGGGACGATTCAAAAGGTAACTAAAACTTTTGCGATTGTTTATACTAACAGAGAATTCATATTTAACTATTTTTAGTTCTCATTTAAATATGATTTCGATTTTCTCTTTTATGAAGAAGTCATAATGATATTTTTGAAGAAAATTTATGGAGAAAATTGTTGTAAAATGAAAAAACTCCACAAAGGGAGCATGGGCTAATTACATGTTTCAGTTTTCAAGCGAATTCTTTATTAGCTAAATACTGCTTGATCTAACCTGGTATCCAATTCGGTTTCTGTCTTTCAATAATTTCAGCTATTTTTTCATGATCAAATGCATCCTCCTTAGAAATCGATTCGCTAAAAGCTGCTAAACCTGCCTTAAAAAACCTGAATTTTGTGGGGTTTATTCTGCATCAGTTGCAATGATTTCAAACTACTGAATGCTAATAACAATAAAATATCAAAGAACTTACACTGTGATTCATAATCCAACCAACAGTAATATTTTCTTTACCATTCTGAGCAAATTCTGGCCAAAACTGGCAAATGCGATCCGAATACTGTAGCTGTCCTCGATCAACCAGAACAGCTATACACAGTGCGCTCACCGCCTATATAGCAGTTCAAATGATATACCATACCAAAATATGCTGATCATACGAAAGAGGTGACAAACTTTTGTAGCGGAAAATACGACAGTTCTTGTATCAGATGTCCAATGACGGAGTGAACTTGCATCTGCATATCCTCCTTGTAAGTCGACCACTAATTCACTATTCCAGTATATTGATACTGCTGCACCTTCCCGTTCCCATCCACCAATAAAATTCTTCCTACAAATTGAGGTGATGAAGTAAAGAGCGAAGAACGAAACTTTATAATTTCGCTTGCATATTCAAACAAATGATCTGCCCGAAAAGAATAAAATGAATTTCTCTTATATAACTTTAAATTAATTAAATTCAAGAAAAAGGAAACCGTTGCTTGACTTAGTTAAATATTTCACTGTTTGCAAAATTTATCCTAAAAAAATTGATGATAGGTACTTCCTTACTTTATAAGATTCATTGGTTGTTTTAAGAAATATTCATGATAATCCGTTTATTATCGTTTGTTTTTCATATATTACAATCCGTTTATCTTATCTTATCAGAATAATCAGTAGTAAAACTGCATACTCCGAAAAGCAAAAATCCTTCATTATTTTTTCCTTTGGAATATCAGAAATTCTACATTTCGTGGCAGAAAAAGAATCTGTTTCGCACGTCGCAAATAGAAAACATAAATTTAAATCTACTCCAGTTTGTTGATTTTGCCTTCGGTAATTTTAATCATTCATTTGGTTGTAACAAGAATGAAAATGGATAGAGAAAGAGAAGAATAAAACAAGTTCTATAACATTTCTTATCTGGCATTTGTTCGTACCCAATTCATTTTCATTTTCATCGTTTTCTTATGAAAAATTTTGTAATAAATATTTGCTGTCTCAATTTATTTCATGTTTCACGCATTTCTGCAGAAACTATAAAAAAAAAAAAAAAAAAAAAAAACTAAAGCAAAGCGGAATACAATAGTTTTATGAATTGCATCGTCGAAAGGCATTTGGTTCTAAATTAAGTTTTTTAACACCAAGTTAGTGTTAAAAAAATTATTGCACTCATTTGCTATCCATTTATTGGTGCCGCATTGTTCTTATCAGTATTTTTCCAAATGCGCTCTTTGAAATGGACGAGTTAGTAACAAATATGTGCTGTTCATCAACTTATTTGAAAAAAGCAATAATTAGCCATTTGCTCATCTGTTTAATTTGAAAAAAGCAATAATTAGCCATTTGCTCATCTGTTTAATATGCTTTCTTCATCAAATATCAATTATTTTGATAATAATTATTATCAGTTCAATTACCAATCAAATAAAACATTTCTAAAACGAAGCTAATTGCAATCAAATAAAACATTTTTAAAACGAAGCTAATTAGTTCTTAATGAAAACTTTTTAGAGACTCCAAAATAGTGAAAAGTAAGAGTAAAAAGCTTCAGCATAACTTATAAATAATCTCTTTTTGATAAGCAACAATCGGAACTTGTAATAAGTGATAAGAACCCAGAAGTTGTTGATAATTTTGTGACGAAAAGAGCTTTTTGAGATAATAATTCTAGTCGCGATTGATGTTTTCAGGCTTTTTTTGGCAAGTGGCGATTAGGTGTGCAATGAGCAATAGTAACATCACAAAAAGTTGGAATCGTTACAAAACTATGTGCTAGGTTTATAACATGAAATCGGTCTCATTCGAACGAATAGTATCGAATAAAGAGAAAGAGTTGTGGTAATTATAGTCATTCAACTTTTTTATTTTGAAAATTTGTTCAAAAACACCCAACCATTTTAAATTGTTCAGGATTTCAAGTACTAAATTTGAAATACTTCGCCGTTTCAAGATAATACGATTAACAACAAAAGTTGTTTCAATTCGCTTAAATTGGCGTATTTCACAAACCGGGATGATATCGTTTTATTTATCGCTCAGATTTATGAACACTTTTCAGAAACAAATATTGTTAAATATTCCCTACCTGAAAACTCTTTCGACTTCTGTAAATTGCTTCGTAGTTGTGCCAAAGATATTATTAGCCAATAAACGATTGTCATTTAATTGAAACATGTTAGATACGTTTCAAAAACTGTTGCAGCTAGCTACTAATACGACTAACAATATTGCTGACTATTTAAGCTGCTAGTAGTGTTATCAGTGATAGCCGTGGAATTCATTGCAGTTTCGAAGGGCGGTACGACTCTTTTGTCAGCACTATAGTTTTCCACTGCTTCGATCGCATTTTCATGTGCTGCAATGTCTGTCTGCCCACGAAATTAAAAACACCAATAGAGTAGCGTAATGGCATTCCACACTGTAATAAGCATCGCATTAAAAGCACAAGTGTTTACTGGGTTAATTAAAACTTAAACAAAGAAATTCCAATCACTTGATCAATTTCAAAACAAGCATCACATGACAGATAATTTGCTCGATTTTGCAATAAAAGAATAAACCGAACTAATCAGTAAAAATGAGTCCATGCCGTAGCATAAATCAAGCATTTATAATATTTGCTACGAACCATTTGGTATGCAGATCTTTTCTGTCTTAATATTATTCGTTTTGCATAAAACATAATTAAAAATTATTTAAAAACAAATTTCCAGAAATTACTCAACTATTTCATACATTTATATGTTCCAGAAGTGGTCAGATAGGGTTCACGGTAATTGGAAAAATAGAAAATTAACTCGAAACATTTCCTATGCAAATGTTGATATTTATGAAGATGTTGAAGCGCTCAAGCAACGCCTGTTGCCAACTCTGACCGCTACATATGAACAGGTGAGTAAGTGCTTCAACGAAATGCGAATGTTTAGTCGTGGAATTCATGTTTCGTTGAGCAAATTATCTTTTTTTCTAAATTATTGTTATTGGAAACATCGTCTTACTTTATTCCTGCAAATTAGCTGAAGTAGTTTTTTCAGGACGGTTATGTAACAGTATGGCGAATGCCTACCGAAATATCGCAATCAAGACTGGCTGGTCGTTACAAACCATCTAATGCTTGCACAATAATTGCCGTCAAGCTGAGTGAATATATCTATCGGGAAGGCATCATACTACAGCCTACCCAGATATCGTTTCCGAGCAGAAGAAATGGTGTTAGGTCGCGTTCACGATTCCGAAATTGGTCATCGAAAATATTAAGTGAATTTGAAAAAGCTCGGCCAATAATGGTATATAAATTCTTAGCTGCTTTCCAACTATGATCACATGAATAGGTACCAATGCATATGGTGATGAGAAATTATTGATGTTCAAACAAAAAATTATTTTGATCATTAATCCTTTGCATATTCAAATTATGATTGAATAATTCTTCAGCAATAACGTACTTACAAACTACTGATAAAGATTTTTAATACTTTGCATATTCAAATTATGATTGAATAATTCTTCAACAATGACAAACGACGACAGCACTTACAAACTACTGATAAACTTTACTTTTACAGCGTTGTTCAGCACATTTGTTAAATGCGTTCATTAATGCCATCATTGAGGGTAATGCAATCCACGAGAAGCAAATGGTCAAGCGACGTCCAATCTGTTCTTGTTGCGATCATCATGCGGAAACATTTACTATTCCACAGGTATCATTGTCACATCTATATCTTTAAGAAATCAACAAATTGATTTTTCTTCCTTCCAGTAAGGAATCTTTCAGACCATTTTAATGAATTTTATTTATAAATAATTTCAAAAATGCTAACAAAGTTAGATGACAAAAACTAATCGATTAACATTTAATACTGATATATTGTCGAAATTGAAAATGATTAAAATGAAAATTTTTGTAAAATAATAAGTAGGCAGTGGAAGGATGTGGTAATGTATTTCGAGAAATTGATTATGTTACTGTTCATGGAAAAATTATTTATAAACTGAAAGAATTTTTACTGGCGCCTATAAAAAGGTTTTTCTTTTTTCTTTTGATCATTTTCATTATGATACCCTGCCCTTTCTGACTGTCAGTCATCGATTTTGTAGTTTTATGAAGTGTCGCGGCAGCTATGGTTTTTTTACTTTTCATTCCTCGGCAATGCTGATATCTAATTTCTCATCGAAATTTTAATTTACATGACAACTGATTAGGAAAGAATTGAACTCACCTGAAATGAAGCACTATTGCGCGCGCAGAGTCCTCTTTTTTCCAGAGCCTTGAATTCGACTCCTGCTTTTTGCGACAACATAAAAAATAACAAAACGTATTCTAACCAATAAAAGTTAACTTGTCAAAAATGAAATCAGTCTCAGATCTTTGTTCCAGTAACTTTCTCAAGGATCATTTGCAAATTTACATGATACTTATTTTATTTGAACGATCCGTTTTACTGGTCTATGAGCGTGAATGCAATGCTATATTCTTGCTTGATACGCACACACATTCGAAAACAAGAAATATGAAGACAGGTAAATTCAAAACAAGAAGCAAAGGAAAGATTCCTACAAAGTTTGATAGCTCGAGGAATTAATTCGAAAAGAGGATTTTGTCCAACCTGTTTCAATTTAATGCACTCTGGTTTAGGAGGTTTGATCGCTATGTGTTCAGTAAATAATCTGGATTATTTGATTAATTGGATGTGTTGGAATGTTTTCCCGGAAACAGTCTATAAACTAAATTGTGATCAGGTAATGTTCAAATACAATGCATAGGACTGATCACTTTCAAAGTGATATTGTGAAATTAATTGAATGATAGCTCAATTTACTATTATTAATATAACTGATACAATCTCAATAGTGTATTATATGCTTTCAGTCCTTCGAAATATCTGTATTAGCCTTCAATGGACATCTCAATAGGAGTGATCACCCGCTATTCTTACCAAGAATTGTGGAAACACCGCATCTTTTCCCAAAACAATATAACAATGAAACATACCATTTACAAATACAAGCACGATGTCCCAGAGTGATTTTCTAATAGATTCATGAAAATCGTTCATATAAATGTAAATTCATGTAAATTAGTTACGTAACGATTACCACATTTTAAACAAAAACATCGGTATTTCATTATAAAAATAAGTGAAAATGAAAATTAGAAAAGACGATTGCTAAGGAAGAGATTGCATAAAGTGATCAGTCTTGAAGAGCAAGCTAGAAGATCCTGTATTTTATTAAGACCAAGCGAGGATTGCAGTACCTGTTGTATGTGTGAAGAATAAATTTTAAATTTGATTAAGAAAATGGCAAGTTCCCAATGATCCTGTATTCGAAGGAACAACTGACTATGGCAGCTCTCAAACTTTCTATTCAAGATCTTTAATATTAAATAGATCATTATACCGTATCATAACTTCACCCTCGGAATTGTCTTCGTAAGTACTTAGAACCTTAGGGTCCAATGATTCTTTATTATAAACTAATTCGCCAAAATATTTTTGCTTCATTTGACTTTACATGAGTGCTTACATTCTTCGGCGCAATAATGAAAATTCAAAAATGTATTGATGTATTAAATAACTTTAAAATTCATGAAAGCTTGTGCTTGGTTCCTCGAGTCTTGCAAAATAGGTCGATTTTAAATGTAAATGTGAAAATGTATTATCATATTGAAGTTACCAAATTCCCATGCTACTTTTTAATTTTTAATTTTCATATAAGATGTCTAATTATAATAAAGCTCTTGAGAAGCAATATTTTCGCTCGCAGATTTTTGTTTTAGTTTTAATGAATAAAGATTTTTGAGAAACAGCGAAGTGAACTATTGGAGGAAGTGAAAACTTATCATCTAATACTTAGTCAAAAAAACTTGTCGGGAATGTATCTTAATTAATTCATCCTAGCATCTGCAAAATTATACATATCCACAGTTGTAGCACAAAGTTAAAAAAATAAAAAATTTGCTGTTTGACAATGTTATACTTGTCACAGTATGGATCCTTAGGAGCATCGATAAATATTGTCATGAATTGTTTCCAATTACCGAGGTTATGTGGTGCAAGTTAGATACTATTTAGATCTTCTATTAGCTTCTGTTTATCTACTACAATTAAGAAACAACAATTGTTTATATCTAAAGTATCGCACTAATGGATTCAATTGATCATACATAGATATATAATTCTTGAAAGAATTCATAGTTGAATTTGATTTTTATGTTATCTATGTTATTTTCATGTTATCTATGATTTTTAAGTTATCCTTTTTACCACTGAAAATTTAATTTTAATAATTTAGATAATTTTTAAATTTTGTAATGAGAAATGCAAATAATCAGAATACGCACTAATAGCGTTTTACATATTCTACTTAGTGTATTTGACCGCTTCTTGTATGGCTGTATCGGCAGCCGAACATTGCAGACATCATCTTATGATATTTGCTTATAAAGTAAACAATCTTGAAAACAATATTCATTCTTATCCTTGTCCAAGACTTCGCGTGGTTTGCTTTTACAGTCACTGGTGTGAGACTGAAAGACCAAATGCAAACGGCAGACGACAAAGGTAAAGATGAGGCGAAAATACTGAAAGAAAAACAGGTGAATCATTATTATATTTCCGTTTTCTGATATCAGTACTTACTTATTGTCCTTTTGTTTTACTTCGTTGGATTATTTTGTAATTTTCGCGAATATGACGTGTTTTTCCGGATGTAATCATAATAGATTGAAAGACTTAGAAGTTATCACAAATTTGTTACAGTAATTTAGAGGTTTATTAACAAACTTATGGTGTATTTTACGTATACGCAGAAAATTTGTAGAATAGCGATATGATCACCGACATAGCTTTCAATCAGATTTTTAAAGCCTAAGACTTTCTCCTCATCTTCTCCCTTATATTTTGTTAAAATATGTCTGAATATTTTTGAGTTTTTCTAATACTAATAGTTTTTCTAATACTTGCTTAATTGCATTCTTATCTTCTGAATATGAAATTTAAATGAAATTTCAATCCTTTTCCTATTATGCAAACTATTATGCAAATGTGCAAGAATTGAATGAGCTATATCCATCTGTCCTCTGTTTGGCATTCACCTGATTATGCGTTTTACATTTTTGTCAGAGATAAGTGCTAAAATATTCTATAAGTGGAATTCACAGTAATATATAACCTCTTGCCTTAGGACGAAAGAAATGGTTATGTATATAAAAGTGCAGAAGGTTACTTGCGTGATAAATCGAAATTTCAACGTACTCGACGAGAATATTCCTATTTACCATACTATGAAAATATCAGTCGAAATGCTGCTTTGTGGTTAGAGCAGATAAAAGTAGGCTTGGCTGCTTCCACCTTGTCATATGCTGCGGATTCAGGGATTTGTTTTTGGATGAATCAACTTAAACAGTTTGTTTTATTTTTCATATATTTATTATCTTATTCAATCAGAGTTCGACGTTAATAAATTATTGCCAAAAAGCATATTTAACTTATTTCAGATATTTAAACCTTTTCTACTGTCGTTTTTCCAAGGCCGACCATATAAAACTAATCAAATTTGTTTATAACGTTATTTTGGAGCCAGATTATGACCGAAGGCTCATTCATAAAGCTTGTTCATTGATCAAAACACTGATCAAGTAACTTTTATTCACAAATTATCTCGAAAATTTGTCCATAAATCAGTGCATTTTTAGTCTTATGCAACAATTTCTAAAATTTGTTATGGAATAAATCAAATTTCTACAACGTCTGAAATGTAGCATTGAATGAGCTCACAAGGAACCAATCCATTTTCTACAAGCATACAATCGATTCATTCCCTTGCAGTCAATACTGCTTATCTCTTTAGTGATGCGATAGTCAAAATCAGCGATCTGATTTTATATTTATTATTTTAGTGATGAGATAATCAAACGCAGCGATTTAACTTTACCATGGAGACCAATCTATGATTTGTATATAGAAGTAGTTTACAAAAGAAATAGTAAAAATTTGCAAAAATCAATCATCCGTTTGGCAGCTGTGACTGTTAAAGAATTATTTCCATTATCAGCAACAAAAGAAATCCTGGATGAGGTTTGCTTCTGAAAATACTTTTTGAGAAAAGATAGGAAAACAGAATCAAAGTATGTCAAATAATTGCGGCATTTCAGATACGTCCGTTCATTGATGTTTGGAATGATTATGCAATGACTAAATTCGTTCGCTTATTCGCAGCTTTCATTCCACTTAAAATGACCCATGAGGAACATGACATTTACGGTGCTGGATTATGGTACGATGAAATGTGGTACTTTTATAATTTTGTCGAGATGAACAGCTCATGGGAAAGTCATATACAACATATATTCTCCGCGTATGCTTTCCCGATCCTCATTTTTTTTTTCTCGCAATTACGAAAGTTGAGAAACATTAAAAAAAAGTAAGAATTTGGTATGAAATTACAAAGTATTTAGTATGAAATTACAGAGTACTGAAATGCACATAATATTACTCGAAACATTAGTAATAAATAGCTTTACCTCAAGTTGTGAACTTGTGAGCCTAAAACGACAATTTCTCAAGAAGTCTAGATTTTTTCTTCTTTTGTATATCGAGAACTTCTCCAATTGTCGTTTGCAAACATATCAATTCTCTGAATGGAGATCAGTGCATAAGCAATGAGAGCTCTGCTAGACAGCTAAGCCTTAATCAAATTAACAGCGAGCTCGAAATGCTTCACCAATTTACAGGATAAGTGAATATTGTCCCGGGTATATCGATTGGTCATCTAAGCATATTATCATTTTTTCAAAACTTCTGCGTGCATTAAATCTAAGTGTTCGATACAATAAGGTAGCAGTTGGCGATGGAACGGGAATGGGTTCTGAAAGTTCAGGAGCAGAATGGATCGTATGGATGCTAGGTGGAGTGAATGAAAGGTTTTTCTGATTTTTCAATTATGTTAAAAAAATTGTGTTAGTAAGATACATCACAGTCTTTCTTTACTTCCTCCTTAACATTCCGATCTAAAGTTATTTTATTCCTTATGTAATAGGTGGTATTCCGATCACTGATACTATTTGTGTTTCAGCGCTCATCAGTGTTTCGAGCGATTGATCAAATGTGTGGAGTCTTTCTTACATCCGTTGCACGAAGGTGGTCATACTCCAACTTTACAGTCATTTTTAGATGCTCTTGTCAATGAAATGGTACGACGAATCCGCATTGAACGAGTGCGTCAAAAAACCAAGAACAAGGTCTTCTGTTATCCTGAACTAGAAATTTATTGGTCTTTGGCTTAAATGTCTTTTTTAATTCGTATCTAATTGCATCATTAACACAGTCCCTTGAAACTAATTTCAAGTTTTCAAATTGTCTATAGGTACCTTCAAAAATGCGTTTTACGGATGAACAAATTGAATGGTTCGTTAGAATATTGCTTCCATCCGTGCTTTATTCAGTGTTTTCAACGACTGGAACATCAACGTCTAGAGTTATGCGCAATTTAGCATTTCTCGCACCACAGCTAGTCTTACCAAAATGTCTCGATTTGTAAGACTATGCATTTAATTCTTTTTTTAATCAGAAATCACTAAAACAAAATATGATTAAAATCGATCACAATCGACTAACACAAAATTGTTATTTTTAAAAATCTCGTAACAAATGATTTTGCTCGTCGCAAGCATCAATACCTGTAAATTAATGAATTTCACGACTGCACATGGTGATAACCATTGGAAATACTAGCAGTGAAATATTTGGACGATGATGCGATAAATTTGAATTTTTTTTTTTCAAAATTCTTTGCTGATAATTCGAAATATTTAAACCAATTTCTTTAAAATAGTAAAAAGCGTTTCATTTATTACAGGAATTTTTTCCTTTTTAGAATTTATCCATCACTATCGACAATCACAGAACCGCATCGTTTAAAACAATCATTGGAATGTATTGTTGAAATTTGTGTACCACTGATCCGTGACAATGGTACCTATCGTTATCAAACATACAATGTTTGCAAACAAAATTGGATTAACTCTACTAATAAGATAGCAGAGGTATCTTCTGATATAATTTGCGTCACTGTAGTTCGATAAAATAGTTTTCATGTTTCTGAAACAATTCAGGCTATTAAATGAGTTTGTTTCTTCAATATAATTAATATCATTGTAAATTTACATGAACAAGAATATTTCTTCTTGAATAACTATGTTACTGTTATATAAATAAGATTTGCTTCATTACTACCTTAGCAATTATTTTTATTTTCATATTTGTTCCCAATAAGTTTACCATGAGGAGTAAGCAATAAATTTCATTTCATTAAAATGTGAAGATAGAACACAATTCATTTCATTTTGGATTTCTTCATACAAATCTGCTGTTTATCATTGCCAGAAAAATTCAGGATGGAGAATATAAGTCGGCACGGTCGCCTATCAATAATGAATCGGCGATCTATTCTGATAAGTGTCGCGTACCGCTGCGTGAACACGCCATTTTCCTGCTTGAAGCATTAATTGAAGCTATCGACATTAATGATTTCCAGAAACTTTCACTTTCTTTACAGGCAAATCTTGTAGTTTTAATTATTAATATTAAGTTAATATCAACTAATATCAACAGTAATATCAACACGAAAAAAATGAAGAATATCTTCAATAATTGATGATGCGAAGATCGGCATTAGAAAAGACTTTGTTTGCTTTGAACTAAAAATTATATCTCAAAAAAAGAACTCTGATGCTATAATTCGGACTCGTAATGTTTAGATTAAAAGTTTAGTTTATTTTTGATTGAGGAAAGTCATAGAATATGAGCTTACTTTGTGTTTTGAACTTTATTGATAATTTTAGCAGAAAAATCTGCAAATTCCTACTTTGATTTATACAGAAAATACCGCCGTTGAAACAAGTAATGTTAAGCGTTTTAGATCGTTTAGAAAGAGTACTATGAGCAAGATGAGTAAATCACTAATCATTGAACGCGATCGGTTCAATAAGTTGACTTAATTGATAAAGTGCTTGTACAACTCTAGGGTTTGCACTAAGATTTGCTGAAGACAAAAAATATGCAATTTATTTGTTCCAGAAGAGATGCTGATTTAATTAATAACTAATTTACTAGTAGAAATAGCGAATCACCAACTATCAGGGTGTATGTGTTCGTATTTTTACCTAACTTTTTTCTCCGACTAACACTCTTCTAGTTTTTTAAAAAAACACACAGGAATGTCTAAAAATTTAGACGCTAGAAACTATTTTCCAATTAATCCCAATTGTGAATTGCTCCGCAGCTGTCGAGATGGAAAAGTATTCGGATTTAAGTGATGAGGAGAAACGACTCTGTAAATTAACAGCACGGTTCCCGAATATTGTGCAGAATTTTGTAAATAAGTAAGTTATCTGCTACTTTGTATTCTTCATTAAACAATAAGCATCACTGCATAAATATAAGCTAAATTAGTTCACTTCATAAGCTAACTACTGCAGTACTGCCTTCTAAGTTAAAACTGGTTTCTGGTGCTAAAAAGTTATGGTGTACAAGACAATTTTGCAATTTAGATAGCTAAGGCTCCACACTTCTGGCATTTGCATTGATACACATTGAAAGCCCATTTTAAGAATAGCTTAGAATAGCTAACATTTTTATTATTAGCATGAACAAGTAATATTGTAAAGTTGGATATTATTTACCTGACATTCTCGACTGTCCTACTTTAAGTAGTCACATTACTCAAAATCATAATTCATTTTAGAGTATTTAAAGTGATAACACAACTGTCAAGCTCGGCTCCAAGTGATGGCCTATCATATTTGGATTCGATATGTGATAATGCTGAGGTGATAATGGTTGGGAATGAAGAAATAGTGATAAGTACAAGCATTCAAAGCGCTTTCCATGCGTTATTCTCTAATTGTTCATCCAGTTTTATTGAGGTATGCTATAGCCACTAGTCCTAATTATTTGATATTTTAATTATGAAAAACATTGCAGAACTAAATTACTTCTATATTTAATGCAATACAACTAAACATGCAACTGTCCATTTTAATCTATTTTCTGATTTAGCTATAGACCGCAAGGTGAATTGTAAATGTTTTATCTAATGTCAACTTATGAAGTGATTGGTAGATTTGTGTTTGAACTTTTCTCAGTTGTTGTTCTTAAGAATGCTATCCATGCCTGTCCCACGATTACTTACCGTGTATTTTTTTTTCCATCTGCACTTGAACTAGCAATGTCATTTACATTGATATGTGTAAAAAGAATTATTATGAGTTTTAATAAATTATGAGAGAATATACGTCTTCTAAATTATTTCAACTAATAATTTCCTGCAACTCTAACCCAAACTTGAGATTTGTCTTCTAGCTAATCGGTGATCAGACTTACAAATTCGTTTCTACATCTGAATTCGAAAATGTGATTGCTGCTGACGCTGCATACTCACTTGTACAGGAATCCACTTACGTGAGTACACATTACAGTTCATAAATATTTCTTTCTGAAAAGTAAAGATAAGCATAACGGAAGAATTTGTTCAATAACCAAAATATTAGAAAATTTTAAATATAGTTGATTTTTAGATTTTTTTCCTTTCCTTCCAATCGGTTGAAGTTTTAAACAGTACTGATTGCTCATAAAATAGCCAATTTCACTTTAATTCAGGCCAATCCAAATCGTTATTTTCCCATGTATATTGAATTCTTATTAGAGAAGCAAAAACAGTATATAACAGGTAAATGGAATAACTGTTCCCGTATGCTGATTAAAAATTCGATAAATATTTTAGCAAAAGTTTTACAAATTTAGGATATTCTATGGATGTTCAATTTGCAAATATTTAAATGCGGGATATTCATTATTATGAAAGAAATATAAAGTATGAATAACATTTTAAAGACAAACGAATTTTTGTATTTCATTTGTTTATAATTTAGAAGAAAAGAAAGTAATGAAAGAACTTGATGCAACAACGATGTGGTTTACATATTTGTCGGAGATGATCTTCTCTGTGCCTAGTGATTTGCTGTTAAAATATCAAGAGAAATGTATTGAAATGCATAAATGTACTATGTCTATGATTTGTTATAATGCCTATCAGGTACTTGTTTCCTTTTACTCAATTTTGAAAAAGACCTACGTCTATGATTATTTTCTTTACTGGTTGCTACAAAATTTTTTAAATTTGATGCAAAAATTTTTTACTGGTTCTCTGAGTTTTTTGTAGGGAGCATGTTGGTCACTTAAAAATCTTTTAACACAATTGGTGGAAGTGTATCCTATATCGGAGGAAGATCGTCAACATGATTTGGACTTGCCATTGCATTTGTCGCTGCCTATTAAAGTAAATTTTTAACTCACTTTAAAAAGATTCCAAATATCGACCTTTTTTGTACTGATTTGATTCAGCACGCGGAAAATAATAGCAATAATGAAAAAAAACTTACGAAAAAACAGTTCGCATTAGCTTTTTCGTTAAAAATTTTCTTGCATGGACAATGGATGGATGTTTTTAGTTAAAAGTTATATTTTTGTTACAGAAATGGGGTATCAAATGTACTAAGGATGATGTGAAAATAAAATGGCACATCCCTACGGATGCTGAAGTGGACTTTGCGGAGAAATTATTGAATGAGTTTGCTTACTCTGAAGTTCAATTACTTGAAAAGCCGAAAAATATGGATAAGTTTGTTTCCTCTCTTTGATTTCAATTAACATTGTTTAATGTTTTATTGACTCTTTCCATTGACAAAACTCGAGTTTCTTATGAAACTGGCAATTTATTGTTCATGCAATTCTGCTTATGAAAAAAAATTGAAATTTGAAAATTGGGGATGACTTAAAATTACAAGCATGACAGATTTGAAATAAAGCGTTCGTTGTTCATTGTTGATAACTTACTTTCCTGTGTTGGCAATCGTCTTCCAATTTTCAACACTAAAGAAATCACTCTGAGCGAAACATTTGTTGATATGGATCCTGTACCTATAACATCTGTGTCACCACACATTAAAGGTTCGATTTTTTCTATTTTTAAAGCATGCTATTGCTTAGCTAAGAACGAGAAATATAACTAGTGTATGGTGATTCTAGTTTTTTAAAAATTTAAAAGATTAAAATAAATTCGATGACAATTATGGAAGAAGAGAAGGAAAAGTGAGATGAAAAAGGATTGTTTCTTTTCGCAGTTCCGAATTTTTGCTCGGAATAGAAAGAGTTTGCTTTTCATGCATTAAATTCAAAGGTTAATCAATACAGCATCAAGCAGCGATGCAATTAGCAGATGGCAATTAAAGTTTTTTGACAATTTTCAGTTTTTTCTTTCAATGGTGAAAATATCCGAGAAAGAGTGCGTGTTACAGTACACAATTTAATGGAATTTTTATTGAAGGAAAAAGACGATCAGTCCAAGAATCTTCTGCTCATTTCTCCGGTCCTGCAAACGTTATGTACTGAGAAGGTAAGTGTCCTGTTACACAGTTCTTTGATTTTTTATCATTCATGCATCAAACTGCCACTTTTTCTCTCAAAAATGCAATATTTTCTGAAATCCAACCAATAAAAAACATTTTTAGTCAGTGCCGAGTTTCCGAGCGCGCAGGAGGAATGAAAGAATAAGTTATAGTGATCCGATACAGGGACGTCGTGTTGAATTGTATGATATTTTCGAACGGCGGGTTTTTGGATATCAAAAGGTTTGCTTTTCATTAATTTAATGAATTGTTTAAAGTCATATGCGAAAATTATCATTCAAAGTTAGTGAGATAAAGTAATGTTGGTGTGGAGCAAAACTTATTTTTCTATTTTTACAGTGAAGATATTTGATCATATCTGCAGTCATATAGTAAAATTCTACCAATAATATAAGAAAAAAAAAGTAACTTGTTAAACAGTAACTTATTTCATTCCATCAATCACAAAAATTTGTTTATTGCTGAAAGTATATTTAGGATCTGCATATTACAAATTCTAAATTCACTGAATCACATCTCCAAATAATGAAGGATCTCATAAAACTTGGAACAAACTTTTTCACTGATGTAAGATTTGCTGTTATATTTAAACTCAAAGGAAAATACTTCTGTTAAAATTATTTCACAGCAAATTTTGTTGTTGAAGGTGCGTATCGCTGCTCAAGAGACATTGATCAAATTAGTAAAAAAATTTCCGAATTCGAAATCTTTGTTAGTAGATGATGTGCTGGAACATTTAGATCCAAAGCGCAATGTCAGCCACGAAGAAATGAAGGTAACCAAAAGAATTGATTTTTAGATTAATTTGAAAATATTTGCACTAGAATCTACCTCAAATGAATTCGTTGTTTTCCTTTTTTGATTTTAATTCCTGCATTGTGGCAAGATTTCAATAGATTTTCTAGGGAGCGCTGTATATTTTGAATAAATGTGGATTTTTGATTTCAAATACAATTTCTTCTCGATGCAAATGTTGGCTAGCAGTTGCAAAGCTTAAAGATTCCGAGAAACCGTCTGCAATCGCATTAGTACAAAAATCTGTTGATTCTGTTTCTGTAAAACAATGGTCATTTGAAAGAAACATCGTAAATTTTTAAAAAAATTCATTGCATTTAAAAACAATGAGGGATATTTTGTTAATTCAGTTCGTTCTGCTTCGTAATGTATTTGAATTTTCTAAGATCTATTGGTAAGAGTTATATCAACAAATTTTCAGTTCCGTCAGTAATAGCAAAATCCAGCAGTAACGATAGAATTTAAGGATCTGTTTTTTTTTTCTAATCGTAATAAAAAGCATTGTAGATTGATCTGATATCTGTTACTTTCAATTATATGAGGTTCTTTAAATGAACTGCTTAGTGTGTAGTATCTTAAGTTTAACGATTTTCAATTCCACCGATAAAATTCTATGGTCTTTATCTATCTTATTATTCAACAGAAATAACAAAAGATGAAAGAAGCCATATGGTTTGTTCTAAAGGCAACAAGCCTAAGTGGTCCTGTGCGAAAACATTCGTTAAAACGTTAATTAGCACATTTGTTTATAGAATTCAACAAACATTCGCGTTGCTGCCCAGAGATTGTTTGCTGATAATAACAGATTTTATGCGAAATATCGAAATATGTCTCATTCAGAAGTAATTCTTATGTCAGAGAAGAAATTTAAAGGAAAACATGAAAAGAATCAAGAGTAAGTCTTTTTGTTCATGAACTCTTTGAAAAAATAATGCTTTTATAGTCTCATTTTCAGCATTAATTAGGAAATATCGGCTGCGATTACTATGATTTGTCATTTGATAAAAAGTTAATTAATGGTATCTGTCAGGAATTAATGTCTATTATTGTAGGCGAATAGCAAATTTTCGCAGGGAACTCGTTGAAATTTGTAAAAATAAGGAGAAGCTGTATCACTGGCGGCAAGTTGATTCAGCGCGAACATTCCTCTTCACCTTTCATCGAATTCTTTTCACGGTTGAAGTGGCGGAAGTTGGTTTTTGCAGTTGATGCATTGAATCGTTATTAATTTAACTTTTACAAATTTTTGATTTTTTTTATTTCTTGTTCAAACAATGTTGAGATGCAAATATTTTTAGGTTTTCCTACAAATGTTGACTGATGTTCATGCAAAGTGGCGACGTATTGCCGCTGAATGTATTGCCAGTTATTTAGAATGGAATAAGCCACTAACAAAAAGAATATCATGGGACCCACCTGATAAGGCCATTTTAGCATCTATGAAATTTACAAGCATTCTATTTTGTTGTTGAGTTTGCAATGACAACCCTTTTTGATTTTCAGAACTGTGATTCTTCAGGTATCTGATCCGAAATTCAAGTATGCTTGCGGTTTAAGACCTGATAATTTATGCATTGTTTACGATCGTGATCGGTTACCGAAAGATGAGCAAACTTGGAACGAAACAATATTTATATCGAAACCACACTGGGGCGCTTATCAATGGCCACGGTAAACTGATATCAACCTTTTTTGAAATTATTGCGTGTTGGGAGTAGTAGAAGTTATTCAGACTCTTTGTTTACTAATCATTTAAATTCACTTCCATTACCTAAATTGCTAGAATTTGGGTAAAAAGAGAAAATTCAAGCATCCGATAAAAGCCTGAAAATGTTACAAAAGAAGGCTGCAGTGTTCTAGAGAAAGCGAGATTAAAATTACTGTATTGATGGAATTTAAACCGCATAGCGCACTGCTTCAGGAAATTGATGGTGCCAGCTGCAGCAAACGCGCAAACAGAGTTACATCGCTCTGTATCAGAATTCAATGATGTTGAGAAATTAATATTTGAATATATGAAAAACGAACAGTTTCTTATTCTTTGGCATACCATTTTATTAAAGGAAAAGGAAGACAGTGATGTATTTTACGCTAGCGAATACCGTTTCGTAAAAGTAGTATCATACCGTTTTCTGTTCATTTTAATCTTAATCTTCTTGAATTTTGCATTCTTTCTCTATAGATAGAACACGCAAAACATTTATAATAGAATCCACAGGGAGTTCCTGAATCTCTTTCTAGTATTTGTTCCGAAACTTTGGTATATCATTGGCACCGCAATTTAAGACGCTACTAGAATCATTATGCAGTTCAGAGGTGAGAGAACTTCATTTTTGCGCTCTCTTTTGCAAGATACTGTTTCCAGTAGAAATTGTCAGCTAAATGCATCAAGATTTTTATGATCCAATAAAATAATTTTAATATCAATAAAATAAGTTCATAAATGTTAACTCCATTTAAAGAATGAGCGTCCTGCTATTCGACGCGCACAAACGAGACTTGCTGCAGTATATTGCGCTGGTATAATCCGTGGTTCAAGGCATTGGCTTTTTAATAATCTTCAAGAGATATGGGTCTGGCTGAAAACTGTTATTGTGTATCAGATTGAAGGTATCTTGAGAATTAAAATAATTTTCATTCTGAATTTTAGGAATTTTTCAAAAGTATATGGACGATTGCAGGTCTGATGTCAGAAACAGTATATTATTGGGATGTAGCATTGAAATTTTGCTTGGATGTTACCGATTTGAGGAGATTCCATTGGCTTGTAGAAACAATATTTGAAATCGCTCTAAGACCCGCTCCAACAACATGGCATCGATGTGTGTAAGTGAATTTTTCATCCCCTGGAGTAAAGCGATGAAAAAAATGATAGGGCAAAGAGATCTTGAGAAGAATCAAATATTTGGATCAAGATTCAAATAAAAAATGATTTTTCTACTCTGATTGT
Source organism: Mansonella perstans (assembly GCA_037074765.1). NCBI lineage: Eukaryota > Metazoa > Nematoda > Chromadorea > Rhabditida > Onchocercidae > Mansonella > Mansonella perstans. The sequence goes on from JBAMDO010000567.1 coordinate 178,903, forward strand.
TGGTTTCAGGCGATTGGGTCTTATACAGTACATTTCTTCTTGCTCAGCTTGGAAAACAACAGAATTGTTAAATCAGGTCATACACATTGCGAATGGTATGATTTCGGAAGCATGGCTAGCGCCCGAAAGAGATCAAATCGCAAAGTTAGAAATTCTTTAATCAATTCCAGTCAAGTGAAAAATTTTTGAAATTCATCATCAAGTTTCATTTCATACTTCACTATATTGTGATTGCTTCATGATCATTAAAAATATAAGAAACCTTAATCACTTTGGCGACAATAAAATTATCGAGTTTTTCAAAAATTAGTTTTAGCGTACTTTCATTTCCTGCCGTTTATGGTTTTGCAATGGCTGACGAGAGCAATATACCAGTAAAATACAAAATTCCAAAGTTGGGAGAAATAATAGATACATTTGACATTCATGTAATGATTTTTTCGCCATGCAATTTACCGGCAACTTTTTTGTCCCATTTTTTTGAAATAAATTTACAGATTGGTCTAGATTTTCACAAATCAATTAATTGTGCTTAAGTTTTATGGAAATAATTTTTTTTCAGATTAAAGAAATGATGAAGTTAAGGAAAATAGCAATTCAGAAAAAAAATATATCTTCTATAGAGCAATCAAAGCAAATAAAAATATCATTGTTATCGCCATCTTCTAAAAATTCTCGATATATTAGAGAGAAAGTTAATAGTCCGATTGCTATCAGTTCGGATGCTGTTATCATGAGGGTGAATTCCTATAACTTTTTAAAAAAATGATTTAAAAAATTGGCAAGTACATGCAAAGTTCTTATACTTTCAATAGAAAGAAGAGGAAAGTAAATGATGAGATTTTAAATTCTTTCAGCGTCAATTATATATTAAAAATCTACTAAGGTTTTTGAATGCATACTTCCAGTCCTGTTTCATAGCTTTATCATCGCCTATCATATCTATTTTTCCGCTTATAGCTCATTTAGCTGATGAAGAAACAGCCGAGTGAGTTTGCTTAATTTCATTTCTTTGAAATCTCCATTCTAACTTTGTTATTTTTGAAGACTCTTTAGCTCTTTTGATCGGCAAATAAACTTTGTTGCTTTTTCAATGATCTTTTCAATGATCACAAACTTTCGTTTTAGCATCGATGAGACGGAAGTAATAAGGGATGCTGATTTGGCCGTTGATGCAAGTGATGTCTTGTTCCAGTTATGGTCTGGTATTTATCTATGCGACGAACATGCTGATGAAATGTTAAATACTGTTGAACAGGCAACAGAACAGATTAAATTTAATCATTTTAAAAATTTCTCATATTTGGCCCTGTGAAACAGATCTTTCAGTTTAGCTTCCTAAAAATTCCAAGATTTTTTAGAGGACAGAAGAATGAATTTGCAGGAAATTCGCTCTTTTCCATGATCGTCTTTGTAAAGTTTTTCTTTTTTTTTTTTTTTTTTTTTTTTTAAATAGCAATTATAGACGATGAATGAGAGTATAAGCTGGAAGGCATGGGTATCTGTAATGAAATTTCTTCATGTATTCATATTTTCAAATATACTTGTTTGTCAAAAACAAAAAAGATCTGAAATAGTGCGGTAAGTTTTTCTGAGAGCATTTCACTACCTGAATTAAATACCTATATGAAACTTTTATTGACATGCATAATTCAGTGATGGCTTAGAAAGGAAGAGACATTGCAAAGGCTTTCATATTTCTTTCATAACTGAAAGCAATAAATAAGATAAAATGAAGAATGCTTACTAACCGTTCACTTAATTGAGAAATTGAGAACAAAGAAAAAAACGAAGAAAAAAAAAATCATAATTTAAACCAAATTCGTGACTGTTTCTTGTAAGCTTATATTTACTTAGCTTAGCTTGTTTTCACATATTGGGCTCCGATTTAATTTCATGTTTGAAAACTGCGGACAAGAAATTTAATAAAATATTCGATATCGTTTCCGCTGGATTATTCAGTCTTTTTTTTCCAATTGCAAAAGGAAGTTATTCCAATATAATTTTTTATAATATTTGAAAAGATTAATAAATGAAATTATAGAAGAATGGTTCACAACGCGATCATCCATACACAAGTCGAGGTACGGCGCGAGGCGGCTGATTGTCTAACAGCATTAATACACTGCGGTTTTCAATCGCTCACTAGTTCTTATATTGTAGGTTCTCCGAGAAGTCTTTATTGTCCAGAAGGTTGAATTAAGCGATAAAGACGATTGCAAGCTTCAAAGCAATAATTTTAAAGTAATTTATCAGAAGGAATTGTTCGAGAACACCAATCATAAGAAACTGAGGAAAAGGCATGGCGCTGTATTGGGCCTATCCGCAATAATTCGAGCTTTTCCATTCACTATTCCACCATTAGTATTCGATATGATACCAAAATACTGCCAACTTGGCATCAGCTCTGATTCTTTAACACGTGTAAGCAAATATTATTACTCCATTTCAAATGTATGTTGTCCGTATATCAAAAACTAAAACAGGATATCATTCCTTTGATCGAAATCATAGTTATCTCTATTAGTATGAATTCCAGACAATGTAATGAGCAAATTTGAGCTTTTGTAGAATTAAGCAGTTTAAAATTGAAAGAATTTACAGAATACAGTAACAGAAACTCTACGTTCGTTTTTGCGCACTCATCATGATAAGTTGATTGAAACGGGCGAAAATGGTGTGATACAGAAATTGTTGGTTTTCATGCAAAATGTTATTTCACCCAATTACTATGTATGATTGTTTCACTTTCTGTTTTTCCACCTGAACAGTTAATAAATTTTGCTTCTCAAATACTCCGTGTACTCCAATAAATTTCTGGATATTTTTAACTTTGCTACGACAAATGTTACACTTGCGTTAGATTTATGGACATGAATGGATTTTATATGCTTGGGAAACTTGATAGTTACAAAATCACGAATAAATGAAAAATGGACAGTTAAGGAGAATATTGTCATAGCACTATGGAAATGTGATTCCCCGTGAAAAGCTTTGATAACTTTCTTTTTGATGCTTCGTAATTTGAATATCATGATGGTCTAAACATTGGATATGAACAGATGGAATTCTTTTGCAATTTCACAATCGAAAACGATGAAGTACGGTTGCCATTCTGACTATCTTGTAAATTTTGTGAGGTGTTGTAGTTTTAGAGATGAGAATTTACTTCACCTATGGAATTAATTTAACTCATTGGATTTTATAGGAAAAAATTTTTGTAACAATTTAATTTTGTGTTTACAATGATTTTATAATGTTTTACAAAACTAGGAATTTTCAGGAATACCGATGACGCGAGTACTGAATGTAAGCTTCATTTATTACTGATTAATGTTGTTATGAATGATATCCCTCAAGGGATTCTGCAAACTAAGTAATTTGTTTTTCAGCTGACATCATTGAAGAATATGAGAAGATCAAAAAGGCAGAGGTAAATTTCTCCAACCTTTAAAATCAAAGTAATTATCATTTTTGAAAAGATCCTTATTTGAATTCAGAAGTGAAAAGCAAAAACGGAACAGGTCTCAGTAATTTTAATTTTAATTCAATTTTAGGAAAGTTGAATATTCTAGTTAAAAAGTTAGAATTCGAGAACGAATAAAATTAATATTTTAATCAGTTCCATTTTAGCAAGATGGAATATCTTTACAACAGGATATGAATTCCAAAAAAATTCTTTCGGCTGATCGAGTCGAAGATTTGCTCTGTTTCCCCCTTGATTCTCAAAAAGGTTTGCGAAAAACGGATCGCATTTACATAACCGATGACAATAGACGATTGCTACTAATTAGAGAATATGGAAGAAGCTCGAAATCAGTGAAGTTCGTTTTAAATATTTTAATTAGCTTCAGTCTAGTTTAGTCTGTAACATCCTTATACTACTAGTAAATCAAAAATGAAAAGAACAGTATCTAAGAGATTTTAAACTTAATAATCCTTTATCGCCAAATTTTCATGCATTATTTTAGCACTTCGCCAAGAACTGTTTCTTCATCTCAAAAAAACATCAATCAGATATTAAAATCCGAAGAAACAATTTCGACAAGAAAATCACCCTTACCAGTTAAGAGATCTCAAGTACGATCTTCTTAAATTGGGACTCAATTATAGCTCATTCATTAGGGCACAATGCAAGTTGTATAGGCTGACTATAAAAACAGACATAAAATAGCGGTTGCAATCGCTTGTCTAAATTGATCATTATCGATTCCCATATCAACAGTCTTTTTTTTCAGGATTCAAGCCAAGATAATGGTTGTGTCGTGAATTTTAAAGTGTTCGTTGATGATGATACCCAAAATCGCATCCATCAGATTCACGTCCAAGCAAATTGCCCCGAATTTGCTCCCAGTCATTTGTACATTAACCGGAAGAAATTCATAAATAAATCATAGACTCAAGGAATTAATAAATTATTTTAAATTAATTACTCTAATTACGTCTTGATGTATGGTCCTGCAAAATATTGAACAGCATCTTGAGGGCAAATTCCTCAATCCGATGCACGAATTCTATTTTCTTCTGACTTATCAAAAATGTATTCTATACAACGATTATCTTGCGAGTGATTGAAGGAAAATTAGAATCAATTATTTATTCATTCAAATAATTTCAGAAGTGACGCAGGAAGAATTAAAGGTAGCGGCCCAGAAAAAGTTGAATAACTTTACATTGTTAAAAGTTCCAAACAAAAAAAATATATCACATTCTTTAAAATGAATTTTATTGAGCAATAAAACAACAATATACAAAAACATTTGAGACAGTATTTTTCAAAAAACAAAAAATGGGGAAAAGAAACCCGCACTATTCTACATTCTTAAGATGCTTTCAAATTTCCAAAAATCAGAAAAAGAAATTTCGTTTGACAAGAACATTAGGAAAATGTTGAACACAGTGCAGGCCACGAGGTTTTGTTTAAAATATGACTGAGCATTAAGAATTCATTACCATTCTACCTGATTAGTATCTTGGGATATTGAGAAACATTTATAAAGGAATCAGGCTTTGCAGAAATTTAAAGAAACATATTAGAACATTGTCGTCCAAAGATTCAGCTATTCAAAAATACCTGAGTCCTGAATCTATTAAAAACATATAACGTCCTTCGCTGTAATGCGGTACTCCCATTTAGATACTTTTCCAGATAATATGCATAACAAGGTGTTGAAATAAGCAGAAATATTACAAGCTAGATTACAGGTTATTACAGGCCAGATTCAGCAATACCTTCATCATCGTCGAATGCTGGATTCAGATGTACTTCGGATTGCGGAGAGGTTATCCATGTAGTGTTGGGTTGATGTTGCAATGAAGTTCCAATGAATGTGGTACCTCCATTATTGCTTATTATTTGGACATCGTTACCTGTGATCCCGATACCTAACTTGTTCCCATCATTATTACTGATGATACTGTTTGGAAAGCCGATAACATTATTATCACTGAGAAAAGTCGATGGTATAGTCCCTTCATTATTTTCAACTTGCGAAGAATTTTTATTTATTAAATTTGTAATAATGCCATACTCCGTGTCCAGAACATACAGCAGACAATGATGGAGGAATATATACTGTTGCTGAAAATGAAGTTTCGATTAAAAAGTAAGAATTTCTTGCTGCCACTCTTTAGCACAAGTTCATCATAAATCAAGCAACACTGACTTACAGATAAAACAGGAAAAATAAAATATAAAAAAACTTTACTTCATTTTGCACCATATGACAACGATCAAGTCTCATCTCATAAACAATGCCAAAAACATCGAGTGGCAAATTTTTTGCAATACACTGCATCAGACGATCCAGCGCTATGAAAGTACCGCTTCGACCAACGCCAGCACTGCAAATTACCTTCCTTTTTAATATGGCACTCTATTAAATTCAAAGTTACAAGATTTTATATTTGCCGCGCATTTCATAATTCATTAGACCCGGACAAGCAGGAGTGTTAAAAAGACACTCATCAAAATATGATTAACGATAATGAACAACAGATTTAATTTTGTGGAAAGAATTTTTAAGATTCACAAAGTAGTTAAAATGATAAAGTTGTTAATATATAAAATTGAAATATGTGGTAGACTTTGGTATTCACTATCAATGCCCGTTCATTTATAACAATAAATGTCAAACCTGCAATGTACAACAGTTGGTTTATTGCTACGTGAAGGTGGCAGTCGAGTCCGGAAAAGGCGCACAAAATGCACTAAGCCAGCAGCGTATTCAGGAACACCAAAATCAGGCCATGCCATATAATGCAAATGTTTTACTGTCCGAGGAGGTGTCAATGGTTCACTCATGTTTATTAACCTAAGTTCTCGTACAGTGAATTCGTCGTATACTGTTTCGTTCATTAATGTCACCTGAAAATACGAATTCATATAATCGAGAAATAAAAACAGTTAAAGTATCTTTTGAGCAAGAGATTTTAGGGAATTCGAGATCATAGCTTGTCGTAGATGAAACATAGCTCTGAATAATTTACGTTAGAGTTAGAAACTTAACAGTGAAAAATACGAAACATTCATTATACATCACGAAACCTCAATGTCAGCATAAAGGACGCTGAGTTGGTCATTATCAGGCCAATACTGATGACATTTATCACGTCCTTTCTCAACACACTTTGTTAGAGCAATTATTGCTGGACAATGTTGCTCCCAAATAATTCGCCAAAAATGATCACGTGTCGAAGGAAGAGGTCCCTGTGCTGCAATGAATTCACGACGCGAATTGAATCCCTGTAAAAAAAAAAGTACTGAACCATTGTTTACAGCTAACATTTATATTACATCTCTCTCACTCTTCTAACCGTGTTTTTATATTGCTATCATTACTATAAAACGATCAATTTTTGTATGCAATATGTTTATTACAAATGGAATATTTTACAAAAAATCAGACAATTTGATAGTTTGAAGATTAATGATAAAAATGTTTCAACTAACAGGAATGTATGATGCATTAATGTAATCTGAGCCATCGTCATCATCAGTTGGTATAAGCTTCACACGGGAATGATCATATGGTAATATGTTGGTGAAACGATTTTTTGCTCGATTTACTGTTAAATCCGCTGCTATACATGTTTGTCCATGTCCTACCAATTTCAGATCCTGAAACTTCGAACCATAATTTCATTGATTTAGTGTAGATGAAATAATAGTGATAAGTAGAAAAAATTTCAGAATTATCTTTTTAAAATTGATAATCAATGTTTGGAACAATGACGATAAATCATCATTTAAAAAGGGATTTTAACACAAAATGTACTTCGTATTCTTCCGAAAATCGGAAATCTGAATCAGCTGACATCAATCGCACATGTTCATCGAAATTATGAACAAGTACCGGTCTACTGAAAGTATTTATTTTCCAGTGAAATTGTAATAATATTGCTCGATATATCCAAATCAGAAATAAATCTGATTAATTTTTTATAATCTATGGGGATAAATACTATTAAACAATTCGAATTTTTAAATCACTTATAATATAGACTACGGGGCCCGTATTTTTCACTCTTTCTCCTTTCTAAATTTCAGTACAACCAAAGAATAAAATTTTTAAGGATAACATTAAGTATTATAATACTATTCATTATCAAGCGACAGCTATAAGACGTTGAAGACATTTTGATATGAAATTCTCCATTTCTAATCTATTTTTACGACATCAAATCTATTTTTTTGACATTTAATCTAATCTGATACTTGATTAGGAGAAAATGAAAAACAAAAATAAAACAATGGAAAGATGGAAAATGAATACCGAGCGCTTATTCTGAGAAGGAATCAATCATTTCTTTCGAGTCCTACATTCCTTTCTAATTCTTTTTATTCCTCCTCACCTCCTTAATTTTTAATAATCTTATCTAACCCCCGCTCAATCTTTTCTAACCTTGCTTGATGTGCCTTCACCAAAAGCGTATAGCAATCAATATGTCTTCAAGATTCTTCGATTAGCTATCATAGAAATAGAAAGCATAATATAAACAAGCAGTAATACTGTTAAAAGTGATTACAAGCAATGCGGTATCTAATTAATTTGAATTATTCAATCAACCAAACTAAATGAGTTCAATAAATTAAGAGAAACCTTTTTTCAATATTGCTTCCTGGAATGACTGTATGTGGCGTAAATTTTTGTAAAGCCGTTGGTCCGCTAGGTAACCGTTCCAGACGTTGATCGACTCCCGTCCGTTCGCGTAAACTACGAGATCTAAAATTATTGGGAAGTTTATGCCTCGGAGACTTCAGTATTTTATTGAAAACTTTCTCGAAAGCATGAAAATCTCAAAGCCTACCAATTAAAAAAGCAGAAATGAAGAAAATATTGAAATTAAAGAAATTCTTCAAAACGGTTTTAATGATCATATAGAAATATCATTCAAGAAACCTTCGATGATGTCCAGATGTGATTCCCAAGTCAGTCGATGTTGCAGAAACTATCACAGTTGAATCCACCGTAGTAACACTATTTTGTAGTTGATTTGCTTGAGACTGCAAAATATTTGTGGTAGGCGCAGATGTAGTTGTGGCAGTATCCAAACCAAGTTTTGCTAAACACTGGGCTGCTCGTTCGGCCATTATCATCTTGAGAGCTGCCCAGTGCGAGGAAACTTCGCCGTTGCCAGTAATATTGTGATCCTGTTTGTGTTGATTATTTGCAGATGCTATAACAAATGGACTTAGACACTATAGCACTTCCTCTCTATTAGCCACTAATGATGTCACAGCTGCTGCAAATTGTTATCGCATATTGAATCAGAAAAAGTTGAGTTTATTATTAGCAGTAATATTCTGCTTCTGCTTATGCTAACTCTATCCCTATAACATACTATCCTACCCGTCTCTGCCAACAATGTTTTGAGATCAATATTAAAGCTATATAATAAAACTACGTTATTCTCATTCATAAAATAAAAATTCAAGAATGAATTTAAAAATAAATGTTGGGATTATATTTGAAGAACAGGTAAGCTCAGAACATAATAATAAGTATTGTTTCAGATAACACAACAAGGAATAAAAAATATTACTCGAATAAGCGAAATTCGGTCGTAAAACGCCAATTCCGATTCCTGTTGCTTCTCTGTCGCTTCTTTCTTCGGCAGAGCCGAGAAATTGTTGCGAATAAGTATACGGATGTTGTTGATTGCCGTATATTCGAGAGCTAAAATAAGTAAATAATGAGCAATAGATAAAAATAGAATTTAAAGGTTTCACTAATTCCTTGGCTTATACCGATGGGTAACAGAGTCAATTAGTTGCTCCTCCGTAAAAGATATGGTTCAATGATATAAATGGAATATGGTACTTTCAGAGAAACTAACAACTGTCAGAAGATAATAAAGAAATCTATGTAGTTAATAAAGAGATCATCGGAGATGCTATTGCAATCTACTTTCCATGTAGTAAATTTAGCAAACAGAAGAAAACTGTAAAATGAGAAATATTTTCTGATGGACAAATAAGGTAGTAAATTGCTCAGAGACTAAAGTTTTCCCACTTTAAACAGTTCCAACAACAGAAAATTTGGCAGCTATTGTTCACTCGATATGCAATAGTTCAATTCGTCAAAAAAAAACAATGAAAAAGTTGAAAATTAATTCGAAACATATACAAAACTCTCATGTCATCATCATAGATAAACATTATAATTGCAATAATTTTATCAAGAAATATCCCTTGATTTGGATGACTGGTTTCGTCTGTTCATTTTATAATGGTACAATTTAAAGAGCATTGACATAATTTAAGATTTTGTGCATTAATGTGTTGAGAGAGACTGCACACAAAAGTTCGGTGTAACAACTAGAATTTTTCGCTGAAGTAATTTTTACAATCTTATTGATTAAAAACCTTTGATCTGGTCATTATTAATCTTTTTCATAACAAAGCTATGTTTAATTATTTTCATGGTAGTGGTCAACGACTTCATTTTCTAAAAAAGCATATGAAATTGCTCATTTTCATGGCAATATTTCTTCAACTGTAAAAAAAAACTACTTCAGTATGTTGAAAAAATTTCAATTACATTAAAAAAAGACTAATAATGGTCAGATTAAACAGCTGATGTTGACTTTCATAAAGCTTACTGCCCGAGACTGCTTTAACAAATGCCAATTTCATTCAGCTTCCGTGACTCCAAATCTGAATGTCTTAGAGAACAGTACCTGGCAGCACATTGACATTGAAACACATAATCCTATATCTCCGGTAGTTACCGAAGAGATTTCATAAATCCTGAGAAAAGGACATACAAGTTAGATGATGCCTGTGGAAAAACCTAATGACTTGTAGTAACTGCAGTAACAACAAATATTAAATGTTTTTCTTAGATTATCAAAAAAAAAGGTCGTAAAGTCCCAAAAATTTGAATTTTTTTTTTTCAAATCATTGGAATATTAAATTTAATCAAAATTTGTAAAACCCAATTTCATTCCTATAGTTATCAATGATTATCTAGGTCAGCGTTTAATGTAAGAAAATCGTGTAAGCTTAAAAAAGACCAAAATTCACTCAGAATGGTTCATGGAAGATGGACATACAGTAAGCATTGTACGGATATAATGGTAGATTGCCTTCTACTTCCATCCTTACTTATAAGAGAGATAATAAGTAGCTGATATGAACTCTTTCTGGTCTTTCACAATGACACTGAGCAACAACCTGAAACAGTTTGCCAATCTCTGAGAACTCGCATCAGCAAGTGATAGCAGCATTCAAACAACATCTCTGTAGGTCAGTAGATGCAACAAACAAAACGAAACTTGTCTGTATTTCCCTCAACACGTGATATTTTCTTGAAGAAGCAAACCAGACAAACTGGAAGAACAAACCACAGATCGGATCATTGTTATTGACCAATAGTTATTCGTCGCCTGAATGTCACGCAGTGCGATCGCGTAGCATACAACATACATAAATTTATTCCGTCAATCCATTGATAAAACGTATACCATCTACACGTAAATAGAGAAGATAGCTGTGTCGAAGTGAAACGGAATGGTAGTTATGGCTTATGATGAGCGAGGAAAGCAGTAAAGTATTGCTCTGTTTGGCCAGTTGAATAGGTATTGTACTCTTTATACAAGCGATAGGGAAGAAGGAAAGTGCTGTGAAAAAGTATCAAGCATAGGAGAATGATCATTGAATTATTCATTTCGCATCATTTCAACGGTTAAACTTGACGGGCGGCACAAACCGATAGTACGTTGTCCTGCGATATATCTTACATGTCACTTTTTCTGCACTAATTGATTGCGATCAAATTTTATGTTTTTTTTTCAATCAGTTTTAATTAGTATTTAAATAATGCATCTTAAGCTCTTAAATGAGGCGATAAAGTGAATAGAAAGTAGTACATCTATTTAGGCGCAGTTAAAGCTCGTTTATATATATCATTCCATCACACACATATGTTGTCTGGAAATTTTGAATGTTTCAAGTGGTGTCATGTAATGACTTATAGCTTACATTTGAGTGAATTTGAATAAACAATATGATATACAACCTTTGATTGCATCGTTCCGTCATTTGTTTGAATACTTCGCTCTACGATATTTCTACGATATTTAGGTGCCATTTATGAGAAACATTATTCTTCCGGAAATGAATCACAAAAGAGAAAGGATTGCATTCTATTTACCAAAACAGAAATATTTCCAAGTAGTTATTATTTAAGAGTGCCCATAATTATTGAAGAAACAGAACAATAACTTCCTGCATAAAGTTTCAAGGGCAACAACGGACAAGAACTTATGAAGAAGAAGAGTAGGAATAGTGAGAAAGATGAAATAACTAACTGTTAATGATTAAAAAGAAATTTGCGCGATGATAACTCTTTATAATGAATATTAGTTGCCTAAAAAAAAGATATCTCAAGGATTACTATGTAGTGAAAAATAATTTATCATAAATCTTTCAAATCTAATCGAAAAACAAAGTAATGGTAAAAAAAAAAAAAAAAAAAAAAATGAAAAGAAATTACCATTGATAAATAAATTTAATAAGCTGAAAAATGATATGAACAGAGCTAGTCTAATGAATTATCCTGAATTTAAATTTATAAATGATACAAATAAATCGATAATTTACCAAGATTTCCTGCGTTTTTTCCAAGCGAACAGTGCAGTTAAAAAAGCAACACCAATAACCAGAAGAAGTAACAGCACTGTCACCGTACTACTCAATGTAAAGAATGTCGGCGAAGCTTCTGCAAATAAGTAAATATTATGCTCTCTTCACTCTATAAATAAATCATTGAAGGAGCAAAATGTCTAAATTTAAAATGCTTTCAAAGAGTGATCTATAAACCCACGCACTAAATGTTACAAAGAATTTGTAAAATAAATTCTATAACAAAAGTTGAATTAAATAGGCGAAAATTCAAGGCATCACAAAATTTGAGAGAAGAACCAAACTGAAGCTAAACTAAGAGCTATATGAAAGGCAAAACAGACAGATATTCAGATATTCAGGCTAATATGTAAGCGCAACCTGCCATCTAATGGGAAACCCTTTCTAGTCTCTACCCAAATTCTCCTCAACAGCTGCTCTTTGACAAGTATTTGGATTAAGCAAACGACGAACAACAATTTCACTGATACAGACATGCACACACAGAACAACATAGACACAGACACAGATACACAAACCCATGAGACCCAGAACGATGATGATTAAGTTAAATGCCCAATCGAAATCCCAGAAATGATTGACTGACTTATAAAATGAACTAATATGTCCATTCAATTAATTGATCTATCCTAGGATCAAATCAATTAATTTATGGGTATCGAATAACAACATTATCATTTACATTAATCTTTCAAAATTCTTGCCAATTATTTTATTGCAACAAAAAGAAAGATAACAAAGTATTGCGGTATGCGCAAAAATTAACGTATGGAGAATTATTCTTTGTGAACAATGAATCATTGATGAAATTAAAAGCAGAAATAGGTCATAAGAAAAAAGAAATGAAAAATATTTCACGAACTACTTTTTGAAAAAGAGAGATTAATGCTGTGTAGCAAAACAAATCATTCACTACATGGTATTTAAATGGCCATAAAAAGCCAACAAACGATGATATTTTTTTATACATTTCACATTTCAAAACCTCCGATTATCTTTTTTTTTTTTTTTTTTTTGACAAAAAACCAATGATTGCCACTCAAAATAAAATTTCAATTCAATTCAGAAATGAGTGGATAAAAGAATGAGTTAAAAATGCGAAATAGTTATGCAGAATAAAATTACTGGGACTAAATTTGAAAATGCGAAGGTGAAAGAAAATAAGGAAACAAAGAAAAAACAAACTAACTGAGTGGATATTGTTTAATTGTTGGAGCCGTAAATGTTGAATAATATTTACATGTTTAAAATATAATTTATTGAAATGTTTTTGGTTTTAATGATAATGCTCTACGAAACTAAACATATTTTTTGGCCTTTCTCTACCATAGGCCCAAATATAATTTATCTATGCTTTCGTGCATTTGGCGTTGTAACAAAAATGTATCGTTGCGAATAAATCCACACATATGAATAGACACAGAATTTCTCACTCATAGTTTTCAATATGTGAATCGTCTCACCGAAAAGATATGATAAAAGAAAGTGCATCGAAGTGGACAGAAATGGACTTAGGCTAACAAGCAAGCAGAAGCTAAACATTATTCGCTTGATCTTATAAACGGAATGAAAGTGATAGCGAAGATTTAGGACTTCTGAAGTAATCCAAACTTTTCCAATTTTCAATATGAGTAATTACAATTTGAGAAACTTCAATCGATTATGGAAGGCAAGTTATTAAACGGTCAAGATAGATAATAACTAATTCAGCAGGAAATTATTTTTCTTTTTATAAACTTCGCTTTATCCAATTATACGGATATGTCAAGTTTCTTTTTCGATACTAATTTGTAAACATATTTATTGTCTCTTTCCATTGAACTTTTGCCATTTAAATACAGTAAGCTTAGTTTTCAATATCACAATAGCTATGCAAACAGGGTCAAACGGGTTCAAACCGTATTTTGCATTTGGGAATATCAAAACGTTCTGATTCTTTCGTTCAAGACCGCAAACAGTTCAAAATCGTTTTGCAGTTTCACACAAAATTCTAGACTCATTTTGGCGATAAATGTCATTAAAAGTAGATTAGCCAAATATAGTTCTTAAAACTAATGGAAATTAACCTTTTAATATATTATCATTCAAAGATAAAATTTATAATTTTTCTGTTCAAAATTGCATTTCCCTCGAATCTTTCAAATTGCTAACTTAGCTATATTAGCATAGCCTGAAATTTATCCACGGATTTGTAGAAAATGACTGATAAATTCAACATTTGAAAATTACAGCTCATGGCAATATACAAGATCACACTTTCTCATTCTTTCTCCCTTTGTAACTTTTTTTTTCTGAAAATCTGAGAAGTAAGAAAACTTTCAAAAAGTTCTTTGCCATATCAAAATTTTTCTCGTAATTCAAAAAATTTTAATGTGAAAGAGAAATCTAATGGGAAAATAATTGGTTATTTCATTAGCTTCTTGAAGAACAAAAAAAAAAAAAAAAAAAAGAAGCAGTAAAATAAAAAGGAATTGAAAAAAGCTATCTTAGCTTTTGTAGACTAACTTATTTCATTTCGTTAGCATAGATTCTTTTCTTTTACTGAAGTAAAAAAAAAAACTTCATATTAAGCCATTCCAACACTTTAAAAATTTTGAAACTCACGGATGTTTCAAAAAAAAATATTTTCCAAAGGAATAAATAAACTAACTTGTCGTTGCAATTTCGGAATATTCTGAGTCAGTCCACATATTTGGTGCAGTGTACAATCGTAATTTAAAACGATAAGGTGTTGCTGGTTTGAGTGGCCCGTTACAAATGGTGTCAGCTTCGATATCATCACATCTACCATCTGCACCTATTATCTAAAATTTTTTGAACAATAATTTAAATTCAAAAAAAAAAGAGTTTGCTCAAAAATTTTACCAGGATGACTAGATTTTACTACTTTTAGTACAAGTTAAGCACAACTGTTTCAATCAAATTCCTCTATTGATCTGTTAATGTTTTTTTTGAGTATTTATTAGGTTAAAATAAGTCAATAAATTTTCATTAAAATCTTCCCAGATAAAAATAGTATTGTAAAAATGATTTTGGCTGAATAGCGTATCCTCCTAGAAGTTTCTAAATAGTAGAAAAGAGACAGTCAAGGTTTAACCAACTAAATTTGATTCGAATCAAGCCTATTTATCAGCAAATAACTTTGTGGGAATGATTCGGCTAAGAATACCGGAAGACAGATGCTAAAAACTTACATGTGACTGCCACCATCGGCAAAGGCGGTACACCGAACAAGTAGCCAAAAAGAGTAGTAATTTTGGCTTCTTTTAGTTTCAATAATAATTTCATAATTATTACGCATAAAACTACGGTATTTTGTTGAAGGGCTACTTAATGGCTACTTAATGGGTGAATACTTCACCATTGATGCTGAAAAAAGAAAGCTCAGCTTGTTTGCACCACTCCCAATTCTACTTTATTCAAATTATTAAAATTTAACATGCATAGAGGTTAAAAGCCTTTTTTCAATAAAATTTGATTTATGAAAAAAAAATATACTATCATACTTCAGAAATAAAATGAGATGGAAGGAATTTCCGAAGTGGTTCAATTGTTGTTTCAATCGCAACATATGCTGGCCATAAATCGAACTTCTGCGCTTCCCTCCATGTCTAAAAATATATAAACAGTTGAAATGGCTTTAAAAAAAATTTTTTAAGCCAAAAAATTTATCCAGCAAAAATGGTATATATAACAAAAATGCGTTGTATGAGGTAATGTTTCAAGAGAAAAATATTAACAGTTCAATAAATTAATGAAAAAAAAGCAAATGACTAAAATGTAAGGAAAGACTTAATAACTTGTGAAGTGCTAATTTAAACAATAAAAATCTTACACGTGTTTTATTTTGATTATCTATAATAGAACTGATTATATTTTCATTGCTATTGACTTCAGCAACAATAACAGCAGACTTCGTTAAATATCCATGTTTCGTATTGAACATTGATGTACTATATCGAATTCCCAAATCGGTACTATGGATTGTGCTGTACACTATTTCAATGCGTGATGAAGGACGTGGCGGAGCTGAAATATTCCATCTTTATTGCTTTTAAAGATTTCTTTAGAAGTGAAAAAATATAAAAACTTCAAAATGGAGAAACATGAAATTCTTTTTTTCTGAAAATCTTCGCTGTGACACTTACAATATTTCTGATAAAATCTTTACGATGATTCCGTAATTTGTTATGATTAGGTATTTCCCATTGTAAAATTATTAAATTAAGTTTAATTGGTTCAAAAAAATGAAAAAAAGATCAAAAAAAGAGAAAACTAACGTAAAATGGGCATTTCGACGTGTGCAGCATCAGATGCAGCACTAAAATCACCCTCACCAGCTTCTGTGACAGCTCGAACATCTATGCGATACCTTAATCCACCAATCAAATTATCAACAACTGCTTCGATCGGTTGCTGTTTATTGTTACTGTTGGTGTTATTATGAAAGGAGAGCTGTGATTGAAATGCTCCAGCACCAACACTCACTGACCAGTCACTTTCTCGATCGTCCTCCTGCTTATAGCGCATAAACATAATCTACTTGACAGCTAAACTACAAGCAAAAATTGTCAACAAAAATACAAAATATGAAATTAAAAATGCAAACGAATCCCAATGCGGCAAATTACATTATCACTTATATCATTGATGATAAGCAATGTTTTTCCATTTATTCAAAAATGAAAAAAACGACATCTATACTCGATTTGAAGTTGATTAATATCGGTAAGATTGTTACAAAATAATTTGAAAAAAGATTTTAGAGAAATACTCATCGAATCAGGTCAAATCAATTCAGTGACCTTCCACTCACAATAATACCAGGTGTAATTGCGAATGAAAGTGCAAACGAATGTGGCTGATATTAAGCGAAGTTGACAGATGGCATGCACTGAGTAAAATAGTTATGCAAACAGCAATTTAGCAGTCATCAAAGTAAGAAAAAATGCTATAGGGACTGTTTAAGTGTAATTATTGCAAATAAGCAAACTGGTTCTTTAGTACTGATACTTAAAATTATGCCGTATCAAGAAATCAAAATATCCCAAAGTATTCGGTTGTGGTGGAAAAAAGTGGCCAAAACATAGTAAACAGAGAATGTCAATGATAAATACAGAAGAAAAAGAGCCAAGGAAATGAAGAAGGAGAGAATAGTTGAGATGCAAAAGGATAGGTAAATATTTCAGAATATTTCTCTTCTTTTTTTAATACGAAATTTCAAATAAAAATTTACATCTCTGAAAGAGATACTGAAAAGAACCTGTTTCCTAAATCAAATGATAAATCTTTTTCTTCTCATTTCTCAAACACAATGTACTATAAAAATTTACTGTTAAATAATCTTCACTTCCAAAATTAGAAATTAAAATGCATAAATGAATTATGAAATTTGTGTTACATGAGCTGTCGCTTCATTCATTATTGTAAATCTGCAATTTTCTTTAAAATCCAACCAACACTGTGTTATCTATCTGTCCACTAAGCTTATTTTATGTTTGATTCACAAAAGGTAAGCTGCGAAGTTCTTTTGTTAAAATACAGACAACAAAAACTTTTGCTATCATCAAGTTCATCAAACCCTTTACAGACTCAACCCTGGCCATGCAAACGTTTGTTTTTTTTCTTCCATGAGTGGTTATACTGTCTACTTATATTTTACCGAAATGTGCTCGTAGAACTTAAAGCCTTGGACAATTATTTGCTTTCAATTTCCGACTGACAGCTTGCTTTCTTTTTTGATCTGTATTCCAGAACTATTTCTAATTAGTAAAAAATGGAGAATCAAATTAGTTAAAAAAGAAAAAAAAAAAAGAAATCATCCCGAACTAAGAATGTGATGAGAACGTTGACAAAAACAAACCATAGGATGTATGCCAATGATATAGTGCGTGATGATGCCATTTGGCAAAGACGGCGGTAGCCAAATTAACAGTACACTATATGGATTCAATATGCGCACCATCAGACCACGTACTGGTCCCGGTCGATCTTGTCGGGTCTCGAAAATGACTGGTTCCATTGTCTGAAGTTTTGGCAAACAACTCTTTTCATTTGCTTTACCGCAGATGACCTAAAAACACAGCTATCCTTTATTGACTGCAGAATCTATTTAGAATTCAAATTTATATTTATATTCTAATGCAACTTGTGTTTTCAAATAAACTTTTGTTACGTCAAATGCATCAGATGACAAATTCTTTAAAGAATATAAACGAATATGTAAACAAAGATCATTTTAACAATAGCCATTTCACTATAATAAGAATTAAAACGTGTACAAGATGTAACAAGAAGATCAGCATTTAAGAAAGAGTCGAAAAATGCACCTGGGAATTTATAATATAACGGTGATAAGGTCGAAGTCCTTCTAAAACAATAGGTGATATTTCCAGTGTCAGAGGCATAGTACGATCATAAATAGTCATGTTTCGTGCATCTAAAACTACAATATGCAAATTGCACTCCGGAGGATCGAAAACAACAGGTGAATTGAGGATCGCTCGAAATGAGGCTGTATTTTTTGCTATCTCTTTTGCCGTTATGTTAACTTCTGGTGCACTGATCCTGAGAAGTTCTTCAAATTTCTGCGCACTAGCAATGCCGCTTTTTGTTACTGTATAAATCTGCACCTAAATTGTAGCGAGAAAATAAAATAACTGGAAAAATATTACAAGTGATTAAGGAAATGTGCTTATAGGATGAACAAACTTAAATTTACCAAAAATTGGAAAATGGTAAGTTTCTATTTTTAGTAAACTTCTATAAGTATCAGCAACTCTTACTGTATGAAATAAAAAACGGAATTTCGGAGAGCAAGGAAAAGGCGTTTCTTTTTTTGCACCCAATATTTTCCTCTCACACATGTAATTCTGTCATCAATTAACAATAAAATGATTACTTATAAATAAGTCAGTATTATAACTATACATATAAATTTACATTAATATTTATTTTGTAGTAATAGGCTTCATGTTCATTGAGTTGAACTAACAAAAAATTAGACGAAAAATGCTTATTAAAGAAATAATTTATCTGACCTTATAGCAAGCACCACGTCTTAGTTTTGGAACAGTTAAGGGATCACGTTCGTATTGCTTTCGCTCAAAGCGTTTTGACTGTTCTTGCCACGTAGCACTGATCGATTTACTCATTGGATCAACACGCAAATGCAGCGTACTATCAGAACCTACAATATTCTCCCAAACATCATCTAGTCGCGCTCGAACCATCTCGGCCACGGGCCATTTTAGCATTAAAGTACCGTCGGATTCCTGAAATTCTGACCCAGTGATTTACAAATCACTTTTTATCATAACAAGAAGATTCAAAGAAATAATCTAATATTTTGGATCTGTGTTTTAATCATGTTCAGTTTTTAACTTACTCAGTTATTTATTTTACTAGAATCAAAAAATCATCGGCTTGTAAATAGATCATTCAACAGACAATGACAAATAAGAATTTTGATAAGCCGATTTTAGTATGGATGATTAATGAATGAGTTTTTAGAATAGCTGTATGCCGACATACATTTCATGAAGAGTTTAATTTGAAATTTAATTTTTTAAAAATACATTCAATACTTAGTTTGTTTATGGAAATTACCACTCACTGATAGTTGCAATCCAAAGGTTTCCATATCAAACGCGGGCTGCAAGGCAAAACTTTTGGAGAGAATATTACTCGACGCGTTCTCGCTAATTGTTTTTGCAGAAACTTCATAACGTTGGCCAGGATGTAAATCCACATAGATCGAACATCTAAATATTTTCTTTGTCAAATAATATCTTTGAGAAATTTCCAAATCAATTAGAAATGTCAAAGTATGCATATTGTTTCAGTTAGAACAATAATGCTAATATAGACAAATCAATAATATCATGAAGTACTCTGTATATGATGGAAACTTCAACGAAAGCGCTTAAAAGATGAAAGCAGAAAGATAACTGCAGATTATAACTGGAATTTTTATCTGAATTTGTATTGATTTTCTAAGCAATATATTCATATGGGAATTTTTTTAATCTCATTAGCGATTGATCAGTTACAAACTGATACAGCTATGTAGCGACATGAAATCTTCGAATTGGATGAACTTACTGCCTTACAGCTGATCTGTTTATCGAATTGTCAACACCTGATATTCTCTCAATAACATCAAGTTTTTCGTTCACCAAACTCACGGAACATTTTTCAACATGACTTTCAGATTCCGATGCTATCTCCATGATCAATCTAAAAAGTTGCCGCGTAATTTGTGTAGTGCTTTCTAGCAATGCCTCATAGCTGATTTCTTCAACTTCTATAAATTTGACTTTTAATGCTCTAAGCTTCTATGTCTTCTTTATTCAAAATAATCATTTCAACTGCCTTGACAGAACAACAATTTTAAAGGTTTGCCACAGTACAAGAAAACTGTCGCAAAAATAAGCAAACAAGCAGCACCTGAATTTTCGTTTCTCATAATCCGTCAAAATTTCCAAATTTTCAGGCATTTTTGGCTTCATCGTGTATAATAGCTTGAAACCATCCGATGCTGTACCGCTTTTCTTCGTTCTGGCAATGAACATATACGTTCGTCCAGGCTGTAGACCACTACATATTTCGACTGATCTTTGGCTACTCCGTACTGTGATCTTAAACAATTATTAAATGGATTTCAAAAAAAAAATATGATTTTCCGTCCTATGCAAAATTGTTGCAGATGACTAATTGACAAAAAAGTTCCAGTTTTCAAAAATCTTATAAATCTTCAATTAAATCTTACTTCAGTCAGCGAAGTACTGGCCCTGTCAAGTCGATAACTGATCGAAATTGAATCAGCTCCTGTTTTTGATGTTAAGAACCATGAAAGCCGTATACATGTAGCATTGAGCTCTGTTACTGTTAAATTTTCCGGAGAATAAGGTTCTAAAAAGTTAATTCAAAATGGTTAACAGACTGCCAAGATTGACAATGGAAACATAATTGAAAGGAAGACTTCAAAGTGAAGCACAGCCAGAAACTATCAGTTTAAAACTTTGGAGGGCAGAAATTGAATTATGGAAATTTAAATTTCTGTTAGAAGTTATGTTATATTTAAAAAATTGAAACAGTATAAAAATGAACTTGTTGTTAGGATGCCATTCCAAGGTTGACCTTCGATATCTTTTACTTGTGGTATAATGGAAACGTTATAATTTTGTCCAGGCATTAGATTTCCAAGATAGATTTCTATATATCTTTGTTCCGGGATATCATGAATTTCTAGTTTCGGGAAATGTCGCAACGGATCAAGTTGTGCATAAGATATTTGGTAGCTATCCTGTAATAATTTCACATGTCGACCGGATTCAAATTTAGGGAAATGGTCCTACTACACTATTACATAAATATTCAAAATGTTTCGTCAAAGAATATTTCAATTTTTTAATGGGAACTGGTATAAGCTGAAAAATTCATCATTTTTTTGATATTCATCAAATTCTTTATAGAAAACTGGCATTAAGACTGTCAGAAACATCAGAATCTTCCTGTTTTCCCTATTTCAGAGTATTCAAAAAATAAACGGAAGTATCAGTGAATCATAACGAACTAGTTTTGGAATCATTTATTTGCTTGTCTTTCATTTTAAATTTTCAATAAAGTTCCAACCTGTAAAGCTTTTTCCGGTTTCAACGCTCGTAAAGTAATATTGGTATGAAATGAAAGAATGGTAGCGTTACGTGAGGCAAAATCTGGTGCCACTGGATCTGTTATCACTATTTCTTCCTTGATCAATTCTGATTCACCGTTTCGTCTACCAATCACTGATATGCTGAAAGATCGAATTATACTAACTTTGAACCAAGTTGAAATTTTCTCATTTTAAATCTTTTTGGAAAAGAAGTGCAAAATTGGTCATATTTTTCCAAGTAGAAACCACTCTTTCCTGCAATTCTCGAGCACCTATTTATCCAGTTCTTCATCTTAATACTAGGCGTTCGCAATAATTTTTTGAAATAAGATTCTTCATTGTTTAAGTCACAGTGTTTTTCATTAAAGATAGTCAAGCGCTGTTAATTGACTAAACTTGCCTTAAAAAAATTTGCAGAGTTGACTTCAAATGATACTTGTACGACACTCTTAGCAGATTAAAATCAAGAGAAATGGTCAGTGAATAATCAGCGCGGACATAGATTTAACTCATTGAAATAGATTTCCAAATAGAGAAGCTCATTTGAATTTTTACTCTCAATTATTATTCTAAGTAAAACTTTTTTCTTGATTTTTATTCTAAAAATAAGATAAACCTCTCACAAAATTTAACCTGTACTGATGGCCAGGATGAAGTCCGTGAATGTTGATAGTCTTGAAATCTGATGGTGACGCTAAAAATGTCCTGTTGATATCGCGTACTGAGGGATCTCTAAAATTATCAACATTTTTCTAAATAATTCTCTTCTCCGCTGTTTAAGTTGAAACTTTCTCATTTTTTGACATTCAAAACTAAAACAGTACCCTTCAATCAAGTTTATGTTTGTTAAAACTTTATAAAGATTTATAAAAAAAATATGACTTAAAACTTTTACACGACTGGTGAAATGTCGACAACTTTAGCGATAAATTGACCGAAATTAGTTGGAGAACGAGGCAAAATAACAGTAAGTAATCTTGAGCGATCTGCTAAGTCTTTCTCAATGGCAAAATCTGATAAAGTAGATAAAGAACGCCGGATACGTCGCCTCGGTCGGGTGATTTCCGGTTTTTGAAATACTTGAGATTTGTTTGGAGTATCTGTGAGCTGTAAAGTAGAGTTAGACTAGATTTTTTAAATCATTTTACTAGCTACTTGTTATTTGCGCTTAAATTCCGCAAAAGTTTTGAACATTTTAAATTTCCCACCGTGTTATTATCGATAACCAAAATAGTAATTTTCGGTTCATTCCACAGCGTTTCACTATGAAGCCTTTCGTTTAAGAATTCTAAAAACAGACTTTAAATATATTTTAGAGACATTATCCTATTATATTTGAAGTTTTGTAGTACTCAGTTCTGTTTTGAGGGAAAAAGTATGAATGAAATATTTTACGGAGGCAATCTTAGCAGTAAATTTCTTGCTGATATCAATTACAGCATTCATAATGCGATTTACAAAGAATTTTTTATTTTCTACATTTATGTTATCAAAGAGTAACAAAACTTCAAACTACTAATATCTCCTTGAAAATTTGAAAAAATCTCACCCTGATAAAAAGCTATTGCTGACGTATTTCCGAGACTATTTTGGTAAGAACTGAAGCTGAACTGTGAATCAGCTCTACCAATTAAATGAAATATGAAGCAGAATTTCAGTAATTTTTTGAGTACATTTTTCAACTTATTAACTTCAGAATAAATAACAGCTCGAGTAGTGATGATGGCAAAATGAGTGATAAATGTGCCAGTAGCATCAAAATATATCTCTCTGAAGTCTAAATTAGGCTTCATATCTCGAATTTACTAAAATCGATTTCGATTATTGCTAAAGATCCAATATTATTGATCATGCTATTAATATATTTCATCCAATAAAAAAGAAGTGACTGAGTATGAAAAACAGCTAGGGTAACAGAATATGTTAGCCAAAGGCAGTTCCGGTTTTCAGCTGAATTATTTGTGTGGAAAATTTCATTGCAATATGCTGAATCGCCATTCCTTGATTCTAAAAAAATTACTTTCTGAATCTAACAAGTAATAGTAATGATTTGACATTATGACAACAAAATATACCGATCGAAAAGAGTTCGGTTATTGGATTAGACTCAAATTTATATTACCACTAACAAATCTTGTTAGATAAATCTACGAACTTATCGAACGAAGCGCAATAATTTAAAAAGTATCGCCGCAATTTAAGCTAAACATAGTCTGACTATAATTAATCTATAGGAACATATAAAAAGCATGGAAAATCCTTATTCGATAGTTTAGTATTCGAAGAAAAAGAAGATTAAATATTCGCAATTATATTTTAATTCGGAATTTAAATGACAGTATCCTTTAAGATTTTTCAAAAACAGGAAAACAGGAGAAACAATGTTTTATTAGTATATTTAAGATTATGTGGGTGTCTATATTTACAAGTAAGATCTCGCAGCTAATTTGTGTTTCTTCAAAATGGTTCATCAAATAAACAAGTAATTATGACTTCATTCAATATCTTTTTTGTATTCTGCAAAATTCCTAACACAGGTAAGTTTTCACCTCAATTTAGGAGAGTGAAATATGATTGTAACAATTTTGTGCATAAAAGTGGAGCAATTTCTTACATCTTAAAATATGAATAAAATATGTACTTATTGGAAGGTAGTGTCGGAGGTAGTGTCTCTGAAAAGACACCACTATTCTAATAAGCACATATTTTATTCGACTTTAAGAAAAGTTCGATAAAGATATCCAGTAAAATTTGAAATCGTCTTATGTTTAGACACTAATTCATTTCGAAATCAAACCTGGAACAACATGTAAAGAAAATCCAAAAAGGAAGGGCGTTAGTGAATTTTTTCTAAAGATGA
The DNA here is from genome assembly GCA_037074765.1 of Mansonella perstans. Classification (NCBI taxonomy): domain Eukaryota; kingdom Metazoa; phylum Nematoda; class Chromadorea; order Rhabditida; family Onchocercidae; genus Mansonella; species Mansonella perstans. The sequence continues at coordinate 203,569 of JBAMDO010000567.1, forward strand.
ATTAATAAAAGGAATGCAAAGTCCTAATAACGGGAAAAACCGTAAATTTCAAACTTCGCAATGAATGTGAGCTGTGAATAAATTAATAAATTAAAGAAATAAAATTAAATTGAATTAAGGTAGTGCAGTGAAAACAGACAAAGCTGACAAATAATAAAAGTGTATAGTGAGATATGTATCGGATGATGTATCGTGACTCTTATCGACTAGTTTGTGTTTGTAAAGCACTGAAAAAGTCGGTCACTGTGCTTTCATTTGGGTGCGAATTAGAAATTGGATCAGAAAAACTTTTACGTAACATTCTAGAAAAATTTTTTTCCATCTTTTTTCGTAATTTCAACACTGCAAGTTATTTTGGAATTTAGAAAGAAAGACAGAAGTGATAGATTGAGAAAATCGTGACCGATAAGAATCATTACACCTCATGAAATCACTATGAAAGAAAAAGCTATAATATGGTTGTGAAGTGAAAGCTGTGAAGTATAGCGTTCAGATTCTTCCGAAGTTTCATGTTATAAAATCAGTTACTTCTGCTGAATTTTGTCAAAACAAATAATTCTGAGGATATTGAGATGTGCTGCAAAATCTGTTCATCAAATTCAAAGAGTGGTATTTTGAATTTTGGTAAGCTTAAGTACTTCGACCTTTACTGTTCTTCAGTCTCTTGAAACACACACTTAGCACTTAAGGACAATTTATTTACATAAAAAAATCACAGTGTATTATCAACGATGTTAGCTAGCTCGTTAGCTGATGGAAAGATCAAAAATTCACAATGTTTTGATTCTAGCAGAAAAAAAGCTTGAGGATTTGAAATAAAATTTAAAACAAAGCAAAAGTAAAGCGCTATGTACTATTTGCATAATGCGCATTGATACAGCAGTAAATTTGGAGAAAAATGGGCTGGAAGTGAACATTTTCAACCCTACACTTACAAAAGAACATACCATTTCCGCTATAATTCAATCCATTCGTTCAATCTTCACAGGCTTTTTTCAAAGAAAAAAGAAGGAAGAACCAATCATAAGAAATGTCAACTTTATGTAGTTCAAAATGAATAATTACTAAGTACCATTTCCTTGCATTACATTCTTCTAGCATCCATTCTCTTCGACCGCTTTATTATTTATATCGGTCACTGTAATCTTAACGAAATTAAAACAAAAAATTATTTATTATTATTGTCATTATTATCACTAGTTATTGTCACAATATCACTATCAGTATTGTCTCTATAATGAAAAAAACATGTGTCTAATAAATCACCGTTGAATAACGACAACAAAACCGCTTCGATCGCTTCGTTCAAAATTGAACTGTATTTGATGCTGCTGAAATGCGATGACACTACAAACAGAGACAATGATTAGTTACGAGCGCAAAATCGATTTTATTTCTGATTTTCGAAGATTTTTGTCGGAATGAGAAAAATGAAAAAAAAACAGAGCTATCTCCACTAAACAAATGATTACAGAATAGTTTAGAATGAACTCATTCTTTTTTTTTTTTTTTTTTGGCTTTCTAGATTAGAATATTCCGTATTTCATAAACAGTGCCGTAACTAAACAACTTTTCTAATAAATTTAGAAATAAAAAGTCAACGGAAAAGTAGCCGAAGATGTCAACTATCGTAACAATGAAATTGAACAGTATGCAAAACTGACGAATTTTATCGGCTCAAGGACAAGAAGACAAATCAACCGTAAATAAAAATTTTGGGAAGTCGAACAAATAAAATTTAACGGAGAATCAGGGAGAGGAAACAAATGAACAGTTGAGAAGGTGTAATAATCATCAGTGAGGAAAGAAGCGTCACAACAAAATGCACCACTACGCATAGGAAATTTTCTTTGAAATGCTAAACTAGTGAAATTGAAATCATCAGGGTGTACGAGAAACGAGAGAAAGACTTAATTGGAACTTATATTTTATTTTGCATTAAAGGAAATTGTAACTGTGTTCCAAAACAACGTATTCAGAGGACAAATATTAGGACAAAGTCACTGATAGAGCGCTAATGAAATCAATTACGTATTGCTTCATAAGAATCACTCTAATTTGATAAAGTCTGCGTGGATTACTTAATCGTTGTTCTAATGTCTTTTGGAAATTAGTGAATTATGACTCGATAAAAATTAACGAATAAGTCATGGAGGTGAGGAGAGAGAACATCAACCACGGGTACGAAGTTTCAACAGCTGTAAGGAGAAAAATGATGCAGAATGAACGATCAACAAATTGCTGGACTCGTTGAACGGTAGCGAGGCGGAAAGGAGCGTAGAAGGCCTAATGCATAACTGTTATTATTCCCATCTCTCAATTTTATATCTGCTGAGCCATGGGAAATGTAATTCACACTATAATTAATAATTATTGTAAGATATTTGAAATAACTGAATCAAAATTGTGTCACGGCTACTTTACAATGATTGATGTCACAATTCTAAATAATTAAATGCTAGGAGATTAGTCAGGCGCTATCTTTCAGAAATTTAAGTCGCTAGGTTGACTGTTCTACTAAGCTGAGGGATCCCATCTTTCAGTGACCCTAAGCAAGGTAACTTTGAAAGGTTTATTTATCTAAAATATTCCGAGAGAACAAAATTACAACAATTTTAAAAAATCAGCGATAAAATGAGACATGGATTTTTTACAAATTTTTTTGTCACAACCAAAAAACTGGAACAATAAAGTGTGAGAAAAAGCCCACTGCAATAATCTTATTAGAATCAGGATAGATGTGATATCCTAACAGTAATTTGAATGTTGTATTTAGTTTTGTGAATTATATTATATAAGAAATAGCTAGCAATTCAGGTTACTTAATTTTTTTTTCTAATAAATTGACTTCCTCAGAAAAGAGCTGAAAAGAAATATGTCAGATGGAAAAATTGATGAGTTTATTTTTGGCTCCTTAAAATATATCGTTTGTTTTATTGTTGAGATTCTTCTGTTCTCTTTTGAAAATACTAATATAATGTGCAAAATGGGTTTCTGCAAAAAAAAAAAAAAACTTTTAGATTGTTTTACCACTTCTTTCTGTATGTTTTCTACAAAATTTATATTAAATCTAACCATAAAAATATTACATTCTGAATCAGCAAATAAAAAAATTTAATTTGAAATTTTTTTATTGAAATCTTGAAATCCTAGCAAATAAATCTCATCTTTCACTTCACTTTTCAATATATCCCTCATTGTCCTAAATAATAAGAGGCTGCAAATTTTGAACAATTGTAAGAATTGCATTTCATTGGAAATTTTTCAAATTTATTCTTTTTAATGATTTACCAGGAAATCATTATATTCACAGATAATTACTTCATCCGGAGATCAAAACTCGATAAGTGGAACCATGAAACTATTTTCAAGCATTAAGCTGACGGTGAAATGCAAATTTTTGAAATATTACATAAACGTCGAAGTATGCAAAACTGCTTCATATATTTTGAAGTAAAAAAAGTCGCCTTAGCGTGGGTCGGAACTATTTGCTGCTATCTAGATTCAACAGTGACTTTTCTGGCTTCGATTACACTCAGATAGAGCGGAATAAAAGTTCAATATTTGAACGGAAAAAATCGATCGCTACGGCAAAAGCAGTCGTCTGCTTGCCTTCAGATAAACAGTAAACATTGCTGACACCGAATGGTATCAAATGTAAAGTAATCAAAGGAAAATACCAGAAAAGTAGCTATGATGGAGATGAGGAAGAATCGGATACAAGAATTCGAGAAGATTAAATTGGTACAACTTGTCATGTCGTGCGATCTCTTTTTTTCCATTAAAGCCGATAATGCTGAAGCGAAAAGACGTGAAATTTCGGCAATTTACACAAATGAACAAATTGACGGTCATTTCCATCAATCGAAATCCACCAATCGTCCTTGAATAAATCAGCAGCGATGTGCACAAGAAAAGAAAGAAGATGTCGTCTACAGGTACTCCTCCAATCTATGCGATCGTCCTTAGGAGTGGAATACAGCAATGTGTTACTCACAATAATGGTCAACTCACAATGACGGTCATGACATGTGGTGTAAAAGGAGGTGCTGACCGTGTTAGGCCGAAAAAGATGGAAAGACCAATACTCGATTATCTTTAGAACTCGTAGCGGACGATGCGCTAGTAAATATAGAACTTCATCGGATACACAGTTCATGAAAGTTCATTTATACTATTTAAACTTTGAAATCCATAATATTTTGAAATGCCGGTCAGCTTAAATTGATAAGCTATCAAAGTATCTGTTGATATAACATAATCTTATAAAGTCTATTGCATTCCATGCAGGTTTCTGCCAACAATATCAAAGATGAATGAATGTAAAATTTGTTTTTTTAATTTTCAGTTGCAAATGCAACTATTATAAAATCAGAACTGCAACGAATCAATCCTTCTATAAGAATCCTTTCTCCTATCTTTCATTTGCAATTAAAAAAATTGCGAACTGTGGGTTTCTTTGTCGTTTTACACTTTCCACTTTCCACACTACCTTCAACATATATCTGATTATTCACTATGCTTGACTACTTTTTAAACTGTTGTTTACGAACTATTGATGAACATAAATTAAATCATGCATTAATTATAGCATTAACTGATCTTATTCTGTGCAATCAAAAAAAATTCTCCTACTTAATTTTATTCATATATTTGTAAGAAACTGGTTCAATTAAATGACATTGTTAAAATACAAAATGCAATAAATGCATTTCACAAATATTCTAGCGGTATCATCCGTGTATTTGTGAGAATTTGAAAAGCTTTATTTCATTTTGAACTTGTTAAAGTAGCAATGTACCGAGATATAGCTACGATTTCTCATTATTCATAACCTAAAGATTTTGCCTAGCCCAAACGAAAATAGCTTTAACTAGAGAGCAAAGATATAAATAGAATGAGCAACAGCTACTATTGCAAACATTGCTCAATGTGATAATAATTGTAATTTCTACGATTTTAATTTTAATGATGGCCATTTTCCTAACAGTTCCACGAAATGTCAGTTGTTTGGATGATTCTCCATCCATGTAGATTTTCGCTTATATAGCAAAAAAATATTGCATTGACATTGATTCCGATCGTCAGTAATGATGAATGAAAAGCCCTCTAGATACATACTTCATTTTGAATTTCTTAATTTTGATCACTCATGAAATTGTTAACTTGACGTTAGCAAAATATGATCCATGTTGAGTACAACTGTCTCAAACTGGTCTATCCAGGTCTTTTTTAGTTCTTGGGATTATTGCTTGATGAGACACAACAATATTATATAAAAAGTCTTAATCGTCTGCAAAAAGTTTTTATCCTTGTATTTTTAACTCAAGTTTTAGAAATAACTTTTTATGTCCCTTCCAAGCTTTTTATCTGTTTTAGGAAAAAATTAACTTAACTTTTCAATTAAATTATGCAACTTTCTTGCTGCCGATAAAGTTTTCATGCTTATATTTCAATTTAAATTATAAACAAAGCTTGCCAGATTTTTTAATGTGTTTTCTAGTATTTTAGAAAAAATAAATTAAAAAGCGTGAATTTTAGAGGATGTCAAAATACACTCAAGTTTAGATTGCAATTTAAATATCTGTCACAAACAAATGTGTAATGAAAGTCAATTCAATTATGCTGATAATGCAAATGCTGCTTTTTACTTTTGTTTTTTCATAACCCTTTTAACTATTTAATAAAGTCGAGTAACAACTAATGGATTTTAGGAATTGAAAACAAGCTACTTAGATTTATTTGCTCTTATATTCAATAAGTCAACTTCTTATTTTAATATCTATTGCTCCATTGTTGAAATAGCTGATTTAGGGACTGGTGAGAGTAAACATTCCCAAATTCATAGATGGAGAACAAGATATGGTCACCGAAAAGTAAGTTGCATAGTTATCTGTTAGCATGCTGTTTGAAATTTTTGTCAGCATCTGAATTTAAATGACCTTAAAGAATTTTTATTACTTCAATCTAGAAACGGATGGTATGAGCAGCGCCGACTTCCGGAAATACGGCAAGGAAGTGGTAGACTATATCGCGAATTATGTTGAAAATATACATAAAAGACGTGTGATACCAGCTATCGAACCCGGATACCTGCGTAATCTGTTGCCTGATACAGCACCTCAACATGCCGAAAAATTTGAGGATGTTATTAGGGATTTCGACAAATATATTATGCCAGGGGTAAAGTTAATGTTTACAACATTTGTGCCCCCTCCATTCCCCAAAATAAAACATAAAAAATCGTTAATCCGAAAGATTTTGTTGGAAGGAACAAATCCATATTTCCCAACAGTCTTTAAGTTATTTTCAGGTCACGCATTGGCAACACCCTCGATTTCATGCTTACTTTCCGGCTGGAAATGCTTTTCCAAATCTTTTCGCTGATATGATTTCAGATGCTATCGGTGCAGTTGGCTTTTCCTGGGTGAATTTCATTTCACAGCATTTTATTTCCTTAAAAAACAATAAAAAACACGTTCAAAAACCAACTAATTAATTTTTTTTTCAGGCTGCATGTCCTGCAATGACAGAGTTGGAAATGATAATGTTGGATTGGTTTGGTAGAATGATCGGTTTGCCAGATGATTTTTTGCCATTTACCGAAAATGGAAAAGGTGGCGGGGCGATACAGGTAAGTCTTATCATAAAGAATGTCATGGTATCACGATATCAATTTAAATAAGTGAAAATAATTTATTTTGCAATTCAAATCTACAATTTTTGAGCATTGGTTGAAGCAATTTTTAGTTCTCATTGTTTCCTTTGAGCTAAAATTCGGAAAATTTAATCTTATTTTACAATGTTTCAGGGTTCTGCAAGTGAATGCAATTTTATTTCGCTATTGGCAGCACGATTTGAAGTGCTCAAAGAGCTTAGACAGCGTTTCCCATTTGTCGAAGAAGGACTGTTACTGTCAAGATTAATTGCATACTGTTCTAAAGAAGTAAATGATCCATTTTCTTTCCTCGATTTCTTACTTTAATTAGATTTTTAATGTCAAAAGAATAACTAGATAAACGATTTGCAGGCTCATTCATCAGTTGAAAAAGCTTGCATGATCGCAATGGTCAAGTTAAAAATTTTGGATACTGATGCAAAGTTCCGTTTACGTGGCGCGACACTACGCCTGGCAATAGAGGTATGTACTGCTTCAAGAATTCGTCTTAATCGAACTCTGCGCATTTATCTGCATATTTTATGATCTGCAGCGAATTAGCGAAATCTCGATCTACTACATATTGTAAACAACAAGACTTTTTTAATTTTTCAGCTTGTCATGTTGCTTAAAAGACCGAACCTTTCAGGAAGATCGTAATCTTGGCTTAATACCATTCTTCGTTTCCACTACTCTTGGCACAACGTCTTGTTGCTCCTTCGATGTTCTATCCGAAATTGGTCCTGTTTGTCAAGAAAATGATATATGGTTACACGTGGATGGAGCATATGGCGGAAGTGCAATGATTTGTCCAGAATTCCGACCACTGATGGAGGGAATCGAATATGCAATGAGTTTCAACGTCAATCCTAATAAATTTATGCTCATCAATTTTGATTGCTCTACAATGTGGTAATTTCAATAAATTGTTAAGCGAAATTACTTTTTTAAAAAGTATTTGTTTTCATAAAATTCTAAGAAAAAAAGGCAAGCTTTCAAGTCGATCTCACTTTAGGCATATCATAGTTATAACACGGATAATCAAATAGTCCAAATTTGCAAAAAAATTTGTTTATATAAAATTCTTTACATCTTCCTGAATTACTAATGGATATTGTGCATAATTTTTTAGGGTAAAAGACCGGTACAAATTGACGCAAGCGCTAGTTGTTGACCCGCTGTATTTGCAACATAATTGGACAGGCATTCATTTTTCAGGATAAATTCTGAAATCACAATATTTTCAAAAAATCCAATTTCGTTAAAATCTTTTTTCTATTCCATCAACTTACTATTTTCTAGAAAATCTCGATGTAATCATTGAAACTTTGAACTTTTCTGCTATATTCTTACGCTGCCCGAAAGACAATTTTCCTTGATTTCTCGCCATCTCAGATATATTAATATTTTTTTATTGCATTGTTATAGACAAAGCAATTGACTATCGTCATTGGAGTATACCACTCAGTCGTCGTTTTCGATCACTTAAATTGTGGTTTGTAATTCGAACTTATGGCGTCGAAGGACTGCAGAACTATATTCGCAGAGTAAGATGCTTTTCAATAAGCACTTCGAAATCACGTATTGTCCAAGTGGTTAACAATTGTCAGAAATCTTTTGGACGTAACTACTGTATTCCTTGATATCAGTTGCAGCTGAAATGTAACGAGATAGAAAAACGGTGTGGAAGAGGGTGGAGTGAAAAGTTGATATTATAATAGAAAATAACACCAATGATGGGTCCTAGAAAGTCAACTAAATTGAAATTTTTGTCACTATAAAAACCTACAGCAGTTTTGAAGAAATCTCCTGATTGGAGTTCGAAAAGTACGGCCTCGTGTCTTTGTGAATCCCATTTGGTAGTATATTAATTAATGACTTTTTCCGATGCTTTTAGCACTGTCGTTTGGCGAAGTTATTTCAACAACTGATTCAAGCAGATGATATTTTCGAAATTGTTGGTGATGTAATCCTTGGTTTGGTTTGTTTTCGTATGGTTGCTTCAAACGAAATGAATCAAGCACTGCTTACCAGGTTTTCAAATTTCATTGTAATTATAATTTTCACTAGGAAAACAAAAAGAAATGTTGAGTTCCAGATAATTTTTGGAAAGAAACCTAAAATATAATGGGTAGACTCGGTATTTTATCTGTTGAGTGATATCCCAAATATTTTTTTGGACTCTGAAATAACTTAAAATTCCGTTCAACGTTGTTCCATTCTGATGTACACCTCATAACTATCATTTAAAGGCTAAATTCTTCTGGTCGTATTCACATGGTACCAGCATCGTTGAATGGACTTTTCGTGATTCGTTTTTGTGTCTGTGCAGAACACGCTACAGAGAAAGACATTCAAGTTGCTTATGATATCATTTCACAAACAGCTCGACACATCTATCGTACTTTTTTCATTCTTCTATTTTATCCTGATGTATCAAAAGTTTTAACCGAGACAGATTTCGAGAGCAGATTTACTTCTGGAAAAAGTTTTCAAAAATTCAAAAATCAACCAATTATATGCGGATAAATGATAAAAACCATACTTGCTTCACATTCTTATTAGTGATAATTGGATATATTAGGTATATTACAAGCCACAAAATTATTTGTTTACTTGAATATGCATTTATGAATGATTTGCAACAACAACTGCATTATCTATGAACTGCATTTGTGCGTTTGATCTTGTAAACTTACGTAAACTCAAAATTCTGGAAGTAGGCTCCCCAAAAAAGGACAACTTTCCAAAAGTTTCTCTAGCTTAAAAAAATATCGTTCAAACATTTTAAAGTTTGCAGAAGATTCATGTCCACTTACTGAGATTGACGAACTGGTGGAAGAAGAAAAAGAAGGCACCGGACAGATAAGCTTTACTTTGGCTTTTTTTTCAGAAATAAAAAAAGAAAAGACAAAAATTTCCCTTATTGTTTTTATTTTAAATTATCACTGCCTCATTATCATGAAACATATTTAGCAATCAAACCAAGCGGGTTGTAATAAAGACGATATCTTGAAACAAAAACAGCAGGCAACACTATCACAGAAACGCACCTTTTTTGTTCGAATGGTTTCCGATCCAAAGTGTTATAATCCTAAAATTGGGCGTAATTTAACTGCGAGTGGTTACCGGAAAATGAGTGAAGATGTTGTTCGAGATTTGTCATTACGGTTAATCATTTCCACTGCACAAGTCATTCTAGTAAATGGATAAAAAGAAATTAAATTACTATTTCTGATTTTATATATGCTAATGCATAGCAAAATTAAATCAGTTTTTCAAAATTAAATCAGTTTTCTGTTTACAGAGAAACAATTGGCAAATCAAAAATACGTGGGACCGGTTTGAAATATTTCAAAGGTGATGAGTACATTTTTAAATTTCATAAATACTTTGTACGAATTGTTTCAAAAAAATTAGTAAGCTTTTTATATGTTTTACTTTTTAGCAGTAAGGTACCGACATTTACAAAAAATAAGCGGAGAATTTTCTGGATGAAGTTTTAATCTGATAAGGAGACAAGAACCATAAAAGCTCTTGTAATTCTTCAAAACATTTTTAAGACAATGCCGATACAGCGAACTCATGATCCGGATAATCAGTGGATGAAAAAAAACTTGCCGTTTTTCCGAATGCAGATAGAGATTAAACATTAGTGGAAAAAGAGAAAACTGTGGCATTTTACGAATTTAGTTTTTGTTTCTGTACTTTATATGAGAATCATATTGTCAGGAGATTCCCTTCAAAGACAAAGTACCACCTTATACTTTTATACCTATAATTGTAAATGAAATCTGAATTCGCAAATTGAAATTTTTTTACTCATTCTTGACAACAATCTTTTTGGATTATAACGGTTATGCAAGCAATGGGAAACTTCGATATAAATATATTGTTCAACTGTAATAAAAAAGTATCTGTGACGGCTAATTTTAGTTTTAAGAAACATACTGTTCAGATATTTTTTCAATTTTTATCGAATAAATTATTTTGATTGCGCAATAAACACACATACTATGGCTGTGTGCATACTTAGATCCAAGCCCATAACTTCGCTTCATTTGGAGTAGAAAGCTAATTCCTAAAATAAGTTTGAAATTTTATTTATCACTAACTTTTGAGCTGAACATTTTATCCAGCCAAATGTGAAGTTATAAGCTGAATATAGGCTGCAGCTTTTCTGACTGCTAATTTTGGCTTTCCATTCATCCTTTATTCAGTGCTATATTAAAACATATCTTATTTAAAAAAGTAAACTTCAACATGAGGTTAACGACAATTAATTACAAAAACTTCTCTTTGTCAGTACGTAAAAGTTGGATGAAATTTAAAGCATAGAGCAAAGACAGATTGATTATGGCAGATTTTTACCATTTCGTCTTTTGCTACTCTCATTTTTGTTGATCAAGACAGATCATATCAGCTCGATATCACTCGAATCTGTTAATATTGCAATTTATATGTTACTCATCGATCTCACCTGTATATCTAGCAGGCGTTTTTGGCGATAAACAGTAATCTCAATCAACCAAACCCCTTAAAAATCGGATTCATGAATTTTTTTTTCCAGCACTTATCATTTTCTATCATCTAAGCATCTTAATCATGTATGTACTTTTCCCTCTATTTTTTTTCGTTCACCGCTTCAACACTTTTTATTTTCTTTTTAGTTTTTTTGTGTTATTTAGTAAAATTTCCCCAATTTGTATCATGATGGCCATTGTGATGGTGATTTAACCAGGATATTTTCATGAATCTCAGCTTACCGGAACGCAGTTGCTAGTTTGGAGCATTAAATTCCATGATTTTGTCCATATGCCAAATTAATTTACAAGAAAACTCCTGTCAATATTTCCTATAAAAACTTGCACCAAACTGCCGGTAGAATGGTGGAACTCTTTTAAACGATGGTGGTCCAAGAATGAAGCAGCTATTCAATCACTGCAACATTTCGTGCTTTCAACAGGTGAAAAATTTTCACCATTGGAACAGTGATTCTCAAACGGTATAAAATTGAAAATATTATGACAGCGAATTGCACCATTCACAACGATGGAATCTGTAGATTTGTTTGGAAATCATGAAACTACCAAGTGCAAAATTACATGCACAATAACCATATAAAGGTCTACCCTCACTTGTCTGGAAATATTCATTCAGTTCTCGTGAAAATTTCCGTCATTTCCCTGTATTCATGTGGAGCTGCTTCAGAATGTATTTCACATACTTTAGTGGAACTTATGCTTTATTTTTGTGCAATGACATCTCAATTACGTGTAAATTATTAACTTAGAGAGAAAAGTGGTACCAATCAGTTGAGTAAATCGCTAAAATATGGAATTTCGTGATTGATAGAGCATTGTTAGTTTGAAATAAATTAAGGGGGAAAAGAAATGTAGACAATCAGCAAATTATGACAATTAATCCTATTGAGTCGTAAAGTGCATTGAAACTCACGATCCTAAATTTTAAGCTCTCTTGACTTCTGTACTTTTCCATTCTTAATTATTTTCTTAGACATTTATTTTCTAATGGCTTTAGCATAAGCTTCAAACATTTAAGAAACCATGAAAATGGAATAAATAATTCAGAGGGATCATTGAGAGCAGAAAGGGATTCTCCTATGAATTTCAACCAAGTAAACCAGCGAATTCGCTAATCAATGGCAAATAAATGAATCAAACAGAATTAAGCGGTTGAAGTAAGTGCAGTCTCTTGACAATTTATATTGCGATTTCTTTTATACATGTCCGAAAGAATAAGCGCTTCAGTACAGAATTTTCTAAATCTAACAACATAATACATAACTTCATTTCTATTTACTTTGTCAGAATCTCGAAACATTGAACATTTGAGCAAAAAATTTAACTTTTAATCATAAGTTTTTGAATTGAGATGTTCCAAAGCAATTAATTGAATTGGTACTGGACCTTTGTAATTATTATCTTCAATTGCTTTCAACATTTCGATGTAGTTTGGTGGCAAGGAATGTTCAATGGCACCGGAAATGATAACCAATTTATAATGCGGCGATGGAAGTTTTCGTTGGCGATTGGGATTTGAATACTGATAAGTGCGGCAGATTATCGTCGAACTTCCGACTTTAATGTTCACTAAAAAAACCAATTCGTTAATCGCTGCAGTTTTCGTCTTAGAAAATGCAAAATCGAAGACGTATTTCCTGAATCTTTGCCAAAATACTACTGCACAACTAATGTAAGAATACTGCTGTATTTCAAAGCGAAATTGCAGTATGGTTTAGGAATGCAGTTGCAATCGCGTTAATAGTATTCTAATCGGTTCATCCGTTAACATAATCAGACAAACTTATAAAAATAATCCAAAATGTGGTTTGCATAATTTGAATTCAGTCATCTTTAGCTCATAATACACAATTCTGCTTTAAAATTGGAAAATATATTAATCATATCACTGTAGAAATACCATCAAGTCGATGATAGCCGCTCTCTTGTATGTCCAACTCATCAGAAAATGACCAAGGCACGCGCCACACGCATCCCCAAACTTCATCACCTTTTGATTGTTCCACTGATGCTACGGCTCCCATCCATCTCAGCCCATGATCATAAAATTCCAATCGATAATTATACAGTAAGCCTGTGGTGACGTATTTGGCAGCTTTGATCTGTATAATAAAGTCGTTACAACAATGATTTCAAAAAATATCGCAAAAACCCGTAGTTAGATAGATGTAGAAGCAGAAATTATCTCCTACCTGTAAACGCATCCGTTCATCTAATAAGTTGCTGCCGTAAGCGAAATAATAAAAGAAATTGTCGAAATCACTGGCTTCCTGTGATACCATCTACTAAAAATAAAAAAAGAACCAGCTCCAGAATATCACTTCATAGCGCGGATCCGTTACTTGAAAAAAGGACAATTAAGAATTTCGAGAAATAACCACTAATCAAATTAAACTGGTATCCCTTAAAACTTTCCTGGATTTCGTTACACGAGTCCACGTAGTATTTGGTTTTTGAAAATACTGCATGCAACAAGGATAATGGCTCCAAAGGAATACTGAAGGTTCATTTTACTGAAAAAGGTATGAAAAGTGTAAAGCAAAAGAAAATTTCAACTGCCGCTGCGATACCTGTAACAAAAGAATGACACTCCTTTCCTTTATTTAGATTGCAATACACATTATACGAAAACCAACCAGAAATTGTAGTGATAATAAAGCGGTGAATTAAAATTTATCGGAAAACAATAAACTGCATGTTCAATCATGATCCTCCGATGGCTTTGTATGTAAAATTAATTCGACTATTGCATCATGGAAAACGCACAGGAGGTTGTGAAAAGAGAATTACAAATACCGTAAATAAAACTTTATGATAGACAGTTATAGCTCCAGGACTGGCCATAAAATAAATTGTGAATGTATAAAAATACGGACAAAAACACGAATTCAACAAGTAAGACTTCGATATTGAAGTCAGTTCCAACAATATTTTTGCTGTTTATTCGTTTCATATGCTAATTTTTTGCAGGCTTTCCAAAAATATTTAAACCTGCAGAAACTATGAAAACTAAACTCTAAACGAGCAAAAGACTTATAAAAGTCTTACACCAATATACTGTACGATGACTACTCAGCACATATTTCTCCTTTTTAAAATATCCAATGCAATCAATTCCTCCTTCAAAAATTAAAAAAAAACCCCCTCAAACATTACCATTCTTCTATTCCAAGCACATTTAAGGAAAAATTCATGAGATCAGTAACATTCTAAACCTTTTGAAACCATTTCTGAACATTGCAAGACTATCCTAATTTAACAACCTGCTACCAATGGAATAAAATAAATGCCAACAATCAAGTAATCGGCGTAAAAATCAAAGGTATCGACTGGAAGAAAGAAATGCACCAAAAGTTGTTGATAAATCACTGCCCTGCTTGTATGACACTTTGACCTTGCATTATTTGAGATTGGGTAACTGAAAAAAATTATAAATCATTTCTCGCGCATTATTTCTTGCATATGCAAACTACTCAATCAAAACTTTCAAAAACACTACCAATGTACTCAGTGAAAAAAAATTTCACATATTTATACTTATATAATTATGTTTTTAGCAGACTGTTAAACTCAGTTCAACATCTTCAGCTACTATTGAATGTTCTACTCCTAGGAATGGAAACATGCAATATCAGAACATATTTGGGAAAATCAAAGTGCCAAAAACAGTTTCACATTTGCAATATCGTTACATGATTAGTTCCAAGAATGTAGCAAGATAGAGATCTTAAATTAGTGAATACATATTAATAACAAAAGGTGGTTGAACAGAAGTAACTAATCCAGTTGGAGTGATCAGTGATTCATCGTACTTTTAATGAACCGTCAGTTAATTTACGATATTTAAACTTACGTATTCGAAAAATGTCGCGATTGACATCTTGCGTATGAACCATCTGCGCAGCAATAGACATGGGTGATTCAGCAGTTGATGCTCCAGGACTGGCTGTATTTGCATGAGTGCCACAATAACTACCAGCAAAACCATTGATCATGTTGTGCACCGTATAATCCATCTGACCTGTCGTTAAATTCGACAGCAATCCTAAATTGAACGAACATACTTTTGATTTCGTTATAACAAATTTTCGAGATATAATACTGTGCTCAAATCCAAAAATTTGGCTGAAAATTTTCCGACAGTGAATAAAAAGATAACTCAAAAACTCTTAATCAAAGTACTGCTTCGAAAAGATGACAAATCTCAAGCATAAATATTTTCGAAAATTAATGAAAATTAAGGTAATGTATTTCTGAAGAAAAAGTACTATTAAAGCTATTTACCACACTTGTTACCTACTGCAAAATTTGTTTGAACATTTGGAGGTGTCTTCCATGCAAATAAAAAACTTGCATTTTTCACAGAAACAAGTTCCCAGAAATAAATGAAAAGTCGATATGTTTAGCAGTTTAGAACTCACCGGCATTCTGTAACAAAGCGTCAGATGGAGATTCATTAGCGCAACCAGCAGGAGGAAGCACCGCTGAGCCTGTATATCGAAACAAAGGATTTTTCAAATCTAACGTATTACTAACTCGAGTTTGTCCCAATTCTGCCCATATTTCAACATCATAGCTCTGCCTGGAACATAACATCAGTTAATCGAAAGAAAACATATAGTCGTAGGATTTCCATAAGGCCCTAACCCAATTTCTTTCTAATCGTATTTTATCTCATAATCCATTCGACTTCACCTTTGCATGAAATACTTCCCTGTTGGTAACAAGGAGAATAAAATAATATTTTGATTAAATGCTTCAAATTATCACAAATTTTCACAGCATGATTACCTCTCATTAGCAAGCATTTTGATGGCACCTCGAACAATCTGGCCAGCATAAACCATTAAAGGTCTGTCAAAAAGACATCGAACCTGATACCAATGCGTTAAAGGTTCTGTAGGTGCAGTAGATAACCAAACCGTTTCTCTAAAAATATTACACTGGAAATATAGTGAAAGACAATTACTTCTTTTCAGTACTCCGTTTTAAATCAACACCTGCAAATACTGAAGTCCTAAAAAATAAAAAAATGGAAAAAAATAAAACCCCACTAATTTACTAGACACAACTTATTATAAGAGAATTAAAAATGACAAAGCAAGAAAATATAGTGAGGTTCCGAATTATATTAGGTTTCACCTGCCGATTTAATCAGTGCCATGATAAAATGAAACTCACGTTGAGCCAATAAAAGCAACATCGAACCAAGATGCGATCCCATGCACATGCCCAGCTTTTGTAACTTGCAATTCAAACGGCACAAGAATTTTATGCAGCAGTGACTCGGGATCCTTTTCGAAATCTATGGTCCATTTAACACTTCCCGACATCAGACAGTTCACGTGCCATGTATCCTGAAAGAATCAAATTCAACAAAACATAGGTAAGAAGAAACTAAAAAATACCAAACAACCACTACGTTGATATCCTTCTCGGAAGGAGAAACTTTTTAATGAAATATACAACATTTTCTAAAAAAGAAATATAGTGGACCGATTTCAGGACAAATCAGACAAGATTTTTGATTACTTACCACAACTGGTTGCCTAAATATTTCAGCAAGCGCCTGAGGTCGCAAACTGGATAAATTAACGCCATGAAAACTTTCCTGACACCAAAAATTTGCTTTTGAAGTTTGTTCGATGTAAAGTGCTTCATCGTTGAATAAAGCAATATGTAATTCTCCTCGAGAAGGAAACATTCTACCTAGCAAATGAAGTATAGTAGAAACAACTGAAAGAAAAAAAAGCTAAACATTTAAATTAGTGAAAAGAAAATCATTCTTCGACGGTGACCTCAATGCTTCTGGCAAAAAGGAGAGCAGTTACGCTATAAAATCTTGCCATAGAAAGAAAAGTTAACACTAGGAAACAGTTCTTCCCGAAGTTCATTTCCATGATAACAGAAAATTTGATTCTTATGAGAAAAAAGAATGATAAAAGATTCAGACTTAGTAACTGTTTCCATAAATTCTTCATTGTGAGATGAAATAATCAGTTTAAATTCATTGTGAGATGAAATAATCAGTTTAAATGCAGATGGCTAATACTTGCAAGGATGTACTGCATCGAACTATTTAAATATTTTCTGAGTAATTATATTTCTGTCTAGCATATAAAAAGGTAATATAAGGAATTGGAATATTTGAAATGTACCTTCTGGCTTAAGGAATTTTCTTGCATGTATATAACTTTCAAGCATTCGTTCGTTTACAAGCATATATCCCATTGGTTCTGATATAATGATATCTACAGGTTCCGGTAATATGATGTCTTCTACCCGTCCAGCAATAATTGTTATCTTATCAAGTAGATTATTATTTCGAACAAGTTCCTGAAAATTCACAATTTTTTGTGTCAAACTATCCGATGTTTTTGTTATTTTCCAATGTTTTTATTTACTTACTGCTAATTATATATGCACAAAAAAATTTTAGAGAACTAACTTCACAATGTATTGCCATCGAACTTGCTTCTACAGCATAGACATGACGGGCTCCAGACTGTATTGCAAAAAATGAAAGAATGCCACTTCCTGCTCCAACATCTAACACCACCTTCAAAGAGTTCATCACATAAAAAGAAACTGTAAGAAAAATATTACCTACTTATATGCAATCAAAAAAACAAATCTTAACTTACTTTGTCGAGAAAATCTTTTGCATTTATGTGTATGGCTCGTTGATACGTTGACGTCCGTACATAATCTTGCATCATGTTCTGTTGTTGCGACAAATATCTGCAAAGTGTGCTTTCTTAGTTTCCTAAACCAAAAATCTATCGTCTGTCTTTTCAATTTCTCCTATATTTTCAGTGTCTCAGCAGAACATGAATGCTGCAGTCTTACCATTACGACGAAATTTTAAATCTCAAAACGCTTTCACAAAAAAAAGTAATTTCAACTTTTCGTAACCAAAAATAAAATATATCGATTTGCACTCTGAAAAAAATACCCGTAGAACTGGAAATATTGCGTAGCTGATGCATGTTCAGTTCGGGCATCAAATACTGATATCTTTTCTGTATCGTTTATCGGTGACGATGGTCGTGAAGATTTCAGCGACTGACACATTTTAAAAGCCGTCAAAAATTCAGATGCTTCTAAAACTTTCTGGTAGTGTATTGAAGATCAGTACTATGTTATAATTGATTCTTAGCCTATTAATTTATCTGTCGCAAAAAAAAAGGAGAAATAAAAAAAAAAACAAAAACATGACCAACAATACAACTACAACTACAAATAATTCAAAGAGAATCAATATATGGTGAGCAGTGAACTTATCTGGAAACAGTGAAATAAATAGTTTTTCATAACAAATGACTTAGCTGTAGTGGATATAAACATACCTTTCGTATTTCTAAAATACAAAATCTTTGTACTTCCGATTTTCATGTCATTTTCTCGATCCAGGAAACCTAACATCATGTTGCCTAACCGGAATACATTTAGCATCGAAATAGGCCACCTCCATAACTCAACCTCTTCCTCATCTGAAATCCAACTGAGATAAATTCCAAATTTTTGAATGTTATCAATTATTTGCAACTTTCTATAATGTTTGTTTAAACCTTAAAGAATTCATCAGTAAGAAAACTTTACCAATAATAAAAACAGAATAATTGTCAGCTGTGATGCCAACCGCAACAGAGGATGTATTCTGACGGCTTGTTACAGCGGTACCATCTTCTTCCAGGTCTACGAAACGAGCACGACCGAATATCCGCACAGCCATAACTCTTCTTGATTATAATCTTTAAAATACCAAACTAGAATTAAAATATGAATGACAGTATAAAAGAATCAAGTGGAAATGTGTTTAATTTCAAAAACTGACGCAAATTTTTAAAAAAATATGGTTTAAATAAAATGATTTAAATAGAAATTAAGTATTTGCTACGAGAAAATAAACATAAACTCGATTTCAACTCATCAGTTTTAGCAGAATTTTATCAAAATAAGCCCATCTGTATCTACTCCTGTATGAATCCCTCTCTACAGAATTTTTACTACAAATCACAGAATACCTCATCCTCTGTACCTGATACTCAAATCTCCTTAAGTCGAGTCGTGCCATATTACGTTTAGATAAAATACGGTACAGTTTGTGAGCGTTGCGAACAAAATGCAACAACACTGTACCAAAGAAATTCTCTGTTCCTAAGTAGCACGATGAATAGGTATCACATGTATATTCCTCTCTGTTTTCGAAAAGATTCATCAATTTGTCAAATTTTCTTTCTATAAAATTTGAATATTTGAAATCAATAAAGAAACTATGGGATTAAAATTACTGCGAAATGTTAAATAAGGATTGAAAGAATTGAATTAAAAAGAATTACAAAATATTAAATAGCTAATCACAAAGTATTAAATAATTAGTGATATTCATGATCAGTAATCTAATTTTGAATGTGATTACACATTACCATGGTACTTATGAAGTTAAAAAATGATAAGAATCGAACTGCTTAATATGCAAACAATCAAACATATTATGATTATTTTTTATTGTTATTTTTACTATTACTGATTCATCATCCCACTTTCCTTATTTAGAGATTCTGTTTTTATCATTGTATTCATCATTGGAATCATTCTCATCGTCTTCTTCTTCTTCTCCTTCTTCTTCTTCTTCTGAAGTGCCTATAATTCATCACAAAGAGCTATCAACAAGCGAAGTCTTAATTATATCCAAAAAAACTGCGACATTATAGAAATAATAGAAAATCAGATAATATGTTGCTCCATAGATTTCTTCAAGAGTAATACAATTATAAAATTTGTTTTCCCCAACAACCTTCTCTTGTCTTTCCATTTTGTTTCATTCTTCTCTTTCTACAACGACCCACGCTGCTCTATTTCCTCAATTTTTCAACTTTATATAGGCAGGAAGATTAGGTCAAAAAGACCGATGCCACGTAGTTTTGATAGCAGGGACAATTTTTTTGAGCAGTTACCCGAAATTGAAATAAAGGACTTAACCTGTAGGCTAAAACTCACCTGATGTTTTAGGTGTCGTCGGAGATGGTTGGAAAAATGACAGAAACCATTCGCCAGATTTTTGAATTTCTGAAATATTAAATTCCTTGCAATTGTTTCATATTCATTAAGTACGAGTAAATTTTGTACTAAATTTAGATTTACTGCGGAAAAAGTTTGAAAGAAATGCACTAAAATTTATGTCAAAAATTTCTGACCACTTTTCATCTGTTCTTGATGATTAGAAATTAGAAACCGTAGAAATATACCCGATCTAGCTTGATTCGTCACATCAGTAAGACTTTTTACTGTTTCACCGACCTAAAAAGTTTCCCAACTTTTCAAGTAAATTGAAAGAATATAAGAAATTCCGCAATATTATTCATTACTTTTATGTAATGCAAGGAACACTTTAGTTAAATTCAGATTAAATTAATCAATAATTTTCTTACTACTTGTTTCATCAATTATATTTGTGAAATTACTAATTGTTCATTGATAGAGAAAGATGAAGGAGTTTATAGGCAAGCTTGAAAAGATATCCTTCAGGGAGAAAACGAAGATAATAGAATGAATCGAGCTTAATTATGCTTTCGTCAATGTACAATCAAACTAAATTGTTATGATACAGTAGATTAGAAAAATTTTGGTAATGTAGATTTTCGCACTTCAATGCTTGATAGATGCAATTATAAGCGTCTTTTATAGACTTATCAGAAACTGTTATCAGAGGCTTAATATCGTTTAACACATATTAACTTTAGTATAAAATGCAGGCATAGAAGACATTTCTTGATGCATTCATCTAACCAACACATAGAGAAATGCATTGCATGCTTGCAAAAACCGACTTCCGAGAAGTTTTAGATATTCTAAATCCAAAACCTACTTCAAAAAATTTCTGATTTCTCTTGAATAGAAAATTCAAATGTTATAAAAGTCAAAACTATACTAGGCTCGGAGCTGTGCTCATCAATTTATCTTACATTAGCTGCTCCTAGAAATGATGAAGTGATATGTGCGATGCGCTAAAAAATGTTTTATATGAAGAAGGATGAAGGAGTTCATAAGAAATAAGCGTTTCCTGCATAAAACCATGTGGACGTACATTTTGTACCAGTTTAGTCGCTTGAGCAGCACTTTGAAGAACAGTCTCCGAGAGTTCGAGAGTAGTATTGCTCACTGCTGTCAAACTGTCTCTCACCATTTCCGTTCCTCAATTTCGTATTTATATAAGCCTTATCAAGATATTTACCATATTTATATAGGCCTTATCAAGATATTTACATTCCAGAAGTTTTTGAAGGAAGCAATAATTGAAGTTTGCATTTTGCATACAAAAAAATCAAGTATGATACCTTTAGAAGCAGCTTCAATAGTTCCTTCTGCAATTTGTAATCCTTTGGAAGCAACATCCTGCGTCATCATTGCACCGATCGCTATTCCAACTCCCGCAAGTTCCTTACCACGGTTGGTGACATCTAATGTCATTTTTGCAGCATCAGACGCCATTTTTGTGCCAATAGCTGCACTTCGTTCTGCAAGTTCTTTACCACGGACTGCAGCGTCTAATGTCATTTTTGCAGCATCAGTCGTCATTTTTGTGCCAATAGCTGCACTCCGTTCTGCAAGTTCTTTACCACGGACTGCAGCGTCTAATGTCATTTTTGCAGCGTCAGATGTCATTTGTGCGCCAATAGCTGCACTCCGTTCTGCAAGTTCTTTACCACGGACTGCAGCGTCTAATGTCATTTTTGCAGCATCAGATGTCATTTGTGCACCAACGGAAGCACCAATCTCGGCCAATTCTTTACCACGGACTGCAGCGTCTAATGTCATTTTTGCAGCATCAGTCGTCATTTTTGTGCCAATAGCTGCACTCCGTTCTGCAAGTTCTTTACCACGGACTGCTGCGTCCAATGTCATTTTTGCAGCATCGGAGGTCATTTGTGTAGCGATAGTTGCACTCCGTTCTGCAAGTTCTTTTCCACGAACTGCAGCGTCTAGTGTGATCTTTGCAGCATCAGATGTCATTTGTGCACCAACGGAAGCACCAATCTCGGCCAATTCTTTACCACGTGCAGCAGTTTGATAAGTTAGCATAGCGCCACGATATGCCATATCTTTGGAATAACGATAAGTATGACCAACAGCAGCTTGCATGTATTCAAAATTTTCACGGGCAACTGAAATAGTATAGTACTGAAATAAATATGAGAAATTTGCTTTTCATAGAAAAGAAATAAAATTTTTTTGGATTCGGCAAAATATTTTTAGCCAATTGTTTGTTTTAATGAGCTACCTAGAATTCCTTCGGTAGCTAATTTATAGACGTCAATTAATCCTTTGCTGATCTGATCGGCATAGAAGCTAGCATCGGTCATTAAATCAGTCAGATAGTTTGATTTTTTAGCAATAAGTGCATCAAGAAGTTGTGTTTTTGCAGAGTCTCGATCTTTTAGAAATGCATCCAATTCCTTTTTATCATCGTAAAATTCATGTGCGCGACGCAAAATTTTATCAAGTGCCGTATCAAGCGTTGCAAGAACCTGTTGCAAAATTTTAATTGATCATTCGTTTATATTTTTAACCATTTTTCAGCGTGTTAATAAACAAATTTCAATAATTTTTCAAGATAAATAACTGAGAGCTAAAATCATAAAAATTATTTATTAGTTTTTAGGCTAATGCATTAGCATGCAGTAAACGATATTGATACACAATGCAAATCTTTGCTCGCTCACCAAACAGGTATTTTTAAGTTCATCATAAAAATAAAATGGGTAAAATAATCAGTTCATTTCGTTCTTTCTGCCGCTATTTGCGGTAGTAATTTGCGAAAACCTTTTCACTTAATGGTATTTTTCGACTGAAATAATCTCGTAAAATGGTGGCTTCTTCCGGCGTGAGTACTTTGCCAAGGACATTATTGGATGTTAGCGCTTCTACTATTTTTTTTGCAATCTCGGGTACTACAACCTGCATGAATAAGTGATATGAACATGATTTTTTTCCTTTCAAGAAAAAAGTAATAAATGCTGAATGAAACATCACTGGACTAAAGTTATTAACTGCATGAATTAATTTTCCTTATGAAGCCTACCTACATCAATATTTTCTCACAAAAGCACAATTTTTATTGAAATGCCAGTTTATGCTAATTCACGGCTGAATGAAAACTTATTCACTGATGACAAACTTGAAATAGCAGATACTTCAAATTATAATAAAATTAACTTCAAAGTGATTAAACTATGAAATGAATAAGAGACCTCTTTTTCTTCTTTAAATTGATCTTGTTCTGTTGATGATTGATCCTTCTTTTCGATTTCAACTAACTTTTTGGCAATATCTTCTCCTGTAATTCCTTATAGTCATAAGTAATAAATGATACATTTGAGCACGATCTCTTAGAATGAGCAATGAAAAGCGGTCACAATTAACTAAGTAAAATACAATCCATAATCAAATTGAATATGTTTACGAGTATTTGACCTATGACATCTTTATTCACTTTGCTGGATCCTTGTATTAAGTCAGTAGCCAATGATTGCAAGAGATTGGTATCCAAGATAATTTCATTGTCCAACTTTTCATATAGTGACTGATCTTTCTTCGTCATTTCAATTGGTTTTGACATCAAATTGGTGTCCAATGTACTTTGTCCTTGTTCTTCTGAATTATAATTACTAACAATAATAAATGTTAAAAATTTAAAAGCAATGACGTTTAGCAAGATATTTATAGGGCAAACAATTTCCAAGAATTCATTTTCATTAGTTCTTCTAAATTCTTTAAATCACGACCTTCCAAAAACGCCCAAAACATACAGAGTAGTGACTTACTTGGCGAAATCTGTGTTGGTGATGATTCCGCTGTAACAAATGGCTGAAAATCAGTAATATTTCTTTTTAATTCTAATTTAATGAATTGTCTCAAATTTAGTTTTGTGAAATTTATAAGTGTTCAACATGATTATCGCGCCTTCGTTGAAATGTATTATCCCTCTATATTATCGGTTTTTTCTGGAGTGAAGCAAGAACACACAGATGTTGTACACTTTCATATGCGGTTTTTTTTTTTAATTTCGTTTTGAATTTTCAAAAGAGCTTAGGTTAATTACTAAGAAGCAAACCATATATGACCTGAAGAAGTGGATTGCAAAATTTATATATTTTCTCAGAAATCCAGGAAGGAAGCTAACACTTTATTTTCACTTTCTCTCCTTAAGAATGTTAAAAGAGTAAAATCACTTGATCGATCAGTTTAAAAAATTGAAAGGAATTTACCAAATAAAAATCGAGAACTTATTTAAACTAAACTTTGACTTTTCCGGCTTTAATTCGCGTTTCTCTGAAGTTTCCACTGCTTTTTCTTTTCCTTTTCCATTTTTTTGCACTGTAAACTCCTTCTTCCAATTTCCCTCTTCGGTTTTTTTCATCTCATATTCCACTTGCTTCTTTTTTTCCATATCCTCTATAGTTTCTTTTTTATGATTTCGTGATACTTCCAACTTTCCACTATCTTTTTTTTTCTCCTTTCGTTTCTTTTTTTCGATATGCTTCTGTTTCTTTTTTTCAGCTGTACCTTCTTTAACTTTTCTTTTTAGCATCTTTGGTTGAGTTCCGGTGCTTTTTATTTGATCAGTTTTGAATCCTTCTGATGAAATCGTTTCAGAACTTTTTCTTTTTGAATCCCTCTTTTTTACTGGTGGCATTGATGATAGAGCATGTGCTTCTGACTTTGAAGAGATTGATTTGCTTTGAGTGACTTCGCTTATTTTACTTGAACTCTTTGAGTGATTCAGTCGTGAGATACGTACATTTTTATTTGCTGATGCTTGTTCATCGCTTATTTTACTTGAACTCTTTGAGTGATTCAGTCGTGAGATACGTACATTTTTATTTGCTGATGCTTGTTCATCTTTCGATCGTAATAACGGACTTTTCTTCGGAAGCTTTCCTTTCTTCCTGTAGTGTATAACAATAATTGTTATGACATGATGACACATTATTAGTCAAAACTACCAGCACGGTTCTATTTATACAATAATTAAGAACCACTGTTTCGGCATCAATAATTTGTTATCTATAGATTTGACTGGCTAGTATATAATATAACCTTTTTGGAGTCTTGAAGCTTTTGAGATAATGGTAGAACTATTGCAAAAATTAGGTATCTACAAAGAAAAAAATATACGACGAAAAGTTTTCATGTATGATCGGAAAATTGAGAAACAGTATTAATTGTTTTTCAGTTTATCTTTGGCAAATTGTTTGACAATTTTTGAATAAAATCATATAATTGGGAAATGCTGTAAATCAAAAATGGAAAAAACAGTCAGCCCACATTTTCGCTTTAAACAAAGATAGGTCACAAGAGAATGAACTTAGTCATCCACAACTTGTTAGGATATTCAACTAATAAACAAATAAATTTTGGACTTGATAACATATATGTAGAATATTTGTTGTTATTAACCTCTTCTGTGGTGGTCCTTCATCTATCTGAAAAAATTATGGTCAAGATATTCAAACTGAAAATTATCAGAACTTTATGTCAATTTTAAGAAATTAGCAAACAGAAACGGATTTTACAAACTTTAAAGGCTTATTTCGAAAATTAGTTATCAAAAAGCTGAACATTCAAAACACTAACAGAGACTAAACTGGGTTTTTCTTCTATCGAAAACAGCCTGAAAACGACATGAACAATAGTCATAAATTAAGGGATAGATTGTAAGTTATGTATTGAAATATTTCTCTTCTTAAACGGTGCGATTTTCCGCAATTTAGCATGCAGTTGAGAAAGCTAATATGCTCTGCTATGTATGTTCTATTATGTACAAAATCTCGCCATTGTCATATGTTTGATGTGTCATATACCAAACATTTCTGGGGGAAAAGGTTAAATGCAATGAATCCTTTGTGGTTAAAATTATACTTCAGTACATGAAATTCGACTTTACAACACAATTCATTGTGCGATTTGTTTTTAGAACCAATTTTCGGCATCAATTTCTCTGAACAACAAAATTGTTGAGAATGCGTTATTCAAAGGTATGGAAACGTTAGATACAGCAAAACTAGATGAGCTGATGAGAGCATAGCCGACTTTTACAAACTTTAGAGGCGTTTTTTTCTTAATTTTATTTTCTTCAGAAAACTAGACCCTTTATCGCCATCAACGGTTATCGGATTGATGTCCTCATCAACCTTTTCGAACACTTCCTCTACATCATGGGCATCTCGTGAAGAAACAGCACTGAAATTAAATACGTTATTCAAAGGTACGGAAACGTTAGAATTTTGTTAAATTCATAGAATTTAATATCAGCAAAGTATTTCTGTTCTACGGACAGTGATATGATCACTCGTGGAAATATGTCTAGCAATCAAATCATTTCTTTGATTTGCTCTTTATTTAGAAAAATGTTCAAATCATAGATTCAAAACTTAGATTAATCCAGAAACTTCAAATTTCAGAACATTCCAAAAAGCATACATTTGAGGTGTGGTACTAGCACTGATTCTTATTCGTGTTTGACCACTGAAATTAGTCAGAAAAGATCATCTGATTTTGCAGCATTAATAAGGTTGCATTTTTTATTTTCTAATATTCTGCATCATTTCCTTTTTAGATAAATCAAAAAAATAGATCATGATCTAATTATCGACAACAATAATGCGAATAATCTATGAGACATCATAATGGATATGTTGCATACAAAATTTTCAGTAATTAAACATTGTGCAAGAATTGAAGAAATCTAATTTTGTTAAATTCATACGTTATGGCTGCAAATTTATTTTGTCTTCTTTTAAAACGATTTCGTAATTTTTGCAATTCATTTTCAGTCAAACCTCTCCTTTCTTCTGAAATATCTTTTTCCGAAAAAAAATTAGCTTATAAAATTTAAACGTAATTATGAAAATTATTTTGCTGTTCCGTACTGCTTTACTCTGTGTTAAATGAACGAAACATAAAAGATTTCGCTTAGTTAACTTTATCTCTTCTCGTGTAACAAAACAAAACTTGAAAATCTTTATATCCTCGTTGTGTACTTATTTAACGAAATATCAATGAATATAATTCAATCCTCACATCACATTCGCAAATCATTGGAATTGAAATAAATAAATTAAATTACCTGACATTATCGATAAATGAACTGCTCAACACGAGTGCAAAAGAACCTTTAGTGCTTAACTTTAGTGTTTATTATGAATTTTGATAGAAATGCAAATTTTGAAACATTTTTCTGCATAATTTTCTTCAGCAAATGAAAGTAGCGATGAAACGCATAATCAATTGTGGAAGTAACAAATAATATAGTGGACGTGCATATCAAATATAATTAAAAAGTAATTAGGTTGCACGTACATTAAGTAAATCAATGTAACAAATGCCATAATTTTGGTAAGGTATGCATTTTGAGGAAATTTGCAATTCATAACTTGTGATATTATTTCATTGCATAGCGTCCCTGAAAAAGATGCGCTCATAAAGTAATCTCCAATGATGAAAGGATTGGATTGGATTGAATATGTATTCGGAATAGTAGGCGTACGTCTGTCTGTCCACGTAGAGAATTTAACTTGGTAGTGATTCTGTTTGCCATAGTTTCTGAACTATTTGTCTTTCTATATTATATAGATGTTTTGTTCCTCTTTACAATCTATAACGTTTTCTTTTGTCTTCGTCAAATTAAATTGATTAATTTACGCATACTACGTGGAAGTCATCTTTGACACTCAAAAGAACGAATATTTAATATGCAGGGAATATCAGTATTCGAGAATTGATACTTTCTGTGCTACTTAATGTTCTTTGTTCACTATTTCACTACTTCTCTTCAACAGGTTTCATCCCAAAATACCTCTGATTATTATTGTGCGATATGTAGTTCTATAGTGATTTATTTCCTTTACGTTTCCACTATTTCCTTTACGTCATATTCAGTCATTCTGATTTATCTGCAAATTTGCTCATATATACAGAATTGTCACTCTCTATAGCTACTGTTTTTAAATACGTTTCATTTTTTTGAGATTTAAACCATTTTTATTGGTCAAAGGTAAATACAATTAGCTTAAGCATAAATTTCATCCACTACATACAGTTTTTCGTCTTCCTTTTGTTACAATGATCGTGTTTGATGTTTGAAGTTGTAAAGAAAAATGCAATTTTGTTGCAGCAATGGGTGCCGATGAACCACGATTTCGTGTGCTACATGTTAGCAACATTTCGGTGACAGCAACACGTGAACAAATATATCAACTTTTCGCTTTTATTGGACGGATTGACGAATTTAAGGTTGGATATAACATTACAT
Source organism: Mansonella perstans (assembly GCA_037074765.1). Classification (NCBI taxonomy): domain Eukaryota; kingdom Metazoa; phylum Nematoda; class Chromadorea; order Rhabditida; family Onchocercidae; genus Mansonella; species Mansonella perstans. The sequence goes on from JBAMDO010000567.1 coordinate 232,088, forward strand.
TTACAGAATTAAATAATTATATGTTCGAATTTGATATCTACAGGAGTAATTATTTATTCTAGATGCTGTATTGCTACATATGTTCATAGCCTCTGTTTTCATTTTATAATGTGATCTCATTTTTATCTGATGCCAGGGTCTAACTTCGAGCGAGAGGATAAGGAAAATGGTGGAGACGAAAAGTGCTTCATTGTTTTATGTATATAAATTTTTGATATCAGATAAGAAGGAATTTATCGTGGAGAGTAAAACTCTTCATTGCTTGTTCAATAATAATACTATTCGTTCAGATTTATCCTTCTGATAATCATCCACAATTATCGACATTTACTCAGAAATTTGCGTACGTTAAATTTGAAGATCAGAAATCAGTAGAAGTGGCGCAGCATCTGACGAACACTGTCTTTATCGATCGTGCTCTTGTTTGCATTCCATCTATATCAGGTTCAGTGGTTTTTAATTTCTGTCAAAATCTGTAGATTTTTAATTATTTATTACTTCCTTATGATTCGGCAATCAACGAATTATTGCGTTGTATGCGATTTCCATGTTTAACCAACTGTAAATATTAACCTTCAGTTCGTGTTCTCTCCATAATGATTCATTTATTTGAATATGCGATGTTTAATTTGTTGGTCCATCCGCGGATCCTTACGCTAATGGTAGTTCTCAAATGGTGAAACGAAATTTAATACAATAAAAATATATTTGTAGATACAATACCAGATGAAGACACAGCATTGAAAACAGGTGGTCCAGCGTGGCCAGGACAACGTCAATTACCACCGAATGTTATCAATCAAGTCAAGGATTTGGGAGACGGGCAGCAAATGGTTATTTTGTTTTTGATTACGTCAAATTATAAAATTTAAATTACTTTCTTTAGGCAGCGGCTGACCGAAGCAGGAAAAGAGAGGGTGAACGTGAAACATTTGAGGATAACTTTGTTAGTTCACCTGCATTATAAATTTATGGCATTGATGTTAGGTTTAAACGAAACAGACCTTAAGTATAATATGTGTTTCATTTGTTTCAGCTTTGTCGATTACAGATCGCCGTTGAAACGCTTATTGCTGTTTGTCGCTTAAGATTTCTGATTTAGTTATCAATTAAGACACTAGTGGGTCTGTTTTACCAAGTGATGATACATAGATAGTGAAATGTTTTGAGATTTAAATTAAAATTGGTGAATTGGACTATTTGTAATTCATCAAGAGCCTTTGTTGTGATAATTTGTGAACTCATCTGTTTTGTATTCTTAGGTGTTAGTGTCTATACTCTTATCCGTCCCATAACATGCGTTTCCGTTGATTTGAGAGAAGCTCTAAATTTTTGAAGGTTCGAAAAAGTCCAGAGTAGCGCAGAAACGTGCTTTGCTCGATGGAATTCTTTTGCCGTTCTTTCTGGAGTCAAGTTTATGGAGATTGCTTTGACAAAAAAATTCAGCAGCAACTGTCCTATATCTTTATTTAAATTTTTATTTCAGTAACTTGGTATAGAGTGATTGAATTGTGAAATCATGCACATCCACATATACAAATACAGATTGTGCAATACCGAAGTCGGAATTTGGTGGGTCCTCCGCGGCATCTCAGCGCCAAGACGGCCCTTGTTCTGAGCACACATGTGTCTATATTTTTAGTTTTACATGAAAAAAATCAAGTTTAACCCACAGCTCATAACATTCTTCTACTTCAAACAGCTGTTTTTATTGATTGGCATAGTGTACTTTGTGTTAAATGTACACATGAAAAATGAAAATTTTTGCCTAATGAGTTCGAAAAAAACAATTGTTTGAGTTATACTGTTACGAGCTGGTGGAATTCAGAAGACATAGTGTCCAACCTTACCTGACAGTTTTATTAAATTGGCATGCTATTTTTCAGTTGCTTACAGTGGACCCGACATTGGCGGCACTTGGTTTACCACCGTATCCGACACTGAGTGCGAATACAGAAGCATCGAAAGTAGAAGAAATCCGTCGTACAGTGTATGTTGGGAATATACCGAAAGACTGTGCTGGTGAGGAAGTGATGAAGTTTTTCAACGATAGCATTGGTGAAGTAAGTACATTTTCAATAGTACTAATTTTGCAGGAAATTTAATAGTTGCTTTAAGCAATTTTATTTAACTTGAAAACATGGTGATAAATGAACCAATGTGCTAAAATCGGAAAATGAAGTCACTTTGCCTTAGAATCATTGTCGCAAATTTCATTCATTCATAAAATAGATTACAAAAAATTTTTTAATGGTAAAAAATTGTAATGAGTTTTACTCATTGCATTATCACTGATTTTTCTTAGTCGCTTTATTTTTCCAAACATAGGTAGAATTTATTTCTTTCCATCTCTTTATGACTGCATAGATCACTGCACTGTAGTAAGCAAAATTTATGCAGAATGATAAAAGCCATAGGTAATATATTTTACCTGAAAAGATAAGAGTATGTACTTGTAGACATAGGACCTCCGTGAATGAAATGCTTAGAAAGAGATGGCTATTTATGGAAAATGTACCTCCGCCTATAATGTGAATGATAGCTAAACGCGTCTCTTTGATACCATGTCTGAAATTTTAAGAAAAAATACTTGAAGTTTTGTTAACATTAGGTGGTTGAATTTCATAGTTTCAAGTGATTTTAAAAACAATGGATATATTTACTTAGTTTTCATTTCTATCTTGGTAATAATCGGAGTAAGTAACTTATTATAGTGGCTATGTATAACAGATCTATGGACTTGTATCCTTCTGACAAACAGATGGAAATGTTACCGCTTCATATAAGTTATTTGTTCAGAAAGCTTAATTGAAAGAGACAGTATGAACTTTCTGACTTGAATACAGTGTAGGTAACACGTATCACAAATACAAGCCAAAATAAAGCGCATTTAAAATCCAGTTGATCCTCCCAGTCATCGCTCAGTGGTTGAGGTAATGTCCATTCGGTATAAGGTTTCATTCCACAGGCTTCAAGTTCATACTCTGTTTTGCAAATCTGACAGCGCTAAAAGAATTAGATCGTTCGGTTGTAAAAGAAACTGGAAAGTTATTTTTTTTGCAAGAAAAGTTTTTTCTCAAGAGATAAACAAAAGCTTTGGGGAAACCGAAATTTTCCCTTCCGTTCTAATCGCGCACTCAACAGGAAGTCATCATTTGAACAAGCAGTGACATAGCACAGTTAAAAGTGAAAAATGATAACATAGCTTCCATTCCATTCTCATGTCAAGTGTTGACCACGAAATGCTGAGAAACTAATAGCTTATTCATTTGAACATAACAAATTATTACATTTTGAGGATTTTTTTTCGCATTCTTTTTTTCTTTGATTTTGCGAAGTCAGGCGAATTAGTAGCTTAAATTGTAACCTACTCGTGTATGCATCACATCAAACCAGTGTTGCAAACAGTGTGTATGTACAAATTGTAGAGAACCACGGCATTCACATGGTGAAATCAAGTTTGATTCGTTGTCTTCTTCCAGGCATATTCTACAATACTTTCGCATAGAAGACATTTGCCTGCAGAAAATTGATCATGTTCATTTTCAATTTATAAAAAAATGTTTAAGATCAGTATATTTTAGCATTTCTGTGTTTTTACATAAAATTTTAAAATTTCCAAAACGATAAACTAAAGCTTTAGAAAAGCCGAAACTTTTCATCCCGCTCTGAGCGTGCACTTAACAAGAAGTCATCATCCGAGCATTTGACAAAGGATGTAGATTCTTTCCCTTTCTCAGGTTCATATGCCATCTCAGAATGTTGCGAAACCACTACTCTCTGAGTTGAGCGTACTAAATGATTAAAATTTAAGATTAGGTTTTGTAATTTTATATTCTCTGTAATTCGTTGTATGCACAAATTCATTTTTCGTGACGGTTAAATTCTAACGGTTGTTTAGAGACTTGAGAATTCGAAATTTAAATTGTAAGAATAAGCTGAATAAAATACTGCAAATGAAGATTTTTATTTCATCTAGTGTTCTGTAGCAATAAGGTAAATTGTCAGATTTTTAAATTCCTAGCTATGTGCAGAAAAGGATATGTTATTACATATGCATAGTCGCTTGATTTTTAAAGTACTGTGAAAATAAACGAAGTGGTAGGTCTATGATTTTCTAACTATCCAGAAAATACTTCGGCGAAGTGAGTGGTTTACAGAAACGTTAATAATCTGATAAAATACCGGTTTCGAAAAAATTTCCACTTTGCCCGTTTTATGATAAGTGCAACCTTTTGCTGTTTTTAATAACGAAATTATTCACGAAGGCTTAAAGTCGTATGGTTTAAAGTAATTACTTTCTAGATGTGCTTCTTCGGTTGTAGGAGATTCGATTTTGTACAGTTTGAGTGTTTTTGTTTCATTGAATCTTAAACTAACAATTCAATTTTAAGGTAATGTATCTCCGAATGACATCCGGCACAGAAAATTTACCTTGTGCATATGCATACATTGAGTTCACCAATCAGCCAACGGTTCCCATTGCATTGCAGAATAATGGCATTGAATTTAAGGGTCGATGTTTACGGTTTGTTCTATCACTGTTATATGTTCGAGTTTTTTATTCTCAATTTTTAAATAAAAAGTGGTCTCATATATTAGACTGTTACGCTTATATTCTGGATTTGGCTCTCGCTTGCGTTATAAGTTCAAGAAGATACTAGAATTTACCATCAAAAAGCTATTCAGCTAAATTCATATTTGAATTGTCTAATCAAGTTTTGAAAGATTGTATTGATTCGTTTTGAAAGAATATATTGGTTTATTTTTCCTTTAATCTCAAAAATTTTGAAGTATTCAAAAAATTTTAGCATACAACATTCACGGGTTGCTATAATCAAACCGGAAAGAAAGACAGCAGACATGGCATTGCAGGAGGTTGAAGAAGCAATTCGAGTCAATCAGAATCCGGATAAAGCTGCTAACGCTCTCAGTAAGCTGAACCAAGGATTGGGTAATTTTTGTTTTCTCCAGCTGTATATTTTTTTAAATTATACTCTTTACTCAAAAAGCACTAGGACGATCTCAAACGATCGCATGATCTCACGATCTGAAAGAGATGGTGAGATGAGATCTCAAAAATCTGGAGAGTTTTGAAATCTCATCGGAGAAATCACATCAATCTTTGAAATAAACGATCTCAAAAGCACTAGGAATTTTCTTAAGTAGTGTTTTTACCACTGGAGAGTATTCATCTCTGATTGGCATATATAAACTTTTATCTTTTGTTCTGCTAGCTAAGATCAGTGAGAGGAAATAGAAGAAGACAGACAGTTTTACCAGATGAATTATTTTAGGAATGGACCGAAGTTACTCACCTTTACGACGATCTGGGTCTCCACGACGTCATCGAAGTCGCAGCTCAAGCAAGCGTCGACGCTCTCGATCACGGTCAAAGTATGTTTAAAGTGGCAGTTGAGATTTTCATCATCAATTGTTGCATTTTTAATTACTAATTTGTGTTCATAAAATATGTAGAAGTCGAAAAAGTTATTGTGTCAAACAAAATCATTGTTTATTTAGATCACGCCGTCGACATCGCAGCAAATCTAAAGATCGACGATCACACAGCAGATCACGGTATTTTTCCTTTGCTTTTTTTGAAAACTGATGTAATACAAAGTAATTTATTTTTGTTTCTCATTGTTTTATTTTCTTATTTATTTTATTTATTAATTATTGTTTACGTTTGCACTATTTAGGTTCCATAAATTTCTTAGCATTTCAACTAACAAGAAACTGAGGTAAAACAATGATTTTTTGTTGAATTAACATGATACTAAGACAAATTTTGAAGTTTGGCATCACTAGCTCTAATTCTGTGTTTATTTTAGCGAACATCGTAGACGTTCTCATTCTCGCCATCGAAGACTTTCACGTTCAAAAGATAGAAAGGAGAAAGATAAAGAGAAGGTAAATTTATCATTCAAATTTTCTGAAGTTATTATGCGATTATGAAACATATAAAGCGTCATTATGAAAGGATTTACAGGAACGACGTGACAGGGACAAAGAAAAAGAGAAGAAGGACAGGAAGCGAAGCAGAAGTCGTACACCGCACAAGAAGGATGATAGACGTGAACGTGATAAGGATAAGGTTCGTGCGTTTGTAAAGCTTAGCAAAATCATGCTTTTGCAAAGCGTATTAGAAAGGAATTTTTGCGAAGTCGAAGTGCTTTTAATTCAGTTTTGTTTTCCAGGAGAAAAAAGAAAAAGATCGTGAAAGCAATAGTTGGCGGGATAAGGAAAGGAATAATCGAAGTGAAAAGAGTGATAAGAAAGAAGAAAAAGATCATGATAAGGGAAAGAAAAATTCGCGCAAAGAGAAAGAACGTGAAAGGAGTAGTAGAAAAAGTGATGACAAAAGTGGTTCGGTTAAAGCCGAAGTGAAGCTACAGATTGAACATGTTAGTTTAAGATGAAAATATTTTTGTTAACTCATATTATAAGAATTTTTCAGCCAACTATGCATTCTTATTGTCTGATATAGATCGTCCTCCATATTATTATTACAGTAGTTTTGGAATAAAGATTATATGAAATGTATACTATGAGTAGGAATAGGATTGATCAATTGCATTTGCGTGAGGAGGGTTTTTTTTACGAGTTTTTTTTTGTTGAAGAGATGATTTTAAAGTAGGAAGAAACTTTTTTCTTGCATTAGTTGGGTTTTTTTTAGGGTGAAAGTATGGAAGTAGAACAGGTAGCAGCTTCAGATGAAACGGCCATGAGAGAAAGATTGATGGAGAAAGTTTTGGCGCGTAATGGACCGAAAAAAGAAGAAAGCATGGACATTGAGATAATGGACACTGATAAGGAAAAGTACTATTTTTTTTTTGAAAACTAAATTCAAGAAAACGTGAAACTGACGCTTATCTGGTTTTTTCCAACCAGTTCTGAGGATAATGTGAATATGTGAATGTCAATTTGTCTTTATTTTTTTATTCCTAACCATTTTCTCTACTTATCCAATTATGTGCCTAATAATCTTTTGTCAGGTAACCATTGCTGGTCTTTAACCAGAGCTAACATAACTTTATTTTTCTACTAATTTTCTTTTAGATTTAGCAGACTATAAAGTTAATTTTTGCAAAAGCTTTTAACAGTTTCAGAGATGAACAAGAATCGAAGCGAAGCGGCAGTACTGATGGTGAGTCTCTTCGGAAGAAATCTCGGAAACGCTCGAAATCCTCCAGTTCATCATCTCAATCTGATTAAAACTTATATTTGTTCACTCTTTGTATTACTAGTTAATCTGCAATCCAGGTTGCAGTAATTGTCAAATTCGTTAGCCGTAACACTTACCAAATAAAAAAAGAGAATGTAATAGCGGACTTAGGGTATTATAAAATAGCCTCCTATATATAGTGAGTTTTTTTCAGCGAATACTTTTTTTAAAAAGTTTAAGAAGACTTTTTTGCTTATAATTAATGAAGATATGTCGTAAATGCTACGTATTAATGGTAATTCTTCCACTAAGTGCCGTGCATCACCACACTTAATATGCAATGAATCTTAATACCTCACACTACATCACTTTTCATTAAGTAATTAATAACTTGAATCATAATGAACAAGAGGACAAAAATACATGATTTACTTGTAATGATATCATTATATGCTATAGCTGTTATTTTTGCCCTTCTGATCATAATCCATAATTGTTTCTAATTTCGTTTGTATGTTTATTGAAATATATTTGAAGATTCTTTAAAAATATATTCCATTAATTGTTGGCGTATATTTATTGCGCGTGTGGAGAATTTAGGTGCGGATTGCTATTAATAATAACTCATGGAGTAAAACAATTTAACGATATAATATTATGAAGACTGGCTATTTCAATTTAATTGACACTATCTTAATTGAAACATGTATCCAGTCTTTTTCACTTTGATTATTTTATAATTTGCTTTTGATTGATTTCTTTTTCTATTTATTATATTGAGTAAAATCTTATGCATAATTGCATTATTTTTCAACAATCTTTTGTCGTTAATTTTAGCTTTTCAAATTTGCATGAAAGAATTGCAAATTGCATTACATTTAATTCTTATCAAATTTCATTTTAAATAATTGGAAAAAATCCATCGCATTGAAATGGAAAATTGGAGTGAAATTTTGTTCTTTTCAATTCAGGACTTATAGAATTTATCTTAAAATATGGTTTATAATGTAGATTGTGGCAAAATTTGTTGTTTTTAGCACGACATTTAAATTCCATTCTTCAGTGTTAGAAGGGAAAATAAGGGAACAAATACTTTGATGTATTTTAATACTTTGAAAAAAATACTTTAATATTTTAATGGAACTAAGCCAGATCTTTACTGTATCTTTAAAATCTTAATACTTTGCGAGCTTTTAATGGTTCCAGGACAAAAATTGGTTGGCTGGTGATTCTATTGAAATGAGCTAGCCATAACTATTGTTCATAGGTTGAAGCAAAAAGTCACATTACTACAGTAACCTATCAGACAGAAAGTACCACTGACATATTTCATTTAAACAATTATCTTTTTTTCTTATAAAGGATACACGATCTTTCATAGCTGCAACTTAACGGTTTACTCAGCAATCCAATAAAGTAAAGTATATCCCAGAGGTCAAGTGTCATCCTTTGGAATTTTTGAAATTTCAGCTAATTTAGTATTTAGCTAATGTATTTATTAATGCAATCGTTCCCAACTCTCGTTGGTTTATCACACTACTTTCCGGTAATACACAGTGGGCCGTCGTATATTCACGGTTCGGTGACCTTTTGTAGTGGTAGCCGCATTTCCATAACTATGGGAAAACGTATTAATCGGGCGTTAGATTGAGTGAATTCACGATTTTTCAAGGGAAAAATTCTGGAAATTTTTCCCTTATCTTTACTTTTCATATCCTTAATGTCTCATTAGCATCAATTTTGTGTTTATTTATTAATAATTCTGGATTTTCTCAGATGACATATAATGCAATGAATTTGGAAGAAAAGCAAGCAATGTTCAAAGGTTGTTGTTTTGTAACCCAATTAATGGCACGATCAATAAGTGTTGCTGAACGAGCTGGCAATATTATCAAGGTAAACTGACTGATAAACTTCTATAAACTTATAAACTTATACTAAAAATATAAACTTATACTAAAATAAACTTATACTAATAAACTTATATCTTTAGCATCACTTTATACTAATTTTTAGTATTTATGATTAATTAGCAAATAGTTTGATTTAGGAAAAGGCATTTCATCGCACTAAGCAAACTTAAATCGTAACAATTTGCTCAGTTTTTTTGTTTCTTTTACATTTTATTGTTTTCCTGTTAATTTGTTAATTACAATTTAGTTGTGTTTAACAGAAATTTGGCAATCATTTTGTTGCATTTAACAAAAATCTGACTTGATAAAATCGCAATGAGTTAGCAGTAGTTGGATAAGATTTACTGATAACTCCGATGACAAAATATCATGATTTTTTTGGGTATATTATCAGCAGTTCATCTAGATAGCAATAATAGATACTAGCAGTGATTAAAGAGAATTACCTAATGCAGCAATAAAAACTTTTTATTTTACAGGAATGGACTTTCAGTGGTACCGGTAAACGATATTATAAAGGACCTGTTAGTTTACGAGATTTGTACACGGATGCAGATATTGCTGCAGAGGATTGTATTATTTCATCATTACGCAAACATTTTGGCGAAAATTTGAAAATTATTGGTGAAGAAGTAAGAAATCAGTTTCAGCTTCTTAATTCTTTACTCAATTACTTATTTGAATCAAGATTTTATTGCATTTTCTTGTTTTTTTGTTAAAAAAGGTTTTAAAGGAAAGCGGGAAGCATACACTTTTGAGCAAGAGTTAACCAATTTGTTACATATAACTTTCTTTCTTTCTGACTTTCGAATCAGCTGAATTCAAATTTTGTTTAACAAAATAGATGTTAAAGCATTAAGGAATTGATAGAAAGTTAGCACATCTAAGTTATGTGACTTGTTTATTGCATGATTTTCTGACGTTGTGAGTGAGCTGTTCTGAATACTAGCTGCTTTCTGCGAGCTTTTTAAAGTAAATTATGAAATTTGAAATGAAACGAGGCTATTAGCATTTTAAATTACATCCATTTTCAAACAGTGATCGATATCAGTGATGATATGACAACTATTAAAAAGATGAAAACATTAAGATAAATTTTCTAGATAGTTTGTGTGAACCACTGCCTGTCTTACAGAATGTTCAACCAACAGAAGCGACTGTGGTAGACGATTTTGATTCCAGTGTTTTGATGTATGACAATAAATTAGATGACGAAGTGCGCAAGATAACGTCGGATGATGTTTGTTTTTTCCAAATCATTCTTCTGATTACATTTTAACTACCACTGATATGTCAGTTTTTGGCGTTTCATACCCCAGAAATTATTTCCATTTTCACGACAATTTTCGTAACAATTTTTGCTGTAAACATTTCAGTTTTGCAGGTAGTTGTTTGGGTAGATCCTTTGGATGGAACTTATGAATTGGTTGCGGCCGAAGGCGATAGATGTAAATTTTATCTTTACTGCCAAATATATAATTTTTTTTATTCCTCAGAAGTAGAAGCTCAGTTTTACTTATTTAGTCTCAGTGATCAATTGAGATAGAGGCATTGATTTTTATCGTCAGGATGTTATTATAGGTAGGATTGATTTAAAGTCTTGTTCAAAATGCTAATGTTTTTTTCGTCGTTGGAATACTCAACGAACAGATGCTGATCTGAATATGAGCGCGATTTCGATTTGTTATAATTTATTATCGTTTTGGAATTAAAGAACTAAAAGGAGACTGCATCATATGATATGATGTGAAAAATATAGTGTTTATTTTGCAGCTCGACAGCAAGAAGTGACCGTACTTATTGGTGTATCATATCAAGGTCGACCGGTAGCTGGTGTTATACACCAACCTTTTTGGGGAGCCAATGTTGCAGGTCGCACAGTCTGGGCAATCAAAGGAATAGGCGTTCATGGCTTGGAAATCGTTAAAAGTACCATTTTCTATCATTTTTTATAGGAAGTAGTTTTGTTTCATGACATGGTCAAATTCTTGTTTTATTTCATCTTTTTACAATAATTTGTTTTCTGAAATTCCTTTGTCCGTCTAATAGAAAATATCCTTTTCGTTTATCGCATTTACTATATCGGATTTTTAATTATAATGTCTTTATTATAGGCAATTCACAACGATATGCTGTTACAACACGAAGTCATAACACTCCTCAAATTCGCGACACATTGAACGTTTTGAAGGAAACGAATCTAATTAGTGATGTTGAATTTGTTGGTGGAGCTGGATTTAAGGCAAGTTATTCTAGCAGTCCATTTTCTACTAGCATAATTATGGAATTTCTGTTGCATCATATTGTGTTACACTTCTAGTTGTTTGGAAATAGTATTTATGAAGATGCTCAGCAGAAAAGGTACGCATGTGAAAGGAGAAATTTACGCAATTGATAGCATGATAATACGAACATATATACGAATGAACATATGATAATACGCACATTACGCACATATACATACTTTTTCCACTATCATTAAGAGATGAAATAGTGATTTACTGAGGTTAAGTTAATATTTTTTTAGGTCTTGAAATGTTTAGTTGGTGCTGCCGCTTATGTTTTCCCTAGTCCTGGTTGTAAAAAATGGGATACATGTGCTCCAGAAGCAATAATTACTGCATCAGGTTTACTGCATCCATTTCTTTAATGTTTGAAAATATTGGATTAGTTAAATAAAACTCGATTTGTTACATAAGTTCGTAAAATTTTAAGTAAAATTGATGTGCAGTTCTTTAGGTGGCAAGCTAACTGACATCTCAGGAAACGATTTATATTATGGTGCAAATACGCAGATACCAAATAGCAATGGTGTACTGGCAACAGCGCATTGGGTAAATCATCAAGTTGGTTTTATTTTATATGTTATTTGTCCAGTTTTGTTTTCTGTGTTAAAATTCAAAGTAATTCAAAATTTCAATTTATATTTAACCTTTATCGAGTTAAGTTTTCAAAATCAAATTCCAGTTCGGTTTTATATAGAAACTTTATATATTAAATTTGCAGGAATTCGTGGACCGCATTCCAGAAGAAATAAAAATGCTCGTGCCCAAATTACTCTCCAATTGATGTCTCCATCACTCAGTAGGAATTAAATATGAGCAAGTTATAATGATATTGTGTGTATTCAATGTTTTGGATAACTTTATCTTTCATCTTTTCTAGAAATATGAACAAATATATTTATAATAATCATCAAAAAATTTAGGCATTCAAATCAAGGCTTCTCTGTTCACGCGTGTCGTTTGTTATTTACAGTATTTGTGACCAACTTTTAATTTAGTCGATGTCTTTCGGTACAAAGGATATGAAGTTCGATATATAATTGCTTTTTTACGAATTGCATTCTTTGCAATAATTGTTAAGTTAAAGTAATTTATGTAATTTTCTTAGATATCATTGATTAAATTGCTTTTATCTTGTTTTGAATAATGCTTTCGCATTTCATTTTATCAGACTGTTGATTGAAGAAAGTACGAATTTTTTCGAAATAATATGCACTTTAATAGACGTATTACTGGAGACAAAAAGTTTAATACAAAACTGATGAGCGATCGTTTCAACAAGTCGCTTTATTTTGGACTGCTGAAATTTTATGAAAGGATATTGCTGTTCCAGAGTTATGTGTGTTTATGCAGTCTGTTATCTGTCTGTTATCTATGGATGTGTTTATAGGTGTTTTTTCAACATAGATATGTTCGATCTTGGGACAAAAAGGCTCTTTGGGCATCAAACTTTGTAATTCCTCACTCTTCTTAGTTTTTACTATGTTCTTTCATTTTATTCAAAGCTATTCAAATATCTTACTCTAAGTAGTAAGCTAAATTGTGGTTTTAAACTGTGATTTTCTCATTATTTATTTGAATTTCCAAAGATAAGAAATTTATAATGCTGCGAATTCAAATTAATATGATAGCTCAAACGATTTTTCAAATTATAAGTGAATATTAGTAATTTTTTCAGCCTAGCATTTTGTTGCATAGATCTGACCACTATAAGCGATTAGCCATTGTCAATAACTATGAAAACTGTGACGACCGTCGGCAAGTAAATGGATTGAAAGATGCCAAAAATATTTTATGGTATACTGTAAAAAGCTGGGAAAAAACAGTGGGAATGAATGAGGTGTGCTAGCAGTTCAAGACTTACAATCGAAGTTTGGTTTTGGACCAAAAATAACTTTTTATAAAATACGGACCAGTAGAAAGTAACCATTCTTTGAGATAAGTTCAGTTCATCAACTGATAACTGAAACTGAAATGAATGTGATTGGTTCCAATGACCAGTATACAATCGTCATAACTATTAAGAGACCCGTTGCATTCCGGAGACAGAAATACTTATGATTCAATTATGGGAAAACAGTAGAAATTGCATGCAAAATCAATAATTATGATAAAATTTATCATCGTGGATAGCACCAGAAACAAGTGTCTTCTGATATGCAACGAGGGAAAATATATTGTATTGTATTTGTAAAATTTTAGCTTAGCTTATGATTTACAATTTAAACAAAATGCAAATTTAAGATTTGATATTACTGAAAATTAATTTAAATTATTTTATGAAGTTAACTTTTTTTTTCCATCAAATTATACCTATGCTATCTATTAGCGAATCCCAAATTCATTTTTTTATTCCTCAAATACTTCAGCTATAGTAATAGCATTTTTTGTTTCTTTATTGGAAGCAGAAATCAAAAGTAAGATATCCAAAAGATTTTATCTTTTCACTTACCATGATCCATTGTAAATTATTTTATGAAGTTAACTTTTTTTATAATTTTTATAATTTTTTTGGATTTTTATATTTGACTTATTTTGCTGAAGATGAAAAATGAGTTAAATGTTCCAGATTATCCTTGTTCGTAAATGAAATCTATGATGCAGTTGCATTTGTCGCTTTCTATAATTTTGTGGATTTTGCGAATTACTGATGCTGTTTTGTTTCCTAGAAAACAAGAATTACTTATATACGACATGGTAGGACTATTTTTTGAAATTGATTGCAGTACTTGAAAACCGATGTGAAATATTGAAGTATGTGATTAGGCAAGTGAGAAGTGTAGACAACTTGCGGATGTTTCTGTGACAAGATCCAAACTATGAGACCTTTTCCCGAAACTTCTTTATTTATTTATGGAAATGTTTTGATCGTTTCAATAACTTTATAGGTAAAATGTGATAATAAAAAGTTTTGCTGACTTCTTAAAAAATCGAGCTAAACTCATAACAAAAAACATTTATTTAGTTGAAATTCCAGCCATGTTATATTTGTGCAGCAGAATGGAAGCTGCAAAATAGCGATCGAAAAATAGTAATTGATTGGGTTAAGCTTGCTGAAGACGAAGACAAGGTGATGTTTGATTTTATATAGAAAAGCAACTGATTAATTAAATGAAATTTGAAGGGCAGTGAAGAGCGAGTTACTTTTGAGTAAGTTGTTCAAGTTTACAAAACGAGAAATAATTTTAGTGCGAAGCAACAGTGATCCATGAAATAGAGGATACCTTGAAAATGATGCAACCAGAATCGTGGGAGAATATTGCTATCAATGGTTCTGCACTTAAACGAGATACTGAGGAGGTACAGATACAAATTTTTGGTCTTAAATATTTTATCAATTTATGCTTGTTGTTTTTCAAAATTAGTTATTCTAACACTTGTTTTTGGTCAAAAAATAATGACAGGAAAAGAAGAGAATAATTATTAAAAACAGTTAAGGCATAAAGAAAAAGAGATCACTTTAGTTTAAATGTGCAATTATTTCGATTATGTCAGTTTGTTAAATGATCGCGCAGAAATATGTTTTCAGTGTAAAAATATTTCGAATAAAAGAAGTGACAATAAAAATTTCATGTGTCCTATTAAACTGCTGAATTGTAGTTGCTGAATGAGAAAGAGAATCCGTTATCAGTACATCAGTTTCGGAAGAAATTGGCCATCCTGATTTTACGTTGGAAAAAGTATCGAATGCAACAAGATTTTAATAAATGGACAGCATTACGGCATTGGCTTCGTTTACCAGCTTTGCGGTATCGCTTACAGGTTAATAGAAATTGATTAATGAAAAATAAAAGAGTAATTGGTCTGATGAAGAGAGACATGGTACATTCAGGGCTTGTCAACATTGCATTATGATGATTTCAGGTTCTGAAAAAAGATCTGAAAGGTGGAAGGCAATCGCTGCGGTTTCGACGACTCCTACATCGAATACAACAAGTACAGGATACTCTGCAAACTGTTAGAAAAAAGCTGCAAGATGCTTATGCCCTTTTCCATCGTGAAGGTCAATTCATCAGATTGATTTATTTCTTGTGAATTATAGAACTTAATTTATTTTCAGTCTTTGCAAACCTGTACATAGCTGTTATCAAAGTATTCGTGAGATTAACTTTAGGCTGATATTATTTTTAAATTTAGAGATGCAGACAAATTTTTCAAATATGTTTGTCTTATTGTGCAAAATCCTTGTTAACTCCTTTAACCAGGCTATTTAAGGTAGCGCTTTTTTCGAAATAGCTTTTGAAAAATATTTTTTCAATTTTAATTTTTTTTTTTACCTTTATTCGGCTCGATTATAAGCGTTGATGAGATACAGAAGAAAGTTAAGTAAATGATCGAAAGATTAAGTTAGTGGTCAAACGATTAACATTGTTTCTTTCGCGGAGCTCTTAAAATATTTGCGCCACTATCATTGAACGTAGTGCTCAGCGTCTGGCTATTTTTGTATTCTTTACATACGGGTTAATGACATCTCTAGCTGAATTTGACGATATCATGTCATTTCATTTTCCTGACGCGAGATCCAGTTTACTAGCGAATTCATTTATTTGACCCGATTATTCTTGGTTGTTTTTTTGAAATTAGTTAAAAAAGGCTTGAGCTAGAAGTTAACGATAATATAACAGCTTACGATTAAATTGGAAAATATATTGCGAAGATTATTGAATTTACACTCATAGCGGCTTCAAAGAACAGATTTTGGGAAGTAATTTCCATTTAAAACTGTTTTCGTCTTTCATAGTAAAAAAAAACATTTTAATAGTAGAATTAAACATATATTTCATCAAATATTTCTGATAACTTTTTGTTATTGTTAAAATGTTTCATATTTGTAACTGCAGGTGATGACGCATCAATGATTAGTGATCAGTGATATCAGTGATGTTGCATGATAACTTTTTAATGACCCAAAAAGAGAATGACATAAACACAATATTGTGGGAGAAGTAAGAGCTAATGATTGTCATATATTATTTCGATGGTTTTTTCAGTTTCTTCTATTTGCAGGTAAATCACAATACTCCGAATCAGCATTGCAGAAACGTTTTAGTGCTGCCATAGATCGTAAGCTATCACAATCACGGCGATTATATTTTCTACCAAAGTATAATTTATCGCCAAGTTACCAAGTGAAAGCTGCCATAGATCGTAAGCTATCACAACCAGGGCGACTGTATTTTCCACCAAAGTATAATTTATCGCCAGGTTACCAAGCGAAAGCTGCCATAGATCGTAAGCTATCACAGGCACGGCGACTGTATTTTCCACCAAAGTATGATTTATCGCCAAGTTATTAAGCGAAAACCTGGAAATGCCATCGTTTGTATCAATCACTGTGCTTGTAGCTGTCATTTATTGTTACGAAAGTTGCATTCCTTCCTGCTAATGAATTGACGCAGAACCATCGGAGGAGCAGGAATCACAGCTCATGATGTAGTTTTGAATTTCGATTAAAATAATTTTTCCTGTTATTTATTGTTATTGTAATTACTGTGGTAATTGTTATTATTGTTATTTTATTATTACTATATTATTACTACTACTATTATTATTATTATTATTGTTACTATTATTCCATTATCTGCTATATTATAACATATTACAATCAAACAATTACAGCCAGCATTAAATAAGATTGAATAACGTTGCCCTGTCTCGATTATCTCCTGAAATTGGGAAACGAGGGAAGCTTATCAGCTTTTTGTGTATGATGAATAAATAGCTCGAGAACCCGTCTTTATTCCATACTCTCAGTTGTCAGTTGAATATAAATATGCATCTTATTTCATTAATTACAACTCTTCAAAGTTAATCACTGTTTGATTTTTGAAATTACTTTGTGTCCACGCTAGTCCACTTGCTCTTTTAGATATTACTTGTTAAAGTTAGCGGTTAGTTCTTGCCTAATTGTTTAATTTAGCACCGCAATCTTCTAACTGTGACTATTGCTTGTGTTATTTCTCATTGTACTTTTGTGTGAATTTTTTCAGTCAATTTTGCAGATTATTAATTTGCTAAATTCTTTGCTAATTGAATAAATTCTCTGAATTGATTTATTGTTGTTCATTTTTTTGGAACTTTCCACAGTTCGTTGATTGATTCAAAGAATAATACATTTCTTCTATCCACATCAAATTATGAAAACTTATGGACTCATCACAGCTAAACTAACAGCACTGCATGATACTTTAATGATCATGTGGTGCATGGTTGGAAGTTGCGCAGTTCTTACATTTTATATTTGCTCAAAACTTTTTCTAGTTGAACTTTTCTCAATTAAGTTAAATTCGAATATATCTCATATTTAGAAAAGAAATTTAACATTATCTGAACAAATTCAGAAAGTTTATCTAATACAAGGAACTAGTAGCTAAACGCAGCCAGTTCTTCCTCTCATTTCTATTACATCCGGGAATTTCAGGAATTAAGCTCACTGAACCTTAAATTTCCTTTTTCTTGAGCATTCAGATCATATCAAGTAATCAAATTACTCGCTTATCAGAATTATGAGTCGAATCTATCGTTTCATTGCCTCTTTGAGCAATTTCAGTAGCACAATTCGATGACTGATTAGGTACACATAATTCCTAAAATAAATTCATAAAAATACGAAGATACGGTATGATCTAATAAATTGAAAACGATTTGGAACCCGAAAAGATTGCAAGTGTTAATCTACAGATTTTTATCGATCATTAACTTTTCGGCACATTATGAAATTGAAAGGAGAAAGGAGATATTGTAGAAAAGGTATGGTTTTCTGTGCTTTCAACTTAGGACATCATTTAGACAACTAATCTGTTGAAATTATTACTCTGTATGTAAAACTTGTCTATCCAAATAGTAGTTGAGACATTCTTAGCTAATATACTTTGGAAACTGCAAAATTTTTCATCCGTTGGTGTTCCTTAAAACCAATAACAAGCAATTGATCCAAACAGCTGCATTCTATCAAATAACGGTTAATAATCGATCTCCGGGAACTAGTTTACTGTTTCCATCAATCGAAGTTTGAAAAAAATAAGCACTCGTTCAAATGCGTCGCAAAAGTCCATTAACAATTTTTTATTTTTTATTTTTTCTTTCTTACTGAAATAAGTAACAATCCATCACTATTTCTAAACAATTTGAATCTCTATATTTTTCAAAACTCTCTTCCCAATCTTCTTATTTATATCATTGGCTTAATATCTCATGCTGGAACTTTGTCCAGTTCAATAGTGATTGTTGTATAAACATAAGAAAAAAATACATTAAAAAGTATTGGATAAATAAGAAGCAAAAATGCAACAACAAGGTTGATTAAAATTTTCAAAAGTCAGAAATGAAATGAATGCATAAAGCATAAAGCAGCAGTGATTGATATATTCAACAATAGCAAAAAAAAAAATTCTATAAATTTTCTGATCCTCAAAATTATAAAGAAGCGTCAAACATTCGTTCAACTTCTGATAAAGTCATGAAAAGAGAGAATTCAGATGTCAACATCGGAGATATCAGAAAAAGGACTGTAATTGTCCAACAGATCAAGCATTTACTTTTGTTTCAAAAAACTTTGAACTGAAGTCTCGTATTTCTTACATTTCACATTTTGAACTTTGATGAATAAAACAATGAATGGTAAGAATAAAATTATCGCATGACAACTTTATAATATTTGTGTTCATGTGTTTAAAACCATTGTGTTTTATTTCCTATTAATCCATTTCCATTAATTGGACATTTCAATTTATACATTTAAAAAAACGTCTTTCCGCTTCTGTGATTTTCTGCTTACAATTATATTACCTGATTGTTCATTGCTTCTATTCAAACTCATGATAAAAGAATATTGAGCTCCAAGTTTTCTATTTTGAAATGGAAGGATTCTGTTTAAAATCAGGGGAAAAATCTTTGTCTCTCTGTTTTTTAATCCATAGAAGTCCCGAAATTTCAACTTTGATTTGAAACTAGAAATTTACTTTTTTGGATTTCAAATTTTGATTTTTCAAAACATTGATATCAATTTCTCACTAAATCATTACTATTTGATCAATCGATTTACACTGAACATTAGTGGTATTGTATTCAAAAAAATCGTACTTCTGGCTTCGATTAATGCTATTTGCATCTGAAAATAAAAATTGAATTTAAGCATGAATATTTGAATTTCGGGCGAATAATGAGCATCATGCTATTTGCTTTTTTACAAAAGGAGAACACGTTCAATTAACATTATATCCTTATGGGTTGTACCATCGTGGCAGAAAGAAAGCTTTTGAGAAATGTGCTGAATCAGTAATGCGAAATAAAAACTGAAATAAAAAGACTGCAATATACATCATAGAATCTATACAATTGTAGGAATATGATGGAATAATCAAAGTATTTCTATAATATGGAAATATTTCGAAATAACTGAAGTATGTTATAAGTATATTCTGGAAAATTTTTGGCGCCAAGGTTTAATTTTAATATTTAACAAATAAATGATCGTTACGCAAAAAATATTAATAAATGGAAGTAATATAAATGTAATATAAATAAATAAATGAATCATTTTCCAGTTTCTAAATTAATAAATAAATTTGCTATTTTTGAACTTTGCACCAGTTTCTCATTGATTTTAAATTTGATATTTTACTTGATACAATTCCTGATTAACAAAGTCCAATGTCGAGGAATTTCAAGGTAAATCTGTAATATGAATTCTCAGTATAAGTTGTTCCAAGTTGAAATTCTTGTAGAACAAATAATTTATCACACTAAAAACTAAAGTAATAAATCGTTTTAAACTTTCCAGATCGTGAGCTGATTTCCAATGCAATTTTTGCGAAATCGTTGGCACACTGTAAGTTCATAACTAGGCTCTATGACAGGATACTGTGAAATCCTTGGTCTTATAACTAAGTGTATATACAATACCGGAATGTTGGAAAGAAAGTTTCGATATCATTCTGTATACAGCTGCAGGAAGATTGAAATAATCATCCTTATGTTCAAAAGTTAGACTGTGTCTGAAATGTAAGCCAAATCCACTTATCTACAATATAAAAGACTAGGATCTGTGATCCGAATCACTCGTTAAACTGAATTGCATTCCACTCAGTAATCTTTTTCGCTCATTCGCCTTATTGGTAACAACACCAGTGCTTTCTTTTATTTAGTCCAATCAATTTACTATATCAAATTCCGTATTTAAATGTAACCTATTCAAGAATAAAGCATTACATAAACATTCATTTGTAATTCCTCCTATCAAAAGTTTGTTAGCAACACATTCTTCTGCGCTCTTACATACATTCCACACCGAATTTCGTCTACGGGAAACCTTCTCGTAAAATACCATACCAAATTGCTGCAATCAACAAAGCTACATTATTGTAACTTTCTTCCTAATTATTAAAGGGGGATATTTAAGGATAGAAATATTTTAGACCACAATTTCGGGATTGCTCGATCCTCAATTCTCGTGGACGAATAATGCACTTCGAATTTCTTCAGATTTTTTTGATAAGATCTACTAATCAGCCCATTAATCTATTCTGCTCTTATTACTCGTGAATCATTTTAATTACAAGAATAAATATCCCTAAATCAAGAAGGCTTGCGCATTACACGTTTATCCTTACTGCCAAACTGTAAATGACCAAAAATTCAAATTTTGTTTACACAGTAGTTAACAACGCAATACTCAGAATTAATCAAATAGAATTGAATGTCATCAATGCTTCAAAGCTTTGTATATTTCCTATGACTGTTCATTTCCGTATTATAGTTATTTTGACTAAATATCTAACCACTTACTTTTCGGCTTCCAAATTCAAAGCATTCATATCACCAAGCATCTGAATTTAAAGGATTAATGGAAATTTGTGTAAAATTTCAAGTGATTAAAAGTCACCTTGAAAACTCGTTTCATCTACATTCATTTGTTGTTGAACCTTGAAACTAGTTCTTTTTTGGATGAAAAATAAAATCATTGACCAGTTTGCAATTTATATCGATGTAATGTACACAATGTCTTCCGTCGATAAGGAGGCAGGTGACAGCGATTTGTTGCATACCAACAACTCTACCAAATGACAACACCGATGACAGAAAGCGCTGCCAGGTAAACGGCGCATTTGTTTTTCCCATTCATTACAAATATCTGCGGTTCTTTTCATTTCTACAAAATTCCGCATGTTTCTTCATTGCATTTTTATGAACTTTTCGTACTACTAATAAAGAAATTTAATTAAAAATAAAATAGAACGAGATTCAACTTCTTCAATTTAGAAATCAATCGATATGTTTAGTGTAATCTAGCATAACTACAATACAAGATATTTATCATTGATAAATTTGATAATTCTAAGCAATTGATATTCCCTCTTGCAAATTATATCACTAAATCCAGTAGCATAATGTCTCAAAAAGTAATCCATCTTTAATTGCAACTGTTTTACTTCATTTTTTCTTAAACAAAATAAATTTATCAATCGGAAAATTGTAATTCTTTTATCTTCATATTTATTTATAATTATGGCATTTGTTTTTTCTTTTTCATTTTATTAATGATTTATTTGGTCTGCTTATGTATGTATACTTTTGTTGATAAACTAAGTTTTTGTTGATAAATCAGTCGCTTTATTTCATTTTATTGCATTAGTGGCGATGCGCAGAAGAATCAAAAAATGTTGCCACATAGAGCGTACTTCTTATTGTCCGGGATCTTTAAAACAATAAATTTGTAGAGATAAATTTCCATATTCATCAAAAATTTTCAAATCAGGGCTATTATGTTATTCTTAGTTTATGTTATTAATTCGAATAATGCTCCAATTTGATCACAGAACAACCTGCAACCGGTGGTCTGCTTGAATTAAAGTTCCGGAATACTTTTCCAACCATTAATTCGATCTTAAACATAAACTTTGAAACAATCATTAAAATCATATATGGCTCTTATATTGTTTTTATTACAGATCTTTGTTATTTCATGTTATATGACGGTCATTATGTTAGAGAAGTTCATTTCCAAGAAGTAAAAATCATAATCATTGGAAATCTTCCTCTTGCTCACATTCATTGGATAATTAAATAGGGATTCAGATTAGATTGACGATTTAACTTTATCAACAAAATTGTTTCCTTTTTGCTTGTCAATGTTTAGAAGAATTTGGAAAATGGCTTTGATGATGATAGCATTCGCAACTGTTACAATTGCTTTCCTCACGCCTTATACAAAAGCATCAAGTATCGATTCCCCTAAACATCAGGTCATTTTTTTATTTGCAGGAACTGTTCCATATTTGAGTAAATGTTAATGCAACTTTCAGTTTGCATAAATATAATTTAATCAATGGCTTCTATTTTTCATTTGCTTCCTTATGGTTTTGTTTTTCATTTTTTATCGGTTTTAACAGTTACTTTATCCCAGGAAGTTGAAATTAAATTTGTAACATACGAAGTAAGACCTTATGTTTCGGGGATACGAGTTGTCAGCATGCCAAGCAAAAGTAGTTCAATAAGCTATTCGTAAGTTTCAATGATCTTCTTCTATTATGTTGACAATTTTAAAAAGAATTTTAAATCGAGCGAAATTGAAACGTTGTTATAAAGTTACATTTTAAAAGATGAACAACTAAAAAATAGGTTGTAAAATAAAAACATTAAAAAATAAAAACAGACTACTGTAACTTTGCAACGAAGCCGATTTTTATTGTTTCAGTGAATCAGGTGCTACAATAATTTATCCAGATTCGCAAGCACGTATTGTAATGTTCGGTTATCATCTTGATAAAATCGGTGTCATATCACTTACAACAGACAATTGCTTTAATTCGGTCATAAACATTTCTCGTCCTGAATTTCTCATCCAAACCGTTAAACGACTTGATTTTGTCGCATATTTTGCTGAGTATGTCCTGTCCATTTTCCTTTACTTCCGAGCAGTTTGATGTTATGAAATTCCTGTGCAGTTTTGGTACATTTCAGATCAATAATAATATATTTTAATTTAAAACTTTGCTTAAACTTTCAAAACGATTGAATGAATTGAATTTTTAATTATAGATCAGATGAACCGTACCACATTTGCTATAAGGAACGAACGAACAGGAAGGATTCAAGTGACGAAGAAGAAGATATGATTATGGTGAGTGTTTTAAATTTGGTTTTTCATATTGTTACTTCAGCATTAGTATTTTGAACGGATCACAGAGCTATCCTATAGTTTATAGAAAAATCTAAGATGTTCTTTAATTTAATTACTTGTCAAATTAATTTGAAAATAGTAACAAGCGATTTTTATTTAAATAGTTAACATTTTGCTTATTTATATTTTAATATTCACTAAATTTATTTTTTTAATTATCAACAGTTTAGATGGACGAATCGCGTAATTCAATAGTTACGGAAACACCAACTCGCATATATTATCTACCTCTGTATTTGCAGATCACTATTATTTTTGTGCTGTTTTGTCTGTCCGCTTTATTTTCAGGTCTTAATTTGGGCCTTATGGCTCTTTCACCTCAGGAATTGATGCTTGTACAAAAATGCGGTAATTTCTAACTCACTTTCACTAGGGTATTTAACAAAGAGCATCAATTAAGATATTAATTAATGTCACTCTTTTGACATAAATCACTTAAAAAGCTCTTACCTATGCACTAATAATGATTATAAGAAAAAAAATATGTTTTCAATAAAAAATTGTCTATTAAACTGAGGCGATTATTACTATGAAAAATATTAATAATTTGAATTCTGATTCTTAATCATTTGTTGCATACACTGAAAACTGACACTATAAATTATTATATTAAGCTGAATTTAATATCTTTCCTTTAAGTTAGTTTAACTATGAGAAGGTTTCAGCTATAAATTCTGAGAAAGGCATAACTATTAATATTTTACTTAAAAAATTTAACTACACAGGATGTCTTTTCAGATAACTTGCGAACTATCTGGTTAAGATGCTTGCTCAATTCATGAAACATAATTGTACTGCGGAATAATTAGCCGGTTGAAAGGAAAAACAACCATAACTTAGCTCAGGAAAATATTTTAGGCTCAAAAATGGAACGGAAATATGCAGAAACCATACTGCCGGTACGCAAATCAGGTAACTATCTGTTGTGTACAATATTAATCATGAATGTAGTGGTCAATGCAGCGATTTCAATACTGTTCGAGGATATGACTAGTGGAGTGGTTGCACTCATTATTTCATCCTTTGGAATCGTTGTCATCGGTGAAATCATCCCACAAAGTATCTGTGTCAAGTAAGTTTTATTTATCTAGATATTAGGTACTTGTTATCCTTAAAAATAAAGTAGCAGTATTTGAAACAGTTGCACCAAATGATTTTGATAGTTTAATGGACTTTTAAGCACAGTTTTTTCAATTTTGATTTGGAGTATTTAACTCTTTGTTAAAAAGGGTTTTTTTTGTAGTCCGTTCGACTTATTTAATTTGACAGTTAACAAAAGTTAGATTTCTAAAGAAAAGACATGAAACTAATTTAGAGGAATGAAATAAATATGAAAGGAATTTCAGCTTCTGGCATTGAGAATAGCAATGTTCCATGAATATTCACAAATTCTTAATAATACTCTTTGTAGATTTCTTATCAAAACATTAACATAAATGTAAAATAAAATAATCAGGAAAGGCCTGGCAGTTGGTGCGTACACAATTTGGTTGACGCGGACATTTATGATTCTCACATTTCCTTTCTCATATCCAATCAGCAAAATTTTAGATATTTTTCTGGGTGAAGATACTCCGGTATACGATCGGTGCAAGTAAGTAATATTTTCAATTAATATTTCAAACCTAAGCCAGTATCTCACTTTAAATAATTGCTTATTTGAAATTTTGTTGCGAGTGGAATAATGAGTTATTATAACATCACCACAAAATGGATGAAACCATTAATATGATTTAAGGCTAATAAATTTAATGAAAATGACTGCATGCGAAGAGAATCAAGAGTTAGCAGCTGATCTGAAAATAGCTGTTGGTGCAATGGAAATAAGCGAGAAAACAGTGGGTGATGTGCTCACTAAAATTGAGGTTTTTGATTTGAATATTTATATTGATTATTGCACCCAAAACTTTAAATATTTATTTCGTTTTGCAAAAAAATCGCAACGTTTTTTCACATTCTTGTCTAGATTTAGTAACTTTGATTTGAATTTTTGCTGGAGTAAGTTTTATGTTTTTAATCTAGGCTTATCTGATAGTTAAACCCATAACTTTAATTTAGACTAGGACTCTTCTGGCGTAAATCTTGCAACTATGATCTAGAATTAACCAGATGTAAATTTCATAAATTCGGTCCTGTCCGCTGTTTTTATCATTCGCGGCACAACTTTTGAAATCCTCTCGGGAAATCACTTGAAAAAACTGCAAACCTCATTGAAACATTTACGCAACAGGACGTATTTATGTTATCTGAAGATACGATCATCAGCGCAACGACAATTGTTGAAATTATGAGACATGGCTATTCCAGAATACCAATCTATGCAGTTAGTTACGATATTTTAATGATTCATGTAAGAAAAATCGTTTGTCGTGATGCCCGAAATATAATTTTATTCATAAGTATTGCTTCTTGTTAAAATCCATTCTTTTTCAAATTCTAATTATTTCAGTATTACATTTCATACATATAATTCAGCTTTATAATTTCCTTTATTTTTGGATCAAAGATTCAATTCATACTTTGATATCTAGTTTTGTTATTTTTATTCATGGTCTTTGATGAGACAGTCAGTAAAAGAGAAGAATGGAAATGAACTACCCAATTGTTCTCTTTATTTTATTCGACTAATTTTTGCTTATTCTGATTTCATATTCATAATATGGCGAGCATCAGTAAATTTCATCTCCCTTTACTAATGGGAGTAATTCAAGTTATTTTGAAAAGCTTAGGATAACGATAGGAACAATATCAAAGCTCTTCTCATGGTGAAGGATTTGGCTCTAATCGACCCAAGGGATAATTTTACCGCCAAAACAATTTGCGAATTTCATCATTATCCGCTGAGATTCGTTGAAGCAAGCAAATCGTTGCGTTCCATGCTTGACGAATTCAAATCAGCAAGTTTATTTTAATTTGAGACTCGTCTAAATACTTTTCTTTTTCATGCTTCAAGTAAAACCGCTGAAAATGCGGTAATATAAATTAGAATTGACGCAGTCTTTAAAACTTTTAGGGTAAGTACCATTTAGCTATTGTTGAAAGCGTGCATAGTATGTATGATCGAAAAACAAATCGACGGAAAAAAAATTTACTTGGCATTGTGACATTAGAAGATATTGTGGAGGAAATTTTGCAAGCGGAAATCATTGATGAGAGCGATTCGGTTATTGATAATACGTACAGATCGAGAAGAAAACGTGTTAAGGTGAGCAATGATCAAATGACAATGTCGTTTTCCATAGGGACAATTACAATTGATGAGAAACATGATACTTAGCAGAACCGTTTATTGAAAGGTCTTCAATTTCAGGAACCATGTTTCACTAAAATATTAACAACTGAAGAGTACAGCAAAGAATTATCGGTGCGTATGGAACAAATGACAATACATTTTTTGCAACAACATCATGTGCTCTTCAGTGATGAGTATATTGATAGACGAGCTTTGACATATTTGATTAAGCATAGTATAAGACAGGTAACAACTTTGCTTAATAGTCAAATGATTAAAAAATTAGCAAAGCAAGGTATTGTTGCATTCTGCTGAATTTTGATGCCTTTCAGATTGATATGTCACACTCACCACGAATAATAGGTTATTCAACAAAACAACGTGAAACAGTACCGATATATTGCATGAATAAACCGGCATTTCGTTTCATAGTGATTCTGGAAGGTCGCGCTACTGTTAAATTGAGAAATGTAAAGATTATATGAAATTCTACAGAAGTTTCGTTATCTGAAATAGATTATGATATGATAAAGAAGTTATTATCATTAATAGAACTTAATGTTATCTGTCTATCGTAGTGAACTATTACACTGAGCCAGCAAAGAAAGATTTGCTTGTCCTTGACATAAAAACGTAGATTGCAGATGGAATTTGAAACTGGTCCTTGGACATATTTTGGAAACGAAATTTTAGAACGGTTGAATGAACTTGTCAACATTAATTTGATGGTTGGCAAAAGTGATTTCAATTTATCAGGTAACAAGTATTGTAGACTTTTATGAAAACGATGATAAAACTTGTTTAACTGTAATCAAGATTTCTGCATCACTATCGGATAAATTCTGTTAGCTAATTTATTCACTTATTTTACTTTTTGTGGTATTATTATGTTCCATAAAGATTCTCCATTATCACTGGTTCCTAAAATATGCGGTGTTTTGCCAGACAAAGATATCGTTTAGCATTTCAATTAGTATCATAAAGAAAGAAGCGCTGAGTTTCAATTAATTCAGATTCGAAATCAAAGCTGATCAATTCAATTCAATTCAATCCAGATTTTGATCTTTTTGTGACAGATTTCTGCCGATATTTACAGCTCACGGTATCCTCCTACCTCAATGCCATCAAAGTTACTAAAATTGCTCGTGCGGCACGGTATATTTTTATTTTTGGAATTTTTCAAATATTATTGACTAAATGAATGTCACTCAGTTGGACTCGCAATCAAAAAGCATGTCTTAAGGTTGTCTTAGGGCAATTTGTCTTAAGGTTGACTTTTACTCCAACTCTTACAGTTCAGTTCGATCTCACTTCAGCAATTTAAACTTTTAAAAAGAATTAATCGAAATCGTCTGAAATGCATCAAAGCAATCATTTCTGATTTAGGAATGAACAGAGCGCTATTGGATTGCTGCTCGGTTCTTCGCCTTTTTCAGGAAATCTATCGCAGTCAAGGCGTGTGTCCGAAACGCTTACGAAACGAAAGGTATTAATGTTTATTTCGTATTGCTGTAAAAAATACAGATACTATACAGATACAATTAAATTTTTATTTCTTAACTATTTCTTAATCCTTAGCAATACTTTGTCTATAAAATTTGTTATCAACAACTTTATTTACTGAGAGAGTTAAAGTCTCAATAGAAGAGATTGTTGAATGACATCACCCAGAAATTTGAATGTGAGGATATACCACTGCTGGCGCTTCTTTTCTCAAGAATTTTAAAAAAGTAAGTAGATAATACTAGATGATTCGTTATTTTCCAAATACTTATGAACAATGCAAATTAAATCGGTAAGGAATTTTCGAAGAAGAGAAATCTCTTGAAGAAGAAGAATAATGCTTCAGCCTAATTAAGTCACCTTTTTTGAAATCAAAGACTCTGTGGCTATGTTGACAGTGTCTACCTTGCAGTTCAATTGTTAAACATATTTTTACATTGCAAAATTTATTGCTTAAAAAATTTAGAATTCCGAATCAAGTTACGACGACGACAACCTGAAAAGAATGTTTGAAAAACGTCGTTCAAGCACTGATTTCGGACGTCATTACTGAAACCAACTGCTCTTAGAAATATAATTCAATTATGCATCCTGTGATCTCACTTCCGCACCAGAGATTAGCACTGTACTATATCCAATACGTTGATATTTCGTACGAACCTTTATTATCAACGCTTGCATAAGTTCAAATTTTGCTTATGCATAAAATGTTCTGAATTTTGGCAAAAACTTAAACGACCCTTACAAAAACGAACTTTGTTGCTGATTCATTCGTCTTAAAATTTTGTGAAATTTTCATTTCCACTATTGCAGAAATTTTTTGCGAATAACGGACAATATGAAAAATATTTGATTTCGAAAATCAGCGTTCCAAATCTTTATTCGTTAAAGCTGCTTTTTTTGATCTCTGGAGATTTTAAAGATTTCACTGATTGAAAAATTGTAATGAGGAAGACTGTGGAAGATACTCTGCAAAATTTATTGAAATTAATGATATGATTATTGTTATTTATAACATTTTTCATATCTAAAGTTTGATTTTCAATTTTACTAGAAGTTTCTTTCAATTTAAATTGCAAATATTTTCAGGTCTGAAAGATTTTGATTAATTTTCTAAATTCTCCGACTGCAAGTTTCAAATTAGGAAAAAGGGGTTTTGAATTAAAATTTTTAAAATGAGGTTTTGGACTAAAATTTTTCTAGATTTCCCTTTTTAGGCGATTATATAGTGTCACGCTAGGCAAAATAAACTTTTGGCTAGCGTAACACTAAAGTAACACTACTTTTGGCTAGCGTAACAATAAAGCAAAATTTCAATTTCTATATCAGTTCACTGGTATATTTTGCATATAGAAAAAAATTCAAAACAAACCATTAATGGTTTGTTTGTGTATCAGGATTCGTAGAAGGCTGCGTTTGTGTATCAGGATTCGTAGAAGGCTGCGTAAACGATGTGGCATGTGTCGCTTCATTCGTTTCATTTTTAGCTTGCCGTTTTGCAAACTAAAATAATCAGAATAACTGCCTTTAACTGCATGATCATAAAAATTTCGCTGCAAATTAAGTTTTTCAACATTTTTTTTAAATTCTAAAATAACCATTTTTTCAAAAATTGTTTTTTCAAACAAACACTTGTTTTGTTTTTGGGTCTGAAACTTCTTGGACTTTACATCCTTACAGTTCCGCCAAGTTACCAAGTTTTTAAAATTTCGTTTTTTGCTTTTCAAATTTCACCTTAAGCGTACTTCGAATTTCACTTTTGAAGATGTAACACGCACAGCAACCAATGCAAGCGCATGCAGCCATGTGAAAAATGCTTGAGCATATCAGGAAAAGAAATAACCATTGTCTTTAAAAAGTTTATTGAAGTTTCGCAAGTCTGTCAATTTTTGATTTAGCGGTCATTTTCAGTCATTTGAAAGTGCACTACAGAATTAGACATTTGTGGTTCCTTTCCTTTTTAGCAAAGAAAAATATGCTAACATCATAATTTGATCTAAGTCGGCAAAAAATGTCAATAAATCGCGGACCATATCCTTGGAGCCAAAGACCGTATCTGCTGTATTATTCAAAACATGGCTTAGCATTGAAAGATCTTGGATCAGAGCCTGTCGATCCCATTTTGAATTAATGAAGGCAAAAAAAAGTTTTAATCAAGTAATTTACATACAAAAAAGCGAAGTTTCAGAAAATATGTAACGTGAAAAAATGTCTATATTTTGCTTACATTTGGTAAAATGTTCTTTAGTTCGACGTTTTTTTTTTCTAATTATTTCAGTCTGTGAATTTAAATATCAATGTCAAGTAATCAAAAATAGAATTATTGACAGCATTAGAGTTTTTATCTTCATTCACTTATTATACTATAATAAGTTTGTCACATTTTTAATTAATATATTATTTAATTCAGTAAATAAATGACCAATTTATTGTTGGTTGATTGGAATTCCACTTAACTGTGAATAAATATCTTGTTCGAAGTTTTTTTAACAGATTTCAATTCAAATCAAGTAGTTATTAAACCCGAAGAGATTAGTAGAATAATTTTTCCACTTATGTAATTTACAAAGAAGCATTTGTACTTTACAACAAATGCACTAAAGCAGAGTTCTTACTAGGAGAAAGCAAAGATGAGAGAGAAGAAGCGATTTCGATAAATCGTTGCATGGATCACAAGTTTTAGTTGGAATTTTTGGACTATTGCAGGCTTATCACTAATAAGAATTTTCAGTCTGTTTTCCTGAGACAGATCGAATACTTAGCTAACTATGAAAACAGCTTAAAAAGTTAAGAAATCCTAATTCAAATAGAAATATTGTTTTATTTTCAGATAAATTAGATGAGATTAAATTTTTAGCCATAAGAAGTCTGATTTTTCAGCATCTTTTAAGAAATCTTACAGGTTTATTGGGATCGCTAACTTTTACATCACCATCATAAAACGGAATCAATTTATAGCGTCGTTTTTTTGATTTCACGGAAGATGATTGCCCGTCGATTGGTTCGATTACATGTAATAAACAAACAATGGTAATTACGATCCATAATTTACCTATAAAACTAAACATCATATAAATAAAGTTAAAAATTTTCATCGAAACATTAATAAGAAACAACAAATGACCAAGTAAAGGAAGCATTTACTAATGAAAACAAATGCCATGCCAATAAGCTAGTTGTTAATATAAGACGATGAAGTAAATAAACAAGTTGTAATGTCTTCGCACTTTTTATATATGCTAAAATTTGCATACTTTATTTATCAATAAGCTATGTTAAATTCCCAAAAAAAGGACAACTTGTTTAAAACAAAAGAAAAGCCAGAAGGATATAAATTATATTAATTATTAACTAATTTCATTGCTTTACTGATCACTAGGGAAAATTGGTACTTTGTTATATCAGTTAGAGTGGTCGTTTTGCATCAATGATTTTTGTAAGGTACTGTAAGGAACTTTTCTTTGCAGGATTTTAAGCGATAAAGCTGATTTATGAAAGTTTCAAGAAAAAAGAAAGTTTAAGAAAAAATTCTCTAACAAAAAAATGTTTAAAAGTCGTAATAGTGGTGATATGAAGGATGATAAAAAAACCAACACATTATTTACGGTACCGATTACAGTAAGTTTAAAAAATTCATATCAAGGGTCAAAATGAAACGATTTTTCTTGATAGTGTATGTCCATGTAATATAAAGCTATTATAATAACATAATTTCATCAAATTGACCAACAGTGAAATCATAAAAAAGCATGAAAGTAAAAGTGTTTCCGAAGTATGCATAACTTAAGATATGGATATATATATTACTGGTGCTATTCTTGGTGGCAACAATGATAATTTGTGTACGAGGCCTAATAGATTATGGATTCACTTTAGATTCAATTCCAAATTTTCTCTTTATTATTATACTTCTGATCGCTTTAATCATTATCGTGTTTGCGATAACAACCGAACGGAAACTATTCATTATATCGCTAATTTGGATGATTGTTAGTATGATATAAATGATACTATCAAAATGAATTTTAACAATTTATTGTCAAAATGTTAAAAAGGAATGAAATAGGATTTCATTACGTTTCTACTTCTTCTGCTGAAAAAGAAATACTTCGTACAGTGATTCTTCAGCATAAAAATTAAATTGCAGATAGCTTTGGCTGTGTTAACTGTATTTGTATTTTTCTATCGACTCTATGTCTTTCATCGGGACAGTGGGAAAGGTAAACATTTTTCCTGCATAACATATTATTGTATTTGATGACAGCAATCTAGTAATTACCATATACAGTAATATAATATATAATACATAAATTTTTCAATCGTACAGCTTCTGAATTGTTTGCATCAGCAATTACATATATTGCCATGTTGGCGCTATTCGGAGCCGCTTTTTATATAATAACTTCTTGGAAAGGAATTGTTGAACACTAAAGTGAGATAAAATAGTGAAAGACGATGAAATTATTTTAAATAAATGATGTAGTTAAATGGAGAGATTCCGAAACGGATTTTAAGAATTTTTCTGTTCTTCAATGTTTTTTAAACTCAAGCATTTTCTGGAATAAAAATTGAAAGACTTTTGTAAGGTGTGACATAATATCTGTTTCATTTTCACTTGAAACAAATTTGGCAAAATTATGTCAAACTTTGATAGTAGTACTGGCATCGGACAGTTGAACTTATTCACACATCATTATACCAAACTACGTCGATATACGAAATGGATTAATATACAGTAATCAAGTTCTATTAACAATAAAGTATTAACATCAAGTTATATTAACAGTTTTTTCTGTAAAGAATCGTTCAATTTTTAGTAACAAAAATATATCTGAAAAAGTTGAAGATAAATATAAAAGGAAAAGTTCAAAAAGATTCAAAATGTTATTTTAAAATTTCAAAAAGTTGCTTAATGACTAATAGGCCTTTTGAGAACGAAGAGTGTGCTATTCATTTCAAAATTCATTGTCAAAATTATTTGAAATGGGAATTTTGCACAATTTTTAAAAAGCATATCAATGTTTCACAAAATGTTAACTCATTCGTCTGAATATTCTGATTCCAAATTTGTAGCTTTATTGATTGATATAAATTCAAATTGTACAATTTGATTCAAGCTTTTCACTCAGGTCATATTTAAGATTTAATCGTAAAAATTTTTGGTGTGATAGTTAGTTTTAGCCTAAAAATGCTATTAGGACTCATTTAAGCTAAAAATTGATGCCAGCCACGCTGCTGAAATATTCAAACTAACAAAAGACTTTCTTTGCAAATGTCTTTGAAAGAAAGCAAAAAAAAATTAGCAAGCAGTTTGAATATTAACAAAGTTTTTCTGTTTATCAATATTTAATTCTAAAATTATGAAATAATAGAGCAAAATAATTTCCCTTCATTTCTACATTTACATTTCACATTTTATATCTTTCAATTTCTCTTACTACAAAAAATTCATCAATTTAAATGCAAGTGCGAAGCGTTTGGTGTGCTTGCTTCAAACAATACTCGACTTTGGATGAGAGATACTATTTTGGGAAGCAATGCTTACAATTCAATTCAGTTATTTTATAAATGGAAAATTCTTCTCAGTAGCAACATTCGCAACAGTACAAGAGGTTTGGTCTGACAGTAACAATTGAAGTGTTTTCTCATTTGCACTAAAATTTTGAGCCAAACGCTTCAAAGGTGGAATTTTTATTTTCTTCCTTTCAAATATTGCCCAAATAACAGTTTCTTGAAAAGGAGAAAAGCTTATTTTACGGCCATAGAATGTAAGGTTCTCCTTATCTTGAAGAAGGAGGATTTATTACTTTAATGGTTTTTGAAGTCATTAAACTTCACTTGATAAAATACTGCCAGTGTTATGCAAACATTATCTATTATTTATGTATCGAAAACTGAGTGATTATCAGCTCGTGCTTAATCATTGCTTTATCAAATCAATTATGTTATTCATAAACAAGTATTATTTCATTCAGTTTGGATTCGATTGATAAAATTAAACGATGATTGTAAGAAAAAGATTCGCTTTTCACCTTGTCGCTTTCTTTTTGCTCCAACTAATGGTATAAAATTTATTCTAATTTTAAATTTCTAACACTTCTCTTTAGAAGGATTTAACTAACTAACCATGTCCAAAACAAGCAAGTATGCCTTTTACGTATTTGAAACTATTTTGTGGAAACAGAAAAATTATCATCTAATTCTTTCGTATTCAATTAACATCTCTTTTTAGCATATTGTTCTTATTAGGTTAGATAGAGTCATCTGGAGAGAACGTGAAGGAAAAGGACTAAAATTGATGTGATTTGAAGTCTTCGGGTAGTGAAATAATACATTTACTCTAATTTTTCGAAACTCTTAAATTACTTATTTCTTCCATACATAAATTATTATCATGAGTATTGCAAAAAACCAGACTCAAAAAACCCTCAAATTTAAAAATTTCCGCAAATTTTCGTATCATAAATGTTAGTAAGTAAAATTTATATAAAGGAAAAAAGATCAAATTTCATCTCTCCCAATTTATTTTCTAAACAAAAAATGTTTTGACACTGATTTTCCAGCATTCCCATTACTTTGATCCTTAACAACATATTATTGTAGCCATGGCTAAGTGTGCAACAGGAGACTACATTATCTACAATGTCGTCATCTATAACACCACCGTCTTCAACAGCATTACCATCATCTATAATGTCATCACTTGAAACACCATTTACAACATCGCCGTCTACAACATCAGCATCATCAACAACACCACCGTCCGAAACACCATCTACAATACCGCCGTCCACAACATCAGCATTATCAACAACATCACCGTCCAAAACATCATTTACAACATCGCAGTCTTCAACAACATTATCACCGTTTGCCCATCGAGCATGTAGAGTACATATTATGTGTTTGTTTAAATATGTATTACATGCTTGCTTTAACTTTTGAAATTCCTTGTCCATGTTTAATTCTAATTTCTATAATTGGAGTATTGCAACACAACGGAATGATTAATCGGAAAATATTATCGGAATTAGTAAAAACGAAAAAAGTGTTTCGGTTGAAATTTAATTTATTTATTGTCTTTAATTTAATGGAAAGTCGCTTCAATTTTAATTGTATTTCTGTTTTTTTATTTGGTTTTTATATTGTGCGTTTTTTATTTGGATACCTTTTAATATTTTGATATTTGCAAAACTGATTTTGACCAATAAATGTTTATGCAATTTTTACGAAAATAATTCTTATTTTTGCCGTAATCTTGTTCGTATGGATTTGTTCTTGACATTATTCATCCGATTGGAAGTTTTTTGCGCAAATTTCGATGTAATATTTGAATACATCGAGCACCAATAATCTCATCATGAATTATTCTGGCAACATTCTTAACTGTTGCATCAGGATATCTTATCAAACAGAATACTTTCGTCCATAAATGAATTCAAGCAGTCGTCCTGAAAATCTTTTGTGAATTTTATAAAGTGCATTTGTTCAAGGGATAAAGTTGCTGAGAAAACTTTATCCCTTGAATAAACTTTATTCCTTGCTGAGTAAAAATTGAGAAAAATTTCCATTAAAAAAAAGTGGAAAATTCCAACATCTCGTTCATGTCGAGTACATTCGTTATTATTATCAGATATCGATTGAAAATTTGAATACTAATCACTACTCCATATTGATCGAAAATTTGAATGCTAATCATGTCACTCTTTTTAATGATATTTAATTTTTTACATAACAATTTTGATAAAATTACATTCGTATTTATATCGATTAGATAAGCCAAGATAATTGCATTGTTTCTGATTGATTACTTTCGTTGTGGTTAGTTGCACTGAACTAATGGGTAAGTTTTTGGTATGTTTTTGCTTCATTTCTCGTCTGAATTCAAAATTCATTAATATTTTGGGTAAAAAATACACATCCAGTTTGGTTTGCTCATTTAATCATTATAGTTATTGAGCAGAAAAAGGAAACGAATTAAAAAGTTTATAGGCAAGTTCTGTGCCATATTGCTTATATCAATAAATATACTTTGTATCTTCGAAAATAATCCTTCAACATTTGCTTGGGTAAGTTATGCTAGTATTAAAAAATTATTATCAAATGTTTTGATATAAGCTATAAATTGTTGTAGCAAGCGCATAAATATGAAATATATGTAGCATTAACGATCTTTTTAATTCACGCAGGTCAGTGATTTGAATTCAAAAATCAGCGAAGCAAAAATGCAAAAATTGCGTGACTTACATCAGACGACCAATTCAAAATATTTGACGTGTAAGTAACATCAGTTACTTAATGCATTTGTTATCATCCGCAGTCAACAACTTCACAGATTAGTGAGAAATTACCGGGCGCGTTATCACGTCAATATCAGGAGATGCGGTACATGTATACTTACAGATTAGTTAACATGAAGACTGATCACCCATTTAGATTATCTAGTGAAATTTGAAGGATGGCTTCATGATCGCTGTGATAAATGGTTCAAAATATTTAGACATGTACCCTGCAGTACTTTCATATTATACAACATCTTTTCATTAAAATATAGAAATTTGGATCAAGCTTTCTCAGTGATGAACAATAAAAACAAAGTTGCACTTAGTTTTATCATTATGACAACGAGGCCTAAAAAATGATCATTGTATGTCACATCAATACAGCAGCCAAAAAAGAACGTCGAAAGCGGCAAATCGAAGAACCATCATATTTGGAAGCTAATCGAATGTTATCAAAACTTGATAATACCATTGCTAGTATGATAACAACTGTCGCAATTTATGAGTTAAACGATATGAATGTGTTTGTTCATTCAACTATTTATAAGTTTTAAAAAAAATTGTTACATCACATCATATTCGTAATATCTTGAAATTTTTTTGAAAAATTGAAAAAAATATCTGAAAAATTAATTTGGGCCTTCGAGGGCCACAGAGATCAAAGGAATGCTGATAAATCGTCAGCATAATAAATATAATCATGGAAAAACATTGCTTACATGTAAAGAAGGTAAATTTAGTTTCGAAAATTTATTTTCATTGCCATAAATCTTTCATTTCAATTTCATTTTATTTTCTAGTTACATAGCAACAAAATTAAATTGCTTGAAATATATTGCGGAAACTATTCAAATGATCAACAAACAAATTGATAATGGCAGCATGTTTGTCTTAATATTAATTGCGTTATAATTTTGAATCAATTTTCATCATTCTATTTTGATTCAGTGCAAATAAAGAGCTATAAAAAAGTAATTTCTGCAGAATATGGATTTTTATGTTGATTATTTATTGGATGTTAATACCCGTATTTATTTGGGTTGCAATTGTTTTATTTATGTGGAAAAATCTTCGATCACATTGGCATAAAATAATCGTACCTTTGGCAACTGCGGTAAGACAATGATCAAAGTTACAAGATAACAATATATTTTATAGTAATTAAAGTGTCAGAAGCTGAAATGCTTGAAGTGCGCATTTTAGAAGCATTGTGAAGCTAGTGGAAATATACTGAATTCGAAAAACGAAATTATAACAATGCCGGCCTGGGATGGTTTGCTATTTTTTCTTTTTTTTCACAAAAAACTATGTAATATTTCTTTGAAATTTTCTCGCTGCAACTGATTAATATTGTTCGTTTAGTATTTTGTCTGATTAGTACTATACAAAAACATTTATACTAAGGTAATTATGCTTTGAACTTGTTTCATACTGCAATTGAAAATTTTTTTGTGAATCAATACTAAAAGCCAAGAAAACTGTACTTTATAATTGCTTCCGATTAGACTTGCGCGTTGTCAATTGAGGTTAATGCATACAAGTATTTGAGATTTTTAAATAGAATGACTGCAAAGAATGAAATCCATTACCTGAAATACCAATCGACTGCTTATTGATTTGCTTGATTATAATTTCTATGTGCAGAAGGAAAAAGTGTCCATTGGTCATAAAAAATCATTATAACTTAGTGCTGTATTTTTTTATCCATAGCTTTGTTCTAATTGAAACTGCTGTCTTTTTAATCATTTCTGTTTAAGTAATATTGCGATTTTTGCCATTAAGAACTAAACAAATGTGAAATTTCCCGTTTTCAGTACAAATTAAATTACCAAACTATATTTGGACAACTTTTTAGTTTTACCTTATGTTTTCTAAATGATATATTGAGGCAATTTTTCAAAATTTATCCTTTCTGACAGTTTCGTCAGTAATCATTATCCTACTGAAGGCAAGTAAATCGTTCTATCAAATCATGTCAAAATATTTCGGCAGAGATAAAATGTGCTGACTGACCTTCATTAAAATCATTTTCAGGAATCACTAAAAGGGTCAATAAACATAAGAATCCGAATTAAGACAAAAAATAAGGCTAGATAACTTAAATGATTTCTAGATATCAAAATTTTATCTATCATTAAGGTGTCCTGGAAGCTCGCTTCGAACACACAACCCAATCAGAAAATGATCAAATTAATTGGTCTCCGGAAGATGTGGCTGAAATGCAGAATCAGGAAGGAAAAAACGATTAACATTTCCATCAATTTTTCAGTTTTAAGCTAAAGAAAAGTTTCTGACATAAAAGAACTAGTCCGAAATATTGAATAATATAATAATATTGAATAATATAAAACGGAATATTGAATAATATAAAACGAAAATGAGATAATTGCATACAAAAATAAAATTACTGCAGCATATCAAGCAGTTGCATTGTTTGGAAGAGATTTTGTCACAGTACCAGTTGATTTCAATACAGTACAGTTTAATACTCAAAAGAAATTTTCGCAGCTTTTTCCGCTTTCCGCTAATCAAATTTGCCATAATGAGTCCGAATAAATTTAAGGAAAAAAACCGCTGGGTATTAGGTGACGGCCTTTTGCACAATACTATCAAGGCAATGAATCCATTAGATGCAAGTGGACCACAAGCTATCTCATTAGTGAATGATAAAATTTATTCATTCTTATAAAGAAGTAGTGATCTAAAAATTTGTAAGTATATTTTCTTAAAATCCAAAGAAAAAAATTCAGAATTTTTGCAAGATGAAGTTAGCGAGGGCTAAACTTCCAACCTATGTTAATAATTTTTGCTTCATTGGTCGGTATGAACTCAAAGAGTACAATTTAATCCACTTTAAGTCATATTTATGATTCAAGTGAACAAATTCTTCGTGAGATCATTAGTTTTAACAAAAAAAAAAAATGGCTACTTTTGTTAGGACCCATTACAGTTAAATGACCAATGGCAATCAAACTGAAACATTCAAACTAATAAAAGTTTTTAACTTTTTTCGCGACTATCTTCGAAAAAGAGCAAGAAAAAAATAAATCTTTGAATGACAAATAGTTTGGATATTAGCAAAGTTCTGCAATTTTCGGTGGAAAATTAGTGCACGCAAACTTATAAAGGCTTCATTAGAGTTACTATTTG
Source organism: Mansonella perstans (assembly GCA_037074765.1). NCBI lineage: Eukaryota > Metazoa > Nematoda > Chromadorea > Rhabditida > Onchocercidae > Mansonella > Mansonella perstans. Next base: position 271,802 of record JBAMDO010000567.1, read on the forward strand.
AGCAATTATCACACAATGAATGAATAATATTTCGATTTCGATAACATTGAATGAATTTTCCTTTTCATGAGTAATGCATGTATAATTTTATTCTATCTAATTGTACTAAACTACGATTAATTACATTATTCTTCCATCAACTTCCCTAATTTTAATTTTAAAATTTTTCACCGATATGAAAATATTACAAAGTAATTTTTAAATTCTTACAGAACCTTAAAAAATTTGTATTTGTACAACCCGCCTTAACTCGATGGATTAAAATAACTCATGTTTTGAAATCAATCTCTGGTCTGCAAAGTTCCTGAAGCTGCTTATTTTTATGCTTTATCCATCATCAGAAACAGTTTCGAGTATGCCTTAATTCATTGAATGTCATAAAAAATAATGAGGCAGAAATAAACCTATGAGTTTAAATTAGTTTAAACTGTCTCATATTTCCTTAAGATTATAAAAGGCTAAAACTCCTTCATATTTCTCGGTGTAACATATTTAATATGAATTCGAGTACCGCTATCAAAATGTCATACTGAAAACTGATCAATGAATTTTCTAAATATTATCACTTTTTCATTCTTCCAATTCATCCGGTTCCTTGCATTGCGTTTTCAGCAATTCTTTCACTCCAGGTGAAACAGCCCCAGTGGTACTCGTTTTAGCAAAAATTTCCAGATGATTCTTACCTTTCCATATCAAAGCACATTTGAATTCAGGATCATTTTTTATCAAAAATTTTGCAATTTTATCTAAACAATCGTGAACTTTTGACAGTACCACATAGGGCAAAGGTTTAATTAGTTTAGAAATATCGGCGAGCGCGTTCATTGCTGGCTTTCCAAAATCGCCATTTCCTTTGAACCAACCGACGATCTCCTGCAGGAATTTTACTTTATGAATATTCCAGCTCAATGTCAGATGTTATTCAGATGCTGATCGAATTTGCGCAATATTAGATTGTTTTTTTCACATTCGCATTCGCTTGATAATTAATATGCAAACCTGGTCTGCAGTGGTGAAAAACATTTGTGCCCATGTAAAAAATGGAAATCCAGCACCTTGTGGATAAGTTGTTAGAAGTTGCAACGGAACATTCTGCGGCACTTCACCATATTCTATGTATGAAATTGCGTTATTTTCATTAAACTTCTCTTTTTTTAGTTCCAATTCATCTTCCTTTTCCAAATTATTGTGGCTGAAAATCAATGACTAAAGCATTCATTTAATAAATCTACTTCAAATCGTGAAAAAATCCATTATTTGACTTATGCATTTGTCAAAAAAAACCGAAGCAACATTTTATAAAATATTTATTGAAAACATTGTTTGTGAAGTTTTCAATTTTTTATTGCATAATAAATTTGTAATGTTTATTACGAAGCAATGACTGCATTTTCTTCATAATCATGTTAGAAAAATTTCAAGCTTTCCTATTTACAGTCAGTTCCCGAATATATCAGTCTACGTAATCGACAAAGCACCCATTGTAACAATTAAGCATCCACCAACATGTCATCCAACATTTACCAATTATGAAAAAGGATTGAAAATTCTCTGTAGAACTCTAAAGAGTAAAATTTTTTGCAATCTCTCACCAACTGCTATAAAAGAAATGGAGTCAATCATAGCTCGTCAGTTTTTCATTTCATTATTATTTCCAGTTCTCCATTTGTTTCTTCTTCAAGTTTCCCCAAAAAAATGGAATTACTAATGATTCAAGTGAATGACTCAGTCTTCATTATGATTAATTGTGAATTATGATTTCGCACTTCAATTATGTAATTTCGAAAACTTTTATATCCAGTTTGAAAGATAAGAACTTGCTAATGAGTACATATGCACTGATTGATAATAAGGGACAGACGAGAATGATTGAAAGCCAGTCGAAAGGCGCCCAACTAAAATATACGACAGCAGTCAGTTACTAATGTAACACAGCTTTTTCAAATTACTCTCTTAAATTTTCTACGATAAAAGTTGCAAGAAGCTTAGACAATTTTTTTCTAAAATGATTCAGTGCATTGATTAGCAGCATGATAGTTTGCTGTGAGAGATATAAGAGGAACATTTGTCCGTTGTGGATTAAGATGAGGACATATTATTTGTAGCTTTTCACAATTATTTGTAGAATTTCACAATTTCACAATTATTTGTAGCTTTATATGTCATCGACCATTACAAATATTTTAATGAAAAAGACAATATTTCCAGCAACAAAATTATCGATCTAATTTTTCAATTTTTCATTCTATAATGATGTCAACAAATATTTAAGATAATTTCCCACTGGATTTTTCGGGTAGTAGCAATAGATTATCGAGAAATTTTATTTGCACAGAATCTTATATCCTAAGTCATAATCCAAATGTAACTAATCAGATCAATAGATCTTAAATTTGGCTAATCCTAAGAATTTTGGATCACGTAATTTACTTCCTTATATTTTCAAGATTTTTTGGAACATTCTTTACCAGAAATCGACTTGTTAGATCATAAAACGACTTGTCTCAATTTTCGGATCTTCAAAAATTTAGTCCATAAAGACAATCAAAGGCTTCCAGATAATTTCTGGGAGATCATATTCGATCATTGAAATTAATCAAATCGTAGAATAAGAAAAATTCTTAAAAGATGTGGATAAGGAGATTGCAGTGTTAGAAAAAGGATTTTAAAGATCGATTTTATTATTTATTCGCTGATAAAATTTAACTTTTTTAATAGATAAAATATTTGTATTACTTAAATATAAAATTACGTTCAATCCATGAAAACCCCAAATTTTTACCTCTGCGTTCCCACAGCAGCATAATCTGCGCAATCAACTTCGAATCGTACCAATAATTTAAACCGGCCAAATTGATAAGAAACGAGCTGGAAAAATGGGCCAGTAGTGAATTTCGACCTCGCTTTTGTCATTTTTCGCTTAAGTGCTTGATCAAATGTCACATGACCAATTTCCATGAGATCTGATGCTTCCATTCTAAAAAAAATTAGTGCAATCAGAACTGGCTCTAACGCACGGTTACATAAAACTTTAAATTTGAAAATCTTTAAAAAATTTCTGAAGAATGAAAATATTATTTGCTCCATCTTTTTTATCAGTAATTGGATTTTATACAGGAGATGAAAACAGAAGATAGATAAACAGCAGAAATACATAATGCGGATGACTGGTTTGTAATAACGGTTTTAGTCAAAATGCGAAATCTTATCAAAATAAGTAGCTACTATTTACTAATATTGTCGTACTGTTTCAGCAACAACTTTCTCTGACGCGCGTAATTACCTCGTTAATAAAACGGTTTTTCCTATCCGTTCTGCATCAATTCGAAACAATCCATCACCAGCTTCCTGCGCAAATGCAAACAATTTTTGCAAGTTTACAGCATCGGTAATAAAATTGTAGTCGTTGAAATTAATTGGTTTCTTTGTCTTTGCTGTTATGTGATGTGCAGCTAATATCGCAGTGTCCAGTGAACCAGTTGGAATCTGAAAAATCATTGATTAATTGAATGCGTACATCAATATATAACAACTATTAGGTATAATGCACTTATCGGCATTTTCAAGTAATACATCAATTTTAATTTCGATAACGACCTACTTTTTTTACTAGTAGCTTTCTATCAACTTGACAGATTAATGGCAATTTGAGAAATTAACTACGGCTTGCAAAGATGAAAGGAACCAAGCTTAAGTGATATCCCCATAGATCCCCATAAGTAGGGGCGAAGAAGTTATTATTAGATGATTTCTACTGAATGAATTTTCTTACATACTTCGAAAAATTAAAAAATTTCAAACTTAAATTCCATTCAAGTTTCTTATACTTTTTAAAAGCAAACTTTTAAATGATTGACATCGTATATAACCACACCATGGTCTTGCTGTAGTTTGCCACCTGCCCAAAAGAAAGATTCCGGAGGCATACCGGGCATCTAAACAAAAATGAACTCCGGATTTTTATTAAAATATAGCACTGTTCATTGTAAAATCAGAACCACTGCAAAACTAAAACAAGCCTTTTATTGCAACAACATACGTTAAAGTTTATTGCACTGTAATACATAAAAATTAAGATTTGTTTTCGAAAAAAAAAAAAAAAAGGAGAATAAATGAAAGCAGTTTTCTGAGCAGCACGCACACTTCGTAATTTTTTCTGAGTAATAGTGGACTTATTCTTTAAATCAAATTGTTTATTTATGAGAAATGATTAAAATTTACAACGATGGTAGGCGTTTCATCACTCAAATACCATTGGTATGAGCCGATTCTTTCGACAGATTTCGTGGATGTTGGTCCACCTTTCCCCGATAAATTCACAAGCGGTAAAAGACCATATGGTTCCTCTTCCAAACCGTCAAATAACCAAAATCCTTCAGCTGACATTACTTAAAGGCTTGCTTTCTCGATTCTTCAACGATATAGTCGCGAGCTAAAATCGGTTTTCCGCATCAATTAAAGACATTTTATCCTTTTAATAAACGATTTTAATAAACACCTTTTGATCAAAAACAATTTCAAAGCGGAAGTAGTAAGTTAAGAGAAAGATTTAACATTATTTATCCTCACTGCAATAATATTGCTATAATACAATTCTTGCTATAATACACTACTTCATTCGACCTCATCTCTCTTCCCATTTATAGTCAGTACTTCATTATAGAGCTAATACATAAACTTTCATATTTACAAACCAAACAATCTTCTAAAGAACGTAAATAAGATTGCATACAACAAATAAGCAGATAAATATGTTAATCCGCTGTAAGTGATAATCCGAATCTAATTCCTAATTTTTTAAAAAATATGAAAATTGGAAAACTTTTAAAAAATGGTAAAATTGTCGACTGCATCATTCACAGCTTCATGCAAAAGTCAAATACGTGGTATAACGATATTTCCATGCAAAATGCATCAGAATTTATAAAATTTGGTTTCAATTGTTTGAAAGTCCTCAATCTTAATCCATTCATATAGTGATCTTGAAATTCAAATTCAAATTCTGAAATCAACTATCCTGGATTAATTAATTCTAATCAGTATACTTATAGTAAAGTGCAAAAAATTGAGCACTCGATTTTACCCACAACTAGCAATTAAAATAGCTTCAGGAATAATGGTGTAGTTAAACAGACGTTATGGCTTACAGCTGTCCATCGGCGCTTTCTCATCATTCTTCACCTTTCCTCCACATTCTCCTTCAACCAGTAGACTCATCTCGATATTACGATGGCAAGACGACTGTGCCGGTGGCTCAGGGACTTCGATCTAGCCTCCGTTTATTTTCTTTCTCTAACCCTTGATGATTGATCTCATACTTCTAGATAACAAACCATCGCAGTGAATACGATGGATCTGATAAATCCGAAAGATTTGATGCATTCATTTACCGGACAAACGAATGAGAAAAAGTGCACTTAAATTTAAATTAAAAAAATTAGTGTTCAAAAGTAGCCTTGAAAATTGCTTTAAACATGTCTACACAAATCTATTACACATTCCAATCCTAAATTAGAAAAAACATTATTCACTTAACTTTGAAACTTCCTAAAATAAAGTAAAATTATCACTGAATGATTTCCCATTAGACAATACATATTCACTTGATGCCACCGTTTACTATATGAAAGAATACTATTAGTTGCCAAGCGAAGTTTCATCGCAATTATTGATTGCAAAAAAAATTTTGTTTTTAGAGATCCTTTTAATTAAATTAAGCAAACTAAAAAACACAAATGACAATCATTGAAAATAATTTGTGGTTCATCTCTTTAGAATATTAAAGATTTTCCCAATTCACCGAAAAACTAAAAACTTTCTTAGCTATCATTTGAATGCTTAACAATTTTGATGTTTGTGTTATTTAATCGATGACAGTTCGTACTCGTCCAGCATGGGATAAAGTACGGAGGTAAAAGAAATAATAGGTTCGCTCAAAATCTTTTTTGTATTTTGTGAACTTTGGATGAAGGATGTAATAATCCTCCACTTCCATTAAAATCGAATAATCCGCTAATTTCATCGAAATCCTCCTTCACATGGTTTATTTAGTAGAGACCTAATCGTGAGTCAACTTATACCCAGTGTTATAACTTAAATCAAAATCTGTTTTCTAAAGATTCGTAGGGCTTTCATGCCAGAATGATTTACTGTAAAATTATTTAGTCAATTAAAGTGGATCATAAATGATTGATTACTTTTCTAATGGTAGCTTTCGGTACGTATGCTATAATTTAAACAAACATATCACTTCCAGTGTTTTGAATCTCTATTATTATATATAAGATGCAATGTTTTTCATGAGCAAAAACAAAAAATTATTGTGACAAACCGGAATCGTGAAGAATCCGATCTCCAGAAGGATTACCTTTGTAAAAAGAGTGACATAATTCGGAGCACTGCGGTTAGTTTCATGTCAGCGACGCTTCCCTATGCTGATAGTTGAAATTTCAATGAGAAACTCAATTTTCAGACACTTTTATGTATTTTGTAAAAATAACTATATAAATAGATGTTATAAAACTCGACATTTTATGTCAAATATTTTTTTCGAAAATATATTTTAGTGCGTCTTGTTTGACAGATTTTGAAAAAATCTTGAATGATTTTTGAACTACTTTTTGGGAAAGGTACCATTCCATGGGAAAGGATGGTACCATAACAAAACCTGTAATGGATCCATTTCTGATCGTATGTTAAAAATATATTTCGAAAACGATAAATTGCTAGAATAAAGCATACAACAAAATGTTGATAAACAATGACTTAATAAGCATAATGACAATATGTAATGAAACGTAAATTTAGCGTATTTTATAACAACCTATGTAGCCAATGAAACTGGTAATAGTAAACTGAATGACTCATTGAAGAATATACTTTCGCATTACAACATTGCATTATGAAGCTACACGAATTAACCTAAAAGATGAAATAGAATCCGGAAAAACAACACACTGGTACAGCCATCTGATCTATCTATCTGATCCATAGCAACTGAATCACCGAATTGCAGATCTACAGAGTAAACTGCTGAGTCTCTCATCTCATCTATTACTAATACCTCAAGAAAAAATACGCACAACAAAAATTATGTGTGATGAAGTCAGAGATAGCGATAGCACAGCAAACTTTGAACGATGACAGCGAAGTTCTTAGACCATAAATCTTGCATAGAATATCTTTCTCTCATTTTTACAGGACTAAATAAGCTGATAAAAATATTTCTCTCTCATTTTTACAAGGCTAAATAAGCTCTATCGACCTGAATTCAGAATCTAGGATGAATGCCGAAGAATAATGACATCAACCTGTCCGTGTTTACAAGGCTAAATAAGCTCTATTGGCCTGAATTTATAATCTTGGATGAATGCCGAAGAGTAACGACATCAACCTGTCCGTGGACACATTTTGTGCAACTTTTCAATTGAAACCTGTCTGCCAGAGGAGACCCTATCGAGGATATAGTTCATCTCCAGCATAACTCATAACCTCATAAGATGGCGCATTCTGTTTCCTCGAGACAAATTGATACCAGTAAATGAGGTACCACACTGGCATCCACCAACTACATCTCATATTCATAGTCCCATCATCTACAACTATACGACAATTCACGCCTCTTCAAATAGAGACAAAAGATGACTGAATCATCATGTGTGGATGAGAGAGTGTCCTTTTTTTCTCTGCGAGACAATGCTATTAAACGATCTATCATTGGATGCTCTATGTAATGATTACGAGTAATGGTGGCAGTGGTTGTCTAATCTTTGTTCAGGGCCTTGTCCAAGACCCGGGGAACAATTTTTGGCTGTCTTCCCAGGAGGGAGGGCAATTGTGCTAGGTTCATAGGTTCTCACCTAAAGAATGCAGACTTCGTAATTGCGCTACGGGTCATTGCGATGGTCAGCTCTCAGGCGAGTGTAATGTTGGAGTGCTGGCCACATTTTAATTGATCATTCTGTTTGATGGGAGATAGACGGGATTTACCAGGCAGGATCGGGATTCATTATACAGGCGGGCGTATGGAGAGCACACATAGTTACAATTATTGGACGAGTCCTCTAAAACTTTTTTAACTCAAGTTTAATGAGCAGCCAAATTTATCAGAAGTAACTACTGGCAATTCTAAACAAAACTTATAAAGGCGAAAAATTTCGAATGCATTATGAATCATATCAGTGAGGTTAATGGCAAACAAATATGAATAATTTGAACATTTTGAACATTTCTTTTTTTCATTTGCAAATAATTATTCATCCTTTAGTGTTGCTATTTACCGTCAACTTTGTTGTGTCTTATTTTATTTTTACGACTCACATTCATATGATACATGAATATCATCAAAAAAATGATGCTATATTTGTCGCGAAATTCATAAAGCGAAAATTCCAATAGGTCAATAAATCAAATTGTAAAATTAATGTTAATGTCTTTATGAGTCATCTAATTAATTTTATGATGTTAAGATTAATTTCCTATTTCTTTGTTGTAGTCTAACCTCACATCCAATTATAAGCTGTCAAAACTCTTTCCAACCATAAACTAACGAAGAGGCAGCTGCAGTAACATCTTATTAAACAAAGCTATTGTGTAACTATGTCATAAAATTCTTTGATGATTATGCTTACATGTAATGTATTGTGCTTTTTAAATCACGCATGCCTTTACAAAGGATTTTGCTTTTTTGATGGGCTTAAGTTTCTTTTAACTCAGCTCATGACGACTCCTTTCTCTCCCTACAATACTCAGTTAGTACTATTTAAACTATTAATCATCCCACAAAGACCATTTTTGGAATCTATTCACATCAACGGCTACTGGTTCTGTTCTCCTCATCATTACCATTTTTATTATATTAATTTTACCATTAAATACGCGTTATATATAATTGTTACGTAATTCTCGCATTATCCAGTTATTCTAATAAAAGGTTTAATTACCCAAGTTTGAGGTTTACAAACCGGTTTCTCGTCCTAACGCATCTTAGACCTCACAATATTCGATCCAACCCGGCCTCTCGTCTTCAACTCAACACAACTTTCACGACAATATTCATTTAAATTAACAGTAATCAAATTTGCTAAGAGTGATCAAAAATAACCGAAATTGTTGAGAAATATTTGTAGTCAATAAGATATACCATAACTCTTCATTATAATAGATATTATTTTTTTCCTTCCATTTAAGATAAAAGTGTAATTGCATAAAAATGAAATCAAAAATATGAATATCTGCATGTAATCGCTGAATTACTACAAGTCTTGGTTACCTAAATAATTTATTGTAAACGAACAGAAAGTTTTTTTCGCTTTCTAGTTTGCCAGATTTCATAGTGTTGGAAAATTTTTGAAATCGATGGATATTGCATGCCACCTGAAATGAAATGCTTGGTCATTTAATTAACATAGAAAATTTAAATTATAACGTGCATAAAAAATATTTATTTGTATTGCGTCTTATTTTTACATTTCTTCTGCATTACATTGAATGTGAATTTATAGATAAGCTTCTTTCGAGATTCTTCCGAGATTCTTTCTTTTTGAGATTCACTACTATTGATTCTTGCTTTATTCCATTTCATTTTCTCATCTTCGCCTAATTAGATCCTTTTATTTTCATCTTTTGAGAATCACTTTGCCTGTTTGTGGTCTGATATGTAAAGTCAATTTTTGAAGTAAACAGACGAATAAGGAATTGTTATAATGCTGGAATAGACTACGTAATTTCAATTTGTTAATTGAACAGATCTAAAACCTAAGCACAAAAAAAAATACTTTAACCATTTGGAGTCTGCTCCGAAGTAAGGAAAATCAAATAACTACATGTAGTTTCAATGATTTAACAAATATCGTAAAGCTCAACAAGAAGTGATAGTCTTATATCATAGCCATTGTGTTAATTAATTTGTGTTAAATTTGTGTTAATTGTGTTAATTAATTTTGTTAGTTAATAAATATAGCCGAAGTGATTATATTTGTAATAAAAAATAACTGGAAATCCCGAAAATGTGAAATTTTGCACTTATTAAGACTAGGATATCATTGATCATTGAATGCACATGTACCTGTCTAGGTTTCTACTTTATTAGTCATATTTTTACAATTTCCATAATTTTATGGTAGTATTTTCTTCTGAACTGCGAGAAAAAAGAGATAGGAGAGAATGTAAGGTTTATGCATTTCACGTACCAACAAATACATAGATTTACAGAAAGTTTTATGAGAATCAAAGAAATGCCCGATATAAGGTCAATGATGAAATTGATATGATCCTGAGGAACATTCATTTGTTTACCTGAAATGCTAATTAGTTAGACAAACTGGCTAACTACTAGACTGCAGTTTTCCAGCCTGGAAAGATTGATGGATGAAAATTTTTCACATCGGCAGTGATGCGTATTTCTTGGACTGCTGCCAATGTTGTTCCGATTCCGGATGTGTTAGTTTACGGATAGGATTGCTGACAGCGTTGGGGTTTTTAAGTTACTGCGGTAGGTGTATTGGTGTCGATGATTTCATTAGAAAAGCAGTGATTTATTCTTGTGAGAAATGAAAGTTAACTGAGATATTATTCCAGCTTTGTCATTTTTCTTCATCTTAAATCTCTTTTTTAAATTATTCAAAATAAAAATTCCCACAGTAGAAGGAATGGATAATATTCAGATACGGTCGGATATCATTGGGTGAATATTATTAACCAGTAATTAGTAATGGTTTTTAGTGGTGATGACAAGCAGTGTTGATGTGGCGGATACGGAGAAGATGGCTCAAGATGCTTATAATTTGAGCGAAGCGTACCGATTCAAGGAGCAAGCAAATGCTCGATACAGTGAAAAAGATTATGCGTTAGTTCTTTTTTTTTTTTTTTTTTTTTTTCTATTTCGTTTTATTAATTTAGTTTAACGAAGAATTTCAGCAATCAGCATATGTTACAGATTTCCATTTCCTTTTTTTTTTGTGTGTGTCATTTATCCGCTCTATTTTTTATAAAAGTCCTTTGAATTCTAACAGATCGCGTTTTATGTTTTCACTCAATTATGTAATACTTACTCGTCATTCTTATCGTATTATTGGCAAAAAAAATGATCGAATTTGCCAAGTATTTTATTATGCATATAAAACTTTTCTGGATTCATTTCTTCCACTTCATAATGCATTCATTTATGTTCTCATATTTATTTCCAAGCTGTCACTTTTTGTTGATATTTTTTTCTAACTTCAGAGTTTTAGTAATATAATAATTTGTTCTGTTAAATATCTGTAAATTGCAAACAATTATTTCTGAATGCCTATAAGAAAAAACGCTAAATTTCTGACTTTTTTAAATTTCAGTGCAGCGATTTATCTATATCATCAATGCTTACTTCGGGCTCGAGCGATTCAACAACTTTCACAGTTTGGATTGCAGAGTTCGTGTCGGCAGTTTGTTTTATTTTTTTTAGTCTTCTGGATTACTTCAGTGTAATATTTTACGAAAACCAAGCTCTTCACTGTCAGTGGACTTAAAAAAACTGGCTGAAGATCTTTTTCTTCGTAAATAGTTGCCTTCTTTGTTTCTTAGAAGTTATTTAATAGACATAAAGCTGGATGAAATCCGAATCATACCATTATTCATCGCACTGAGTATCATTATTTTATTGGTTTACTTCAGTGAGATCGAATGTTACCAAAGTTTCACTCTTTTTCAGGTTTGGCGCGTGTGGAGCGCAGTGTAGATGAGTCGGTAAAAGACCAGGAAGAAAATAGAAGTGTGGAAGGAAGCAGTAAAGTTGTTGATATGAACGGTGTTGCTGATGAATTAGCAGTAAGTTTTGTTTTGTTTTTGGCTAATATACCAATTTGGCGTCGTAGTTTTCCTATTTTATTGATGTAGAAAGTTATATAAGTCATGCAACATAGTTTATCTTCTTACAATTCTTAACACTTAATTCATTATATAATCTAGAATTTCAAAAAATCGCTTACTTCGTTCAAAATTCAAATGTCATAATGTCATAATGATCACTTCTTTTGTCTCATTGTATATGTTTTTTACTTGTAGTCTTATGGATAATTATTTTAATATTAATGAATGAAAAAATTGCAGAATGCCGAGAGTTTTGGTGAAAGGCGCAAAAGAATCAATTCAACAAGTCGAGGTGAAGAAATGAAAATAGAAGCAACTGATATCGCACTGAAGTGTTACAATAATTTAGCAGCTTGCATTTTGAAGGGACAGAATCGTACTGAACCCGATTTTCTTCGTGCTGTGGAATACTGCGATAAGGTGAATCATACTGAACAGTGATGATATTAGTTACTATTTGTAGATACTAATAGTGTTTTGTATTGCGCTGTTTGATCTAAATAATTCAAGCGATCTTCCAGAAAATTTCAATAGTAGTTTAAAGTTGAAAAAAAAAATTACAGAAAATCCCTTCCATAGGTTTTATCGGTGCAACCTTCAAATGAAAAAGCCTTATATCGTAAAGGATTGGCGCTCTCAAAGGTAAACATGTACGAAAAAGCAATAGCAGTACTGCAAAAATGCAGTTGCAGTAGTACGTTTTTGTATTCATTTGCTTCTTAATGACTTTCATTTATTGGCGTTGTTGCCGTAGCACAAATGACTGTCTTAGTTCATTCTCTCATATAATTTTGGCTGTTTTTATCTTTTTCCTAGTAAGGAACAATTTAAAATAAAGCGACAACTTTCTTTGGTAATTTATGATGAGAATTAAATAATATCCATCTGAAGGTTTTATGAGGTGAGAAGTAATAAGTTTGAATTCGGTAATTTTAAGATCGTGGAGCGCAAGCAATTATTGATGAATGTCAGCAGTTATTAGCGGAAGAACGACGACGACGCGATGATCAAATTCGACGCAATTTTTCTCGTGCATTTAGAGCAACGGTAAATGGGCAGCATCTGCTACAGGCTAGATTTCTTTTTTCTTAATTGATTTTTGAAACTTCTTACCATGGATTTTCTGTAGCTCTTTCTCATCAGATCATGTGTTTAAATGTTATTATACATTGCAGTTTCAAGAGAATTTGATTTTGAATTTGTTTAGAATCTGTAACTGTCGCTAAAAGGAATGACTGGAATTAACCAGCATCAGTTTTGCAGTATTGTATTGGTCATTTTGGAGATAGGTGATGTGCGATATGCACATTGCATGCAACATTTGGTGATCATTCTGCATGCATGTTGCAACACATTCAACCCTTAAAGTAAGCATTAAATAAACGTGGTTTGATGATCTAGTCGGGTATTTCATTGTTTCAGGAATTTAATGATGGTGTTGCGAATGAAGTAATAACAATGAATGGGAATGCTACTACCAATTCATCTAGCGAGCACCACATGAATCTTCAACGGTGAAACTGATTTTTTTATCAGGTTTTCGTATTCGGATTCTCTATTTTTGATTTATAGCGTGAGTTACGATTTTAAAAAATCAGTTTTTTTAAACTCATGCATGCATGTGTTCACTGTCTGTATTATGAATATTCTCGCAGATATTTGCTGTTGATCCGCCCTTTTATATGAAAATTTTCGATTTTATAAATATTAATTTCATGTATGTTTTATAAAAATTAATTTATGTATTTGTTGTGAAAATTTTGTTAGTTAGAAGAAGGAATATTTTGAAAAGAGTGACTTACGTACTCTTCGATATTATTACGAATTGGGTTTGAAACACACATAGTTGCAAATTTTATTTTTGTCCAGATACCAATTATTAGGATAGAACGGTGTGCGAAATATATATAAATATTAATTTAGCAAATTAAACAGTAGGACCGAGGAATAATATGTAAGAAGTAGTGATTATGCGAAGTATGTTCTTGAACGATGGGTTAAGGCATATTATAAAGTGAAGGATAATAGCAGAAGTGAAACGTAATATTCTTATAATAAACTAATAATGATGATGATGATGCCGGGCGTATTATAGACGTATTATAGAAACAAAGATTGAGGATATCAGTACAAGTGGATGTAGTGGTTTTTGATGGAACTAATCACAAGCACCGGGGATTTATATATGTAGATTGTTTACAAGGAATTATCAGGAATTACAAATAAGTAACGGTGTTTATAAGATTAGTGGACTATTTTTTTTACTCAAACTAGAAATAGACTCAAAGCATGATTTTTCGAAAACAAAATACTAAGTCACACTGATTTTCATAAATCATACAATTTGCAATTTTGGTAATAAAAACGTTTAAACTTTGAAAGCAAAGTAATAAATCATTATTTGACACTTTGCAATTAATTATTTCTCATAGAAATAATCACAGCATAATATAATCTGGCTTGTGCCAAACATCCTGCAGTACAATTATTTTTGTTTTCCCGACATTTCCGACTGAGAGAATGGGACAATTAATTCAATTTAAGTTGAGTTTGTCGTTCGGTTTAACCGCTTAATACAAAGTGGATAAAATATGGAACAGAATAAATCTAATTTAATGACAGCTGTTATCAAACAGATTATTAAAATACAAACACCAAGAATGATGAGTCGCCAGTGCGTAAAATTGTCCAGCTCTTGTTGTAGTAGTTCGGTCACTGTCAATTCCATGTCCGATTTGTTCTGATGATTCGTTGTCTTCTTGATCGATCTCTTCCCAAATATTTCATTCTGGCTGTTTGGTTAGATAATTGTCGTACGTTTGTTTTTGTGATAGGATTCCTAATTCGGCGTTCATTTTTCGATTTCAAAGTGATCAATCATGCCACTGGTAAATTTTATCGATTTTAAGAACTTCTTGATTTGAAAGACATAATTTTCAAGCTTCCATTGAAACGTTTTGAGCTTATGCCATTTCTTTGTAGTATTAGGTTAGCTACTACAGTAAGGTTATTATGAGGTACCCATAAATAAGTGTTAATAGGTTATTACGATTACGATAGCTTTGTTGATAGATTTCATTAAATTTTTACTCAAATTCTTCTCGAACAATACCATAAAGATATTGAAACTCGATGTTTTCCGAATCAGTGATTTTTCTTTCAGTTTTTTTCTGTCATGAGTAAAATCTCTTTATAGGCTGAAGTTATCTGGTTCGTGTTTCGGTTGAGGCTTCTCGTACTTATTTTATCGATTATAATATTATTATCCATTGATTTGGGATTGATAAAGCTGCCGTTTTTTGATTTAATTGTTTCGTTACCTGCAAAAGTAAATGACGTTTGAATTCATTAGTGATAACGTCATCTTCATATACTCTTGCGTGGTAATTTCCAAATTTTTGATATAAAACATTTGCTTATATTCTGTTTCTAAAACTGTACCTGTATTTGTTATATATTTTTCGTTTAGTGTGAGCCAATGTTGGCTGCTTGAAATCGAAAAGTTGAAATCCGATACTGTTTCCCTTCCTTCATAAATTAATATTTCTCCTTTTTTTTTCTTTTCTTTTTCTAGAAGGGCGCTGTTATGAGAAGCCTTACAATAAAAACTTTTTGCCTTTCGTTTGCATTCTTCTCCTTGATGCGTTTTCAAACAAATAAAACATTTCTTCATTTCCTTGAGACGATTCATTCGACCATGCACTGTAGGATATGTACGACATTTACAGTCTCAGTGATTTTGACTGCAAAATGGTTGATGGTCTTCTTGTTTTGTTTTCTCTTTTATTTGTTGTCGAGCAAGGAATCTTCACCTCATTATGAATTGTTGCCAATGCTGAGGTTTCATAATAGCTTCTAGGAGCGAATTGATTTCTAGCTCGTTCAGTGACGTGTATCAAGTTCCCGAGAAGTCTTCTGAGTTGATATTGACCACGAATCATCGACTGTTTTTTGATGATACTCTGTTAAGTATCTATCGCAGTAGTCGGCTTTCAACTGCGGTTTCTATAGTTTCTATTCCAAAATTCTCTCCACAGTTGTGGGTCGTCATTAAAAATGTGCAAAGATGATTGAGAGAGATTGACATTAGCATAAGAAGTTGATGGAACTGGCACCTGTACTTTCGTTGGTAATATTTGATGGATCTTGGAATTCGTGTCAGTTTCTGGATTTCGCAGTCGATCTCCTTTTTATAGATAATCAAAGAAATGATGATTGGTTAGCTTCGAGTATTAAATTGAAGATTCCCTCCTTTTGTTCCTGTTCATTTCCTTTAACTGCGGGACTTTTGAATATATTCAACCTCTCTGTCACTTCTTCTAGTGACTTAAAAAACGTTTTAATCGTAAAATTTTTTCTTTGAAAAATCTTCCTTTAGTTTCGAACATTTGAAGTTGTTTCGTATTTAGTAAGCTTGGTTCAGGCAGTGTAATATCTAATGCTTTTACTTCTTGAAGCAGGGTATTAGCCGAGCCTTTACAGGCTTAATGCTTTTTAATATAATAGAACTCATATCAGCAAGAATTTCAAAAAATATTTTCTTGTTGTAATTTTTTATTTGCTATGGTTAATTTCGATCTCAGCTCACCTCGAACATCAAAAATTTCTGTAATATTTTGAAAAGAATGACTTGTGTACTCTTCGATATTATTACGAATTGGGTTTGAAACACATATAGTTGCAGATTTTATTGTTGTCCAGATACTAATTATTAGGATAGAACGGTGTGCAAAATATATATAAATATTAATGTAGCAAATCAAACAGTAGGACCGAGGAGTAATGCATAAGAAATAGTGATTATGCGAAATATGTTCTTGAACAATGGATTAAAGCATATTATAAAATGAAAGATAATGGCAGAAGTGAAACGTAATATTTTTATAATAATGATGATGATGCCAGGCGTATTATAGAAACAAAGTTTGAGGATATCAGTACAAGTGGATGTAGTGATTTTTGATGGAACTAATCACAAGCACCGGGGATTTATATATGTAGATTGTTTACAAGGAATTATTGGAAGTTACAAATAAGTAATGGTGTTTATAAGATTAGTGGACTATTAATAAACATTATTTAAGGAAATAGATTCAAATGCATGATTTTTCGAAAGCAAAATACTAAGTCACGCTGATTTTCATAAATCATACAATTGATAATTTTGGTAGTAAAAACGTTGAAACTTTGAAAACAAATTAATAGATCATTATGTGACATTTTGCTTGTATTTTGATATATAATTATTTTGGTTTTCTCGATAGTAATCGGGTTTTTATTTGAAACTGCAAACGAATTAGAATAAAATCTGTAATTGAATGGTTATGTTCTAGGCTATTATTTTTGAGGGTTATTTTTTTTCATATTTAATGTTTCGCTATTTAATGTTTTTTTTTTTTTTTTTTTTCATATTTAATTTATTTATAAGTTGTAGAAAAAAGAACATTCCGCCGATCATACTGTCAGATAGTAAACCTAAGTCATTATGAGAATTTCGTTAATATGCTGTTGTAATTTAACATTAGCAGATAATAAACAATTTACTATGGTTATTCGAGTTTAATAGAATCTTAAAAATATTCTTCGTTGTTATCTTAAGTTATTATTTTTAACAATCGTTTGCAAACTATTTTATTATCTACCATCAGATGATTTTTATTGGATTATTACATATAACATTATTAGTTATTACATGTAACATTCAAGTTTATACATATAACAACTGTTGTTATATGTAATAACTTGAATATGATGTTATCAAAAAATTGTATGCTTTCTCCTTGAAATACTTCTGCAGTAATTTGTATTTTCCCGTTATGTGTTCCTAAGGTGTAGTAAAGTAGAGCATAGCATTGTATACCATCGATAGATTTTACTCACTCGAAAAAAATTGAAACTTAGGTCTGCCCGAACATCGTTTTTTCGTGTCGCTTAAGTGGTTTAAAATATATTGTAACGCTATACTGTAACTCAATCATCCAGTACAGATGATACAGTAATTTTTACGTCACATTATTAATTAAAGAGTTTTCTTAGCTGTATGGCTGTATGAAGGCTTTTAATTTTTGGCTGTATGAAGCGTGCCAAACTAATAGTTTAAGAATTTTCTGGAAAATATTGCTCATTTTTTAAGTGATTCCGGATAGTACAACACTAAGATATGTCAGTATTATGATTTGAATGAACTTTAATCTTTTGTTGATGTTTCTGTATTTGCATACTTTGCATATTATAAAACACTTGAACGGTTGTAAAGAGTCATTATTAGATGAAGTCAGTATCGGGAGTGCAAGATGGTAAAGCGCAAGAGATCCAAAGAGGTGAGTTTGTCGAAACGCCTCATTAGTGTTTTAGGGTGGAAGTTTGAATGGATTTGAAGTTTCTGTATCGATGATTTGTTTTTTGCTAACTGTCAGTGTTTTGATATACTAGACGGTAAAATTTGTTTCAAAATATTTAATATTTCGTAAATTGAAAGTACCGTCACTTTTCTTGAAGATATAATAAAAAGCGATAAAATAAAAGGCGCAATATAATCGTTTTATCGTTAGGAACCTTATAATACGCTGATTTGAATTTTGGGGAATCAATATTGCAAGTAAAAGAGGTTGGACAAGTTGTTTGGATAGTAAAATAAAAAGGATAGTTCAAAAAGGAAGAAATAAAAAGTGTTTCAAAAAACAAAGCAGAATTTAAATTTGAAAAGAAATACTTCAGTTAAAATAAATGAATCGAAGAAAAAACGGACAAGAAATGTTATGAAGTAGAAAAGAAGATTTAAAACCGAAATTCATGTTGCATAAATATTTCTCTGCTTAATGCCCTGAGTAATCTAGTCCAAATAAATGAGTCTTGAGTCTCTTCAACTTTTCTTATTCAAAAGACTTGCATACAGCAACTTGTTGATTATTTGTTTGAATCATTTTTTTTCTGCTTTTTTGCAGTTGAATAATTTAATTCTAATGCTATTAAGAATTTTACAATAATCGCTTAAAAAGTTTTTCAGTTTTCCACACTAAATGCAAGAAAAGGGAAGGAACAGTAAATTACTGAATTAGTTAAACCGGTTTGCTGAATGAAGCAGTGAGATAAAAAAGCAGAAAATGAATATAAAAAATTGTAGAGGAAAAGCAGGAGGGGAGAGACTACAGCGGAGGAACTAGTTACGATGGCCACGGTAGAAGATGATGAAGGAGCGGTGGTATTGACAAAATCGAAGAAAAAATCAGGCTCTGACAAAGCACTGGAGAAATTCGCGCTCTCCACTGTTGCAAAAAGTACTCGTTTCTCATAATTTAAAAGTTCTGAGCATATGAAAATATGAACGACAGCAAATAATAAATTTTTGCTCCAAGTTTTTCTAGTATTTCTACTTGTTTATTTTGCCTCAAAAAAAGCAGCAAATTTATTGTGAACCGTAACTCTTAAATTATTAATAATAATGAATAGCTGTCAAGATTTCTACTCTTCAGTGTAAGTTTTCAACAGAATGGAATATCGTTTTTAACGTTTTAAAAATAGGTGCAACATCACTCGTTGATTCGTGACAGCATAGAATAATAAATTAATGGAATGATGTAGTTAATCTGTCGAGAAGACTTGAAATCTCCATATTGATCATCTGAGTTTCTGAAGTTTCATTTGGTGTTGAGGACCTCTACTTGATGACATTAAATGACGAAAAGATTTTGAATTATCAAAACAAGAAGTTAAAATGAAACTTCAGAAGTTATTTGGAAGTTACTTCTTCCTTCTTGCTACTTGATTAAAGAACTAAAAAAAATTCGAGAACGTTTGGAAAGTATGATATTGATACCTGTAATTGACTGAAATAGTTCTTATACTTGGTATAAATGAAAATTTGTGGTTGGATAATTTAAACTTAGTTAAAAATTAAAAATAGCTTATACTGCCGAGTAATTCCACTATATAAAATTTGTAGATTTATTAAAACCTTTAAATGTTGGAATATTTAAGAAATAGACGGTTTACGAGCAGAATTTGCAACGTTGAAAGCGTTTGTGCCGAAAGCAGTCTCACAATCAGCATTTAATCAAAATATGGATTGCAATCGATACAATAATATCATTTGCTATGATCACACAAGAGTTGTGCTAAAGTATTTGATTTCCATTTGCTTTCCTACTTTTCATATTTGATATGTTTTTCAAAATTAAGGGACAAAAAAGAAATATACCTAAATTAATTGGGGGATGTATTTCTTTTCATAGATTCAATGTGCCTCCCGATAGAGATTACATCCATGCTAATTATATTCGAACATCGCTTTGCAATCTTCCCAACAATTTTATTTGTACACAGGTATGAAAAATTTTCTTATAAAATCATTTAACAATTTTTCATATTTGTTAAAAAAGGAATAATAATACAAATCTATTATTATAATAATAATAAGTATTAGCATCTTCACGTAAGTTGAAGGGTCCAATGGATTCGACTATAAATGATTTTTGGCGATTAGTTTGGCAAGAGAAACCAAAAACTATCGTCATGTTGTGTAAAGTGATAGAATGCGGTAAGCAAAAATGCTCTCAATATTTCCCATTGAATAACGGTGAAACAAAGCAATATGGAAGGATTATCGTCAAAAATGTCCGAAAGACTTCATCACCTTCAGAAAAGGTTCAATCATTTTGATATTGATCTTATTCTTACTTCTATAAATTACAGTTATTTAAATTTATAAAGCAAAACTGCTTTCTGTTGATAAATTATCATTAAGGACGTCGTGTCTTCAATGTCTCCATAAGTCTTTAGTCTCAAGATTCTGCTCAGAAAAACTGCTGGAGAACTTTTTAGGTTTTTGAAGCGATTCAAATGAACGTCAGCATGAATGGAAATCCAGCACTTGTATTAACGCTCTTTAAATGGTTAGACTGGCCGGGTAAGGAAAACGGCTTAGTTTTTTTTTTGTGAATTCTATGTGAAATTTCATTTTTATAGTTTCTCTTGCACTTGGATTTTTGAATTACTGAAAATTTGCATACATCAATTAGATTTTAAAATTTAAACCTTGCAAATAATTTTGGAAGAAAAACTTTAAAAAAAATAAGCCAATCACAAAGCAAAATGCCATTTGAAGTCTGACATATAAGAATATCATAATTCTCAAATCTTTGACTACTTTGAAGAAATCTTTAAAATCCTGAATCTGTAATTAGCTCCAATGAATTTTTCTTTAGTTTGCTCGTCAGGCGAAAATGTAATTGCAGATTTTGGAGTGCCAGCATCTGGAATGGGAATGCTGCGAATCTTGCGACAAATTCGGGACCAGCGTTGGAGTACAGCAATCATTCATTGCTCGGCAGGTGTTGGCAGATCGGGAACAATCGTTGCATGTGAGATCTGTTTGAAGATCCTGCTCGAAGGAAAAGATCTCAATGTATGTATGAACTCATTATTTTTATCCTTGAAGTAATGTCACAATAAAAATGATTTGATCCAGTTTCTTAAACAGTTTGGTTCATTTTATTTTAGTTAATTGTTCAACATATGTAATTCATATTTTCTTACTGTTGAGAAACGAACAATTAAAATCGTCACTGATTGTGCCTAACGAGTCTTCTTTGGATCTTAGCTGTGATGCTTTTTAAGTTTCAATCGTCCAGAGGATAGAATGATATATTACAACTTCTAGAACACTTTTTATGTTTATTTTAGGTTTTGGATGTCATCAAAGAAATGCGAACACAGCGAGCTGGTGCAGTGCAAACAGAAGGTCAATATGTATATCTGCATCGGACCCTGTGCGAGTATATAAATGCTAAAAAAATTGCTAAAGACAAAATCGCAGAATTTTTCACGTCTTACTTGGCTTATATAAGCACTTGTAAAGGCGAATAATTCTTTTAATGTTATGATTAATAAGAAGAGTACTTACTGAAGGTACGGCGACAATAGCAATAACAATCATTGAACATACTTCAAACATCCCAAAATTTCAGAACCCCAGTAAAAAATCCATTTTTCAGTTGTCAGACCATTATCCTAATTTTGCGAAAAGCGAAACAAAAATTAAAATAATAAAACTTTGCATCATCTCATTATTGCTGTTCATAATAAATATACTCGGCGATTTAAATGGTGACCCAAGCGAAGCATTAATTTCATTTAATTATGCTGAGAAAACGGTTCAAATTTAGTCAGAAAAATATGTATTTGCGAGGAAGTTCACGGATTAAGGGTCATATTTGAACAATCGTGATATTGAAAATTAAACTTGACGATATGACCGAGTAGTGGTCAAAGATATGAAGAATCGCTGCATATTACTGTCTAAATAAATAACGAATGATTTTTTATCAAAATTTCGTGATTTCATCTTATTGCTTGTTTCCTAATTAAGCTTCTTTTAAATAACAAATGAAATTCCACTTGTACATTTTTTGAAAATGATAACAAAACATTAATTTGACAAAAAAGCACAAAATAATAATATGAATTAATAAAAATTTGATAATGAATCATACTGATATGAAATGTAAACGAATTTATCAGCTGTATGGCCAAATCAAATAATTTTACAAAAATTATTTTACAACATTATTTTACGAAAATCAATAGTTAAAGGTAACATTGCTTCCAAATAAAGTAGCTTTCAGGTTACTGTAGTACCATTCATGCTCCAAATATAAAAACTCCAAATTTCTGTACATTTCAAATAATAAATTATCTTTCGCATAGTATGCTATAAATCGCAAAAAATTATTTAGGAAATTAAAAAATTTTATTTGTACTTTAAATGCGCATAAAGAACATCTCATTCATGCAGTTTTTCTTCATTTTTAAAAATTCAATATCTTAGAATATAAAAGGTTCAGCAAGAAGCTTTCAATTTTTCTAAAAATTTATTCAAAAATCAAATGTACACATCCATGAAAACTGCGCTCAGTGATGTTTTGTTTTCGGAGTATTGTTTATAATCTCTTTAGTTACATATTCCTTGATTAAAATGTGCATACCTTTGAATTAAATAAGATTTTACTGGTCGACTGGTACTAGTTCCAAATACTTTCTGATAGTTTTTATCTGAGACTGAATCAACATTTATGTCACTATTGCAGTTTATGTTTCTCTTTGTCGCAGAAAATGTAGAACGCGGTTCCATGGAACCTGTACGACGATATCTATAAAAATAAATCTTTATTTAAAATTTTTAGATAGTAAATTTGCATTCCGATCGTTGCTTTTAAAGAGCTTTTTTCTTGCATTTAACACATTTTATAGAACTCAGTGTTGTTCAAATATTCCTGTCCAGCTTCGGACAATTGATGCTAAATAAAATGATAAATGGCGGCAAAATAAGTTATATCTTAAACCATTTTAAAAATGCAAACATTAAACCTTGTCATGATTTTGGAAACACAACTATGCGTTACTCCAATAATACGAGCAATATGGCTTATTCTATGACCCTTTTCATAGAGTTGCAGAATTTTTTGCCTTTCTTCCATTGCAAGCGGTCGACCAGGATTGTATGGTCGTCCAAGTTTATTCCTTGCTTGAGAGAAAGAGGAAACATTTATGTTATTTAATTGGATAAGTTTTCAAAGGAAATTATTAATAAATCATATGATAGTGGTAAAAGTTATAAAAGATACGGTGAAGGAGCAAAATCTGAATGTAAGTATAAAGTGTTAGACACGTACTTGACTTGCCTGTTCTCATTAGTTTCAATATAATGCGATCAATAATAAGGAAATTATATGTTTATGACTTGTGAAGAAAAATACATTTTTATCGAGAAATGTCGAAAAAACTAGCAACATACAGGAAGTAGCCTCCGGCATAGTAGCTGTAATTAATTCACAAGGACTTATAGGTCCTACTTCTTTATTTTTCATGCTTTGGTACTGTCTCAAAGAGTTCATGATACATGAACTTGGCGGCAGAGCATATGGCAGTATATACTGTTGCGCTTCCGTGGGAGCAATACAAGATAGTGCTGGCATGAAGCAATAAGCATTGTCGTATCTCTGCAATAATAAAATGCGTATTTTCTATCTATCAGATATCATTTGTTTGGGGTTGCTTGACCCCAAATCACTGTGCCTCATTTTACACTGCTTACTGCATTAAGTTTTTTACTGAGCATATTTTCCACCGTTTCATTATTACAAATCAAAAAACATAAAGAAAAAGTAAGTGAAGCGCTGTATGATGCATGAACATAAATGACTACTTCATGAATACATCTAACAATTTTGCAAATGTAAAAACATAGTTTTAAAAAAGCCAAATCTGCAGTCTGTTGAAAATCTGCGTCTTGCGTGGTCAAATGTTGTCTTTCAACCGTTAGAAAACAAGGGTTCATGGAAGCTGGCGTCATATCCAATATAAACAATTCATCTTATTGCAGATTTTTTCAATTTTTATTGCTTTAAATTCTTTGAAAAATAATACACTTTGTGTTTGAAAAATTTTTAGATGATTTTTCTAGCTTTGCTTTTATTACAGAAAATATTAGAAATATTTGAGGAAGAAGTGGCATAAATGTCATTTTTCGATGAATGCCATTGTTCCACTTTCGTTGTGTGCTAAAAATCTCTTCAAATTTCTTCTCGTTCAGATGGAGTCTGATACGTTGTAGAAAGTTAAACTTCAGTCCTCTCTCTCTGTCTTTGTAACCACTTCTTCAAAATAGAAGAAATTTTGAAGATTTTCAGCAGGTTATTCAATCTGTTCTGCCTATCCAATTCACCTACTCTGCCAATGAATTTTACTGAAATAGAACTAGAATTCCATTTTGTTGCTGCCAACAACAAATATCCAAAGAAGAAAAGACGAAATGCTGATTGCACAGAATTGCGTTTTGCTTTGTTCCGTTTAGTTAGCTTCGAAATGTTGTAGGAGGATGCAATTTATGATAAAGGTGATAGTTTCTTGTAAGCAGAGGCATGAATACAAACATGGTAGATGATAACTGATTTTTATATTAGTCTTCACTCTGTCTCACAATACTGTTCGAAAATTAAAAATACAGGGCAGACTTATTGCCATCAAGGTTCAATTTGACGCAGAGACATTGAAGTACGTACAACGTAACTCCGTTGCACCATCAATTACAAGTTCTCTTATCACCAAAAATATGCATTTGTGAAGGCAGTGATCATCAACTGCAAATTTTTAGAAATTTAAAAGTTGCAGGCAAGATTTTTTGAAAATCTTCGAAATGTTAAAGTTCTGAACTTCATACGCTGCCATTATTTCGAGAGAAAATGCTGAGAAAACAGTAAATAAAGAAATATGAAGATAACAAGAAGTGATACCGCAAATAGGTAATTTGCAAACATACAGCAAAGTATATATAATTGTATGAAAGTTGATGCCAATGTTATTCTCTGCATTGTTTTTCAGAAGAGTTTTATTTAAGTAAAATGATGAAAGAATGAACAGCGAAACTAAAAGAAACTCACCGTTTTCAACAACAGGGAAGCTTGCGTATTGTGAATCTGAATTTCGTGATTTAGCTCTGTCGAAGATGCTATCATATTTTGTGCCAATGCCATGGATGATATGTATGTCTAGCAGTAAGTTGACAGAATTAACCGCAAAATTAGGCTCAAACTAGCTCATCGAACAAAGTTATTAGATGTAATCAAAAACTGTATAGTTTCTTAAAGTACAGCACCAAGGTTTGTAAATTATTTTCTTAAAAGAAATCAAACAAATACATAGCCAAAACGACCGATTTTTTTAATTTTATGAAATGTTGCATGCATATGGCAATTTGTGATAAAAGTATTTTTACATTGATAAGTTGAATCGTTCACCACAAATCTCTACCTCATTTCCACTAATTGAGATGATCTGTGACCCGAATAAAAATAAATAGGGGAGTTAATTTGGATATGTGCTGTGAACAGAACGGATTTGCTAAAAAAGGAGGTGTTGAAAGAGTAACCGTAAAGATATGATTGTTTGTGTATATCGAAGTGTTTCGTTGAGTATATTCTTCCTTTCATCGTCTCTCTCTACCTACATATCATGTCAAGTGTTGCGAGAAGCAAGCTGGAATGAGATTGTAATAAAGCTGCTTGTGAAAACGGGTCTGGATGGGTAGACGAATCTGCCCAATGGCTTTTTAATCATTTTCTTATATTTTTGATCATTTTCTCTGCTTTGTACAATTCCTGTTGTCTTGTTTGTCGCAGGCTGTCATGCTATCACCAATTATTTTATCCTTTCTCAATTATTCAAAATCAAGCTATATATCACAACACTGATAAACCGAATTGATGGTATCTCACTTGTCACTTTAAGCTTGCTTCGCGGCTTCATCTTTTTTCTGCCGTACGTTGCGCGAAACTGATAATCGGACTGCAATCCATATGGACAAGATATCTACCATGCCCTGAGGCAACAGTTCTTATATGGACACATTATTATTTTCATAGCCTAAGGCGATAATTCAGATGATTATTATTGTGAGGGGATTGGATTGTTGCACTTGGAAAGAAGTGAAACGTGAATTCAATTAGCAAACGCATCAAATGAATGTATGCTTGTTGCTGTTGTTGTTGTCATATTATTTCATCTCTCAAATTGCCAAATTCTCTTCTCTTCACGGGCGATAAATTGCCATTTAAAATTTACTGTAGGTCTTCTGCTACTTTCTACTGTTTTTACAATGCTTCCTTACTACTCTGCAAATATTCAATTCTTTTTCTCGGCTTTATCTGTATTTAAAAGTGTTTTACTAAAAAACACATCAAATATACAAATTTTCTACTGTCATTTGCGCATAGCATAGATTAACCAAGAAAGTGCAGAAGCATAGAAAAAAGATTACAACAAAATGCTACAAAAATTATCAGTCAAATCAAGAAATCAAAAGGATTGATTGATGATAAATACTTCGCTTTTTACTGACAGAAATAAATACTTCACAACTATTTTTGCACAATTTTACAAGATTTAGTTCTAATTTACTTTTTGCAGTGCTAAAATTTTCCAACGTAAATTTTCCACGTTGAAGTCGAGAAATTTGTTCAACAATTTGTGTAGAAAGAATAAAACAAAAAGCTTGCATTTCATTCGCCTCTGATCGATTCATCTATCATTTCTGCCATTATAACAACTGCTCTATGAAGAAGAAGGAATAGTTGGTTTAAATAAAACAGTAATTATTGCTCTTTTCATCGCAATATCAATAAACTTCAAAATACTCTATTAACATTAATACAGATATATCAAAAATTGTTGCATTATGACTGACCAGTAGAATGAAAAGTTTGAAATTTAAAATGATGTTTCTAATCTTTAATACTTAACTCTGCTTGTGGATGGTCAGCTTCTGCTATAATTATTTGTGAAATTTCTCGTATCCCTCGAATGTACAACGCAACTATGAGGTAGTCCAATAACAGTATCTCAGATAACAAGCTGTATCTAGCGGTCACTAATAATAACCTACAGTAAAACGAGTATTAATCACCTAATGGTCTGTTCAGAATTTTTGATATTTTAGATAGTCTCACATGTATTATTTGTATATATGTTTTGATGAATGCAAACTTTTTCATGATACATAGCAAAAGACTTATCATTCACAAACTTTAATCTGAATGATTCTTCCATAAACCTGATTATTTCTTTAAATGTGATTAAAGAGACAAACGAATACTGAGAATTTTCGAAACGTCATTTATCAGACAGCAGAAGGTTCAGTTCCTGAACCTTCCAGACCTCCCTCATCCTCATCAGCTGCAATACTGTCCACGATACGTGATAACCGTTCTAAGGAGCTTTTTTTGCCCGATGTCTTCCCTGAAATTCATCTTTTTTTAAATGAAATACGATTGGGAAAAAAGACGTTTTAAATATACGAATAAAATATTGAAATATAAAGCGAAATTCTGGATAGAATGCATGAAAAATATTTTAAATTAAAACGTCATTTTTTGAATCTCAAAGTAAATGTTTGATTTTTCAACCATATAAAACGAGAAAGAGAGATTTTTTGAACATTTTTTCAGATCTATGGAAAACAAAATTCGAGAGAATATGATTTACCCTCGTGACACTAAGGATCCGCTAAGATAGAAACTTTAGATCAGGTCGGAACAACTGACGCGCATTACACTGTTGTTGCTTACTGCTCTTAACTTGAATCTTTATTTCACTTAAGCTAATGCATAAATATCCAACTATTGCTGTAGAATTCTAAAATCTCACATTCTCCTTTCTTTTCCACGGATTATTCTCTCTTAACCTGCATTTCATTTCTAAAACATGCCGGATTCCGTTAATTTAAAAAGAACTTATCGTCACCTTTTCTCTATAACGTTTAAAACTTTGTTGATTGCCCCTTCAAGTCAAATGAACCGATGAATTATGGAGCAGCTTAAGAAATGGAATAGGTGGATAAGACATCAATCACTGAAGACTTTAGTCCTTAGTCCTCCGAGATGATTGAACCATCTACAGTATACCAAATGAGCTAATTTCTATTATTTTAGTTGAAATGGTTAGAATTTGCTTTGAAATTGACAAAAATCTTTAAACGAAAAAAAATATAACAACTCCGTTTCCCTATTCTGCTCTCATCCATTCAGAATCAAAGTTGTCTTGATTCTATAGCCAGGAAATGAATGGCGCTGCACATCATTGAACTAGCAGTAATAAATTTATAAATGGCCAAAGTCAAATTAAATGCAAAAATGTATTTGAAATGTGAAACTAACTCAGAAGAATAACACAATTAAAAAGTACAAAGAAATAGTACACTTATTGCACTAATTTCTTTCATATCCAATTATTTCAGAGAATATAGAGGAAAACCACAATTTATTAGCATACGATTGCCAAGATTTCAAGTATCTGAATTTCTGAATACATTTGTATAAATGTAATTGAAAAATAAAATGCCTCTTCAGGTACCTTTTTATGCTTAAATGGTGGATGAGGTATTTCTAGTCTGAAATCTAGAAAATATCATGAGACTAATTGTGGATTAATTGCTGATTGATAATCTTTACCTAACTTCTGCTTCAACTGCTGTAAAAGTAAAAAGAAGTCTATCTTTATCATGAGCAAACAAATATCTTCCAGTTGTTTTTTCTTTTTGCTTCATAATATATCCATGAACGAGAATTAGACACTTTTAATTTCAGGAGATCAGAAGGATAAGATACGATTTACCTTGTGAAAGTATAAAAAGAATATTTTCATCAGGAATTGCTAAGATCGAAAATATGGATGCATTTTGGACTAGAAATTCAGGACAATATTTTGAAAATATACGAAAATACATTAAAATAGTTTTATTAATTTAAAAGATGAAAGACTAAGAAAGTAAATAGTTTTATTAATCTAAAAGACTGGAAAATAAAATAAAGAAAATGAAAATTAAGATGCTGAAAAATAGAGTAGAAAAAAATAAAAATTTTAATAAATAGAAAATTTTAGTTTTTGTAATTGGTCGGAAATTATTTTTTTTCTAATCAATAAAAAGTTAAGTAATTCCAGAATACAAAAACTTTTTCTTTTTGCAACTTGTTACATCGGAAATTTTCCTTCCAAATTTATTTATAACAAAATAATTTTCAAATTAAAATCTAAGACTTTTGTAACTTCTGGGTTTGCTTGCAATTACTGAATCTGACTTGCTTCATGAGGGTTTTCGCCGGTGCCTACATTTCCGAAATCTTCATTTTCCTCCGTAAATGTTCCCATTTTGCTGTCGTAATAAGCTGTCGCTGAACCGTTGCTTGATGCATTGTGTACAGACTGAAAGTAAAAATAATTTTTATGATATCATTTTTATAGTTTTATAATTAAAAGCTTATTTTAGGCATTATCATAGGATCCAAGTTTCTTACTCATTTCATTTCATAGTAAGCAACTTGAAATATCGTGCAAAACTTAATTCACTAATAATAAATTAGAACAAGAAAATAATGTCAGCTGGAATGTCTGTTCAAAAAATTATGAAATGCGCTATTTTTTCTAATTATATTCACGGGATATTGAATTCACTTCAAAATTCCTTCTGCTCTCAATCCTAAGATCAATTTTATTTATCCCTATAAATGAAAAAAAATTTTATATAATAAATCGAAAGAGGTGGGAAAAAATTTTCTCAACGTGATGGACAAATATCCCAGCAAATAAATCACCGATATATCACATCCGCAGCTGCTACATTACAGTAATAAATCTTTCAATGATGATGTTTGGCATATAATACAGGAACCAAATTTCTTACAGCAGCTGATTATTTTGATTTTTTGACTTTTTATTGTTAATCAAGAGTAAATGAGCAAATCATATGTTACTCAAAATAATGGGCATATTAGTTTATTAGAAAATTGTCTTGAAGTGTTTGAATTAATCAGTAACAAAAATTAAGCAGCGAAATTAAATTAATTCTTACAGCAAAGAGGCCCTGCCCTTAGAAGCATCTAGAAAATAATGTTTTCAATGCTTCAGAAGAGTTACGCAAATTTCTTCCAGATTGCCTTTTTTTATTTTACGAACTGTGGTTTCTAAAACTTTTAAAATTATGCCTATTCTACTTAATTGGCGGTCCAGAACTTCATGTCTCCCACAGCTCTGAAAAGTCTTAATCAAGCTCTGCACAAATTTTTGTATTTCACTATTTCATAGCTGGATCTAGATTTTTTTTCAGCCATTAATCTGATCTTTATCCAAGTAAATTAAAGCCCACACTTTTTTGCAATTAGTTCTTTTTTTCTTATTTTAATTTTTGGCAATTTCTAAAGGCTTTGTCTAAAAAATGGATCCATCAGTATTATGTATATCGTAGCTTCTCAACTTTTTTGGAAAATTTAAATAAACAAAAATGAAATCAACCGACCACATAATCTTGTCCATCGTTTTCCGGCAAATGAATTCCTTGATTTGCAGCCATGATTTTAGTCATTTTTCCTTGACTTTGCAGCATATTTTCTAGTTTTGTAATATATTCAATTGCACTTCTTAATATTTCAACCTAAAAATAAATAGTTAACGACCATTTCCAAAGCATTCCTAAAAATTAAAGAGTTAAAGAGTTTTCAGCATCCTGCTTTTTTTTTAAAACGTCTTTTTAAAATTCGTTAATTCAGGCTATAAAAATAGGTAAAAATAACCTTTGGTAGTCTTTGGTTGGGATTAGGACAGGTCCTTTGTTTAACCACTTCAAATGCTTCGTTTACTTTACGCAATCGCCGCCTTTCGCGCATTGTTGCTGCTTTCCTTCTGTCCACTAAAACTTTGAAATCTTAACGAGAAATTAGAATAACTTTTTTTTGCCTTAAAGTTATCAGATAAGTAAATAAATAAGTTATCAGTAAAAAAAGTAAACAAAAGTTAGATAATAAATAATGGAACGAGCGTTATTCTTCAAGTATCTTTCGATGAAAATTTAAAATCTGATTTTTAACTGAACTGATTATTAAATAACGTTTGGAACTAACATCGCCGTGGTACTTGTGCAGGTTCAGCATGTTGCTGCACAACGGCTGAAGTATTAACAACATCCGCATTTGTCTGAATTAATTCCGCATGCGGTTCTGGAATATCGCTGGTTGAACCAGCTGCTGCCGAAATTAATTCTCCTGCTGAAACTTTTTTAGTGTTCAATTTGTATCTTTGTCAGTAGTATGATCTTAACATTACAAGCTAACATCCTTATATTATAAACGTAACTTCCCTCATCAAAAGAAAGATATATATATAGTATATATATACATATATGTAAATTATGTCTGAAGAACATAAATGATGGAAAAGAATGAAAAAGCAAAGTAACAAATTTGCTTAATTATTTTGACTTCCATTTGTATGCTACGAAATATTTTCATGGAAGAAAATCATAGTTATCAAAGTAACATTGTACGAAAACGACAACCCAACTGTTTTTTAAAACTATGAGTCTTTTGTTCTTGTTTTTGTGAAATTGTTATAAATGGACTTTTGTTGGATGCATTCATTTTGTTGAAAGGCATTTTTTGTCGACTTCCGATTTTAAATTGACTGAACTTGAGTGTTTGTTGAATGGAATTAGAAAGATCAGCAGAATTATAAACAGTGTTTAATGGGAAGTACCAATAACATATGCATCCCATTTTTCATATTGTTAATTTTAAAGGCTAAAAAAGTCATAAATATATTTAATTTCTCAAGTAGAAATCAAACATTGATTTTTGAAAACAAAACTGAATCCAAAGTGCAACTATTCCCTTACTCCCAGCATTTTTTATAAAAATAAGTTTAAATAAGCAAGTGTAAAAGATGAACCATGCTCTTTAATATCCTGTTCCTGCTTGATATCTTTCCCAATTCCCGGATCAGCTCGAATTGATTTCGGAAAGTCTGCATTACTTCGATTTGTCGAAAATGGTGTTAAGTCTGTGGTATAAAAGGATGTAGAGCCGGTAGTTGGACCGTAAGATGGATAGTAAGACGGATATCTGTAAGACAAAAATTTTTTTTGAAGTGAAAGGAAATAATTGATATAAAGAAAATTTCTTTGCTGGAAACTATTGTTGGAGAAAAGTATTTTGTGAATGATATGTTTCAAAAATAAAGTATCCCACCTCTTCAATCACGTTTCTAACCTAATGATAAGTCTGACTAACTTATATTTTTTAGTAAATCATACAACCGAATAGAAAAAACACTCAACTATTCTTATGTACAAACGATGAAGTGAATAATGAACGGAAAAATAGGGATGGTGATCATTTTGTTTATTGCATCCGCTGAAAGTTAGATGAAGTGAATCGTATTTTCAACTAAATTGAAGATCACCTGTACGGGTCATAAGTGGAAAGTGCATGCGCGGATGAATATTCTCCAAGAGGTGCTGTTTGAGGTGCAAAAGGTGTTAAAGTCGTTATATCCGGTGTTGCCGTTATTCTTGCTTGTGGTTGTGTGTAGCCGTACAACGGATCGTATTGACACCCTTCTGGGTTCATCTGCAATTAGGAAAAAATAAATTTTTTAATAAACTAACTCTTAATCTATTTATATATTTTTTATTTTATTTATTTCGTTTATCTACTCAGACATTGAAAAGCTCTTTCCGTCTCTTCAAATGAGTGTTCACGAATTATTATTCTTTCTACATTTTATATCGAAAAAATAGTTGGTCTTAAAAACAAGGGAGCTGAAGCGTCTCTGATAAACAACCATAATTAACTCAGGCCCTAATACAAATTCATGTTTAACCTCTCTCTTTACTCTTTACTTATGGTTGGCATGTCTTGCAAAATTAATAAAGGCCAGCTAAAATTATAATAAAAAAGTTGTGAAACTAACCAAAAAAGCGAGAATTGCTTAACATGGGTATTTCTGGAAGCAAATTCAGCCTTCTTATTCAAGAAATATCTCGCTTGAAAATTTTAACTTACTCAGTTGAACTGAACAGTTAGTTATTCAAGGAATGTGTGTAATGATCAGGAACATGCAATCAAATTTAAGCACTACAAGATAGAGCAAGCAGTAGTTGATTAAAACTGTCCTTCCGTCCTTCAAGACAGGCTAATGGATGCAAGATTGTTCGGAATGTTTCTTCCAAGACGGCGGTGAGCTAGGCTGGCAGCTAAGCTTAAGCTAACTGAACTGGACTGAAACTGAACTTATACTAGAAATAAGCCAGTTGGCGCGCCATCTGTGGCAACAGGCGGGGACAGCTGTATCACCATGTTGAAACTTTAACTTCTCAGCCGAAGAAGCACATATGTTCCATGGTCAATTGTTGCCGAATTGTGCTTAAAGGCCAACTGTTGTGATTGTAGTAGTGTGGTGGTAGTGTTGACGTATGTATGCGTTAAACTTTAGTATAAAATAAAATAGCTGCATTAGAGTTAGTAACACCATTATCCCACTTTTATCAACATCATCATCCTCTTCATCAGCATTTACATCCATCTAGGAGACTTACCTTTCAAGCTTTTCACTATCTGCAAAAGCCGGTGGTTATGCTCCGTGAGCAGGTTCACCGAGGAACAATTGGTGTAAATTTCGAGGTGGCGAACAAGGCAGGAAGATGGTTTCGATTCGACAGTTGCTACCTTCAGAAACAACAAAAACGTCCACTACCAACAACTGACTTTGAGCCAACTGTTCATTCTTGAAAGAAGGCGAAGCATCCCGAACTAATCTCTGGCTAACTTTTCAGCTAACTACTGTACTCCGCCCCTCCTCTTCAGCTTGAAATTGTTGAAATCCAACTGAAAGACAAGCAAGATTTGTCACAGATTATACGAAATGAAGAGAAATGAAGAAAAGGAGAGTTGCTCGAGGCGGTTGTGCAATATAGCAGCAGCTATATCAGATCAGCAACAGATCCCCCCTAAATATTCAGCTCATTTTATTGTCTCTTAACATCAAACCATCCTAAAAAAGATACTTTTTTTCATAGGACCGACTTTTGATAACTTTACGATAATGGGTACAACGGAACAAAATTTATAGCTGGAAAAGAAATAATTTCAACTATATTGATAAATTGTTATCGGTACAGAATCGCACCAGCAGATATATAGATATAAACATTACGTACAGGTCGTCTCCTGAATTTCGGTTCAAAAGTTGCTAACAGAGAAGAAGAGTGGAACAGGCAGCATTTGTGACAATAATGTATCTCATATCTCGTTTGATTCTTTGTGACAGCTCTATAGTTCACAGATTATCTACAAATTTCCAGTTCAAAGATCCCTTACATATTTGTTGTGGTTCTTCTAACTGGAAGGTTCAGGATCAATCTCTTTTTCCATATTGGTTCAACTGCTCCGGAGCTGAAAATTCTGTATTGAACATATCATTTTTTATTGAAAATCATTTAAATTGCATCTTGGAATATTGCATAATTTATCAGCACATTATATAGTTTAATTTGTCAGCATTTTACATAAATTTATAAGAATATTACATAATTTATCCTTCACGCCATAGGCTTGGCTACTGCTTGAATGCTTAATTTGACCTAGCTGGTCTGCCGAGATGATGTTGTGGAGGTAAGTCATGTATGAGCTTGGGTATTCCTTCGATGAATTATCCATCTCCAGTTTCAATTGTTTTAAGGACACAAGTTTTGGTAGAAAAGTTACCAGACTTTTATTAGGAACTAGATAGCATTGTGGACAAATAAAACGCAATTTTCTCTTAAGTACACCGTGTCTCTTAAGTACATTTTCTCTGTATTCAATTTACTTTCATGAAATCATTCAATTGGTCAACATTCACATGTTTGCATATTTTTCACTTTTTTTGCAAAAAAGTCATCAAAATTTTTTCCCAATATTCAGGTTATTTTTTGTTCATCTCAGCAACCCCTCGACCGTGAACATAAATCATTGCATCAACAAGAAATGAATTTTACACTATTTAAAATCGCGGGACATCCATAGATCAATTATCGAATAGGATGATGGATATTCGTAGTACATTTGGAAATTGTAAGTTTTTCACTCACATAATTAATGTCCAGATCAAGTTAGTATAGTATTAATAAGAGATTTTTATAATTATTCATTTTACTTTCACTTCAAAAAGCGTTGTTGCTCATCCAAAAAAATATTGCATAACATTTTTCCTCTCTTTCTCTTTCTTTGTTTTTTGCTTCTGTGCCGTTTATTTGTTATTTAATTCCAAATCGAATCTGGTACAAAATTTTTGAAGAGCATTTGCATACTTTCAAAAATGTAAAGCTTGCGGTTTTTCGGTGATATTATTATCGTTATGGCTATTTCAAATTCAGGGAACTCCAAATTCTTGATAAATTCAATCAGTATTTTCTATCTTATATCGCTTCTCAAATTTTAATCTTTTTAACCAACTTTCATGTTTTTATTCATTCAATTCAAATAATAGAAGCGTTTCAATCAGCTTTTAAATTCAATAGATGAATCCACAAATTGGTTGCTTGAGGTTATCTTCAAACACGATATGTTAGTTCTTCTTGACCTTTCTGGTTATTTTACCGTTCCTGAAATATTGCAGTGCAAAAGAGTGAGCCGATTAAGTATTACAATTGATTGCGCTTAGCGGTGCCCTGGTACAGAAATAAGGCTTTCTTGTCGGCATATTAGATGTCACTGAAGATTCCTGTTCATATTACGGTATATTAGCTGTTGAGCTTCTGCTTCTGCTCTAAGCGGCACTTTTCTCTCCAGTGATATGTGAGGATCATTTAAATATTCATAGCGACTAATTCTAAATGAAAATTAATCGACACTGGTGCTAACTAAATGCAGATCTAAGTTTTTGCACAATATATTATCTGTTGACTAATTCCGGACACTAATTAATATGTTATCACCTGTTACTTTGTTGTTTAACACAAAAAAACTTTAAGAATTTAAAGATAAAATTTAAAGATTCCTTCTTCATTCAATGCAATTTCGAATAATGCAAAATAAAATAATGCAAAAGTGCAATCAATAATGTATTCATAATTCGCAATGATTATTATCTTTCGAGATATATCCAAAGTGATACTAATGAGGCCTGATTCAACAAATATACTTCTATTTCAACTACTGTAATTAGTGTATGGTCAGTGACAAGTTTTCAAATGTTACTGACGCTGTAATGATTTACTTGTTTATACTTCATACTGATGTCAAAGTTATCAATGAAATTTTCAGAAAGCAAGTGAAAGCATCTAAGATCTTTTTTCAGTGCAAAAAAAACACGGCATTTCAAATTTCTCATTGAAAAAAGCAATGAAAAATTATGGGAGTAACTGAAAATGTCATAAATTTAATGTGTCACTTGGATTCATTGATCGCTTATCAACTGATTGACACATACATTTGAAAGAAGATCTTCGATGAACCATTTCGTTTTTTAATTGACCTGCACCCATTTTTCACTTGCTGCACATTTATGCTAGCACACATAGTGGGTTACATCTAATCAGAAGGCAGAAGGCAGTAGGCAGTTAGGTTCTAGTTTTGGAATAAAAAATTTTATAAATATTTCATTTATCACAACAATTCAAAATAAGAGGAATAACAAGATAAAAGTAATTCAAAATAATATTTTTTATTTCAGTTCTTATTTTTTTTTTTTTTTTTGTTTTGAGCTAATAAAGTCGCAAATATGAACAAATTATTGCGTTCGTTTCTTTCTGAATTCAGAAAAATAAAAGAATCAGAACATAACCTGCTAGATATAGCTGCAGAAGGATTTATTGTCAGAAAATTTGGATAATTTAGCAATGGAGCTGCACTGACTTAGAAGAATGATAAAATGCTAATTAACTTCAATATCCATTTTAATGATTTAATTGTGATTGGGTCTAGAAGTCAAGAAATCTTTATTAGAATCAGAATATCTGTGAAAATATATAAAAATAATGGTGCGCTTAATTCAGAACGTCAGAGATATCAAAGCATTTCACAGCGAGTTTATTTATAAACATTCTTTTCATTCGTCTCTTTTGAATTTTAATTCGAGCGCACTAAAGATTCATTCTTTAGAAGTCAAATGTTTTTTGAAATACGGCAAAATATACGTTTATGCATGTTGGCCTAAAACTTGATTAAAAGGTCAGCCGGTAATAATCATTTAATCAAATGCTTGCTAAGGAAATGAAAATAAGCGAGAGATGCAATAAATTACGAACAGTTCATCATCATTTCTCCAAAAGATGTTAGTTAAGCCGATTAGTTGTTTCTAACAGAAAAAAGATTAGCAAAAACTTCATCATATGATTCTAATTGGCTACAACTATTGTTATCACCACTGTTTCCAAGATCAATGTTGAAATTCCATTTAAACATGTCAGAGAATAGTCGCTGAACAGTGACAAAGATATTGGTTATATTTATATTCTTTATAAGTATTCCTAATCCTTCTTTTTTCTTCTTTCCTGTTTACCTTTCTTCAATTCTTCTTTTGTCTTTTTCTTTTTTTCATTTCTTAATTGAAACTGGAATTTCGTTCATCAGAATTCGTTTTTGATTTTCAACTAATCTGTCAACTAAAACTTACCTTGTATTATACCGTTTTTTTTCGTTCTATTAGTTTCCCCGGTTATCCGCGGGAACTTAAACATGGGCCATGAGGACAGCAATATGGTATGGATAGCGGCATGAGCTGTTACGTTAAAACTAACACGTCAAAAGTTTGTTTTCAAATTAATAGAATTTATCACTTCTAAACCTTCTGATCTTTGCTAAAATGAAAAACCGAAGTAGCTTCTGGTCAAGAAAAGTTTGACGACCATCTCTCAACAGTGATTACAAGTACACAGCAAACACGTTGAGTTCGCATAATACTACGAACTTACTTAAGAAAAGATTATCACTGGAATTTATGTAACTATTAAATGATTCTTATACACTATACATTGTATATGTCATAAGTGAGCGTATTCCTCATAGTTTGGAAAATTTCATGAAAGCAGTCAGAAAGACTGTCACTGCCATCATACGGCAAAATCCAAGCATCACACATCCCGTGACCCTGAACTAGCAAATTACTTAATCACTAAAAATTTTTGAAACAAATATAAGAAAAGATCAGTGCATAACTGGATTGAAATATCATATAGATAATAGTAAAGCGAGCATGAAAAATATATATTTGTAATTAAGTTATTAATTAATAGTGAGATAGAGTGGAATCATTTCAAAAAGGAAAAAATAGAAGCAGAACAGATCCCGTATTTACAGTAATTGCGATAAGAAAATTGGTTCATTTAAAGGATAGTGAAATCATTAAGATAAGAAAAAAACTACGACAAATATTAGGTGGCAATCGTAATCCTTAGTACGATTACTTCGTAATTATAGAGTTAGAGTTAGCAATAATTCATTTTTGTGAATTAAACAGGAATTAAATAGTTCATTTTCATTGCCTAAACTTTCTGAAAATATATTTAAGAAATTTAGATAAGCTTGGTTGAATATTAAAAAAAATGTAGCGACCAGTTATCAGAAGAGATTAAGAATAATCAATTAAAAGCATTCAAAATTACTCCTTTATAACTGCACATGAAATTGCTGAAGAGTTCACTACCTCGTATTTTACGTCAATCGATATCTGAAAAGGACTGAAAAAGTTATCAGGTCATGTGTCATTCAATTTTTTTTGTATCTTATTAAATTCCTTTCAATGAACATCTGAGCACTTTTTTAAAATTAGGAGTGCAGTTTTACCTTTAGAATCAAACCGATGAAATAATTTCCGAAAAACAGAACTTTTTATTAGAATAACGATAGCATCCTGAAAGCAGGTGAATGTAGTTCTTCCTCACCTGTATTCCTGATGCCGACCGAAGTATATTATCTCTTTAACTCGGCATGGTAAATTTTCGTAGAAGATTTCAAAATAGAAAAGCAAGCTGTTTGTTTTCGTATGTGAAATTTCAGTAATTGCAATTTTAAAATAACTTTATGTGTAATAGAAACCCATGCAATATACATAAGGATGCAACAGTAGAACAAATAGATTTAATTATTTATCAGATATTTAGATTAAGCTGATTAAGGCTATAATAAGTTGTGAAATTTTATAAATTAATTCATTTCAATTGTCTTATTCTCCTCAAAAGTTCAAGTTTATAGCGACTGATAAAGTAAATTTTTTGCCAGTTTAACTTGTTATTATAAGAATGAATTTATTATAAATAGAAAAACTTTCCTAAACATAACTTTTTTTGATTCCAAAAAAGTTCGTTTAGAAAACTCTTTATTTATTATATTCCTGAATAAACTAATATTAATAATTAAATTATCCTTCTCTCCACAAGACATCTGTACGGAGCTGGTGAGGTTGTCAAACCGAAGAGTCGTTTTGTTGAGGGATTCGGTTTGTTTGGTACGGTCCGGAAACGAAAATGTCTCATCAGGTTTGCATAAATAAGGAATAGCTCGGCTTTGGCTAATGATTCACCCAGGCATTGTCGTTTACCGATGGAAAATGGAGAAAATGCATCATATCTAAAAATTAACCATGCTCTTGATTTTAAAAATTAACCACTCATCAAATCAAATCGATAAACAATTGATCATTTCATGCAGACCATCTCATGATACCTGACATTCAGGGTGAAATTATCAGAAGAGTGCCAAGAGTGTTCTTTCTGTATTAATGGATTTCGATATATAAATATTTCGCAGTATAATTATAAGAATTAAAAAACTAAAAAACTACTTTAAGCTTTCAAAAAGAATAGGCATCACTTTTTAAGGGTAAACCCATCATTTTCTAGAAAACGTTCCGGACGGAATTCCTTCGGTTTTTCGAAATTTATCGGATCATTCATCGCTATGGAAATTTGTGGGATACAAAGTGTTCCAGCTGGATAGTTAAATTTCCCCATCACAACATCTTCTGCCACGGTTCGCAATAAATTGATTGGCAAAATATTAGCGATGCGTTGAATTTCCTGCAAAGTATTCAAAAGAAGAACTCAGTGGTTTTTCTTGATACTTAAAGTAGCTTTAATGGATACAAGTTTCAGTTGTATCCAAATAAAAGTCGTCATTAAAGAACTTATTGTTTTTAAATTTCCGTTACTAAGTTTTTTCCTAGTTCCACTGATATTCTTTACTAGAAACTTCTTCCAAAACATTTTTTATTTTCCATCATCTGAGATTAAACGTGAGGTTATAATCGTTAATGAAATATCTGCAAAGAGTAGCAGTTAAATGAAAGAATGGAAAAAATTTACATTAATGGTAGCCATAGTATATGAGCATTTTGATTTATCAGCAAGAGTAATCTTGTTTCCAATTTCATCTAATTCATTTTGAACTTTTGTTTGCACATCAGGATGAATTATTGAAAGAAGGAATCCCCACTTTAATGTCGTCACTGTAGTTTCCATTCCAGCAAAGAACAGATCCAATAGTAGCATCGTTAACTGCCATTCGCTTTAATCGAGAAATATAAAATATTCGGCTTTTCGGTGACAGGTTAGCAAGAGTGGTTCAAAAGTTTACGATTAAACAGTTCATGCAAACTAATCTGTCATAAGAAAAGAATCAAAAAATTAGTTGCAAATCGCTGCACACATAATTTAATTGTTTTGCTTTTTTAGATCAATTTTAGAGCATTTAGGAGTCAATTTAAACAGCGGTAAGAAGAACAATAAAATTATCTAGAGAAAAGTATTACTCGACTCAATGTTCATATTTTTAAAATCTTAAGTATTGAATTCAGTACCTAAAATATCTATTTGATTCACCGGCTTTTTTTCTACGATTTATTTCTGAGAGATACGCATATGTGAAATCTATGATCTCTGGAGGTTCTTCGCAGTTGAATGCTTCTACATGCATCTGAATCATTAAATGAATATTAACTAATCAATGAAATGGCAATAAATAATGAGTGGAAATGTAAAAAAATATAGTAAATACTGGCAAAAATTAATTACACCTGGACTTCTCTGGAAATGAATTTCCAAAGTTTATCTCGAAGATTCTTGAATTGTTTCCATTTGTAATTTACGAATGGGATCTTTGTAGTTAACGGTAATGTTATATACAGTCCCATCAGAGGATGAATTGCCAGTCGAGATTGAGAATCCAGTAACGAATGCAAAAAATTGAATTCCGCACTTTCCTAATAAAATATTTTCAGTTTGGACCTAATTATTGAATTGAATAAAATTGATCACCTTGCGTACACTTGTATCATTTACCATATAGCTAAGTTTACATATTGCTTAATTACCTGTGGAAAACGATAACCAAACAATATGTTAGTAATAATATTGCCCACACAAACGGCATGCATTGCGCATATATCCATCTCCTGACCACTGCATTTCGCTTCCAGATAATCGATGAAAATCTCCACTTCTTTCATGATTTGCTGTTCCATTAGTATCTTACCAACCCCAAAATCTCGTAATACTCGAAGTACGAAGCGCCTTTGCTGCTTCCATTTATCACCATCAATTTGTATTATACCATTTGCGCCACCTACAATTGTTGACCCAAATTTAGTACATTTTGCTGATCTATTAAATTTAGTAACATGTATGAAAAAATGTATGAAAAAACAGTACACAGACTGTTCGGGAATGCACAAATGATTTATGTTAAGCTTTCGAAGATGAAGAACGCAGAAAATTAACAGATAAGATGGAACACTAAACTATAAAAAAGATAAACAGTTTCTTTATTAATACCCATAAAAAAGTCAGTTGCATAATTACGCCACCGATTACTGAATATATCAGCATTGCGCACAAAGTATTCGTGCATTGTTTCAACGTCCGTAACCATTACTAAAGGTATCGGTCCGATCCAAAATGTGATTACGTTCCCTAAATCATGAAATGCTTCATTTTGCAAGCAAATATTCTTTGACCAATTAATTTTACATAAATAACTCTTTCAGAGAATTCTCTTAATAATAGTACACTCATATTGCATTTTCATAACTGATACTGCTCATGAAGCAGCAGTAAACCTCATGTTACTGAAATCCGATTTCGCGAGTTAGCAAACTGGAATTGAAAAAAATATCTGCCCTTTCTACTATTTTCCACTATTTAAACCTTTTTTCACTATTTAGAATTTCCATCCAGCAGTCAGATCAAACAGTTGCGGTTAAAGTATTATTGTGATCGTTTTAGATAACTTAAATCCGATTTGCACGAACAATTGAATATTTTTCCCTTATCAAGTGACTGATTGAATATATCTCCACAAATAACAAATATTTTTAAGCTAATCTATAAAGCGTAAATAATTTGTTAAATGTAACAAAAATAATCATACAGTGGGAGCCAATGAAAGTATCATATAACAAAACTTTTTTTCTACACAATTTCAAACAACTGAATAAAACTTAAAAATCTCTACCGTATTTCTGTTTCCATGCAAGGAACATATCATCTATGGATTCATAAAACATAAAATGAAGAATATTGCCAAGAAATAGCCATGGAGTTGGCCCCGGCGGAAGAAATCGCCGTTTCCAACTTAAGTCGTAAAAAATATATACTGCGGCTAGTAACAGTAATGGTAGTATTGGCTAAAAAAGTGAACTATTCACTCGTTTAAGAATATTTCTATTTTAAAATTAAAGAGGGACTTGAAAGAATTGAGATTTTTTCGAAAAGATCATGCTTAAAGCTTCTACATACGTCAAAATTTATCATTTGCTAACAGTATTTCTCGTTCATGCTAACTTATGTTAAAACTGATAAACGTACCAAGGGAATGAATGAAATCCAGATTTTAGACCGCAGAATTGGACAGATCGCTGCTATGAAAATCCCAGATAATAAAACGAATTGAAAGCTATACATTAT
This sequence comes from Mansonella perstans, assembly GCA_037074765.1. Taxonomy (NCBI): domain Eukaryota; kingdom Metazoa; phylum Nematoda; class Chromadorea; order Rhabditida; family Onchocercidae; genus Mansonella; species Mansonella perstans. The sequence continues at coordinate 314,904 of JBAMDO010000567.1, forward strand.
GGGGCTATAATTAAAGTAGTAAACTTTGTTATTAATCCAACAATAATTATTTTCTGGTGTTTTCTGGAAGAATATATTCGGCGAATCAATGCTGATGACACATGATTATACCTGAAAGATTCTATCAGTTTACTGCATAATTCTGGAAATTCAAAATAAAAAAATGTCAAGAGCAATAATTACAGCAACAACAGCACGATACTTGGATAATCAATATATCATGATTGATTTAGGCAATCGAGGACAGCTCTCTACCATCATCCAATCTGCTGCAGGTATTCATCTTCCCAATATCCATTATTTTTACATGGTCATAGTTCTCCATCCGCCCTTCAAACATACCGCACAAACATTCATCCACTTGTACCGACATATCTGGGAAAAAAAATGAGAAAAAGTCACCTAGCAATAATCGTAACGCTTATTCACTTCTCTTCATATCATCACTTCCCACTTTTCAACTCATTTTACTATGGAATATTCCATATGCATTTGAACGAAAAAAAAGTTAATCTTTAGAAAATCTCTTTTCATTGATATTTAATGCTTAAAATTTATGCTCTTTTTTTAGTCATTTTTACTAATTAAATTGAATATAAACAATAAGCTATAATTTTTGTTATAAAACGATAAAAAACAAAAGATAGTAGGAAGAAAAAGTATAAGAAAAAGAAACAGACAGAAAATGATGGAAGACAAATAACAAATAATAAATATTTGATAGTACTGTAGAATCATAACAGATACATTATGACTTCACGAAATTACGTCATTTGAATGACACATATTTAGATCGAACATGTGAGTATCTGTGAATAGCCTTCAAAAATCTTCGATAAATTATTTTACTAAATAAAGCAAAATAACCCTTTCAAACAAAATTTTTTCAAATAACCTTTGATATTAAATAAATTTTTGACTCTTAATCCGAAAATACGTGAAAACAAATAAAAACAAAAAGCATTACAGACTCGAAAAAAAACATAATAAACGAGCAAAGAAAAGAAAAAAGTCAACGGTCAATAATATAAAAATTAAATTTACTTAAATACAAGAAATAGAAAAATAAAAAAAACAAGAATACCTAAAAAGTAAACCTTTTGATTAAGAATCTAAAATTCTACATTTAAAACAATCCTTTAAAAACATAGTGAGTATGAAATACAGCGATATCCCAGAGTAGAGTGACACCCTAAGAAAAATGCGACGACATCCTAAGAGACTTTTTTTACACTATGATAGCATTACGAATCGTGTGATAGGAATGATGTGTACTCTTAATGAAGTGGTAAAACTGACATTATTCGACGTTTGTAGATAGCTGGATGACCTGGTTTATAAAAAAATTAGATTTGATTAGAAATTTAGATTTCTATTTTTTTTTTAAATTATTCGCTTTTTACAGTTTGCTTTATTCATATGTTGAACTTGTGGTTTTTAAGGACTTACAATAAATAGTGTATCGAAAAATTTCTATGGTTTGGAGGTATGCATATAGTCTCATATCAATTTTTAACTTCTCTAATTTTCATCTGATATTGCAGTTTGATAACGACTAACTTGGATCAAGCGTAAGGAATATTTTTTAAAAAAAAATGAAAAAAGAACTTATGCAATTGGAAGAATCATTTGGTTGCTTGAAAGAAGGAAATGAAATCGGACAAAATAATAGAGCCGAAAAAAACGACTGAAAATATAAAAAGTTAAAGTCACAGATGGTTCATGCTTATACATGTTGATTAATAGCTTGCGACTAATTAGGTTTTTGTTGTGAAGTATTTTATACGAAAGGCTAATCTATAATTGGGAAATGATAAATGGCATGAAATTTTTGATGATAGTCTTAATACCGGGCACAATTCATAAATGAAGTTATTTGTAATTGGTATGTCTCTTTTGCATTCCTCAAAAATTTATTGCATCTAAATTTATATTGCATTGATAATTTGGAATTTTCGGCGTTTTTTGATTCGCAATAAGCGGAAAAGCTCCATCTTCCTGAAAGTTCAATTCACTAGCGATTTTTTAGTTTCTTAATCAGGATTTTCTTAAACCTTAATTGGAATAAAAAATTGGATACAATAAAACAGATCATTCGTTAGATGTTTCACGATGATCATCTTGGTAAAGCTAAGATTTCCAGTTTTCTTTTTTGTAAAACAAACGAATGAGAAGTGGCAATTTCATCGTTACAAATGCTATTATGCAAGAATGTTTTTGCGAATCTATTTTACACAATTTTTGGTTTTAGTGGCTTAAGTTTCTTTTAATATGAAAGTTGCTTCGCTTTTTCGTAACTTTTAGCAGTGATTTATTCTTTGCTAATTAAATTCTTTTTTCATTTCTCTCTTTCTCTTTCCAAGTGTTCAACATTTAGGAAGACTTCATACCTTAGGAGTTTTTTTATTTGCTACTTGTGCAGAATGAATGCAAACAATGCGGATTTAAAAAATTAAAAAAAATTGAAAAGCAGCATTTCCAGTCTGCAATGAATTTCAATCTATCGCAATTTATCTTTAAAAATCTTTAAAATTTACCTTTCAAAAAAAGAAATAATTGGTGGATTTTCTTACTGAAAGCTTTTTCTTTTTTCAATTTTTAAATACTACTAACAGTATAACTTTCCATATAAAATTTAATTACATACATTTTTATTCACATAAATCTCCATTTTTATATTCACTAAACACTATCCACATATTCTAAGAATCTCAGGATAAAACTAGTCACATCGAGAGAAATCGACTTTAAGTTATTTTAGTCCATAATCAACCTTACTGCCATTAATCAGTGTTGCCAATTTGTGCTTTGATGTCGAGTGGTATCAGTTTGTCACCTTCTATCTCTACAATGAACTCGGAAGTTTTGTTATGCATAGGTTCTCAGCAGAGCTCAATAACTTTACGGACATCATGTAGTAAATGACAACTTATAAATGTGATTATAAAATAATAGACTTTTAAAATGTCTCAGGATTACATGTTAGCATCTGATTTTATATTTGTTTGTTACGAATAAATTTCACGGACTTTTTTTTCAATTCATTTCATTTATGCACTAATTTTATATTTTCATGCAGCAATGAGTTTAATGATTAGAGAGTACTGTTTATTAAATGTTTTTAATGATAATAATGTTAATAAAGTGATGAAATAGATTAAAATTCTCTGTCAAGCAGCGATCTATATTTGTGATCAGTTTTTGATTTTTGATTTGGCAATTTTATTTGATAAAGATGCTTTCCTGAGAGAGGAAAAATTTTTAAAATAAAATGATCTGCACCAGAGAAAGTCCTTGGCAAGTTAAGATCCATCCAAGTCAAAATTATTTTAGATATAAATAGCTGGATTGTGAGTAGTAATTTCAATTTCTTTTGCTTGTTTTAAAGCAAAGAACTTAGAAGCAAGGAAGAAATTTTTTTCTTAAAAATACATAATTATGTCATGGCAATGTCAACTTGATTCAATTCTGAAATTTTTTGCTCATTCCGAATTTTGTTTTTCATTGTAGCTGTCATTCTGCTAGTATTATTGTTGATGTATTAAAATTTTCAATTTTCTCGAAGTTAGAAGCTAGTCGAAACGGTCATTAAAAAAATATCAAAGCTTTAACAAGCACGACATGACTTCGTTGTTCATCATGTATTTTTAGTCCATTAGTGTGGCCGATAGTCCAAATAGTTGGAAATTAACCATAGCTCGTTAATTAGGAAACAGTGAGAAAAGATGTTCTATTTACAATTTTTGTTTTTTCAGTATGGCAGTAAATCAACAGAAGCATATTCAAAACTTCTTATTAGGCAACTACTTCCTTCTCTCCTAGTAGTTAAGATGATAAGATTTTATGTGATGAAAATCAGGTTTTTTCCGGTTTCTCTACATAGATGATATCATCGGAAGAAGGAAGTTCTGTTGTAACGATTTCGCTAAATTCTTTTAACAAATTTCGATGTAACATTAGAAACACTCAAATTTAGGAAATTATCCACTCTCAGCCCGCTTTATAATTTTCGAACATGTTTCTTACGATTTTTATTTACAAAGATTAAAGCAAATTATCATTTGATATGAACTATTTCAACACAGCAATGAATTGCCTTTTAAAATCGACTGATCGTATCGGCTGAGGAAATATTGTTTCTCGGCGATGAAATTTGTCGTAGTAATGAATTCTTCCATTGCAAATTTTATTAAGATAAATTGCAGCAGTGATATCTCGCCTGTCACACTACTTTATCAACAACCTATTGATGGTCTTTCGCGCAATACGCTTTCCAAAATGGTTCATCTGCTGATGCAGTCATTTCATTTCTTCATATTCATTATTCATTGTATTGTTCTTCAATTTCTCCCGACTACTTTTATTTTTTTCCATTTATTTTTATGAAGCTTAAAGCCAGAATATTTCAGTAATAATAAGTTACTGAATAATGTGTACAAGACTTTTGGTAGATCAGAATTAAAATTTCAAATAATTTTAAGAAATAATTTTGTGTAAATTTTTTTCAGTGATTTCTAAGGCTTCTTCAAATTGCAAAATTATGTGGATTGAATGGAAAGCCTCGTATTCAACAATCCAATTTTTTGTCGATTTAAATTACTATTTACTAAATATTTTAGTATCATATAACATAACATCAACAGTCAATGATTATCATTCTTTAGAAAATTGATAAGCCGAAATACTGTCGACAACAATCACAATATTTCCTCTTCAGTCACATGTTACTCAATAATGAGCAGATCAGGCAGTAGATGCATGCCAAGATTTGAATCTTCGGATAAAGAAGTTTCGCAGATTTATGATAATGCTATCGTTGACAAGGAGCGTTTGGCATCCATATGCATGCATCTTTGCAATCAAGTTAGCATTTTTTGATTGAAAAAAATTACTTAGGAAAGTTTAAGTGTAAATTTATATGTCTTTACATGCATATATGTTCAAATGTAACATGGATGTAAGGAATATCATTGGGTACAAATAATGTAAAATTTAGTATGACATTATATTAGCATTGAATTGTGTAGATGAAAATAATTCATTGCGATTTATTGTTGATAATCAATATCTTTTATATTTTATAATATTAAAGAACATATCAAATGTTTGCTGTGAGATTTTAAAAAATAACAAACAGTTATGCGAAAAAGAAAATAATTAAAGAGAAAAAAATAAAAAGATGCGAAGCAAAACGAAACAAAATGAAATCTTATTCCGAAAAGTACCAAAACCGTAATGATTGTATCACCAATATTACTGGTATTTTCAGTTTATTTCCCTTCGTTCTGTATTTTCTGTTCATTATTTGATCAGCATCATTTTCTGTTGCCAAAACATCTCATTAAGTCTTAATTTTTGAATTAGGTACAACTATAAAATTCCATTAGACATGAAATTCTCTGTACGTTAATCATAATTTAAAAACAGACTATATTCATCTTTGTATTGAAGCACTTGAAGTAACTTGCAGCTGCGAACAATCATTAATCTACTAATAGACTTTGCTACGGATGTTCGTGATGAATCAGGAAATGCGCATAGTTTGCTGCGCGAATTAGAGGTTATCTTTTGTTACCAATTATAATTATTCTTCTTTTTTTCAGGAATTCATTTTGATTTATGGAAAATTTTTAAAATCTATCGAATAAGTAGAGTTGTACGAAGTAATGGTTAAATGCATATTGAGAAATAAATATTGAGAATAAAGAAAAATAAGTTTAAAATAAGTAATGCAATGTAATCACTACATTTAGGATAAAGTATTGCCGTTCCTCATAAACTTGGATATTGAAATGGCTGCATCAGAGAAACTTATCAGAATAAACATTGATAGAGCAAAGATTGGTGAAACTAAAGTGGATTGGTTATTAAAATTCAATAAATGCAAGGTTTCTTCTATCTTAAATACTACAAGTTTAGCATTAAAGATGAAGAAGATGAAAAGTATAGAAACAAAAAAAGACTGAAATCATTGTTAGTTGATAGATTTCCCTTAAATTTGTGAGCGAATTAAAATAAATTTAAGAAAATATACTACGAAATAATTGATAAAAAGTAAAAAAAAACTTGTAAAGAGAATTATTATAATAGATCTTTTGTAACTCCACTAAGACAGTCAATATATATATATATATATATATATATATGAATTAACTCGAATTAAACACTTCTATCTTCAGTCTAAAATACAATTTTCAAAATAGTGATAATTATAAATCACAAATTTATATACTACTGAGAATCAAATAGACAAAAGTTTCAAAGTCTTCAAAATATCTGCTTTTTTTCAACTAATTATTTTTCAAAGTCTTCAAAATTTCAAAGTCTTCAAAAAAAAAAATTTTTCAACTAATTCAGGAATTCAACTAATTATTTTCATTTATTTAAGCTTGAAATGCGCGAAATATTGGCTACTCTTTCTGATACAGTATATGAAGATCTTGAACGAGTGCTGTCACTGAGATGTCGAGGTTGCTGTGGTGTGAATTGTAAGCAAGAATTGCTGCATTCTTTGCATCAACTGAAGAATGGTATTGATAAATTGCAGAAGCAAATCAAATTGGAACAAAATTCACTTATCTATTAATTTCTCTTTTTTTTTTTTGTTCTAACATATCTTCGATTATTTTATGTTTTGATATAACTTCGATTGTAAAAATTAAAACTTGCATATTTAAAAATAAAAATTGACACAATACAGGTAGCAGAAAATTGAAGAGAAAGCAGAAGTTGATGAGTGATTGTATTTTCTTTGTCAGTTTGGTTGCATCTTTGCTATCGTTTAATAAATCCTCCGAGAATCCTCGAGTGCTGATTTTGCTAAAAATCTTACTTCTGAGGGTTAATGGCTCCTTCGCTAACATGTAATAAATCTTCCGAGAATCCTCGAGTGCTGATTTTGCTAAAAATCTTACTTCTGAGGGTTAATGGCTCCTTCGCTAACATGTAATAAATCTTCCGAGAATCCTCGAGTGCTGATTTTGCTAAAAATCTTACTTCTGAGGGTTAATGGCTCCTTCGCTAACATGTAATAAATTTTCCGAGAATTCTCGAGTGCTGATTTTGCTAAAAAATCATACTTCTAGGGGTTAATGGCTCTAAGTTGGATTGGATTCAGATTATTTGAAAAGAAATGTAATTTATGCCTAATTTACTGAATCTAAGAAAAAGTACAAATTTCCAGAGATTATTGATTATCAATAAGGAGTAAGTAAAGAGTGTACAAATTATGAATACGATAAAAATTAATAAGACTGCTATGATAACAACGGTAAATGTAAGGGAAGAGAAACTGCGGAACTCCAAAATGCAATTCAGAAAAGAGAACTGGGTTTAGATACGAGTTGCAGTGGGAAAAATGGAAAGATGACTGCATCGGTTTTAAATTCTGGTAGTACCGCGGGATTTGAAAAGAAGAGAGCAGAAATGGGAATTGATAAGAGCGAGGTGACAGTTATCATCAGTACGGTACATCAAAGAGCCTTCCTTATCCTGATATGTTTCACTATCATTGTCCAACTTGCACTGTCACTGGGATCTTATTCAGGTTTGTTTTAACTTGTCTTCATTAATTGGATGATTTTACTAGTGGAAAACTTCCTGTATCATTCATTTCATTCGATTACAGCAAATTTGATGTAAAAAAGTTCGTTTATACTTTAAATGAAAGATTATAAATTGCTACTTTGTATTGTGGATGAACAATAATTTTCAGTAATTTCTTTAAGAGGTCATCTTTTAGGTCATAGCACTCCACCAATGTACGGTGATTATGAGGCTCAAAGACATTGGATGGAAATCACATATCATTTACCTATTAATCAATGGTACTGGTATATTTTTTGTCAATTAATTTTATTGCTATAAAGAAAACTGACAAATATTTTATGAATGTCTTTAGAATTGACTTAAATTTTTCTAACTAAAAGTTTTTATTTGCAAACATTAATTTTCTTTCGATAAGCAAATATCTTTTTAACAATTTCAAATTTTTTCGATAGTATTTTTTGTTAAAACTTTCTCGTTTATTTAAAGATGAAATTTGATATAAAATATGCCTTAACTTAGCTATTTTTTTCCTGTTAATAGGTACGTAAATGGTAGTGATAATGATTTGAATTATTGGGGATTGGATTATCCACCTCTTACGGCTTATCACAGTTGGCTTCTCGGAACTATGTGAGTTAATTCGTATTTGTAGCTTTTTTCTGTAATTGTTGCAAACTTTAGTAAGTAGTTATTACAGATAAAAATTGGATTGAATGAATCTAACATAAGATTACGGCATTATTGTAGATAATAATTGTTCAGCATTTTTTTTATTAAAGTTAGAGGCAGGAGTTTTTTACGCAAAATTAGTTGAAAAACCACGATTTCGGGAAAAGGCTGGTAAATTGCATCATATAATCGAAAATTAAAGTAGAGTGGTAGATATCTAATTTCTGCGGTTTGTGCTGTTTCCAAAAATATACATAAAAAAATACTGGAATATTTAAATGGCTCGAAACGAAGCTATTATCTGAATTCAATTCCAATATAAATTTCTTATTGATATTTTTCAGTGCATGGAATTACTTTTCAGAGCCAACAAGCTGAATCATTCATGGGTCGAACTGCATTTATCAAGAGGGATCGAGACAGAGCCTCATAAAGTCTTCATGAGAATTACTGTTTTGGCAACTTATTGGATACTTTATATTACTTCTTTGTTAATTTCAATCGGCTTTTACGGCAGCACTGTGTCTCATAGGATAGTAAGCTTTATTTGAAGTCCGCTTTTTTAAAATTATAAAAGTGAATAGTATTGTTTCCTAGTACTTTTTTAAGCCGAATTTGTCTTTCAAAAATTATGATCATAATTGAAATTCGAGAACTTCTAAAGCAAACTTCAAAAAAAGACATAAAGTTAAAAATATTATTATATTGCAGCTCAATTATTGCGCAGTAGCTATGCTTTATCCAGGATTATTGGCTATAGATAATGGCCATTTTCAGTTAGTTTTGGTTTTTTTGTTTTGAAGTTTTGCATTATATTTTTTTTTATTTATATAAGGTTCTCTGGTAGTGAATGTTTAGGCTCGGTTTTTCCCTTCATTCAAGACCAAATCTGCAGACGTTTTCTATAGTTGCTTATTTGCTGAATGAAAAGAAATCGTTTGTCACATTTTAGCTATTTGTAATTTTAGGTACAACCATATATCGCTTGGCTTATTTCTCTTTTCATTTGCTTGCTTTGTTTCAAATTTTCCAAAACTTGGCTCAGTGTTTTTTGTACTGGCATTAAACTTCAAGCAAATGGAGTTGTACCATGCCTTACCGATTGCCATTTATTTATTATCAAAGTCATTTCCGGATGATAATCAACTAAGCGTGAATCGGAGGTTTTTATTTATTTATTTATTTTTTTATTTGATTTTGTTAATATAAGACCAAGAAAAGCAAATATAAGTGACAGGTTTTGTTTCTACTTATTGATCTATAAGAAGACGAGGTTAATTTGATGTTCTGCAGATATCTTTATTGGACAAAGCAGCTATTCATATTATTTATCACTGTCATCGTTACATTTCTGGTTATCTGGCTTCCTTTTCTTGTTACCAAATCTGATTTGACGCAGATTTTGCACCGAATTTTTCCATTTTACCGTGGCATTTTCGAGGTACAAAAGTAATATTCTTTCATTTAGCATTTGTTTCTTGTTTTAGACATTGTTAGAGGTATTAAAATAAAATTTTTTTTAGGATAAAGTGGCAAATTTTTGGTGTTTTATTAATGTATTGTACAAAGTGAAGAACAATATTGCGTTAGCAGTTTTGTTGCGCACGAGGTATCTACTTTAAAATTTTTGGTTTTTGAGTTTAAACGTTCAGATTTTTTATTTACAGTTCTAATTGTGTTTTGCTAGCGATGAATTCGATAGTTCTCGAAAGTTTTATTTTTAGTGCCATAATGGTTCTTGCAACGAATATTCCCTGGTTGTTGTGTTTGTTTTATTATCCGACAGTGATCAACTTCAAATATGGCTTATTGGCTTCCAGCTTATCCTTTTTTTTGTTTTCATTTCAAGTTCATGAAAAATCAATTCTTCTTGTAGCGCTGTATGTTTCTTCGGGATGTTTTCAATTTAATAATATTTTAGATTTCACTCGAAAATGCCTAAATTAATTTATTTTATCTTATCACAGGCCTGCTATATTGTTATGGAATGAGAGCCCTGCATTTGCTTCCTGGATACTGGTAATTTCAAATGCAAGGTTGTTATATTGCATTCTTTATTAATTTTTTTAGCTTTACCAATTTCTACAGTCTTTTCTAAAATATTATAAATTACCACTAAGAAGCCATTTGAAAAGCCTTCTAACTTTATTATAGATGGCAGATTAGATTAGCTGTCAATCAGAAATGAAATGGCACTGTGGAAGTGAAAGCCTTTTCTTTCATTTGAAAAAAAAAAGCAAATACTAAGTTGTTATATTGCAACCAAAAAAAAAAAAACAAACAATACAAGTTTGTTATGGTTGCTGTTATATTACAGTATTGCAATATTCTGCTAATCTTTTATGTCTCACTTTTTAAACTTTTTGTTTTCGGCTGACTTAATGAGTATTTCTGCTGTCCAAACTTGCAAGTGCCAATCGTCGAATTTTTCTGAAATGGCGAATGTGACTCTTTTACGAAAATAAAGCTTTTTTTTTTGTTTTTCTACTTTCATTTGATTGGTGGATTATTAAGAATTTTCGTTTCAGTCTTTATCCATTATGCATCAAGGACGGCAATGCTATTTATTTGACGCTATTTATTTTTTATTATATCATTACATATTCGTCTTTCTCAAAACTTTCAATTTTTAAGGTACTTCATGTTTTATGTACGAAATTGACGTTTGCTTGAAATAATGCAGCCTTTAAGGTTTTGTTTTCTATGTATCAATAGTAATATAAATGACCTTAAATTTATTTCCACTTTTTTATATGCGGTGAAATTGCTGAGATTTATTTTTAGCAAGTGGTTATTCATGGAAGCTGTTTAGCATCGTTAACGCTATGTTTGGCAAGTTTATTTCTTCCACCACCAGTACGATTTCCTCATATTTTCTCTCTTTTAATAGCAGTTTATTGTTTTCTTCATTTCATGATGTTCTTCTTATATATTAATTTAATTGCACTGAGATTCAGGTTTGAAAAGTTGAAAATTATAGATTTGCTGTTCAGTTCATGAGCAGTAATTTTCGGGCCCCTACTACTATGCTACTTGACATGCAATCCATATGATTCATTGTTAGTGCTAGATAGCTATTTAATGGAAAGTATAAAAGTCCTAATTTATAGCATTTGGTAACTATATTTCACCTTTATTTTATTTTCCGATTGCAATAAATGATTGTATCTCAAATGAAATAAGTCTTTAATTTTATCACGAACATCTGTCAACAATAATAACTTCCAAAGATCGCATTATATATGCGGGAGCGGTAGATTATATAAGTTGTAATAGTATTTAGGCCACTCAGACATAGTAATCACAACATATATTAGTAACAAAGCTTCCTGTAAAATCAGCTTGCAAAATATAATCTTCATGAAAGATAACATTAAAAATAATCTGACAATGCAATAATTTGTGAATATTACTCGTGATTAAATGTTTTATCTAATTGATGTTGTTAGCGATAAACTTTGGGAAATACGTGACTTTTTAATGTTTTATGGAATTCAGAAAATAATTTGAATTTTTAGATTTAATTCTGTTATGGAACATATTTCAAAATGAAAAGGTATTCGAGCTCTACAATAGTTTCATCTATTGCCTGCAAAGTTGGTAGTCGTAAACTGCTAATTTTACTGAATGCGTAGAGTTAAAAATTTAACATCATGGATCTCTTACCAGAATTAATCCATCTTGGAACATGAAGTTCGCGAAACGAACAATTTCATTTATAACTATCATGTGAAAAAGAAGAAAGAAGAAGATATCTGATGTAGCAGTATCCTTTTTATAACCGCTTTACTTTAATGAATAGAGTGAAGCAAATAATTATGTGCTTTAATGATAGTAATGATACGTTAAACTGTAAAAAAGAGAAAAGTTTTAAGTCTCAACATCTAATTTTTAAATATTGAGTTTTTTAAAGACAAGAATTCAATTTTGAGTAAACGTGATGGACAATTAGATGTAAAACTTTTGTGGCAAGGTTTATCTTTTTAAAATTAGGAAGTAAATCATTTTTGGTATCATAGTCTAAAAACGACTAAAGCATCGAAATAATCGAGGGATCATATTCGTTTCTGAGTAAAGTTTCCAGTTATCAACAGGAACCGTAGACAGTTATTAACTTTTAGATCACTTTTACTTTTTGTGCATTTCTTCAACTCCAAACAACCAGTTGCTGACATTGAACTTTGACTAAAAGTGATCTTAAATGAAAGTGCAAACTTTGTTCATTTTTAAACTTGTTTTAATAAAATTCGAGCGATTACTAACGAAGTGGCTAAAATTGTCGTTCGGAAGTACGCATCTGGAAAGATCCTCCAAACTATTTCTATATGCATTCATTAATAGGCAGCTAAGTTAGCAAAACGAGCCAGCTGCATCTAGATATTGGATGGCTTTAGTAATCAAAGTATTTCCATTTTAATTTCATTTCGAATTTATGGTGCATTTAAATTTACAGACGCTGTCTGGAATAAAACACATGATGAAACCAAACAATTATTTTCTCACTATAAAGTTCACTAGAATTTATTGATTTATGAATTATTTGTGTTTAATAAGCTAATAACATCACTCCGATCGATGCCGGCTCTTTTAAGCTTTCATTGTCTTATTGAATTTGATCTTAAGCATATGTTAAACTGATCATTAGCCTTGACATTTGGGAGAGATAATTTTTACAAATTTCTCTTTACGGAACTCTTAAAGCAGAATGACCTCGCAGATCAGTGGCAGATGGTGACATATGGTGGTCACAGGGCTTAGATAAAGGGTAAATTACCACTATAGTAATTGCAAGAATGCATGGATTTGTGCAATTGTGTATTCATGTTGTGCATTTTATTCGGAAGGTAGCTATGACATAGTTGTATTTAAAAGTATCCTTTGATGACAACAAAAAATAATTGAATAAGTATATTGAGTCATTCTAAGATATGATAGTGTTTTTTTTTCACATATCTGGGGAACATCTATTTTCCTTTCTATTTCAAAATCAAATTTAGAAAAAAGATACTGGTTTTATCAAATATGAATTTTCTTAAAGTAAGTTACATCTGAAAGCTTACTAAAACAGCTTTATAATGCTGTATTTGAAGTTAATGTTAGCCAAAATTTTTGCTAGCAGCTAGTTGTTTAAGAAACGGAAGTAGAAGGTATAAGAAATTTTGGTACGATTAAATGAAAGTTACTTAAATGTCTGAAAGTAAGTAACTGTCGACAAATGGTTTCTATGCTAATATCTCGAAACTTTACTGTGGAATAGATATGACTCCTCAATTTTCCTATTTTAATTTTTTTTTTTAATCTTTTTTAATATTTTAATCGTTCCAATACTTCTAAATAAGCAACAGATGAACTATTATAAGTTCGATTATCTTTTCCAATAAGTTACATAACTGAGGAAACCTAAGGTTTCTAGTTTTAAGATTCAAATTATTTTTTGACGCCCATTTCATCCATTTGCTGTAATTCCCTAAAGGATTCAAAAGTCTCATTACCTAACAATGTTGATCGTAAGTAATATTCTAAACTGCGAGTACAACTGCTGAAAAAAAGTAGAAAATTGAAATTATTACTAAAATTTAACAGAAGTTAGCGGTACTGAAATTACAGACGTGTTTCCCTAAATCTTCCCAACAAAGACTTCCACTCTAAGATGAGATTTTTGGATTTGAAGAAATTTAGATTGCTAATAGAATATGATTTTTCAATAATTTAAGGAAAAGCTATAAATGTATTTTTGGGAAAAATCATTTGTCCGTCCACTTTTTCCTACTGTTAACTCTCGAGCTTTAGGATTACGATTTAAAATTGTGATAATTTTGTTGAAATGATTACAGTGACTACTTTGTTGTCCAATCTCATGCAAATTGGATGGAATTGATAAAAAAGGAAGGCAAAAGAATGAGACAGAGGAGTCTTCTTTATAATGCAACGTGATGCAACGTGATCCCTTGGTCAAGGATATATGCTTTAAATCAGTATGAGTGAACATTAACTTGTCATTAGATGTTTGCGGTACACACTTTGTAGTGATATGCAAAATATTAGTGATAACAATTCAGCTATTGTGATCAGTTCTCGTAGATTTAACATGAGAAAGTATGCAGTGTTGATTGATAAATTTATATGCTTTATTTTACAATTTTTTTCTTTCGTTAATTGTTATTTTCTCTTATTGTTAAATTAAATTTTTTTCTTTCTAAAAGTTGTAACGAAAAAAGCCCATGAGAATAGATTAATGCAATCTTTATTACTCCATATCTTCAAAAAGAAATATTCCACATTTGGCAGGCAATCCATATCATGCATTTTAAAAACGTGTTAAACAGATGGCTGAAAGAAGAACATGATTATACAGAAGGAGCTACAGATTAGCTCCATGGTGCGGCATGGTAATTGTCAAGTGTACTTATTATTGTTGCAGTTGACCTCTTCCAGCTTCGTCATTGAACCGCAATAATGACCCATTTTACTAGATAATGTGTAGATATCAGCACCTTCCCATGGGAGAGAGCCACCAATCCTTTTGTTTACTTTTTTTTTATAGTAATTTAGAATATTGCATTTTAATGCAAAATAGTTCTATTCGAAATTTTGGCTTTGTTCAATGATTAAACTATCTTTCATCAAATATTTCAATTATACTTGATCATTTTTATTGCTTGCTTAATTAATTATTCTTCAGTTCATATTTGCTAATTAGAGTCATTAAAATATGATAATAGAATCGAGCGATGAAACACTACAGGTAGCGAATGGTTTTTCAAGTCTCCTACTATTAACATATTAACATAGATATAGTATTCCGAAATTATCACTCTTTGATAAGCTAATACTGATTTATTATTATGAATCAGTAAGTGAAAATTGTTTATCCAAATTGTCTCATTCTTACCATGCTAATATGTTGTATAATGATGTACGATATACAGAAGAAGTTGTCCAGTACGATTTCTTCAAATATATTTGTTTCATCGGTACATTAAAATTTTTGAAGCGAAAGAAAAAAATGTTGAAAATGAACAGGTCCCTCAACTAATTCCAGAACTCTAAAATAATTTCCATTATCTATTGGTCAATTGGTCAGCAATCCTTCATTAGATGATCGCTTCTTTTCTCTCTCCGGCACTCTCATTTTTGAACTCATTAATGATCGTTACATAGAATGATCCTTCAAAGAAAAACCGTTTATATATATATACATATATAATTTACATTTGTATTTGCATATTTACATGTATCATTTACATATATTTCAGATACTCTGTTTTACAATTCCATTATTAACTGTTAATTTTGCCAAAAAATTTTTGATAAATCATTGAACATTGAATGATTCGCTGTGTAAATGTTAAATTCTCATATGGGTAAATTAAGTTTGTAACGTTGAATTAGAAAAAAGTTAATAATAAAAGCATTCGAAATTCAAAAAGAAAAATTGAACATGAACGAGAAAATTGCATGGGAGAAATGTCTAAAATTTGAAAAAAATCTTGGAAATTCCGAATGAAACTTGCAAAGCGACTTGCTTTCACTTTGTTCAACATTTCTTCGAGGCAAGTTTAGAGAAACTAATTTCTATCCCAAAAGGTAACGAAGATATTCCTGCTAGTAGGGTTCACAGAAATGCGCAAATACTTTTTATGGACCACTTTTTTCGAGCGGTTATTTTCGGTGAATTTACTACATGATAACTGAAGTTGAAAGATTCTTCTTTTTCAAAATTTGCTTCAAATTCCGAAGACCTTCCATTGCTTGATTTTGTTTTGATAGAGTTCCATTAGCCAAACACGCTTTCTTAAAATTTAATGATTTATAAATTTTCGTAGATAGTTTCCAGCTTATAATTTTAATTTCCAGCTTACTTTTTTTCTTTTAAGTCCGAATTCACTATTATATATCGGAAGTCATCTTTAAACTTGAATAAAAAAAATGTAAATAATTTAAATGTTTGTTAAACAGAATTCATCTCTGCGATTCATTAGTTGACTTAATTTTGTAGCCTGCACGGAACACTCAACAAAAAAATTGCTCTTTAATAACTTCCTATTGCCTTTGCTATGTCATCGAAACTATTGGCAATTTCAATTATTTTGTATTGAATATGTGATGGACAAAGATAAGAGAGAATGGTTATTTCTCATTGCAAGAAATATTCACAACCATTCATTCTGTTTCTTCACTATTCTGAATCCTTCAAAATGGCAGCAGCTTTCTGAGCTTCATAGTATTATACATACTGTGGGACGACACATCACGAAAAAAACGTTAAATTAACTGATCGACCAAAAAAAAGAAAAATTTTTTGCTAATTACATTCAAAAATAGAAATTAAAATTGTCTTCACTGCATCTTCGAAATTTTAAACAACTCTGAAAGCTCTTTTTATTATAGGGTAATTATATCAACCAACTGATGATCCACGAAGACAGTGTTCACATTAACAGAATTTTTATTTTTATACCTTACAATTTTCAAACAAAAAAGGCAATGTGGTCCCTGGTCAAGAAAAAAAGTAGCCGCTAATATAAAACAACTGCTGTCGTATCAAGAGAAGGCGGAAATCTCTTTTTGATAGAGTAGCTGAGACGAGGCAATTAAGCTCTATAATAATTTATCTGTTATAATTCCAGGATAAAACGCTAACTTCTTAAAAACTAATTCTTTTGTCGAATCCACGATCTGCTAAGAATTGTGAATACAAAAAATTGTGTCATAAATACGTCTAGAATAGTTTAAAAAGCAGTTCATTAAAATTTTTATTTTCAAGCTAAACTTTTCGTAAAAGAGATAAGTGTTTCGAGTAAATACAGTTTTGTATTTACAATTGGTTACTTAACAGAACAAAGGTAAGCCAAATGAAAGTTTTATGTTATATCAACCATTATTTAAAGTTTTGTCAAAGACAGTTTGTTTTCTTTACATTTTAGTGAAGAGGAAAACACAAAAATTTGATAATATTATGAGCTTAATTTTGAGAAATAAATTTCAAGCTACTTACTCTTACTAATAATGTTTAATTTTTCATTCATTTAAAATTAACAAATTGTAAATTAAATTCTGTTCAATGAAATGCACGTCACAAAAATCAATGTAAAATTTTATTTCGATGCAAAATTTAATCATTCGATATGAAAAAAGAAAGAATTCAATTGGTTTCCAAATATAATCATTGAAGATAAGGTTGACAAATGACACATTCCCTTAAAGAACATAGAACATAATGGAATATCACGCCGAGATAATTGATCTTTGGATGCTCGTCGTCCATCTTAAGAACTAAAATGTCCCTTTCGTCCCTCTTTTATATTTCTCTCCCTCTCAATATTTTAAATAACCGGTAAAATATGAATAGAAATCAAACTGTGTTTTTCTATTTTGTCTTTTCTAATTTAATGAATGCCTATCGGATCTCTTTGGCACTTTTAAACGATTGTATTTTAAACGCAATCATTTAAATAAATGATCAAAGAATGATCGAATAATTGAAATATTTCATTTTTTGATAGCTAAAATTGTAAAATCTTCATAAATGATAATTTTTACGTTTTATCTATCAGATTATTTCATTTTGAGAAGTTTTGTTCATGGAAAAACTTTTTAAGAAGCTTTTTTCATTAATAAACATTCATCGGCATTTTTTCACTGCAATGTTACGAATGATATTTGCGAGTATTGATATATTTTGGAATATGATACAAAGTAATTAAAACAAATGTGAATTTATTTTGCCATTAAAAATTCTTTGGACAACTAGATATCTGCCAGTTATATTATTATCTTTTTACATACATGATCGTAGTACAACTTCAATTATTTCCTTGAAGAGCACTTTTCGATTAGTCTCTCTTCATCAGCATCCCTGTTCTATGTATATTTTGTACCATTCTAAAATTTTGTCACATGAAATTTCTAAAAATTTTAGAAAAATTTTGAATTAGCAGCAAAATTTTATTCGATTATTTATAGTAAAATAGATGTAAAAGTTTAAACAGGAACAAGGGAGCAAGGTGATGAGGTCATTTCATTTTATGACAACTTATCAATCAAATTAAATGCCAAATATTTGGAGGTGCTGTTTGTTCATTTCATCATCTTTCATTTGCGATAACATACCATCGACATACTATTGCAGTTCTAAAATTCACCTCTATGATTGGCATTACTTAATACAATCCTATTACATGATAATTTGACCAGAAATAAAATGAACACATGGATTGAAAATCATAAATTCAAATAAACTTTGAATTTCAAATTATTCCTTTCGCAATTGAGCAAGTTGTGTGTTACTTGCTGGAATCTAGTTTCTGGTAAAGTGGACTGGAAAGAATCAGAAATTAGGGTAATTTTGAATGAAATTAGGAAATGATTGATAAGAATCATTGGGAATGATGAATCAAGCGAGATAGTTTGTGTAATAAATTTTAATATCTTTTCTCGAATATGCTTTATTGAAATAGATGGAAACTTTATTTCATCAAATTTTTGCATTTAATGAACTCTTCACTTCTTGGCAACTCGCTGAACAAATACTTTTCTTCATTTCTGATCATTCAATGTGAATTTTAATTGGTAGAGATATTGTTCCTTTATTCACCTAACATTTATTATTAGAAAAATGATGTTTTGCTTTTCTGGATTTCAAGTCGTCCGAAGTGTTATCTCCAAATTCGTGCCTGTTGATTCGCAGTATACGCAATTGGCAGTTGAAGGGGTAAAGTATGTCGTAAATACGGCAGATGTCCGATAACAATTGAAATCTACTAGCAGTATTTTTAACGATACTGGGGGATTAAGTGCCCTACGGAGCAAAATCTCTTTTCGATAACTTTTGGTATTTAATCTAAATATTTGACATGAATTATGCAATACCGAAATATAAAAAATAAAAATTTTAAACCTTTAAATCTTTTAGACCACAACTAAATATTTTTTTTTTTTTAATTAAAAAATCCCTTATTCTAACAAGTATCCCAAAAATCAATCCTTCAAGCATTTTAAAGACGTATCTTCCGAAACAATAGGCATAACACACTGGCTAGCATCAGAAATTTCAGAACACTGTCCATAATACAAACCAGAACAGGAAAAATTACAAGAAACCTTAGTTAAAAGACCATAAGCATTTATCTTAAAGCATTTATCTTAATAAAGCACCTAGGAATAACAAAAGAATGATTAACATGAGGTTATCAGTTCCTGTGCATTTTTCTTTGGGTTCATTTTCATGGATTATTGCACCTGTTTTTTTAGGAAGTGAAGAAAAAAGAACAAAATACAAGGATATAAACGAAAAATGAATAGAAATATTTAATTAATGTAATTTCGTATTTTTAGCACTTTTTCAAAATGAATTAATTACACATTTTGCATACATTCCGAATAATTTGCTGCACATTTGCTTATCATTTTTTATCACTTAATAGCGAGAACGATGTAATTAAATTGTGTTTCTGAAATTGTTTTCAATAAACTGAAGCACTAGGAAGAATGAATAAAGAAAATTACTGCGCTAACCTTTTTAATATTGATTTGAGTTTGGAACTCTGCCCATTACTCTTCAGAATCTTGTCCAAAACATCTGGAGGATATGTAAATGAACTAATATGATTTAGTTATAATTTTTTTTTATCTCCAAACTTTCTTGTCTTATTTCCTGTCTTTCGCGAGGCCTAATTGAGTGATTATTTTCTCAGATGAGGATCTTTAAGCTGATATACAATACTGTAGTACATTTAATTTTTGATTGTAAGTATTCACGAAATCCTATTTAATATTCACCGAGAGTGGGAAATGAGGATGGGAAAGGATTTCAATAATCCAAGAACTGCGTTTCAGCCTTAGTCAAATTACATGAAATATCATGAGAAAATGAAAAAATATTTTGGAATTACAATTACAGTTAAATTGTTGCTCAAACAAAAATTTTCGTTCCACTATCTGATGAAGTAATTTTCTTTTAAACTATTTGTTTGGGCTTTTCAAAATCTGAATAATTTGTTTAACTGAAATTATTCTATTAAGGAAAATGATTAGAAAAACTCGTTTTTAACATATATTATTCTAATTTGGTGATCGAATCGATGAAGTTAAGATGTTGCCATGCATGAGCAACATTAACCTTCTGCTGGTATTGCAGGAAAAACGATTCATGATGTATTCCAATAGTTAACCATTTCATGCATTCATTTCACTTAATCCTACTATTCAATTTATTGATATCATTAAGAATCAGAAGAACTATGGTTACTACTCCGAATATAGCACTTGAATTTAATTGAATTTCTCTACTTGTTGAAAACTCTTGCAAAATGAAAATGAACGCAGTACCGATGAAATCATACTACGTTATATAAAATAAGTAAATTGAAAGATCCATTAGAAAACCTTTTTTCCTCTAAGTTAGAAACTTTTCCTCTAACTTTCAAATATTCTATTGATTCTATTTGAAAGATCTTATAATTTTAAAGAAATTTATGCTTAAGAAAAGAAACCATTGAAATAAGTCCTAAAGGGCCGAAAAAACTGTCGCAGTGGTTTGTAAAATTCAAAAGCAGAAGCGACTGGAAATGTATCATTGCAATAGATTGAGCATATATCTTTCACACTTATCATAGTAAAAATTTTTAGCCTATCAAAATCGTGCAGCGTCCATAAAATGCAATTTTGAAATTTTAGCATTTTGTAAATAAGGAATGGATGAGAAGATTTGAGATAGATTCCTGAATAATTATCAATAGCTGATAGTTAATGAAGTTCTATAACAAACTGATCGGAAGCTTGACAGAATAAAAGCAATCGATAGCAAAACTTCTACACTTGATTCAACAGTACGGGTCAAGTACGATAGTATCCAATGACCATCGCTCTGATGACATAGCCATTAATAGAATGCTCCTTGAATCTCTATTTCACTTTTGCGGTAAATCAAACATTAGTAGGAAAGAATCTACTTTGCTTATTGTTATCATTAGTTGACCCACATTGACACCTATACTCACTCCTATGTTCACCTACACACACACACACACACATACACACACCCCTAAAAATGTATATATACCGCATCCATTCCCACGTTATGTTTTGTTTTGATGTTCTCAATAATCCTCCGCTCAATCATTCATAATTAGTGTGTCTGTACCCTGCACAATTTATACACTCTTTGCCTGAACCAGTTTACACAATTTGAAGCCATTTAAATCTGATTTAATACTGATCATCATCATCATCATCATCATCATCATATAGCAATGTGTGCATTATTTCAATAGTCAAAAATTTTTGCAATTTTAAATTTACTCTTTTCAATTGTTAGATTAAATAAAAAATTAAACTCACTCTCGCATTTGATAACAAATTATCAATGCAATGTTTGACTGTTTTTTTCTTATTTCAATAAATCTGATAAATCAATCATAAAATAGTTTTTTATGCTCTTTTAAAATTTCATTCAAAGTCCGCTTAGCTGCAACACTTCTAAAATGTATCACCTCAGCTGTGACCTATTGTGAAATTTTATCTAGGCTACTCGATTGCAATTCTTTTGAAATCATTAAGTTAAAATCATTTGATGTAAATTTTAAATTTTTTGAATCATATAAGAAATTGCAAAGCATATAGAAAGCACCTAGTTTAACATTAATAAAAATTCACTGATAAAAATGATCGGAGCGATAACGCTGTCATACAGCACTATTCTCTTAAGGACGATTAGACTGCAGAAAACGAGATCAAAGAGAATTGATGGAGAATCAAGAAATGATATGACAGTTAACAATTAATTAAAAATTTTTTATTGATTTTGAATGATTAATTATGGAGATGCAGATGGTAAAAACAGCTAAATTTATAAAAAATCTTATTTGGTAGTTTTTATGTATTATTTTTGTAACACTATCGAGTGGAACAATAAGACTAGTTTCTTTATAGTTTATATTGAATTTTCATCACATTTCATACATGCCAAAAAAAGTGCGGAATTTTCCAGCTTTAACTTCACTTAACTTTTACCCTAATATTAATTCTGTGCTTCATCTTTTTGATCTATTCACTTCCATCATTTCTTTTAATTTATTAATTTCTATTTAAAATCTATTCGTTTTTATTCATTATAATGCATTCGTTTTGCTCGTTGAAACTTAAAATTATCTATTTTCTTTTCGTGTAATTATATCTATCGATCGATTCAAATATTTTTATTGTGTCAATAATTCTGAGATGTTATGAAGAGATGATGATCTTTGGATGACAATAAAATCTTCATGCAAATGTAAAGTTGTTTTGGTAAACAAATATTAGGAAGTTTACAAAGAAAGCTAATTCAAGTTAAGTAACTTCAAAATAACGGTGCATTTTGCTGGCTGGCTAATGTCCAGTTCGCTTAATGAGACCTTTTGAATTCTTTTCAGTTATCAATAATATTTGCATTATTATTTGTAGCACTCTTCTATCGTAACCATTTTATGTTTATTAAATGATTTGCATATATATTCATGTCTAAATGCTAGAATAATTAACTGACGAAAGACAAATTATATTATGTTAAAAGAATATTTCTTTCACTTTTTATATATTTTTTTATGATATTTTTTTTACATTAATCATTAATCATTGCTGGTTAATCAAGCTTTAAACTAGCAGCAAAAATACTGCTAAATCATTTTATTTCGAATTTTCTGCTTCAAATTAAGATGTGTAGGTGTTTTGATGAAATTTAATTATTATAGTTGCAGGGAGTGTATGCGATCTTAACATTTTTCATTCCCATGAATAATTAAATGTCATTTGAACAGATTATATAGAAGGAATAAATAATGAATGTGTATTCTATGACTTGTCATTGCACATTATGGATTAAACAACTTTTCATTGCGACATTGATTAAACAACTTTTCATTGCAACATTGCTCTCAAAGTACCCAACTAGTGATGATAATAATGATTAGAGATCAATTCAGATAAATCTATAGCAATATGATTACAATGTAACATTAGAGATATTTATAAGTAATTGCTTTTTTCCTTTCCCTTTTTTACTTTAATTTATTATAAATTTACATTTAAGAAAATGCTTTAAAAAAAAAAAAAAAAAAAAAAGAAACAAAATCGGATATGAAATATCAAACTGTCAAAGTTAATAATGAATGAGACGAAATTGAGCGCTAGGGAAAAGTTAATTAATCAACGAATCTTTTCAAAAAATTAGAAAAAGAAGCAGAGATGCAGGAAAATATAAAAGAAGGATGAGGGAAAATAAAATGGGAAAAGTGAATTTTATAATGTGAAAGAAAGACTTCGCAAAACTTCTCGAGCATATTTTGTGTTAAGAAGAGATAAGAGACTATAAGAGTTATCCAATTTGAAAGAAATAAGAGGCAAAAGGCTATACAATAATGTAATTCAACTATTTGTTCATTTATACTTTGTACCGGGACAAATCGTTATTTACGGAAGCGTCATTTGCTCTATCCGTTCTGGCATAGTGTTACTGCTTGATTTACAAATCATTCAATTTATTTAGTTGAGAGAAGCAATTGACACTGATGGCATTAAATTCATCAATTAATATCAATTATGGGAAATAATTCTTCATTTCTTAGTAATTCACCAATCCCTAAACTTTTAATTGTACATTTAGAGTTTCATTTGAAGAAAAGAGAAGAAATTTCCATTAAATTTGATCAATGATTCATACAAGTTATGAATCATGTATTTATGCTTGGAAAATGCAAAATAGTATACCGTAAAGGGGATTTATCTATTGCATCCTCCAAATATGCAGAATCTCTTCCTCAATTAATCTGTGTTTGAAGAAATACACACTTTTGGAGGAGCATCAACTCCCCACTTCTGATGATGTTTCCAAAACATTCTAAAACATGTTTCGTTATGCATTTGTTATTTTAAAGTTTATTAAACATTTTAACATGACTTTCACCTGTCGAGATATGAATGATGATAAACAAATTTCCCCGTAGAACTATCACGAATTGTCAGCAAATTTTAAAGTGATGCAACTGCTACTGCCATCGTTGCTGTTGATAATAGTGGTAGAAAAAAGACAGTATAAATTTCATATGTGTTACTGAAAATAGCAGTGGTTTCTACGGGGAAAGAATGTGCGGGGGGAATACGCAACAATAGATGCCATTCAATCATACTATTTATTGTCATTTCCATCCATCCGTCTCCTCTTTCCGCCTATTTCTTTTTCACACATTTTACTAAGCTCTCTCAAAAGCTTTATTGAGATTCAGCAGCACTTACGTATGTCACTTCATGTCTTCATTAGGGGCGATACTTTAATTTCTCCGCCATCATTTCTTATATCACCTACTCATCTGCTTATGAATTTCAATTTCAATCAACAATTTTTCAATTAAAATAAGTAGTATCAGCATTTGAGGAATAAATTGCTGAATGAGTAATTTACAGTTCATTTTTTTAGTTTCTGACTTCGGTTCATAAATCAAATAGGGACGGATCTTTTGTTTATGGGAAGAGATAATTTTATGTTACATCTTTTGCTATGCATTTCTCTGTCCTTGTTAAATACAAACTTCATGTCATTTTGTAGAAATTTAAGCAAAAGTAGAGAAAATCATCCACCTTTTCTTCTTTTTCTCACATTAAAATCCTTATTTCAGGCAACGAAATTATCATCATTATCAAATTTATCACAGTTGTCAGTTTGAAATTATAAGCGTTCTTGTTGTATGTATTTACAGCTCATGAATGAAAAGATTTTGAGAGAATAAAGAAATTTTTCTGACAGTTTATTCCTTTAACGTTTATCTCTGGCCATTTCTTCAAGGACAGTTTGTCGTTCTAATAATTAGAAGAGGACAAGGCGTATGGCGGAAAAGTGGAGCAGTTCCGGCTCAATTCAATTTGTCAGACACTTTGGATGGATCTTTCAGTAATTCGCCAATGAAGCAGAGAAGCTAAATACACATAACATGCTAGCATACTAACATGCTAGGCTATTCATTTCTCATTTTGAAGCTACGAATTTTTCAGATATAGTCCTTTTTGAATTGAAATATAAGTTATAGCTAAATGGTTGGATTACTAAATAAATGAGTAGTTACGTGGGAGACACATTACGTGGAAATGCTAATATCTAATTTCATTAGGTTGGAAAGGGTTTCAATTAAGGCTTGATGAACTCTGCCGAACTCTCTGCACGGTTATCAACATGCTGCATGACATAAAACATCGAAAGATAGCAAACATTACCTCGGTCTTCTTATCATTCTTCATAGTTGTGTGCAAGATAAGAAAAAGAAATATGTCGTTAACATACGACAGATATATCTAATTGAAAACTTCTCAAACCTATGATTTCCTAAGTTGTTGCTGTAACAACCAAAAAATTAACAATTTTAACCAGCCATTAAGGTAGATAGAAATACTTTGAAACCAAAAAGTACATCCTTGTCAAAATTTTACCGGGGAAAGTATGGAACAGTTATGAAAAAGAACAGTAAATAGCTTCATCCGACTTTTGTCCGCCTGTTCACTTGTTTTATAGCACATCTTGACGTGGTTTCCGGAAATCCATAGATTCTTTTTTTCATATTTACGTATTCACTTATTGCAGCTGTAGGCGGTTTGAATCATTTTCTCGAGATGTTTAGAACTTCCAGCGGCATCTGATTCATTTTAGATAATCACTGCCGAAGATACTGTTAAATTTTTCTTCTTTTTTCTTTTCCTCTCTCTCTCTTTCTCTCTCTCTATCGCTCGCTTCTCTCCGTTTACCTTCCATGGAATAATTTTAACTTTTCCTTTTAATATTCATCACAATTACCTTTTTATTTCAACTTAATTTCATAAGAATGTAATTTTGATTAAAATCATTGGTTACTTTCATATTACTTCTTTGATTTATTCACTTTTAACTGTCTTTTAATACATTATTTTCGTGAGTTTTTCTCAATAATTTCAGCTTATAAAGAAAATATTTAGAGAAAAAAGGGAAAACGAGAAAAACAAGTTGAATTATGAATAAGGTGATGTGTCATCGTCGAGCTCGGTTGTAATCGTTGCAGTGACATTCCCTTGTATAATTATCGGTTCTTTCGTACTTTTTTCTCTTGTGAGAATTATTGTGTTGTAATATTAAATTTTATTTTGAATCAATTACCACAGATTTAAACATAAAATTTTTCCTGTCAACTTTACGACTTTACTTTCCATATTTTCAATCTTCATTATTCAAGTACTTTTTTATTATCTTTAATGTCTTCTTTATGCTTAAATTATTGTGACAATGTTATTTGTTTAAATATGAGAAACTATCTAAAATGGATTCATTCATGCATTAAAAAAACATCCTCTTATCGTTATCATTATCATGAATGATAATGGGCATTGAATTGAGGAAGAGGATTAAATGAAGCCTGTTCTTTGGCTGAGAACTCTCAAATCTTTAATTATGTTAATTCTATTTCATTTATTTCGCTATGTCAGAAGTGTAATTGTGTTTAATGATAGATGAGTCGTATTGTGTGTCCACTTCCCTTCGTTCATTCATTTCATTGCCAAAGTAATTAATACAATGAAGAGTTTGCGACATTCAACAAATCGGCATATTTATAGATTAGCTGTCATAAATTGACCGATAAGAAAGTTACAAAGACTTGTTTTGTTTCAAGAATTTCAATCTACCAATGTGACTGATCGATCTTCAAATTGATTATCTCTTGTTCTACGTTTAGTTGCTATAGTGTCTAATATATGCAAATGAAAGATGGGAAAAAAAAGAAGAGGAAGAAAGAGAAAAAAGACTTTGTATAGCATTTTCAAGAAAATTGCCATTGAGTTGAAATTAAATTTCAACTGTGATTCCGAAAATTATAATCTGGATAGATTAATCAAGATAACATAACCTCAATGTTTTCTTCGTTAATTTACTCTATAAACTTCTGCTGCTTTCGAATTTATAATTTTTTTTTTACATCTTTAACAATTAGAAATATTAGCGCAAAAAGGAATTCATTTTAGCTTATCAATAAAGACTTCCATAATTTCTTCTGATTTGCCTATTATCTCCTTCTGGATTCATATTCTTTTTTAAGCATTCTTTTTTTCAGATCATTAATGTTACAGTTGATTTAATCCCATATTGTCATATTTTACTCGTTGAATTAAACATCTGTCTTTAGTAAATTTCGTTATAATGAAAAAAGAAAAAAATCAATTCGGCTATGATATAATTAAAATGACATATTTTAAAATATGTATTGCCTTTGAAATGAATTTTGATCTTTCCTTTAAAAGTTCATTTAAATCTGTTGAGCTGTCTTTCTGTTTATCTTAGCCCTTATTGGCAATTAGTATCTGTGTAAACAATATTTCAAAATGTTGCATCATTGCATATTCTTCTACTCAGTCTTGTTTCGATCTCATTAAATTGATTGATTCAAAAATTTCAGGTTATTCAATAATATTATTGAAATTATTGGAAAAATTTTTCACTTTTAACGAAGAAATGAATTTATTTATGCAATAAAAGAAGCATAATTTCAAATGTTTCTTTCTTATTCCTTTAGGAACTAGACTGAAGTGTATTACTAATATTTCCTGCAATTAATCTATCCAAATAATCATTTGATTGAAATGAATAAGCTGGAAATATGTTGAGATTAATTTGTAAATGTGTCACACATAACTAAGAAAGTATTGGCAAAAGGGGACAGACTTAATATGTATCGGCCTCATAACCA
This sequence comes from Mansonella perstans, assembly GCA_037074765.1. NCBI lineage: Eukaryota > Metazoa > Nematoda > Chromadorea > Rhabditida > Onchocercidae > Mansonella > Mansonella perstans. The sequence continues at coordinate 342,854 of JBAMDO010000567.1, forward strand.
CTGTTCAACTTATATTAGAGCGACAATGTGCTGTGTAATTTTGAGCAGAAATATAATATCAATGAATTCTCTGTCAGCTAGGAATTCGTTTTCTTTTTTAAAAATAAACAAATTTTATTGCAGTAAATACACACACACACACACACACATACACACACACATGCAGACACACGCACACAAACACACACACAACATACACATACAAGAATATTTATGTATATATGAACAGGTATATTTTTTGTATGTGTACACAGCTGTGTGTATATTTGTGTGTGTGTGTGTGTGTGTATGTGTGTGTATGTATATATATATCTAGTTCAATCAATAGAAATTACAAATTTTAAAATGAGTTAAATGGAGATGTTTCAATAAGACATTGTATTTTTTTTTTTTTAACATGTCGTCGGTTGGAGGAATAATGAATGAATTGAACTGAATTGCATTTATATTTTGATTGAGATGAGAGAAATGTGTGAAAGAAAATGACATTAGTGCTAATCTGTCTGCTTCTATTATTTGCTTAAAATTACGACAAGTAAATAGGAAAAGTTTTTTTTTCATGAGCTTAATTTGAAAATTTTTTTTTTCTTAAATTGCAACTTTATTTAATTTGAGATTTTTGTTATTGTTGATAATAGTCTGTTCATTTTTCTTTTATACAAATGAGGATAGAAGAATGAAATAGATAGATAATAAGGCTTTTTAAAAATTATCACAAATGAAAGCGCTTTTGAAGACCTAAAATCAAAGCAAAACAGGATGATATGCTCATATTGTGTGACCTGTTTACAGGAAATGATCATGATAATAGTGATTGTCATTATCGTTATCGTTGTTAAATTGGTTATCGTAATCATCATCATCATCATCATCATCATCTTTATGATCCATATTTTTCTTGGAGCAAAGTGGGGAAAAATGAGAGGAACAGAGGCCACTCTTCTACTTGAATTAATATTTGTCGTCCTTTTCGGCTTGCCTAGGATTGATTTTATTTTATCGCATTCTTTTCTCATTTCTTCTCCTCTTCTACCTCTTCTCTCTCCCTTCTCTCTCTCTCTCTTTTTACCATTTCAACAATTCTCTCCGTTTGAATAATTGTTGTAATTGTTGCCTAGGGGATAATTGAGTAGGATATGGAACCTCAACTTCTCAAATATCCGTAACACACTAACTGACTTCACTCTTATCGCCTGCTTTGCAATGAGAGTTTATACATGAGAGTCATGTTATATAGTTCAAACTTTATTTGACCTTTGATGCATTTATGCAAATTTGGATCTATGTGGTTGGTCCTAAATTAAGGCCTTTAGAGTTCATAAATTTTTCAAGCATAAAATAATTATTCAAATTACGACATCAACATAGCACCACAATGAGAAATGTGCAATTTTAGACAACAAAATGTCACACACATCAAGAGTAGTGAGAGATTCCTATCAGTTTAGGAGATATAAATGCTCAGTACAGTAACAAAAATCCTTAAATTAAAATAAAAAGGATTGAGGTTAAAGGTTAAAGCTTTTTTATTAAAGTTTACAAATCATATGAGGAAATGAAAATTCTCAAGAATTCATTATTCAATGTTCAATTTCGATATATTTTTGTGTCAAATAAATCGTTTCTTGCTTTTCTGCTGTATGACATACGTCATCAGCTGAAAAAAAAAAAAAAAAATTTTCAAGTCTTATTTTAAGTATTATTTTTCCCTTTACATTGCAGCTTTTCTTCTAGCATCCATCCTTTTAAGATCTTTTTTAAATTTTTTTTTTTTTTTTAAAAATATGAAAGTTTATTGATTGTTCTTATTACGGCTACAAAAAGAATGTTCGATTCCGAAACTATTTTTCAGATTCATTTTTTTATTAATAGGATTTGTTAGGATTTTTTTAAATTGTACAGAAGATGGTTGTTTAGCTATTTATTTCAGTTGTCTAGTTCCTATTTTATTGCTTTCGACAATATGATTTATGTTTTTTAGCTAATTGCTTTTCATACTTCTGTCTTTTTTCTTTTCATAATCTAAGACATGCTTTAAAAATTTGTCAAATATCATAAGAACCATAGGATTGTAGTTTTCATTTCAAATAATGCAATAAATTCAATCACATTTTCAAGAAATCTGTCCTGAACGCCTGGTCAGCTTACAAAATGATCTTTGATGATGCCGAAAAAGAGGCTGTTCCTGTTAATCAGTAAGAATTAAAGAATTAAATCATTAGCCAGTTTGATGATGGATCGATTAAATAAACTAAATAAACGATTGACATACCAAGAATGACGATCGCACAGCACTCAATAATAAGGCATTTTTCATTACCAAAAACACTATACTTATAATGTTCTAAAAGAAAGTTTTCAATTCAATTATCGTAGTAATGCATGCAGTAACAATATTTGTTCACAATGTAACAAAAACTCGTTATGACTGTCATTCACAATTTACGATTTATTATGTTTGATTAAGAACTCCGACTTTCTTTTTTTTCGACTGCTCATTGTAATGAATTTGCAAGTTTTCTCAGTTTTCTCATTGCAGCAAGTATCAGAATCTTGCATTTCGGAAGGCAGTCTTATATGTGCTGCTTTACTGTTCAAGTTCCGAACCTCGATGATGAGATAATGTTATTGTCCCAGTAGTTCTTATAGTCAAAAGATTTAATAGTCCTTGCGCACTTTTTATACAATTATGAAGTTTTCAACTATTATTTTTGTTTGCATTTGGCAAAATATTTTATCACTTCAGTATCGGTGCAATTCAACAAGAAATCATATTCTTCAACATGAAAAGTTTATACAATGGTATCAGCTTAGTCATTAAAATAGATGAATGTTGGTTGACCTTTTACAATACTTTAATTATTATCCAATCAATCTGCTTATACTACCATAATCCTTTGTATGGGCAGAAAATTTAGTTTTATGACCTCTGCCGCCGTTACGGTTGATGCTGACGAATAAAGAAAGCAATTATAAGAACTTTATTTTTAAATCACATCTCTATGGAGATAGCCAATTTTCATACTGATAAATTGAATTATTTTAATTAATTTATTTCTATATTTTAAAATATTACGATGAATATTGTAGCATAGCAATCTATAAGTAACAAGAAATTATAGCATAGAGCCGAAAAGATATTAAAATGCAAAATAAGGCTTAGAGTATTTCAAACAGTACTTGTTATCTTACAAAAAATAGCTATTTCATATCGTTAATTTAAATCTTTTTGTCTCATTAAATCTTTTATTGCTAAAAATCATTTCATTTTCTCTTAAAAATATTTTCCAATTTAAAGATTAAAATTCTTTTTTGAAACTATAATGAAAAAAAATTTTTAAACTCACAGTTTTTTTTTTTCACTTCATTTATTTTCAAATTATCATCATAAAAGAATGAAGTGTCATTAATCAAATAGCCATCTTAGCATTGTATTGCTACCGTCCTATCCTTAGACATCCCGCTGTGAAAACTCTTAGATGTAGATTATAATGTATCGGCAAATTCGTTCTCTTCACTCTTCGCGATAACAGAATTTAATAAATAACTAACTGACTGACTAATTCACTGATTCTCTTACATTTTTCTCTTTTCCCTATTCTTCCTCTTTACTGCTCGCATTAATTAATTAGAATGAAATATAGTTAATAGTTGTAAAATTCAATTTTGCAAATTTTTCTTTCAAAAAAAAAATAGGATACAAAAATTAATTTTAATCAATTGATGAAATATAATGAAATTCTAAAATTGTTTAATTCTTGTTTTTTTTTTTTTGTTATTTTTTATCGATGAATAAAAAGAAATGTATTGATTTTTTGCAAAAAAGCCAAATAATCATTGTTTAGCATAAAAGGATTGAAGGATTGAATGACTGGAAAAGAGGGATTAGAGTTTGCGAATAGATATCGAATGTCACATTTGAGTGTTTGTCTTTTAGTAAAGAGATTGAAAAGTATCGCAATTTATAGCAAATAAACAAAGATTGGTGAAATATCACCGTTCAATCTAATAAAGCAATTATTTAATGTTAAATTTCATGTAAGGAAGACAAGATTGAACATTATTCATTGGTCACTTTGTCAATTAAAGGCCCATTACCCATCAGTGCAAATGACATTTTTTTCTTTTTGCAATTATTCGATTTTCTTATAAAATCTTTCAAAATAAAAGGATGTGATAAAAGCCAATTGACCTTTTTCAATGAACAAAATTATATTCTCTTCTTTTCCTATTCTCTGTAAAGAGATTTTTACATTGTTTTTTTTTTTTTTTTTTCACCCACTGTAATAATAGCTATCCTTCACTTTTAAAAATTAATGAGCAATCACTGAAATTATATTCATTTACATTTTATTATTGTTATTCAACTAATCAAAATAGCTAATTCAAAAAAAAAATATTTTGTGTTGTATTAAAATTAACAACTATTCATCATCTATTCTTATAATTAAAGCAATGTTCGTGCTTTAAAGTTATACTTTTCTGCTTTTCCAGATTTTTATAGCGTATATCCCAAGTGATTGTTGATTTTTTTTCGCTTTTTTGATTATTTCTGCCAAAATTTTCAACTTCTTTTTTGGCTGCTGGCTTGGAGTGTTGTTGTTGTTGTTGTTTGAGCGTAGAATGGCAGCATTGTTTTATTTGTTGCATATTTGTTTATGAGAGAAGATTTTTTTGATTTAATATTTATTTTATGTAATAATTAGGAAAAGAAATGTTTGCTAAAATAATGTCTGCCATGTCTTGAAAACGATCAAAAAATAATGGACACAACAAATACGATCATCTATCATGTTCAAATATCATTATTTTTGTTTATTCAAATATTGGTACCACGAACGTATCCATCCATTTATCTTTCCCACAGTTTTGCACAATTATTCATTTCTGATCCTTGTAAGATTCTTGTTTATATACTACTTAAAGACAATGCAGTAGAGGAAGGAAGGAAAGATTGGCTGCAGTGCTGCTAGGTGATAATACATACAAGTTGCACCAAAACACAATGCGGGACTTCGAGTTCTTGTGATATATTTTTCCGAACTGTTTCACAATATGTTTCTCTCGATTTCACTCATTTTTAACTTCACAAAGAGTAATACCAATTCATAATTCAATGTTTTATTTCTTTCCATTGCTGTTAGTAGCGATGGCATCAAAGTGCAGAATCTCTAGGGAAATGAAATGGGCAAAATTGAAGATGGTAACAGCGGCAGTATAATAGGAAAAAGGAGACAGCAGAATGACAATTTTCAAGGAAAACACCGGAGAATGACAGAAGAAGGTAGATTGTTAATTGTCTGTTCGCTTCTTTGATTCTCAGTTGGTCTAGATTATACATCCGAAGAAATACCTGTAATATTCCATTGCTTTCACTTTGTTGAAGTTTATGTCTTCCAGAATTCAGAATTTTTGTTGCAGTTGTTGCAGACCATTTCTAATGTTTAACTTGACATCTTAGATTTTTGAAGAGAATGAAGAAGATGTTGAATTTAAATTGAGTAAAATGCGATGTCCAATAGCACTTCCTGCATATTACTCTTGGGAATGACTCGTTGCATGGAACGGAAATAGTGTCAATCGTAGAAATTAATAAGGAAAGTTTTAGGAGGAAAAAAATTACTTTTATAAATCACAGTGATCAGTGATCAATTTGAAGTTTAGAAGGATCTATTGATATAGGAAAAATTTGATTTGTGAATGAAATGCCGAGTCAATTGCTGTTGTGTAGCAAATTTAAAAAAATTGTTTTTTAAGCTTTAGAAAAGAAGAATTGTTATATGTCAATTATTTTATAGACGCATTATCGGTAATAATTCTCGATGTGGAGACTGTGACCGCTGTGTTTTGCTTCCTTTACCACTCTCATCCTTCTTGTTCATCATTGTATCAGCATGCTTCTCCCAATCGATTTGTTGAGAGCAGTGAACGAATTTAACAAGTGTCTCCAATTTCTCAATTTAAATTTCGTTTTATTTATTATTCAATAGATTTCTGTCAGAAGACTTATCGTTCAATTCATATAATAATGAGTGATATTAGCATTATTTTGTAATTTCATCCGCTTCTTTCTCTATTGCTTCTCTTCTCCCTAATAATATTTACTGTTTGTCTTCTAATTGAAAGTATTAATAATAATATTACTAATATTATATTATATCTAATAATATTACTGAGTTAGTGACTGAAAGTATTAGTAATCGTCGGCATAAATCAGAGAAATGGCAGTTAAGAAGTGAAATTTCTGCAGGATAATGAAACAACAGATGGTGAAAAATCTCTGACGTCTCACTGTTAATCTCTAATGTTTCACTGCCGAGATAATTTCATTTTGCACAAAAAATCAAATTATTCTGTTACTGTTCTAACGCATTCAATTTCGAAAAGTATGAAATATAACTCGTTATTGGTTTATTAAATTACTATTAAACTTATTTCAGTCTTTATCGGAGCTATAATGATCGTTTGACGATCGAAAGCTTAATGATAATTTAATGCGCAATAGCAGTTATTGTTGCTCTGTTTTTTTAATTATTAGTGTTAAATTCTGCTTACTTAAACGAGTAGTAAGTTCTCAATTCATTCTTTTGGAGAATCAAATTAAGCGTCACTTTTTTGTAATTAATCAGTTTGTAATTAATTTAAGTGAATAGAAGAGCATTTTTGCATTTTTTACTTCACTGTAATTAATATTTCAAAATTGAAATGAAAGACAAAACTGAAAACATATATGAGGAAAGAGGAGGCGAAGGAGAAGGAGCGAAACTGAGATTGTTATTTTTTTTCATTTCCAATTATTTCGTTTTCCATATTATATCAATTTTAAATGATATATCGGTTTTTTCTTTGGAACATTCAGTCATTTCCTGTTTTTGTCACATCGTTGAGAAGAGATGAAAGCAAAAAGAGCTCGCGATAGGATATGACAAACTTCCTTATTTTATTGCTATAATATTATTGTTAAAGAGATGATCTTCTTTCAAAATCCCATTTCTCATTCCATACATTAGAAAATTCGAATTTGATTATTGAAATTTGATTAGAGTTGACAATGACACTTGGTTGCTACGATGCAGTCGAAATGTCATTCTATACCAAACAGTATGTTTTTTTTTTTTTTTTTTTATCAGCTATTATTTGCTACGATGTAGAAATTAAGCGGAAGATGAAATAACGATGAAATGAAATGGTAATGTATTTGGGAGGATTATTCAGCTGATAATTGCCACATCAGTTTTTGCGGAAGGAATAGAAATAGCGAAAAGACGCGAAAGGACATTTTTCAGGTCACTTCGAGCGTAATGATTTATCGAATCAACCATCAATCATTATTTCTATTTAAATACTTTTATTTTATTGTTCTTGAGAAATTGCAATGTACTTATCAACTTTTTAAACAATTTGCAATCATCAGCAATTTCGTTTCATTCAATTCAAGAAATGCTCCAAATCGTAATTTGGACAAGTTTTAGTTCTAAATTTTTTCATCTCCTTTTATTGTTTGAAGTGAGCATAACATTGTCATTATAAGTTAAAGAGTATGAGTCGCTTCTTTATTGTTTTCTCATTACGCCATCTCATTGTATAGTTGTCGGCTTTCTTTATTTAAAAAAAAAAAAAAAAAAAAAAAAAGTGAAAATCTTTGGAACTAATATTGCGACGATACAATTATATCAGTGACAATAAAGTTGTTCAAAGTTAACTTTCAAAGAAAAATTTTACGCTTTTTTCTGATTTTCACGAAATCTGTCCCCCACTTAAAGGTTTTTTTTTTTCACTTTTCAATAATGTGAACACTAATGTTTGTGTTTAAACTAAATTTATGGCGATTTTTCCTTCTTTTGTTATGCTTTAATGTCAACAACGTCAAAAAAACTAATTTGTGTAGGTGGAAGTTTCCTAAAGAGTACGGCTTTTAAGTGAAGGAACGAGACAAGACAAGATAGTAAGAAATGCATAAGAGTCAGCTGAGTTTGGCATAAGTTGTTGATTAATGACATTACGATGTAAGCAAATTTAAATTATAATGTTTTAAAGTTTCAAAAATTTGGGAATGTATTTCGAGAAAATTTCATCTCCAAAACTATTATGACATTGCATTCTAATTATAGTGACCATAAAGAATGGCTTACTAGTGGCTAACTCCTGTATTGATCCAGTCGGATGATTCTCGTTTTGCTGAGAGCAAACTTTCATATATATCAGCTGAATATGCTTTCTCTATAAGCGAGAAGTTTTCTCAAAATTGGAATAGTCATTGGAGAAATTTTCGGTTTCAAATCAACCAATATGTGGCTTGGCTTATCATCGAACAAATCTTGAATACTTGAAGAATGCCTTGTACTATTTATGAATAGTTCGTTTCAAGTTACCGCAATCAAATTATATATTTAGCAGCAATCGTCATATGTATACACGGTTAATGACAGGAGAGTAGATCAGATCAGATCAGATTCACTGAGAGATAGATATCAGTGAGTCATTTCTATGGGAAGGAATCACTGTCGTCTTACTCTAATTTTTTCTTTTGCTTTGGTTGAAATGAATGATATAGAAAAGTTCACACAGTCCATTTGTCACTTCTTATTAATTGCTGTAATTGATTTGATACCAAATATGACAGTACTATGTGACATTAATAACATGATACTCTGATTACTCTGTTTAAATTACAATTTAACATCGAGTTTAATTAACTTCATTTTCATCATTTATTCCCAAGTTTATCTTTGTTCACAGTATCAGTAATTGAAATAATTGAACTTTAAACGAGATGAAAATTAGCATTGTCATATAAAGCTAACCTTGGAAAGATTGCTAAATTGCTTATAATGTATTTTGGTATTAGTATAAACTCGATGATATATGAGTTTTCAATTACTCTTTAATTTAAATTTTTTATTTTTACTTTGTTTCTTACCATCTGAAATACAGACAAATAGAGATAATTGCTCAAATAACATGGATAATTGCAAAGAAGAGGTAGAAGAGATGTAACATGCGGCTTATCTATTACCTGCGACTAATGTAATTTGGAGTGTTTACCTTTCGCTTTGCTGCAATTATAATTTTCCTCATTGTCTTTTCTCTAGAACTACCTGAATGTTACTTGCTTGTTTTCTTATCTATCCATTTTTTGCAGGTCAGTTTTAAAAAATTTTAATAGTTGTACTTAATTGGAAATTTACTTTACCTTGTTTAAACTTTGAAAACAGGAAAAGAACAAAATTTTATTGTAAGGAAGAAATCTTTTTAAATAGGTATGTAAATTTGTGAAACACCGTGAAAAAATGTGCATGTATTTTAGATGTATTATATTAATTATACATATGTGAACAAAAAAATCTAAAATATTCTGCGAAATATTTTCGCGACACTTTATGTGATGATTTACTCACTCATATTACATTATAAATGAAACCATAAATTATCACATTCATGATTATCTGACCTCCAAGTTCAACAATCAGTTAGAAATGGTTAATTCTTTCGTTGGTCTTTCGTATTTTTTTGGTTAAATCCAAAATGTAATCAAAGTTAGTATGTGTTGACTGTCATCCTGAAATGTAATTAATGTTTTGTTTTCTGATATCATTTTGCAACTGTTCTTGTTTGTCTTTTAATTTCGCGTATGTCAGTCCAGAAGTGTTTTCGCTAAGAGTGATACATAAATTGCAATCTTTTACGCTATATTCGAATGAGATTTTTTCAGAAATGGCGGATATTACTACATTTATACCACTTGCAGAATAGTATAATTACCGTTGCTCAGATAACGGCAATTGCGCAACGCAAAAGAAACTGCGCCAATTTGTTTAAATTTCATCAATAGCACTGCTTTATTTGTAAGTTTTTTGCGCTTATTATTTTATCATTCTTTTCGAATAATTACTAATTTTATTGCTGCCGAATATTACAATATTCTTTTTTATTGTGGCATTTGTCATTGCCTAACAGATCAGATCAGATCAGACCAGATCAGATCAATTTATCATGTGAAGTTTACTTACTTCACAATGTAATGTTTAGAAGTAAGCAACTAAAATTGGAAGCTGCCTTTATTTCAGGCTCTTCAAATGTTTCCCCAACGTATTTTCCATGAGTCAAATCCTCATTTTGAATCGTTGGTTTAGTTAATTTCCATAAATTAAACTGATTTAAATGCTATTTTCTGAGCTACGCATTTGTTTCTTTTTCCTAATTGGTTCTTTATGGATAATTTTGAGAATCGTTATATCGCCTCATCTAATTTATTATCCATGCGTTGAGTTGCTTTCTCTTCTCTCTGTGGAATTTCTTTATTTCTCGATGGGAGAAAAACATGAAGGCAGGATGGGTGCTTTGAAAGTTCTGTATATATACATATATATATATATATGTGTGTATATGTGTGTGTGTGTGTGTGTGCATGGCTGCACAATCTTGCAACAGCTACACATTTAATGATATCATAGAAAAGTTACTAGTTACTTAATATTTAGTTAAAATGTTAGTACTTAATGTAATTCATTTTGATGGTAACTGGTGTTACATTTATCCTTTTTATTATTAACTATAATTAATTATGTCACTAAGTCATTTTCCAAGTGACAAAGCAGGTGCTATTGACCGGGTCATTTCGAACGTTACAATTTCTACGATGCAAGCTCACATTGATTTAATTTTGTTTTTGCCAATTAACAATCTATAATTCGATTTTATTCATTTCGTTTTATTTTTTATTTATTTTATTTTTATTATAATTATGATCATGCTAATTTCTATGTGATTAATTGCAATATTTGTAATTAGTTACATGTAAGTGTTACCCATACAAATAAACTGTATTTCTGTGGTCATTCATGTATATTTGACCGACAGGAAGCAAAGTGAACAGTTGTTTTGACCTCAAGCTATTACACCAATAATATCCACTTGAATCAACTAGTTCTCTTTTTATTATCGCTTTTTCTCCCACTATGTCTCTTTGTTGTTCGAGAGAAGAAGGTATATCGATGTCCTGAAGATACGAAGAAGAAAGAGAGAGAAAAGATGAGAATGAAATGTGTTGTCCACATGAAGAAAGAGGGGTTGATGATGTAGTAATGAGGTGATGATTACGATGACCTTTGAGAACGGCTTTCTCATCCATGGCGGCAGCTGAAAAAAATCACCGCTCCTGAAATAATTTTTATGAGATTGCAATGAAAGAATTGAAATGAGAAGGCAGTACAGGGAAGATTTCATTATCAATCCTTGGAACTGAGGCAGATGAAAGGCAGGGAAGAGAGCTCAACGACATTCAACTTTCTTCATTACAATTTTACAGGATTGGTCACTTGATAAATCTGGGTTCTAATTCAAAGAGAACTTTGAAACTTACAGAAAACTTACAGAAACTTAAGAAATTTACAATCTGAATTCTGAATGATTGAAGATAAAAATATATCATAATTGGATTAGTTGCTTTCTTGCTCCTTAAACTTACATGCTCTATATTAAATTATTGGATTCACACATGGAATTGGTATTAAGGAATAGTGTTGAAGCTAATTTTGTCCAAATAATCTGTTCATTTATTAATCTTTTATAAAATTTCACTCTTTTAATAATAATATTTTTGTTATATATTTAATTTCTCTACTATATTTGTTTATACTCTATCAAATCGTTTATTACTGACAAAATTCACATGACCCATCATTTGTTTTAGTAATTTGACTGTACAATTTGGAAAGTGGTTCATCTCGTCTCTTCGTTTCCGTTTATGATATATTGGCAGGTCATTTAGTCTCTTTTTGATCGTTCCCTGTTTCAATGACATCTTTCTACGCCAATGGCGATCATTAATGTTAGGTATATGTGGCGCGTATTTCGCGTCAATTTATATTTTCTTAATTATTACCATCTTAATTAAAATTGATGCTTGCTTGTATATTCTCATTATTTATATGACAGCTAAGATTGAAAATTTACTAATATAAAAAATTTATTTTTTAAAAAAAATTAATGAATGACCTTTCGATGAACAATTCTTGTCGTAGATATTTTAATACTATATGTAATTTATTATTGTAATTATGTTACAAACTGCTATTCTTCTTCTCTTCTTTTGATACCTTATCGTTGTATCGCTGTATCGCTTGTCTCATCGCACCGATTAATCCGTTATGTAAATTGAAGTGCCTGCTTAGCAGGGATCACTTTTATCCCTCTCTAACACTTCATTTCAGTTTTTCTTCTCTTCAATATTTTTTACATGCCGCATTTATTGTTACTTTAAAATGAGAAAATCTTGTCACTCGCTATCTTCTTTCTCTTCAATGTGAGTTAATTTATGAGCTATTTCGTAGGTAGCAAATGAAAAACATTATTTCTTCATTTTGAAGTTTTTTTTTTTTTTTTTTTTTTTTTTTTTTTTTTTTACATAAAATTTGTTTTAAGATTTACTGATTGAAAAAGATTGAATTCAAAATTTTATTTTATGCAACAACAATTAATTGGTACAATGAAGACTTCTAAATTAGTCTCAATTTAATTCACTTTTAATTATCCTTATAACTAATTAGTTGTAATTTATTTTACTCGTATATCTCATAAATCTTTTTCTTTTCCATCAGTTAAATTTTCAAATTATATTATATCATTATTATTTACGAGCTTGAAGGAATTATGCGATAGTGATATTTTTCAATGTACTTTACCAAATAAATTTGCTATTTTTTTACCTTATCATCCATTAAAATCCATCAGGATATACGTTGACATCATTGTTCTACATTAAGTTGAAATAATGATGATAATAATAATTCTTCTTTATTTTCTAAAAGTACACTGTATAATGATGATAAGGCAACATTTCAAGCTCTGTTGAACAGTTGAATAATTTTCTAAATAGATTTCAAAAATTTTTTCTCCCTTGTAAAATATATGTTTCTTTCATTATCAACTTTGAAAATTAAATTTTAGGCAATTCTAATTTATCACTATCATTTATAGATATTGCTTCTTACTTCTTTTCCAAGTTTTGAACTATTAACGACCCGAATGATAAGTGATTACACGTTGACAACATCTCAGGTAATTAATTGTTATTTAGCTGGAAAAGCGTGTATGTTACTATTTTCTGCATTCTTCCAAGATCTGAATTATCAACGACTTCAGTGATAAGTGATTTACATTTTGACAGCATTTCAGGTAATTAATTGTTCCTTAGCTGGAAAAGCGTGTCTGTCACTATTTGTCTGTATCCTTGCGTGTATGTGCCCATGTATGTATGTATGTGTGTGTGCTTTACGTATGTGTATATGTATTTATGTATGTATATGTATGTGTGTATGGTATGTGTATGTGTGTGTGTGTGTGTGTGTATATGTATATTTGAGTAGTTGTCTTGGAGTAGTTTTACTGCATTTGCCGCGATGGCTTTTATTCCTTTAAACCTCCGCCTTGTCGTCGCATTTCCTTCATTTTGTTAACACTGCCATCATACCACGGAACAGTTATCTTGTAACCGTTATTTCTATCGCTGTAACTGACATCTTTTCGTGATTTCTCTCTTCCTCATTTATTGTAATTATCATTATCACTTTCAATTCATTTTTCATACATCTTATCAGCATAACATTTCATTCTCAAATCTTATCATTATCATTTATTTTATCATTATTTCCGGTTTTAATAATTCACATTGTCATCGCCTTATCATCACTTTTAACAATTGACCAAATTAGATAGCAAATAAATATGTAAAGATGAAAGAGAGCAGAAGAGAATTTTCATCAATGTAATCATGTGGAAAATGTCTGGACAGATGTTCCAGCTAAAATCTTTGTACTTTTTAATTGCTTCATCTTAAGCATCAACCTAATAATCCATGAATTAATTGTCGCTTTCATTCATAACATTATTGCTTGTAATTAATATTATTATATATTTATTTTGTGTACTTTTATTATCATGCTATTTTTAAAAGAGTTCTATTAAAAATAATATTAATAATATATATTGGGGAATAATTTTGATATAAATTACAATATAAAATTGTAATAAAGTTAAATTTTTAATAAAAATTTCTACTTATTTACTTATTTACTTTCTACTTATTTAAAATTTCTACTTATTTACTTATTTAAATTTATTAATTCGTTACTGAAAATCATAAGTTAAATTTTTTTTGTAAATGATAACAAATAAGAAAGTTGTGAAGTTCATCCTACACTATGAAACCAACACTGAGTGCTATTTAATTATAATGAGGGATGAAATGTGCTATATCAGTGGAAGACGGGGGAAGGAAGGGAACAGAGTTTAGTGTTACCGTATGATTCAATATAAATTCAAACATACGGACGGACCATTCATCGATGAATGTTTACAAAAAATTTCTGTTTAATACGACATGTGTGTGTGTGTGTGTGTGTGTGTGTATGTGTGTGTGTGTATGTGTGTGTGTGTGTATGTGTGTGTGTGTGTGTGTGTGTGTGTGTGTATGTGTGTGTGTGTATGTGTGTGTGTATGTGTGTGTGTATGTGTGTGTGTGTATGTGTGTGTGTATGTGTGTGTGTGTGTGTGTGTATGTGTGTGTGTATGTGTGTGTGTGTATGTGTGTGTGTGTATGTGTGTGTGTGTATGTGTATGTGTGTGTGTATGTGTGTGTGTGTGTGTATGTGTGTGTGTGTATGTGTGTGTATGTGTGTGTGTGTATGTGTGTGTGTGTGTGTGTGTGTGTTCACAACAATATCAAATCAGTCTTAAACTGTCATTTTAAATAAGAGATAATTATCGATAAGAAATAACTGGATTAATTATGCTCTCACTTCTGATAGTTACTGATCGGTTTTTTTTTTTTTTTTTTTCATTCGTATTTATTAACGTTTTCTTTTTTTATTGAAAGGGCAAAGCCACAAATATGTCAGATAGAAGCAATCGTTTAATTACATTTTTTCTTCATTTTTTCTGAAATATCATTCAGAAATAGGGCTACTTTTTCTTCCTTCGCCACCTTTTTATTCAAATAAACAGAGTTTGTCCTAACTATTAGCTTTTCAGCAGGACTAAAAAAGATTTTCTAATCAAAAATTTCTTCGATATTTCATTTCTTTCATTTATTAAAAATATTTGAGCGATTTTATATTTGTTAAATCAAATGCATTTAAAATATCACATAGTTTGTTTGTTTATCAATGAATGTATAATAAGTTATAATATATGGAACCTTTATTTACAACCTGCTAAAAGTTATCCATCATTCAATCCCAAAAAGATTTTTTGCTTTTTCTTTTTGAAAAAATTCTTCCTCTATTAAGCTTATTTAAGTTAATTAATTTTACAACTAAATGTGCTTCTTATTATGTTATAAAGTTCTATTAAAGCAAAAATTCATACATTCATTTAATTGCCACAAAGTTGTCCGATTATATTTCGATAAATTTTTAAGGAAAAATTAGTATTCTCTACCAGAACATTTAGTTGCTTCAATCAATTTTATGCATTAATATGAGAGTTGATTCATGATCTATGGTTAATCATACAACATTTCACTAATTCTTTCAACTTTATGCTTGTTCATTGTTGTTGTGACAGATTGTTCTGTTTAAGATAATTAGTTGTGACGAAAAAGTGAAAAAAATTGTTGCAATTATTAATATGAATGTATTGATTGTATCACAAGTAGAAGTTATTTATTTATTTTAAGTAAGATACATGATCAATTCATCTGTCGTTTATTACTTCTATCGTTGTTACTTCTTCACTTTGGATCTTCTGATGTAATGCTTTGTTTTCATTGAATCTTTTGAAGACTTTAATCTGTGAAAATTACTTTCAAATAGCTTAAGGAAGAAATAAATTTTGTTAGTTTAAATGCTTTTTGCCAGTTAATTTCACTTAATTTAATTGATAATTCATTACTTTCACTTTTATTCATTTTTAGTTACTGGTAATTAGAAACTTTTGGAAAGCAAGTAGGAGTAGGAGGAAAAAATACAACCTGAAATGATACAATGATAATGTGATACAGACACACACACACACACACATGCACACATACACACACACACATACACACATGCACACACACACACCACACACATACACACACACACATACACACATACACACACACATACACACATACACACACACACACACACACACATACACGCACATTGCAAAACTTTCACAGCTTTGTCTCTTCCATATAAGCAACAGAGCGAGCAGAAAGAAAGAAGCAGGAAAGCCTATTTCTATATTTTCTTTCTTGTTTTGATTCATTTGTTAGCAAACAAACACAAATATGACTGTATCATTGTATCAGAAAAGAAAATTAAAAGTACTTCAGATGAACATTGACTGAGAAAGATGCAACATTGCTATGCAATTGTCAAATATCGGGCGAAACTTTGAATTTTCTTTCACTTTCCTTTTATCTCCATTGGATCCAACAGATTTTCCATTTGAAGAGATTCTTAGATGTTGTATTTATTATTGGGTTGAAACAAACAATGAGTTGAGCTAATCTTTCGGGTTTTAGTTCAAATTTTTCCAATTTGAACAAAAATGATCAAAACTTAAGGGTACATATAGTATATTTATCTTGTCTGACTCATCTTTTGTTTGATCAATGGATCAGTTAGTTTAACAAGAAGTGACCATAAAATGAAGGATGAGTGGTTTATTGTTACTGTTAGGTAATCCTGACCTTTGTACATCAGTAGGAGATGATCTGATTTATATCCTTTTCATTTAAAATCAATGGAAATAGGCATTCATTGAATAGTCTTTATTGTTCTACTAGAAATAAATTTGAATTACATTTCGTTGATTGAGATTTATTGAATTATTCTATAAAGTAAAGCAAATTTGAAACATTCTTATTTTATCGTATCTGAGAAAAACAAAAGAAATTGAATTTAATTGAAATTGAGCTCAATATTTGAATCAATTTAATGCTGATGGATTTGATCATCAAAATAGAATTGTTGTTCAATTAAATTATTGTACTCCTCCACAATTGGGTTTGATAATCGGTAGAAGTGAAAGGGGGTAGTAAAGGAAGAGGAGAAGGAATAGAGAAGTGCCCGTTAGTGTTGGTTTGTACCCCGTGCCCCCGTGATATCATTTGTTATTATCATTATTATTACGCGTCGGTAATGGGCCCATCTCATGCTGCTCATGATTATTTCATGGTCTACAATAATAATTACAAACATTGAGAAATGAATGACTGAACTGTAATTTTTATAATATACTGTCATACAATTTATATGAGATATGAGATAATTTTGTTACATATTTAAATTTAGTATTTTGAAATGATGAATTGATGAATTTTAATATTTATAATAGGCAATCAAAAGAAGTAAATCTTAATATCAAAAATTTATATGAATCAGTAAAATTCGAAAGGAAAATAAGAGGAAGCAAACTTCCATACTTACTATGTACTGTTCAAATAGACAAGTTTGTCGAGAATTTGAATAGTTCATGTTGGAAGATGTTAAGGGTGAGAGGTAACAATAGAGGTGTCTATTGAAATTTTTGAAAAATTTATTCATTTGAAACCGTTCGAAATATTCTATTTCCTCCTTATTCCATATAATTGAAACTAATGTGAAAAATGAGATTTTATATGTTGTAAAGAATTATTTGAATTACTAAATGTTGGAAAGTTTCTACAATATTAATGCATTGATATCTTAACATCGAAAATTACTTGGGATATTTTACATACTATAAAGAATTATTTGGATCATTGAGCGTTGAAAAGTTTAATATTAATGCATTGATACCTTAACATTTACAGTTACTTAGAATATTTCAGATTTCTCGATATTCCATTGCTGATAATTTAGTGCTTTTTTAAATAAATATATATATATATATATATATGGCTAATGTGAAATAACTGTAAAGGTTATTGAGTGATGGCGGCGAGGCATTTCAAAATTTCACGCTGATAACATCATAGAAAAGGGTGTAGGGAGAACAGATTTGATGTTATCATCCCCATTAGTAGCATCAGTGTTTCAGACTTTGCTTTCTTCTTTCCAAATGTCGTTTCGCAGCATTTCATCGTCATACTAGTTGGTTGTTGTTAGTAATTCGTTAAAAATTCGAAGACGTTTGGAAAATGTGAGCAACTTTCTTAAAAATGATTTACTACTACTTCTACTTTCACTAATTTTTCAAAAATCCCAATAGATTGGTAGACTGTTTTACAGTTATTTTATCCAATCTTTATAAGAAAATATTAACTCACTCTTGAATCCTTTCTTGTTATCATTTTTTTTAAAAATTTCTCTACTAAATTAAATAAAATAAAAAGTTAAAAATTTATATTACTTTTGTGTGTATCACTTATTAAAGCTTAATGCAGACAAATTTTATTGTTTACTCTTTTGCTAAACGTTTACTTACATACAGCAAATATAAAAATGATTTGCAATAAAGAAATATTGATTTGCTCTTCAATTTATTTGTTTTCAAAAGAAACATAAAGAATTAAAACTTGTAAATGCGGTAGCTTAAAAAGCATTTACATTTTTTTTTTTTTTTTTCGTTATAAATGAAATGTAGTCGTTGTCTTTTTAACAAAAATAAATCTTCTTTGTAACAATTCCCATTGCAATCATTGCATATATGTGTTGATTGGAGGAGGGGAGGGGACTCATAGATGATTAAACTTAAACAAATTAAATTCGTCACTTTTTTCCCCGAATTCCCATTTGAAATTAAAGTTTCATTATGAGGATAAAAAAAGAAAAGAAGTTCAGTTAAGTATATATATATATACTTAAGCAAAAATAAATGCAATCCTATTTTAATTAATTTATAATAGGTAGCTTAATGTTTTTTTGTTACAGTTGAACATAGCAAAATTCATTTGAAATTTTCTAAATCATTAAAACTTTATTTAATACATTATTTATTTCATAAAATTTCAAGTGTCAAATAAGGACAAAAAAGTAAATGAACAAACAAAAAAAAAAAAAAAAAAAAAAAAAATGTCCTTCCATTTTAATGAGTTCACATTTCTTCCTCTTACTTATTACATAGAATTTTTACTTGCAAAATTATTGAAATAATTAAAATTAATTTAAAAATTAACAAATAAAGTAATTAGTGGCTTAGAAAATAAATTAATGAAGTTGAAATTAAGATGAAAGAATATTTTTGTTTAAAATTTTTCTCTTTTTAGTAAAATTCCTCATGATTGTATGGTAACCTTGTCATATGTATAGTGAAAATGATTGCTCTTTAAAAGATATTTTTTTTTTTTTTTTTTTTTTTATTATAAATGGCCGGAGTGTTAGTGTGATTTACGACGACGACGACCTAGCCGATTTTTAACAGTGGCACTGGCAAATTCTCTTTCTGTTGGTATTTCTACTTTTTCCCTTTCTCTCTACATTTCTTTCTCTCTCTCCTTTTTTTTTTCATTGAGTTCATTTTTTTAATTCCTCATTTTATCAATTTTTCAGAGGCAATTTTTGTCCTGCAAATAAACAAATAGTTTATGTGTCATACATTTTTGCCTGACATTTAAGATTTTCGTTACATCATAATTGAGCATTTCCGTCATAAATTTTTATCCGATAAAATTTCGACGAAGGAGGAGGGAGGACTAACTGTTGTTTAATATACTCAGCTGTTATCGGATACGATAATGATGATAATGAACGATGATGATGATGATGATGATAATGATGATGATGATAATGATGATGATGATAATGATGATGATGATAATGATGATGATGATGATAATGAACGATGACAATTATAGTATTGAAAGGATATAAAAAACAGACGAGATAGTTTTATGATACCAATGTACAGTTGTAAAAATTGCTAGCGGAAATGTTTTGCAGCTAAGAAAAGAAAATAGAAATCGCCAAAAAAAAAAACGATGAATTTAAGCCTGTCACATTTAGAGCAATGCTTTTTTGTTTGAAATAGGAAAGTAGCAAAATTTAAAAATTTCCTTAAGGAACTGCTCTGAGCCGTTCTTTTTCAAAATCAATTTATAAAGTCGATTGATTAAAAAAAAAAAAAAAAAAATAACATAATGTTTGTCGCTTTAAATATTATCTCAAAGACAAACATTTAAACTTTGCAAAAAAATTGACTTATCAAAAAAATATTCTCCGTATAAAAGTATAATTGGTATGATCTTTCATTGTTTGTTACAGTAACTTTAAAAAAAAAGAAGAGAATAAGATGTATTTTTAGATTCTTATATTTGTATTAAAACTTTTAACATGTTCCTTATTTTCATGAATTAGTATTAACTATGGTCAATTATTGAATTTAATAGTTGAAATGTAGTCTAATTGACTAATTGAAATGTAGTCTAATTAGATTTAATAAATTATTATTGAACTTAATAATTGAAATTATTAGTTAATAGTCGGAAGAAAACTTAATAGTTGAAAAATTATTGAACTTAATAGTTGAAATGTAGTCTAATTAGACTTAATAATAATAATAATAATCTTTTAGGAGAATAAAATTGAGTAAATGAATCTGACGAATTGATTTATTTGTAAATAATTGCGATTTGTTTACTTTCAACAATACTTTCAGGATATGGGTGCATTTGCTACAAATACCCATATTTTAAATGAATCATCATATGAAGGGATATATTTTTTTTTGGAAGGTATATTTGATATATCATCTTATTCTTTTCTTTTTTCTTTGCTTGAAATAATTGCAATTGCTTAAGTAATTGTACTCATTTATCAACTATCCATTTGTTAGTGTTTCCCAATTTTAAAATGATGTATTCTCGATCGATTTAATTCCACTTATCGATTCTTTATAGCTTAATTCTTCATTTATTTAGTGTTTTGATGAGTTCTTCTATTCATGATTCATTCTAGCTTAATTCTTCATTGATTCAGTATTCCGATGAAGTCTTCCATTCATGAACACTGCACAGATCAATCGGTAAAAGAAAGTGAAATGAAGTGAAGTTTATAGATTTTCTTCAACAAATTTTACAACTTTTAAATCTTTTAATACAGAATACTCCTTCAACATTTAATGATTTTAAGAGCAAAATTTTCTTTTTTAGCAAATTAATTAATTAATAAATGAACAATTTGACACTTATGTGATATCGAGTAAAAAAAAAACGTTGAAGATGAACAAGTTGTTGTGATCGATTTTAGTATTAGTAAAAACTAGAATTTTTCAACTATTTTCTTTCACTTCTAAAACTTTTTACTTCAAAAGAAGAAATTTATCCATTTTTTTTTTCATCATAGCCAACTATATTACATGTAACTACAATGAATACTAATGATTAATTTCAGAGAAAATAATTTGTAACTTTTAATAGCAACAAACACACTCATTGCATTACAAAAGAGTTTGATGATGGCTTAATTTGGAATTTGTTGCAATTTGTTTCAAAAATTTTTCACTTACAAACATACGTGTGCAGCAGCAAAATTTATTGATGTGTTAGGGAAACCGGTGTGTACGGTGGTTGTGAGGTATGTATGATTGCTACTACTACTACTACCTACTGATGGTGCCGGTGCGGATAACTATCTCGCCTTTGCCTGCCTTTCGCTGATCCTATTTTTCGCATCATCCACCCGGTGTGTTTGTTGTCTTCTTGTCGTTGTCGTCTGTCGAATATGCATGTGAAGAATCTTTTCGTGTCTGTTCAACCCTTCGGCATTCTATTTGCTGCCCGAATTTTTAATCTTATGTTTGTGCTGTTTTGCCTTTTGTTGCTTATTGCACTATAAATTTAACAAATCATAGATTTATTGATACGTGATTCCTTGCAACGATTATATTTTTTTTTTTTTTTTTTTTTCCCATAATACTTAATTTAAATTTTATTTCATTATTGTTTAATTTTATTAATGAATCAAATTTTATAAAAGGATTAATTAAAAATAGTACAAATTAACATTTAATTATTATTATATTTCATTTCTTTGATTACTTATAATTTCAAAATATTTTTAATTTATTCTGTCATCTAAATTGATTGTTTGTGACAAAAAGGAATAAGATATTTTGAGAAACTGGAACAGTTTTATCTTCGTATACGGTTTTTGTTGGCATGTTAAATCATGATAAGAATATGGATAAAACAAATTTGATCGGGAGTGGTATCTATCAATGAGAAAAGTAAACAAAAGTTTGTATTAAACAAATTGATAGATTTTGAACAAGCAATGGAAGTTATTTATTTAATCACATTATTTTACTATTTTTAATTTAGCTTGATAATTAAATTAATTAGTAAAAAGTACGAATTGTGCATTATTTTCTACTTCATCAATGCTCGCTTAAAATAGCTACAAAGTGAATTTTTAGTTTTAATCTATTATAGGTAATATTTAAATAACATATAAGGAAATTAATGTTCTCATCTCTTCAACTCTCTTCAGGAGCATTTGTTTTTCGCTTCATAAAGGCCATTCGGCGATTTGTTATCACTAGGCTCTTTCTTTCTGGCTAAATTGTCCATTAACCATTGTCTTTTGCTGCTTTATAAAATTGCATCTTATTATGCTTTAGCTCTCTGTTACTCATTGCATATTTATTTACCTTTTAATCACCATTCATTTATTTTGTTTTTCTAAGCAAATATAACACTCTAATTGTCGGTCCGAAAAAAAAATGAATGAAGCAATGATTTCATAGGCACTTTTTACTGCAAAGTGTTTCCGATAATGAATCAGAAAAGATATACTTTAGCTTTGCGGCGCTATTATTATTTCCATTAAAAGGCTATTTCAAATTAATTGATTTAGAAATTTCCGCTTTATTTGAATATTTTTTGATTTATTTTTAGTAAATGAGAAAAAAATAAACTTTGTAGTAATTATAATTAAGTTTTGTCAATATTTGCTCAAATTAGCTATCATTATAAAATATCAATCAGCATTTAATGAATATTGATAATTTGTAGTGTTATTTTATTGTGATCATTTACATAGAATGAAACTTTGTTTAAAACAACAGTAATTCCTATATACCCAAACTGATAAGTCGATAAGGCAATTATAGAAGGAACTAACTGATAACAAAATTCCTATTAGCAAATGTTTAGTGAATAACACAATTTTTTATTGAACAATTCAATTGAATGTTTTTTTTTTTTTTTTTTTTAAGGCATTATTCTATTTGATCGCTACTATTTTGCTTTATTATATTATAGTGGGATATAATTGTAAATGAATTGTTTATTTGATTAACTTATTTTATGATATTTTTTTAATTGATTTTTGTATCAGCTCTATTATTATTGTTGTTGTTTATTTCACGAATTTATTTCGTTCTCCATTTGACGCGTTAAAAGAAAAAAATTTTAACAGTTTAAAAAATTGATTTGCCATTTATTTTCAGGATTAAAAATTTGTAATTACTGTAAAATAGAAGAAAAAAAAAAAGAATAGAACAAGAGAGAGGATAATGGTAGAAGAGGATGAAACGGCCGGTAAAACACCAGAGGAATGTCGAGATCTTGGATTATGGGAAGTGGATTTGGTCTATTATAGTCTCAACGGAAACAATAAGGTTAAAAATACATCATATTTCTGAAATGAGGTGACAATAGGATGAGCAAATTGAATGTGAGGAAATAGGTGCGTAAAATTGGTTTAGTTAATAGGCAACTGTAAAATGCATATTATTTAGTGTACAACAATAAATAACAATATTTTATTTATAGTGAATTTTATATAATCGTAACTTTTAAGTTACGTTTAGAAATTGTAAACTTTTTAAAATACTTCTTAACTGTTGTAAAATTATTTATATTCTTATTTACGACGAGAAAAGATACCTATATCTATAGAAATGTTATTTGATACCGCAAGTTTTTTTTTTTTTTTTTTTTTTTTTCTTGCTTTTACCGTACAAAATTGAAAGGAACACCGCTATTAAGAAGGAGAACATAATTGAGAGGATTTGTGACCTGGGTCTAACATAACCTATTATTGTTGATTGCCAGTTGACCTTTCTTTATTCATTGATTTTTTCCGATAAATGTAATGATGACACGTTTTGAAAAAGAGCAGCGCTTTTTAATCTAAATTAGAATCCTCTAGATTTTAATTCAAGAAAGATACGATTTTTCCAAAACTAGTTTAGGTATTACAAGCCATTTTCATTTCGATAACTTTTGAAAACATACTGAATGTAAAATTGATTAAAAAAAAAAAAAAAAAAAAAAAGTGAAATGAATTTTCCTTTTTTTTATAATGTAGTATGAATTTTGTTATATATTAATAAATTAAAAATTTTAGAGACCATTGTTATTGTGAGTTATTGTGACTAAAATTGCTTTCACAGCTATTCCAAAATCTTTTTATTCTATCATTCTTCTGACAATCAATCATAGCGAAAGTTTTGTTGAACAAAAAAGAGAGTTTTAAATGATTTATCAATTATTTTATTCTAAAAAGGAATAAAACAGTTTTGCTTTTTCAGCAGTGTTTTTACCTTTTAATTTCTAATTTTTCGTTTTTAACTTCTTTTTCAATCCATTCATCTTAATGCACCTAGAAATAAAAATCTTTTGAAGCAATGTAAATCTCATGACCTCTGATCTCACTCATGCTATTAGCTGTTACAAAGTTTGTAGTGGCAGTAGCAGCTGATCTAATATAATTGAATCAAAAATCATTTGACGAAGATCACTATTCGTTTTCTGGTATATCTCGATGGAATAAATATATTTTCAGGGGGATTCAACGAAAAATAAGCGTGGGAAAGCCTACAAAGCTCGAAGTGATAGTGAATACAAATGTTTCGAAGCACATGACGGGATGCTTTATCGACCGGGCGATCATGTTTTCATCGAAGTATCCCAGTGTGATCCATATTATATTGGAACAATTTCAAATTTTAAAATGGTACTTCCTTAATTCATTCAGATGTTCATATCGAAAAAGTAATATTAAAAAGAAAATTTTATTAATATGCGTATTGACTCGGCGCATTAACCTTCCAGCAAACCTAAATCATTTTCAAAATAATCGTCAAATATTTCACTGCACTCACAAAATGTTTTTTTTAACTCGGATGCTTGCTGAAACAATGACTTTTTTTTAACTGCACAAAGCGGAATGTTTTATGGCTTTTTAAAATTGTTTTTAAAAATAGCATTGATCGACAGGGGTGATGATTAATTGTGAATCTCGCTATTATTTTTCTATGTTTAATCAAAACTCGAGTTCGCCGGTATTCATGTTGCTGGCATTAATATTGATAGTTCATGAAGATTAAGAAAGATAGTATGTAGTGCTGTTGGTGCCAGTGAGTTTTATCAGCGCAAGATTTTATCCCTGCTTGCAAGAAAATACCCGGAGGGCTATAGTTCTATTAAACTTTATAATTGGGTTGATGAAATAGAATTTGAACAACAACTTAAATGTTGGAAATTATACTGAAAAAAAATGAAAATTTTTGGAAACGGTGCTTTTGCACGTTTTTCAATTATGCGTTAGCGTATTTTTTTTGATTTTTTAATGAAATAATAGCAGCTTGTTTTACGTCAAGTATAATATTTGATGAAACTTAAATACTACCAGTCTCTGTCATTTCCGACAGGATTACCTATGTTTCAGAGATTCGATAAAGAATAAAGTCGAAGCTTGCGATTTTTTCAACTTCGCATGTGTAATAGATTAGAATATAATTCTGTGTTATATAATTATAAATAGGCAAGTTATTTTTGCAGACAAAACGCGATCAATTGTCGGTAAAAGTTACGCGATTCTACAGACCAGAAGATGTCCCTGAGGATAGTTACTCATTGTTACTCCAAGATCGACAGGATGATACATCGCTCAATCATACTGTGATGGCTGCAATGCAAACTCGAGAATTATTTTCTTCCGAAATCTCATCCGTCCATCCCATCTGTCATCTCAGGTTTGTTCCAATTTTCAATTTTTTTACCAAGTTATTTGTCCACTAATATGTGTCCTTGTTAATCTCTTCAACATTCAATTTATATCTTTAACTTCTTTTTCTTTCCTTTCAAAAATTTAATACTTTTTGAATTGATTGGAAGAAATTAAAAGGTTTAAATTAAGAAACACTGAATGAATCAGCAGTGAAGGGTTGAATCAGTAGTGCCTACAGGTATAATAATACTAGAAATAAGCAATGAGAAAGAAGAATTGCTATCAATCTAAAATACCTGTTATCGATTGTCATCTTCATTAAGTAAACGACCTAAAAATTTTCAATTATATGAGATGGAATTTAATGAGATAAATTGCTGCGACGTATTTACTTATAGCAATTTGTAGAAAGCAATGTTGCTAAATATGTGTAGGAACATTGCATCTGTCAAATCTTATAAAAGTTCAGGTGGCAAATTTCACTTATATGTGCAGATAAATACTGCGCAATAGAGAAAGATGAATAGACGAATCGGACGGCGTGGGAAGAAAAAGAATATATATATATATATAAGAATAATGAGTATTGATACATACAGAAAGAAGAACGCTATTTATCCTAATACGATGTATAATGATTACCTGAAAAGCAAATACTAGAAAGCCTTTCATATCGTTGACATTGCTGCCAATAAGCTTTATCTATCGGTGATATCTGATAGAAGAAAGGCTTCATTCGTTGACAATACTACCAATCGGCTTCATCTATTGGTGATAGTATCAGATATTACGTTAGCCTTTAAAAGACGCAAAAAAAAACCATCTTTAAACAGCTGTGTAATGCGCTTTATCTAACTTTATTTCAGTAGTCACTATTGCGATACGGCATTTCAGATTGGACAAAAATACTGTCAAATAATAAATAGCCTTTTAGGAATATAAATTAGAATTTTCATGTTATCAATTTCATTTGCATTTTATTAATTTTTTATAATATTACAGCATACAAATAAATATTGAAATGCAATTTGCATGCATTTTATTACTAATTTTAAATTAATTTAATTTTTAGTATTTGGTTAATTATAATTTCGAATGTTAGAAAGAGATAGAATTAAGCAATGATAGAGAGAGAATAGCTGATAGCAAAGAAAAAAAAAAAAAAAAAAAGCAAAAAGAAT
Organism: Mansonella perstans; assembly: GCA_037074765.1. NCBI lineage: Eukaryota > Metazoa > Nematoda > Chromadorea > Rhabditida > Onchocercidae > Mansonella > Mansonella perstans. The sequence continues at coordinate 369,903 of JBAMDO010000567.1, forward strand.
TTATTGGACTCGATTTGATGATGAAGGAAAAATTGTGTTCATTCATCGTTTCAGTTGGGCCAAATATCATTGGGCATCATAAATTTATACTAGAAGAATGGTTGATTGATGCATTGCTGCTACGAAAGAATTTATATATAGCCTGATGGAAATTAAGGAATCGAGAAAGAGAATTAGAGAGAGAGAAAGAGGGAAAAAATTTGGAAAAAAAAAAATGATTAATAGATATTCATAAACGAATTTCTCGATATACCTTTGTGTATTATTCAAAAAATTGCTGTGTTAGAATAGCAATCTACATCATTTCACTAAAATTTCTATGGGTAAAATATATGCGCAACTATTGGTTTTTCAAATTTTTTTTTTTTTTGAAAATGAGATTATTAACTTAGATTATATTTTACTTAAGCATTCATTGCTTTTATCCTTACTTACCTTTACTTATTCATTCATTCATTCATTCATTTATTTGTAAGCTAAGATTTCTTCTACTTGCATCAATCACTTTGTTGACTGCGAAATGTTTGTGTTGCTTAGCTTAGATATCTATCTATCTCTCGTCTAGTCACAATGCTTCTTCATATAATTGATTAATTATAGTAATAAATGATTGATTATATTAAAATCAAGAAAATGGGAGAAATGTCAAGAAGCAGTAATTCATTGAATTGAAATATTAGTCTGGTCTTAGATAATTTCCTAGATGATTGTGTGTTATTGCAGTAGATAGTAGTATGATAGGAAACGATAGCGTGTCATCAGAAGGAACTGTAGATGCTCGTCAGTATGATAGAAGACGATAGCGTGGTCATGAGAAGGAACTGTAGATGCGTGGCCATCAGAAGGAACTATAGATGCTGGTCAGTATGGTAGAAGATGGTAGCGCGGTCATCAGAAGCAACTGTAGATGCGTGGTCATCAGAAGGAACTGTAGATGCATGGTCATCAGAAGGAACTATAGATGCTGGTCAGTATGGTAGAAGATGGTAGCGCGGTCATCAGAAGCAACTGTAGATGCGTGGTCATCAGAAGCAACTGTAGATGCGTGGTCATCAGAAGGAACTGTAGATGCGTGGTCATCAGAAGGAACTGTAGATGCGTGACCATCAGAAGGAACTGTAGATGCGTGGTCATGAGAAGGAACTGTAGATGCATGGCCATCAGAAGGAACTGTAGATGCGTGGTCATCAGAAGGAGGCGTAGATGCGTGGCCATCAGAAGGAACTATAGATGCTGTCAATATGGTAGTAGGAGACGATAGCGTGGTCATCAGAAGGGACGATAGATGCGTGGTCAGAATAAATGTTAGTCTGTGATGGATTGATGAATGGTTAAATGATAATAACAGCGATAAAAAGATAGATAAGAGAAGATTAGAGCGATGAGAAGCGATTGGTTCAGTGTTGCAAAAGCAGTACCGGACATGAATTTAAAATTTATGATTATTACAATTAAAAGAAATAAGAGAGAGTGAAAGCAAGAGAGTAAAAGGAAAGAAAGAGAAGAGAAGAGTGAGAGAAAGAGAGAGATGAAGAGTGAAGCGCAATATACTTACTATATTGATCATGGTTTTATTGTTTTGTTGCTTTCATCCTTCTCACTCTTCTCTCTCTCTCTCTCTTGCTCTATCTTTCTCCTTTTTTTACTCTTTTTCTTTCTTTCTCTTCTTCCCTAACAACTATCTAAATGTCTTTTCTTCTTTCGTATTCCTCTATAATACTTCTTTAAAAAAAAAAAAAAAAAAAAAAAAAAAAATGAAAAGAAAAATTTTGTTTTGGATATGATTTCGTTCATATATATATACATATATATGCGTATTATTGTTTATTGCATCTCTCTATGTTTGAACCATTCATTTGTGTGAAATAAATTTCGATTTATTTTAAATTTGACCACAAAAGGTTTCCTTATTATTTTCTCATTTTCTTCTCTTTTTCATTTTATCTTTTTTCGTTTTTTTTTAATCGATTGAATTTGTACTTATGCACGTTCTTAATTAAATTTATAAAATCAACTGACTAAATTTTTCATTTCTCTTTTTTTTTTCTTGTGTGTATGTATGTGTGTGTGTAAAATATCATCAAAAAAAAATCAATTTGTTTAACACAAAAAAGATTGTTGAAAAGTATGCTTGGAATGAAAATAATTTTAAACTTTTAATCTTTCAATGTATCAAATTACTTTTAAGAAATATTTTTATCGAAATGATAATTATAGAATTATTTATTATTAAAAAGATTCAATTGAATAGAAAAAGGAATAAAAGAATTGATATTTTATTACATTAACTTATAGCAATTAGAGGGAAATTTAGCATTATTTGTAACAAATTTATGCTTACATTGTTAACTTTATAAACTATAAATTGCAAATAGTTTTTTTTTTTGAAAGTTATTACAATAAGAATAAGAAGAGAAATGTTTGTAAAATTTATGAGAAAGGTCAAGAATTTGACCTAAATATAAAATAAGTACATGGAATGTTAGTGATCTTTTATAGGTTAGGAAGAAAGTTGAAAAGTTGAAAAAAGTTTACAACAAGGATGTAAATGTATAGAGAGAGAGAGAGAGAAAGAGAGGAAGGGAGAAGGAGAGAGAGAGAGAGAGAAAGAAAACGCATTAAATGCATTTAATTATTAAATGCATTCAATACTGCCGGCGATAGCATGAAATTAAGAAAAAGTGATCATGGTTCAATCGATGGCAATGGATTGTGTATGTTAGAGCACATCGACATTGGCGAAATTTTTTTTTTTTGTCGTATCTTTCATTTCATCAAAAATAAGAAGAATCACTTACTTTCAAGACTATGCAATGCAATCATCGTATGTTCTGGCATATTTCTTGTTTCTAGGATGAAATGTTTTTAAGATGGAATGATCTAGGATGAAATGATTTTAGGATAGAATGATCTAGGATGAAATGTTTTTAGAATGAAATATTTCTAGGATGAAATGTTTTTAGGATGGGATGTTTCTAGGATGGGATGGTCTAGGATGAAATGATCTAGGATGAAATGTTTCTAGGATGAAATGTTTCTAGGATGAAATGTTTCTAGGATGAGATGTTTTTAGGATGAAATTTTTTTAGGATCATTTAGATGCTCATCTAGGATGAAATGTTTCTAGGATGAAATATTTTTAAGATGGAATGAAGTGATAATCGATGCTTTCGAAATTAAAGGAAATGTGCATCTCATTAAGTCATAAAATGAGAAGGTTTCTAAGTATCCTTTAATTGTTACACATATCAAATGTCATCTATGGTAGTAGAGAATTTGTAATATCCAATGTAAAACGTCACGAGAGGATTGTTATCAGGTTTTTAGGATGATGATTTAGCATAATAGCATAATTTTAGGATAATGTTTTACCATAATAATAAGCATTAATAGCATAATTTTAGGATGATAATATAGCATAATATAATTTACTTAGTTTACAATCAATGCAATTTTATCTTCTAATACTAATTTTTTATAGCAAATTTTCTCTCTCTCTCTTCAGATACATTTATTTATATTTATTTACAAATAAGCAAGTTTATTTATTGTCAATGCTCTTTTTATACCTTTCCATATATTTTCTATACTGGCACTATTTTAATGATTCAATATTTTTATAAGATCTTTTTTAGGAAGAAAATTGAAAAAGATGATGAATTAATTCAGATGAGTTTTTAGAATAAAATAACTAAAGATGCGGAGAACATAAAGAGATCGTTCCAGTCGGGAATAATTATAGCACCAAATTATGAACGACAATGTTTGCCTATCAAATAGTAGCCTAAATCGTCTAAACTTTTTTTTATTATAGAAAGAGAAGAAGAATGGATAATTAAAGGATACTTTACTTTTTTATGTTCAGTATCATGTAGTGAAAAACTAAAAGAGTTAATTTTATGGTTTAAATATTTATTCCAAATTTCTTGCGCACTTTCACTTTATTCTAAATTTTTGAATTTATGCTTAAGCAAGAAATAGTCTATTTTGTGTGTAAATAATGTAGTATTAGCATGAAAAGTATATTATCATTTGTCATCTGTCAAAAATTCAGTTTCGGTGCTGTCTATCCTTATTTGCATAAGTGAACTTTCTAATATCGATAGGTTCATTTTTTTCTTTTTTTGTTTTTTTATTTAATGCATTTTGATGTTTCACTTGCAAGTTTGAATTTCTGTATTATTTTTATACGTAGGATATTGTTTGTTAATTCATTTCTTTACCTTAAATGAATGTTAAAATGGCAGAAATCATTTCTAGATCTATTGTTGATATATATCATAGTAGATACTGTGATGATGATTACTTATTGTTATTCATTCCATTCATTATCGATTGTAATTTCACATCCTAGAATTGAATTTTGGTAATCTTTTTTTTTTTTTTTTTTTTTTTTTAAATTTGTAGTTTTAATCTTAATTTTTTTTTCTTTTTTAAAATTAATGGATTTGTAGTCCAATCTAATTCTTTAATCTTTTCATAAATTGTGCATAAAAAAAAAAAAACTTTTCAACATTATATTAATGTGGGAACATTTCTAATTAAGTGTAATTTCTATATAATATGTAGTTATTATTTTCAACATTAACTATAATTTCATTTCAACATTAATTATAACAATAATTCGTTTTCGAATCTTTCATTAACTAAGATATAATTTGAAAGAATAGCTATAATTAATTTTAATTAATGTTTACAATAGTTTTGATAAGTCTTCGACCCAATTTATATTTCTTTTCAAATTTCTTTGTTTTATTTCTTCGATAATTATATCATTGAAGAAATCACATCAAAGAAAATGCTCATTTTAAAAACTCACAAAAATGTTTATTCATTTATAACAAACAAACTTATATTATGAAGAGCTTTAGTAGAGTTGTTAAAGGAGTGTATTATTTAATGAGTAAAAGATCGAGCTTGTTGATGATTTATGCATATCAAATGTGCCATACACAAACACATCATTCTCGGTGTATGATGATGTGATGTGTAATTAAGTAGTAGTAGTAGTAGTTAGTTGTTGTTGTTGTAGTAGTAGTAGTAGTAGTAGTAGTATTAGAATCGATCGATTTGACAATGGAATTAAATGTGTTCTTTTCTCTAACATATGCGTTTCAAAAGCTTTTATTGATAGCTTTTCGGCATTTAAAATCATTTTCTCTTTGCTTTCTATTAGATAATTCAGTTTTCTAATTTAGAATTGAAAAATAGATGAATTATCGATCGAACTACACCAGTGAATAAATGCATTTGATTTTTCCAAATTTTCTTATAAAATGTTCGTACTTAATTAATTAATTATTCTCTATCATATTCAATCTTAACTATGATTATCTTTTAGATTATTATCGATCCATCATTTATCATACTAATCATATTTCTAATCATTAATTAATTAATTATATCCTTTATCATATTCAATCTTAACTGTGATTATCTTTTAGATTATTATTGATCCATCATTTATCATTTCTAACTATATTTCCAATCATTAATTAATTAATTATATCCTTTATCATATTCAATCTTAACTATGATTATTTTTTAGATTATTATTGATCCATCATTTATTATTCTAATCATATTTCCAATCATTACATCTATTCCATTTTTTTTTTTTTTTTTTTTTTATTATATATTAGCATTAAACAATTGCGTGTTACATTTGAACTTCTTTTGCAAAAATCTTTTTCACTCTTTCCATCCCACAGTATCCCTTTTCATATCGCATATATTATTTATATATCTGATTCATAGAAATTATTTCATGATTGAACGAGGCAGTTTGTTTGTTGAAATTGAAAATGCAAGTTTAAATTTTAATGTCTTTTTAATGAACATTAGCAGCTTACTTCTTTAATACTTTGGGCAAATTTCTTGTTTAAATGCTAAACTTATAAGCATTTCACCTCTACATTAACACTAGATACTGAGAAATTAATGATTTATTGGAAGCCCTAAATCATTAACGAAGTTATCTCTGCTTACGTAGATCTTGATTAAATGATTCGATGATATTATAGTGTGGACAATTTGAACTTTATCAAATTATTGTTTTAAGAAAATGGAGAAGGGGTCAGTGTCATCTATTGCTGCCTTTTAATTGGGACTTATTTCATGAGAAATTTATTGGAGAAGAGAGAATCAATTTGGCTCATTTAGGTTCTTGCAATGAATTTCAATTCTTCATTCCTTTTCGTATCGTTGTTTTCCGGTCAAAATGATAATTATTTCTTCTCATTATTATATTGAGATTATTATGAATATCAGCTGCTTATTGAATATTGATAATGAGTGGTTTTCAGCAGTCATAGTCCTATTGGGACAGTGCAGGTGTTGCAATAATGTTAATATGATAATGATCTGTTGTAATGATATATTACACCTACTACCCATTTATTTTAAACAGTGATCGTCGTATTATCATAATTTTCTGTTTCTTTGTGAATTTTGTTAAGATTTGAAATTAAGAAAGGAAGAGATATTAATTTATTAACTTACTTCTTGCGGATATTTCATTTTCCTATTGTTCGCTAATCTCATTTATTTCAGCTCAACATGTATAATTATGCCTTTTTTCTCACAACAATAAATGACTAACTGTAATTGCAGGGGTAAATGTACGATACGTTTGATTAAGGATATACGCACATTACGTGAATGCGACGTACAATCTTTGACTGATATTTTTTTCTCGTTGGTCTCATTCGACCCAAATAATAGCAGACTGGCATCCGTACAAGGTGAAATCCGCGTTGGCGGGTCATATCAGGTTTGTTCAATTTTTTTAGTGATTGCACCATCATACATTATCATATTGCATGAAGTAGTTTTTTTTCGAAAATAAAATTTTGCTATTTGGAAACAAAAATTTACCTCTCAATTTCTTCCCTCCAAGAATTCTACTACTTTTCATTCAGTTTCTTTTTCTACGTTCTTTTTCTGATTGCCTTTTTAAATTCTTTTTGTTTAGGTATATGTTTCAATAATATTATTTTCTGTATTTTGATTCATTTCAAGAAATAATTGTAAGCTGCAATGATCCATGCCTTGTTTTGTATTTTGTATACTGCAAAATTTTATCATTACGTAAATTTTTGGGGTTGATTTCAGGCGAAGCTACCCCCAATGGAGAAATGCTCTGCAGTGGATGAACCGGATCGCGATGAATTGCAATGGAGGCCGGGTTATATTAATGAAGAGAGCGAACATGTGTAGGCATTTCGTTTTAATTTGTATTCACCAAAAATAGCAAATATTATTGAATTAGTTAATTTCATTTTCGCAAAAGTAAAAATTGTTTATTTGAATGATTCAATGTTTTTTGGCTACAGGTGCATGGAACTTAAATCGAGAGAACTGTATGCTAGCTGTTTTAATATTCAATTTTAACAAATTCTTATTGCTAAATTGAACATTATCAACCATACAATTAATTGCTTTTAATTGCAATAAATTCATTCATTATTCAATATAAATATAATGCAAGAATTTTTTCAGTTATAAAAGAGCGACGCGGTCATTTCGGATGTTTGCCATGGTTCGAAACGAACAAATTACACAAATGGAGCGGGATTTTAGGACTGGTGACTTATGCATGCATGATGCCATAATTACGGTTAGTAGCTTATATAGTGAATAATTGAACGAATTTTGTTAGCTTTGTTCTTTGTTAGTTTTTTAATTTATGGGTAGATGGATGAGTAATAAGCGGAGTAAATACGGAATCAGAATAGAATTCAGAGTTCCAAAAGCAAAAACAATGATTCTGTTTCTTATAAAGTCCACTCGTCACAAAATTGTAAGCGTATAAGCTCTTTATTGCATAATGGACCCAGATTTGGTATTACCATGCTGTACAGCATATTTAAATGTTGAAACGTTAATTTTGCTTTATCACTTGTAATTTCATTAATTGGTATTGACGTAGCTTAATAAAATTGAATCATTCAGAAGCAGCCTTACTCTTGAATTTTGCTTTATTCATCTATTAGCGCTTCATTATTTCTGAAAATTTTCCTTTTTTAGATACTTAACGAATAATTTTTCCAGCTTCATAAATGTGATTATAACGTGAATTATGCAATTGAAGCAATGAATAAAAATGATGAACATATGCTTAAAGTGACCAATTTTATGAGTGTTGATGATGCCAAGAAATTTGCTCGTGGCATTAAAACATATGGAAAAAATTTCTTGAAAATCAAAAAGGAACTACTACCACATCATCGCAGAGTAAGCTATAATTTTTATCTTATGATAGCGTAATTTACAACAATGTAAAACATAGAACTTTTGTGGTTTTATTCTTTCTTATTCGATTGAAACGAAATAGCTAGTGAAAATTGAGCTGATTTAATTAGATAGCACATTTAAAGTAAATATTCTGTAATGAATGCTAGGATCTATTCAGTTCAGGAAAAGAGAAAATATGACATCACTTAAAAAGTGCATTTTTACAATTATTTAGATAATGAAATGATTAAGAAAGATTTGTCATCGTTAAATCTAGTTTTTTTTCTATATAAAGTTAATCCCACATTCGGTTGATTAACTTTTTCAGTAATGTATGTATAATCGTTGATATTTTGATTTTTGTTATTTCTCAGGATGAGCTGGTGCAGTTCTACTATGGGTGGAAGAAGACTCGTGATGCAACGAGGCCTAAGCCATTAGCACGACAGCGAAACACGGCAACCGCAACACATCGAAAACCAAAGGGCAACCAGTTGAAGGTCACTCTTTCGATATTTGTGTTCTTTGTTTCAGTTTTTTACAATTTAATATTGGTATGCGATTTCTCATCTTTTTTTTTTCGATGCAATAAACAAAAGTATTAACAAATACCTCGATAAAGACTTTATATAAAATATATAAATTCAGGTTCAAATTTCAGGCATCTCGTCCTGGCAGTACCGATTTGGCTGATTATGCGTCGGCAAGCGAGACTGAAATGGAGGAATTAGAAAATGATGGTCGTGCTGCAGCATATGCTTGCCATCATTGCTATACATCAAGTAATGTTATTCATTAATTTTCGTGATGTAATTTTTGTTCTACTTGTCGTTTCATCTCATCTTTAATTAAGAACGAAATTATAAATTCTGTACTTTAATATTATGACTTAATAGTAACGACAATTTACAAACTTTGCTTAGTTTTGTTATTTTTTAGAAAGCAAAGATTGGCATCATTCGGGTAGAGAACGTCAGTTGCTTTGTACCGAGTGTCGAGTTTTTTATAAAAAGTACGGGCAATTACGTCCAGTTGATCGGCCAAGCACCGTTCCGCCATCATTGTACAAACCCAGAAGTCCTGAAGGCAACGATGAAGAGGTGAGATTATGCTTATTGATTATTATGTACGAAAATATTTTGTAACAATCGCAAAATATTATTTTCTGTTTGTGTGTCATTTCTCAAAAATAAGATGGAAAATTTGAAACTGGTAAGAGAAGAAAGATTATTGGATTTCAGGAACAAGGAGTAAGGACACGGGCAAATAAAAAGGAAAGGCGTGGTGCCTCGCTTGAGGTGGATAAAAAGGGTATTAGCTCACCAAATGATGGCGAAACGAAGCAAAGGAATGGGAAGAGGAAACGGAATTATGGACAGAACAGTGAATATGTTGGTTATTTCCTTAGTTACTATTATCCATTACAATCTGAATATATATCTCATCATCGCAATTTTAGGTGAATGGGACTGCGAAAAAGCGGTTTATAAAAGGAGAGAAAGAAGATGAAAATACCGATGTGCAGGAAGAAGATGAAGCGGGCGTTAGTTCGGAGGTTCACATCAGTGCTAATTCGTTAAATACTGTCAAGGTTTCAATCTTTCGAAATTTATTAAATTTTTATGTTCTCTTTTATGCAAAAAATATTCCAGTTCCAATTTGTTATTGTATTTGCTCGTGATTCGCAGTTGTTAACGAAATTTATAGGGGAATGAAACAGCGACGTCTCCGGATTTCGAATCAGTCTCGGCATCATTAAAAGAAATCAATGATGATGATGAAGGTAAACACTGTCCGGGACAAATAAAGACGTTCGCATGTGCAGAGAAAGGTGGTTCAAGAGTTGAACTGCAAACCTCCATTTCTGCTTCGACCAATGCTGCAGCCAGTGAACGACCTTCAGCTTCCGGAACTGCTGAAAATGAAGATCCGAGATCTGCAGAAACTGCAACGGAACAGCCTAGTACAAGTTTCATGAAACTAGTCGACCGGACTTCTACTGATGTATGTGTCACTTCTACTGATTTACAACTTTAATAATATGAAATTTATGCAGATTTGTAGAGCTGTTATTATGGCACTGTCAGGCAGTCTGCATTCTTCTGTTGTTTCACATCTGTTGGCGTGAAATAGAATTTGGATTTTCTTTATATGAATAATTTTTGCCCAGTTCTTGCAGGAAATGAAAACGGAAGAAGAAGATTCAGATGATGGTTACTGGACCGTAAATGATACAGTTGCTGAAACGACAAAAAATGCATTACTTATTCGGGTTATCGATCGGCGTTGTGGTCAAATGTGTGCGCGTACTGATTTGGCTTTTCGCATGAAACCTGGTTCAGAATGGGATAAGAAGCGAGAAGCACGTACTGCCCTTAAAAATCATATAAATAATACGCAGAAAAAGGTTAGTGAAGATTCTGCTTCTTTACTGTTTTTAATGCTTTTCTCATAGCTCAATTTTCATATGAGTTTACGAAATAGTATTGCTTAATTTCTGTGTTCCTCAATCACTGATTGCATTTAGCTCTGCTGTAATTCATTTGGACACTTTGGCTCTTTTATGGTTTGTGTGTCTTTGTTTATTCTTTTATGATTTTTAGTTAAAAAATATTTTTCAGCCCAGTGAAACGTTCCCGACTCCAGCTGCAGTGCCCAAATTGCCATCTGCGCAACTTGCACCTTTGTCGGGTACGCCAAATGTTGAAGCATTCATGGGAGGTCGGGTCCCCATGAATGGTACTGCAATTTCTGGTTTGCCAGGAATGTTTCCCGGTATTCCAGATCCACGATTCGGTTTTCTTACTCCTCAGCAGCAGTATGCAATCGCTGTCGAACAGGTAATTCATAGTTGTGACATTCCCTGAGGAAAAATCATATTTGTTTAAGATAAACGTTGAATCTAAATTAGTTTTTTTTAGCAAGTTTTTCAAAAGCAGATGGAGCAGCAGCTGCGAGCACATCAATTAGAAATGATGCGAAGTGGTACGAACGGCACAGTAACGACGGGTTCCGCAGTAGCAGCTGTTCGTGATTCTCCATCCCGTGGTGCTACTGCTGCGACTGCCGTTAATGCTCATGCATTTCCTCCTAACATTCTTCCACCACCATTCCATAATTTTGGAATGGATCCGAGGGCTCTGGCTGCACTGATGCATAATCCACAGCTTGCTTCGCAATTTGGAATGGGAATAGACAGTCATACCGCAGCAATGATGAACGCTTTGGAGCAACGGAATAATTTGGAACAACGCATGCTTAGTTAGTTTTTTTTGCGTATCTTAAAATTTCTGAAAATTTTTGATTGTCATACCGCTTTTATTTTATGCGCTAAAAAACAGTTTTATCAAAATTCACTCATCTAATCCATACTTGCATCATTTTTCAATGCGGCTATGATGCTGACAAAGTTTGAAATTTTTCGAGAAATGCATATACCTAAATTATTTGTTCTGTTGTAGTTATGTGCTGATTTTAAAAATATTCATATTCATCAGTAGATAGATATCAATTAATTGCAGGCATGGCTGGTATGGAGATGTTGGCTCCCGCTGGAATACCAGTATCGCAGGCACCACAAACCCATCTCCATCCACATGCTGCTGCAATGATGCAGCATGCAGCGGCTGCTCATCCCGGTATATTTAATTATTTCCATTCATTTCTTTCTATACGTAAAAAGAGTGCCGTTATTTGATCAGTGATATTTTCCCTATCATAAGTTATATTTGAAAATTTTTTAGAGTGCGGAGAAAATGTTGGAATTGCTTAGCGTAGTATTTATGACATGATCAGTTAATTAATTTATAATTTGCATGATTACAGGTGATGCACTTCAGTTGCAACAGCTATTAGCTATGTCAGCAGCGGCGCAGGCTCAGGTGCAGCGTCCTTTCCTAGAGCAGAATGCTCTTTTGCAGATGTCTATGATGAACCAATTCAGTAATGAACTGGGATCTCGAATCGTAAATCCTGGCTCATTGAATTCTGATATGATGCGACGGTTGCAGCAAGAAGGTGGTTTTGCAACTGCACAAAGGCCGTAAATGAATAATGATTCATCGCTTCTTCTTAATGTTGTAAAATAATGATTACTGGGAGTTAGAAAGAAGTCTTTCGTAGAAATACTTAATTGATTTTTGATAGAGGGTATTTGCCTCATTTGCATGAAGTTTTTAGATGTAAAAACTTCTTTTGCGTTTTCACCCATTCATAAATAGGGAATCTACTGATTTTTACCTCTGTTTTTTTTTTTTTTTTTTTTTTTTTTTGTATGCATAAAAAATTACCGAAATAGTATTATTTTTGCATGATTTTTATATATTCATATAGACTAATAATAACGATTTTTTTATTTGTAATCAAAAAAAAAATATTGATCCATATTGATCCATAATTGATATATATGGTTGATGGCCGATTGGGCTCTATCTATGCATTTCTTTGCCCTTTTTCTTCCAAATGAATGGTTTTTTTTTTTAAGTAGAATCAATATTCCGTTTTGTTTGAATGTTATGTCTTATCAGCATATGTTTATCGGGCCGGCCATCCATTAAGAATTAAACAGTGAATAAGCGGTAATTCATTTTTCTTCTTATCTATGGTATTAGATCACTTTTTCTCAGGGTTGAAACTTTTCTTGGAACGGTCGTTTTTTCAGCATGTCATATGTTTTTGCATGCAATTTCTTGTTTATTTCAATGGTTTCATATGGATACATTTGATGTAGAATTGTTTTGTACATATGGGATAAGCATTTTTGCGCTTTATTAAGATTTGTCTTTTAGTGGTATATTAATCTCCTATGGTTATTGTGGAAATATGTAATGGGAGAGAATTGTTTTTTCATTTGACTTTTTGTCTAGGTGTTTTTTTTTCGGCAAATTTAACTATAAAATGCTTCCAGTTGTAATTAGGGTATTTTTCTCTTTGTTCTGCAGTTTAACTTTTAAGAACTCTTCGTCACTTGCTATATTGGTGGCATAAATTCACAAAGCACTTAGTTTTTTGAATATATTCGATTTAAAACTGATTTGTTTTGTGGCTTTCAAATTTGAGTACAACAAAATCGAAGATTTTGTCCTTTTTTTTTAATGCTAAACTGCGACACTACAATAAGAGCATTCGGGAATGCACAATATGGAATTTAAATATGGAGCTGTGAGGAAAAAACAGCTTTGTTAGCACTATGTCAGATGAAAGGCTTAATCATGCTACTTAATCAAGCTAAAGTTTTTTTAATGCATAGAAATAATAAGTTTTTGGTGCTAATTGAGGTATGAAATTTTGCCAGCGACTCAAGAATATTCTATTCAACTGAACAGTCAAATCATCTAAAAAAAAAAATGAAATAGCGGAGTTAAATTTCAAGCGTTAGGATCATATCTGAACTAGGAAAACAAGCCTTTATTTCATTAGTCAAATTAAGTCTCTATCTTTCGTTTTCGATTTTTAGTAATGTTGCAATCTAAAAGTGTTTCCATTTTTCTCTCTGAACCAGTTTGAAAGCTTTTTATTAGCTTACATTATTAGCTTGTTTACACTTCGTGGAAAACAGTGTGTGTTAGTGTTTCATATTGATTTAATTTTTAGAAGGGAGTTAATTAATTGGAGTTCATTACAAGATTTTAAAATCCAACAACGTGAATTATATAACATCATTTCAGCTAAAGAAAGTTTACGGCTTTCCTTTCGATTATTGTAGCTCCATTTCTGATTTTTGCAAATTCTACAAAGAAAACTATTGAATGAACTTTGCAAAAATACTCTGCAGCATTTTCAAGACAGAATACATTTCATATTTGTTCTTCATCTTTATTTGAATTACAGTAATTCTTATTTGGTTAGGACAAACTTTACAAAAAATTATGAAAAATTACATAAATATAGAGATGAAAAGTATGATGAAGAAGATTCTCGTAAATCAAACTGAATATTGCATTTTGTGTTTCTCTTATAATTAAGGTCGCAAATAACAATATCTCTAATATTTTTTTTTTTTTTGAAGATTTCTACAAAAAAAATGAGACAATTAACTGAAGTAAATGAATGGCTAAAATTTAAAGGAAAAATAATTATAGCTTATAATTTGCATGATTACAGGTGATGCACTTCAGTTGCAACAGCTATTAGCTATGTCACTAATTATAGAGAAATGGTCGTAGCACAGCTCCTCGACTAATACAGCTAGTTAAGATTAAATTTTTTGAAATTTCTTTGTGCTGCAAACAGAAAATATTTAAATATATTTGTTGCATTTGCTGATATATCAAACAACAATCATTGGCAAACATATTCTTTTTATGAATATTGTATGGCATTAAGCTGGTCAATTAATTTATCAAGGATGCTATTTGATGATTATAATTATTATCAATTATAATTATTATTAAATTATGTGAAAATCAACTTAGCGAGCTCATGAAAAAGCTACACGTTCCTCAAATACTGCTAAATGTTCAGTGATGTTACAACAATAGCAATACAGCCTTAGCTATTCGTGAAACATACTTCAACTTTAATTGAGCCTTTTTTTCATTAGTAACGTGCCTGTCTGAGATTATTCATCGTTGTGTAAATATGAAAAAGTTAATGGAACGCTCATCAGAATGAACTGAAATATAATGATTTACCATCACATATACTACTTATTCATCTACTTAATGCTCTTTTCGTAAAATTGGAAGAGACGAATACTTTAGTTCCATATTTTGTATAAATTATGTGTAAAATTTCATATTCAAAAAAAAAAAAAAAAAATTGAGTATGTAAAAGAAATAAAACAAAAAACAAATAGAAATTTATTCTTGGTTCATATCGAGAACATTGTTATATTTGCTGATTTAAATGACAAGATAGCTTACCTGTTCAGTAGTACCTGAAATCAGCAGAAACATTACAGATATTTCAGTAACACCTGAAATCAGCCCAGACATTATAGATATTTCAGTAGCACCTGAAATCAGCACAGACAGTGATAATGAAGCCAATCCGAGGGCAGATTCTGCGTTAATTTGATTTCATAATATCAGAATAGATTTCAGGCTAGGTTACTTTCTTACTGAAATCAATAATTCTCTAATGATTTCAATAAATCGCCGGGAGAAATTCTAACTATGCAGGATATCTCAAATGTTGGATAAACATATTGGCTAGTCAACAATCAACACTATTTAACTGGTATCACGTAATTTAGCCTATCAATCGTTTTTTATTGCAACCATATATTATCCACAGTCAAAAAAACACTGAAGTGATTGATGGTTTGTTGTTTTTCCCATTTATCAATTAATAATTAAAGCTGAGTCACATTATTTTCATTCAGTCATCAGAATTACATAGCGAAACGTTTTATGCAACAAACCACAATTATGCCAATCCATTGGGCAATATACAGTATCATTTGTGAAGTTTTGATATAATTTGAAAGTTTCAACGGGTGAAAGAATTTGTATATCTTATAGACCTGAACATGGAAGCAATTAGTACTAAATTTAAATTTCTAAATCTGTTAACATTCAAATTCGAATTTGAACTTTCCATTGATTCGATTAAAATTTAATCACTGTTAGGCAAACAGTTTAATTGTAATAGGAACAGTATTAATTTGTTGAACTTGATTATGTATAACTATATCGATTCGTATTCATGCATAAGTAATGATAGAAGAAGGCAAGGATATTGTTTGAGGAATCCTAACAATCACTGTAGAGAAAAACCACCTGTTTTGCCATTTTTAAATTTGTGATATCAGCCATATCTAGTTCTTCTGCTGCGCGAGCTTCAGTCCAACACTTTATTCTTATAAATTCATTGATACTAAGTAGCTTCTTTTTTATTTCTACAAAGCATAAACCGTTGTCTAATGAAATTATCCGACATTTGCTCGTTTCCTTCTGCTAATAATCCCAATTAATTAAAAGTAAAAATGCCCAGCTAACGTCAAGCAAAGGTCTTTAGCAGTTTACGGACAAAGGAAGTAGATTTTTTTTTTGTTTCACTAACTTAGCCCAATATCTCAAACTAGTATGGTGAGATTGAAGTTTATTTGTGCTTAAGCATGGATGACATATCATTTCAATTTTCAAAATATTCCCATTTGTGCAAATATTTTTTATAGTTATATTAATTCACTTAACGAAATAATATTATGTAATAACTTCAGGTAAGTTTAAAGCAACATTCTGTTTCTTGAATTGAATAAGCTATGGCCAGTTTGTATTGTGCTGGTTAGAAATGCCTCAAACTTGGATTGCATGGCTTCAAATAAAAATTACAGTTCTTCTGAAACGAAACACTTTTTTTTTTGGTGTAATATTTGAATTTGTTAACGATTATAGCTTTATGCATCTTTCATTCATCAAATGAATGATTAAATTCGGTTGTTGCAACCCATTGCTGTATCACTGTTCTTTTATTATCATGTGTTTTTCTTTTCAGGAATTAAAAATGTGGGTACGAGCTCGTAATACTTTCAAAATAATTGATGATTATATAAATAGCTGTTACAATGAACATTGCAGTAGTATTTCTCTTGAACAATTGATGACTACATTAAATAAAACCCGGGCATTATTTGTTGATATACTTCGAAATCCAGTTGGTCTTTTTCAAATTGAAAATTTGATAATGCTTTCTATATAAAAAACAAAAAAAAATATGATACGATGAGAAATTATCATTGATTTATATAATTTCATTATAGGGAATAAGTTATTCATAGCAATGTTGATTCTGGTCAGATTAACTATGCATATTTTAATTTGCTTATTTATTTTTATGTTTTTTAATTTTGTAGACTATTTCTATATTGTCCTATAATTTACTCCATAATTATGCTCGAAATCTTGGTGCAAATAAGTTAAGTAAATGTATTAACTCATGTATGTTGCAGGAATTTATGTAGCGTTAATCAGAAGATTGTGTTTATTTTTTTCAGGGTAAAAATTCACTGCATCGTTCGGTACTGAACAAGAATGGTGAAATAGTGGAATTAAACAGTGGCGAAGTTGTGAAAATAGATGACGGATTACGGAACGAAGCAATAATTATATCAGATTTGTTTAACTGTGATGAATTTGACGCTCTTGAGCTAGTAATAACTGGTAATAATTATAATAATCGTTTTTTCTAAGTCTCTACTGTTATAGTTGAGAAATGATGTAGTTAATATTGCTCTTGAATGAACCTCTTGAAGTCTCTTTGAAGACTGGCTGTTGCGAGTAAGCAACATAAGCGAGACTAGCCATTCGAACTGGCTTGTTTTGTGATGTAAAGGTACCAGAACTACACTTCATACTGATTAATCGGCATGTATTGGTAATTCTGGTAATAAAAATCGGAAAAACAGTATCTTAGAAAACAGTTTTAATTGATATTCGGTCAAATTTAAAAAATTTTGTGGAATAATTGGGCAAATATCAGCCTTATAATGCTAGGAAAATAAGGAGGATGTGTTAGCTTTGCTTATTGTCTAAAGTGATTTTATAAATATTCGTAATTGATAGAAAAGTATGATATCGTTAATTATTTACATCTGTAGGCGAGGTGCAAATACGGCATTTTCCCTTTTTGACGAGGGGTCTTTGTGCTGTTGTTTGCTACTATGATGCACATCGTTTTATCAGTGCGATTGTGAAAGTAAGATCTTTTCGAAATTTCTGATATTTTCAAGTTTCATTCTTTGCGTTTTTTTGCTTTGTTTGGTTAGAATTTGAAGTTTGAAACTACCAAGACACATCAGAATTATTTATTGCTTGCGATTTGAGATCTAAATTTGCTCTGATACTATGATGTCCTTTTATTCACTATTAGTGCTTTCATACTGTTTTACTGATTGATTTATGTTTCATAGGCTCTAGCAGAATTCAGAATCGATGAAAAAATGTTGAAACCACGAGAGCTTTCCGAGTATCTTGATCAGTTATTTAGTGATATTGCATTT
This sequence comes from Mansonella perstans, assembly GCA_037074765.1. Lineage (NCBI taxonomy): Eukaryota > Metazoa > Nematoda > Chromadorea > Rhabditida > Onchocercidae > Mansonella > Mansonella perstans. The sequence continues at coordinate 388,081 of JBAMDO010000567.1, forward strand.
ATTAGGCGTCTTATAGGTATGGTTTCGTGTTATTTGAAAATCTGACAGATTTTCGATTTGCAATATATATTTTTATTCATGCTCGTAACTGGGTAGGTGTGTACTTCAGTTTTTTTCCCGAATTTTTTTTTAACTGTTTTCATATCATGCTTACAGAAGTTCTGGAAACTGTAAATGTGCAGTCGGAATTACAAAGTTTGCATCATCCACAGGTAAATGGACTTGGGGGTCCGAAACATCAGGAAATCGTAAGTTTCTTTCAGATTTAATTTATTGTAGCTCCCAATTTGTTCATAATTTGCTCATTTTAGTGTCCAAAATAAATATTAACATTCTTGATATAATAGATTTTTTTGTAGCTGCGGGAATTAATTGAACAGACGTTAGAAAATTGTACACAAACACTTCATCTCTTATGCTCATCATGGAAGTTGGAATCAACACCACCCTTCTTAAATGATTTATTTGCACCGCTGAGAGAACTGCAGCCGAATGCACCTTTCAGAAATGCCCATTTATCACTATGGACTGCTGCTCTGATACTGATATCTCCACATAATCTTCAGAATAGTAATTTTCCATAAATTTATCTTTTGCTGTTTTACGTTTTTTATCTGTATGTTCACCATGGAAATGCGTTTCATTTTTTAAAATATTTTCACATTTCCAAAGTGGAGAGTAAATGACAAGCAAATTCCAGTGCGGTGTGCTCGGGATTTGTTAATGGGATTTCACAAGGAAGTGATTTTGGAGGATTGGCAAGATTCTTGTTTACAAGCTTCTTTACAGTTTGCAGTAGTGGTTTCATATAACTGGTTCAGTGTTCATCAACTTGTTCAAGATGGTTCGATAATACTCCCTTTTCATTCATTTACCTACTTCATAAACTATTTGGACAGATCTTATTGATTTTTTCTCAGTTTTAATTGAATTGTTTAAATATCTATTTTTATCATAATTTTTTAAAACAGTTTTGAGCGGTTTTGCTATCAAAGAAGATGATTTACTTGAAAAGGCAGTCGATGGGTTAGCCTTCCAGTTCATACGGAAATGCGTTATCGCGATACCAAAATTTAAAGAAAACTTCATAGCTTTTGCTACTGTTGATACATTGATCAAAAATTTTATTGCTCATCTTGGTAATCAGGTTAATATTTCGCTATGTATTTGATTTTCTTTCTCTGTAGTTTCAGTTCTAAATTCCACTTTATTGTCATCCATTAGTAAGCAATGAAACTATACTAGCGCTGAAATAATTTGCGTTCTACCGTTGACGGGAACTGTTTTAGGTTGTTCTATTGCAACATTCCGGTGAAGTAGAATTACAGTATGTCGAGGAAATGTTAGAACGTGGTCAGCTTCATAGACCTCGGCGTCATTTTGAAAATTTTGTTCGATGTATTGCTGATTTGTATGATGGTGATTCGAAATATTTGGAACAGTTGTCTGCACAGTTTTGTTCTAGTGAGAGCGTAAGTTTTCAGCGTATTTGACCATATTCAATGAAATGCTGTAAATCAGTTTTATTGCTTAGAACTTCCTGTTAATTGGTGGTGAGATTATTTATCAAGATTATTTATTATTCAGTGTGATGGTAAGATTATTTATCAACACTCATTTAGTATCCTCAGTTTTTTCATCTTTGGAAATTCCATTTTTGCAAAGGAATATTTGTAGAATGATATTAGTTATGATTTTTCGAAACATTTTGTCGAGTCTTCATCTGCTATAAAATGAAACACTGCGAAGCAATATATAAGAATTCCCAAAGTGATAGAGCTTCTACGTCAATGTTATTTTATTTCTCAGGAAGAATTGGTGAAATTTTTAAGAAATTGTCGGCAACTTATTTCACCAGTACTACAAGTCGCTTTTCTCGACATGCTGAAGAACATCTGCAAATGCCAGGAATCGGCATGCTTCATATTTGGATTGCTTTCGCCATGTCATACAAAACTCGGTATAGCAATTTTACGTGCTAAAAATTATGAGCTATTTCTATCAGTGTTTTTGACCAAAAAATTTGGATTTTAATGGTAAATCAGATCTAGTTATTAATTCATTTTTGTTATAGCTGAAACTACGCTGTCTTGGAATCATTTCTGGACAGCAATGCATGACTATCTGGGACTTTTCAAACGGGAAGAGAGTCAGAAATCGAGTATAATGCATGCAACACCGCCAGGACAGCCTGATACTTTCCAGCAGATTCCACAGTCCGAGTTAGCTGGTCTTGTGGCATGGGTTCAGCTTGTAGAAGTTGTTGCTAAAAACGTAAAATTTCTTGACTTACGGAAGTTTATTTTAAGTTGTCAACATTTCCAACATTACTCCTTATTTCAGTAGGTTTCAAATTTGTCAGGCTAAAGTTGTTTTTTTTAGTTGTTTCATCTAGTTTGTGGAAAGAATTTTCTGAAGTAATTTCATCCAGGATCAAACTGCTCGTCGCCAATTCGCAGATAACAGTTCATGGTCATGCGTGGAAACAGCAATAAGTTTGGTGACTTCCGCAATTCCCCTTGTTTTAAAGGGAGCACTGTTTCGTTTTCTCGCTTCAGTTGCAATAGACGAACATGGTGCTGTGAAGATTTGGACGGCTTTGATATCATACTCTGTCTTGACTAAAACAAGTTCTGGGAAACTTGTTGGTATACAGGTGTGTTTTATTTTAATTTGCTCATTATAGTAGATTCCAAAATTTGTAATTTGAGGATGTCGTTTTGACGATACGTATATTTTCTGCTAATTTTGATACGCGAATATTTGAAATTTTGTCATCAGTATTATTGAAGGATGAATTAGAAACACGGGAATGTGCTTTCAAATGCTACGATTCATCAATTGGTTTCTTGCATCTTACGAAAATTCTATTTCTGCATGCAAAAAATATTGACAAGAGATATTTGCTGCAATACCTTCAATTCATCGTCAAATCCATTATCTGCCAATTTGCAGATCGTTCATACGAAAACGTTGCACAAATGGTTTGTTTTTATTTTTTAGTGAGTTATGCATAATATTCTTTTATATTTTCTTTCGAATTCTCTTGCTATTTTGTAGTAGTTCCATCAAGTGTAGGTAGAGTTCATTTTAATGCTATTGAAGTACAGTTTGAAATATCTTGGCATATCCATTTATCTTAATTTTCATTTCCAGTGGCATTTATGCTGTGTGGCATGCGACGCGCTGTACAATTTCCTTCATCGTTATGCAGTTACAGCGGAAGCAATTTTGAATGTGGATCCGCAAATTGTTGTCCTTACACAAATTTTAAACGATTCTCCCGTATTTCGATCGGTGAGACGGTTTTCGTTTTTAGCGATAATTACTATATTTTTAACTTTCATTCTACTCATTCTAGTAAATTGCTTTCAATTGCTTATCATGTATGTTTCCATCTTTTTATTTCCTAGAACTGCAGTGATCTATGCACTTAATGGACCAAAATTGCAACCATTATTTTCATTCGAAATGTACCATTCGTACATCATGTCATGGCATTTTCATAGTCATTTTCACTTGATTCTTATGAAGAATATTTCTTCTGTTAAAATCCATATCAACTGAAGAATTCAGCTAGGTGCAGTATTATGTGATGGAGCAGAACGTCTGCAAGATTTTTCTCCTCGTTCAGTAGACCGTGAAGCAGCTGTATTATCAGTACTGCGTTTACTGGATGTCTGCGTATCATTACATTCACCTTTGATACATGCAGCTCGCGCCACCAATTCCAGTGTAATAATTGCTTCACTAGATTCACTGTTCTTATCGTCAGTAGAGGGTAACGGGACAACAACATATATTACAGTTATTGCCTCATACGTTACACAGGTACTGTTTTGTTATGTTTTTTACATTTCCATTCTTCCATCTTTTCACTTATACGAAATCCATCTTTTTTTTTCGCCGAAATGTCTTATTCAGAGAAATTCCAAATACTCAATTAATAACTGCAGATATAAATGTATGAATACTTTAAAGTAAGAGGAGCATTTGCTTATACTTCATATTAATTTGTGATTATTTCGTTTATTTCGTTTATGGCTTCATTGGTTTGATTAATTTCAGTCCGAGCTCATCCCAAAACATGTATATTACGTAGTATCGATTCTGCGAGAACTTTGTTGTTATCAGCCTTCCGTACAAAGCCGTCTTGTACAAGCTCTTTCTCCCCTTTCCGTAGATTTAATTGAGAGTTTTGCGCGATTGACTTCTGTGAAAATGACAATGATTGAGGCCTCGGCGCTTGATTCTCCTGTTTATCATGGTTTGATTTCATATAACTTTCAATTTGGAATCTACTTTTTTTAATCGACAAGTCGGGTATAACAAGAGGATGCTATAATTTCTGTAGACGAGCTATTAAAAAATTTATATCGCTGAATTTAGACCTTTTTTATGATCCATTCTAGGAATTGATGGATTGTCAGTTGCGAGAGTACGTGGCGAAACTGCACGTTTATTCATTGAAATGTGCGCATCCAGTATTGAGAACGATCCAGGCACCATCAATTTAGCCTTTTTTTTCTGCGGCCTCAGAATGCCTGATTTGGTGAATTCCGTCATTGAGCCTGGAGGCAAGTCGTACTTTTTTAAATATGTTCGTAAGTATTTTGGACAATACCTTCACGAAAAGTGGAAGACGTAAATTCGGTAGGAATTTTTATGTGTAATATATTTCTTTGAAAAATTCTGAGTTTCAAAAACAGGTGCAAATTAACGCGTGATTTTTTAAAATATAAGATTCTGTTCACGTTGTCATAAGTCTAATGAAGTGAATATGCCTGTTATTTCATTAGAGAATTAGCAGTACGGATCCAGTGAAATAGGAGGGTAATTACGGGATCATTTCTTAGGAATATTTCCCACTTTTTTTTTAGAATAGTTATTCAACTGATATGCTTGCTATTATTAGCAATTTCAGGACTGAGTGGTACTGCAGTGACTTGTTTACACAGTTTAGTTGATTTACTGGTAGAAATGACGACTTCTGAAGCTCCATTTTCACTTCCATTTGCTGCACTTTTTGAACCAACACTTCGACTAATGGTAAATTACTATTTTCTGATTTTACTTTGGTAAATATTGCAGGCAAATGAATCTTTTTCCAATTGTTAATTTTTCCAATTAGTATTTTTTTTTTTTTGCAAATTCCAGCGGTGTGCGCAGATTTTAAATCGGTTTTAGAGTTCTGTTACTTTCATTAGTTTAAAGCGAAACGGCTTCATTTTCTCTTTGTTTTCATGCTTTAGCGTTTCCTATTTGTATGATACGAATTATGTTTAATTTTCCCTCTTGCAGTTGCGGCTAGTATCAATAAACTCTGGTTGTTCAGCAGTTATCCTTAGATTTTTTCGCTCAAATCACGATCTTATTTATCGCTTAGCATCTTTTTTATTGCTTCTGGATACACAAGAATATGGCGATGGAGAGGAAGATATGGTGTTTAAGAATTTGAAGATCACTATTCAAGGATTGGTATTACACTTAAGTGCCGTTGAATTGTCTTTTCTCTTACAGAATCGTCATTACAGGTTTATTTCTGTTTATATAACTGGCGCAGTCTTGTAACTAATTCTTATTGCAAATGAAATTCTAAATAGTTGTTAGAATATGGTTGTTTTTGGAGACTTAACATTGGTGGGTCAAGTTGATAAGCCAAATATTATTAAGATGATCTTAATGTAATCAAGGATATATCTTATGGGAATTCACGTATAATATAATTGATGGTTCCAAAGACTCCAGTTTTGTTCTAGTCAACCGGAACGTTATTTTCACCTGATGTTATCGCAGAGAAATGAGGTAATGGAAGAACAAGATTCAGCATTCGAGCCCGTATTGGGACAAGTTGGTATCGGTTACACTCCAAATGAACAAAGGAATGAAGAAGGTCGGATATTTGTAAATTAAATTTCCATTAGCTTATAAATTTCCATATTATACATTACAGATAGTTCAGTTTTACTATAATATGTTGGCTGCATTTGTATTTAGAAGCAGATTCTGTTTTTGAATTTTCTGAGAGCCACCGGGTAATTTTCTGTTTTTTAAATATCTAGGACTTGTGGAATAACATCAAAATATTAAATTTTTCTTCTGTTTTTAGAAAAAATCTATTTTCATTCCATTTTCCAGAATGGCCATTTTTATGGAAGTTATTAAGGACAAAAGTGAATTATAACGAAATAGAGATTCCGGTAATGGAATTGCTTGACACAAAAAAATTGCAGCAGGTGAATCATTTTTCTGCACAATACTTCGTGTTTTGTTCAATGAAAACGCATGCAAATTTAAATGCAAAATTGAAATAGCGAAATCTCGCTTAACAAAGTAAACAAAAAAATGAAAAAAGAACCCTAGTTTCGTGGTGCTGAGCTAATTAGCACAGAATTTTGCTAAATGGATGCAATAAACAGTATTAATCAAAAAATATACTGTGTGATTTCCAGATCTTAGCATTATGTTTACGCCCTACATCTGCAAACGTTCAGCAGTGTGATATCGAACATTTAAACTGGCTGCTTTGTAGGGAATTCAGTACGGTTGCAAATGAAATGCAGCCGAAGTTCAGTTTTGAAATTTCACAGGTATGTATCATTGTAATCCTCACCATAATCTCGCAGATGTTTATATATATATATATACTTCAATAAAAAGGGAATTTGCTTTGCTTTTGAATAATTATGTTTTCATTGTTTACAGGATACCAAGCAATTGCTTCAGTATTGCACAGCTTGTAATCTTATGAAAAATGCTGAAGCGTCACTGCGACAACTTCTTTCTGGTTGGCTATCGTTTGTAAATGTTTTGGCTATATTCTGTCCTGTTCCATTTCTTGCTCTCGGTAAGTTTTTTTTCATTTGCTGTTCATGTCGTCATAGTTTTAGTAATATTTTTGCTTCAACGCTATCGACTTTTCATGTCACAACTTATTCAAGTAGAATTTGATAAATTGTTTTGTACACTAGTTCTTTGTTGATTGCTTTCAGATGTTCAATATGAGTATCTCTCAGATGCATTATATCTTTTACTAAACTATGCTTCGGATACATGTATGGACGCAAAACTGTCTTCGGCAGTTTCACAATGTCTTTTAAGGTTGACATGTATATTTTGATTATTACACATATTTTGTGTAGTTTAGTTTTCTATTCCTTCATAATTGATTAGCATATAAATTTCTCTAAAGGTTGACCGCTTCGATCTGTGCACTGCTAAAAAGTTTCAAAGAGGATATTGCCACGTTTAGAACTACCATTACTGATGTTGCTGACGCGTTGATCCGGTTTTTATTACAGCCAGGTATATTATTCTTTATGCTTTGATCATATATGGGACTTTTTATTTCTTATAAAAAATTATAGTTTTGTAGATGTCATTTTAATTTTAAATCTTGAAAGTTTTTCAGGTAAACGATCGTTACAAACGAAGCTAGATTTATATGCTTGCATTTCCCTCATTTTGAACTATTCAACTGAAACACTTGTTTCGGAGAAAGAAGAGCACCAGAATGTCACTCATCCTGATGACGACTTTATACTTGGTTTAGCAATCGTAAAGGCTGCGGAACCAGATATTTTGCGAACTGTATTTACAAAATATGGGCATGAATTAATTTCATTACTATCCAAAGACATTTGTGACTCACCATCAGGACTTAGAGTAAGTTTTTTACACCAATCTTATAACTTTTCAACGCATTGAAATATGAGGTTAATGATGAAATTTTAGTTTGTGGCATTATTTTGTCTTACGCAAATATTGCGTGAAGACGCGCTGGGATCTCAGTCGTTGGCACTTGAATTCCTTCGTACTGGTATGCTACGATATGTTTTGGAGTTAGTGGCAAGTGTTAATTTAAGTGGGTCCGAAATTAATGATATTCGCTCTTTGGAACATTGCAATGTTGTACTGGTAGGTTCTATCCAGTATAGTTCTTACTTCTCAAAGTTCAGGAATTTTTAATTTATAAAATATAATAGAAGAAATCAAACTGTTTGCATTAGTTTACTTATTTTAATTCTGTGAACTTTTTTAACTTATTAAATTACCGACTGATTATGATAATCCATTACATTTGTAGACGCTATTTATTCGGCTTGGGCTTACAAGTTGTGGTTGGAATGGTTTACAAGATGTTAACGCTTTGCAAGTGTTAACAAGAATTCCGCTATGGTCAAATCCACCGAAAGATTTGTTTCTTGCGTCAAATTATGACTTGAAGTAATTTTTTTTGTGTAATTGCTAGCTTAAATTTGTTATCTTAGTATTCCGGCTCACATACTATTTTCAACCATGTCCATCAATGAAATCGGTATTAAAAGTAAATTTGAACTATCCTTATTTGAAAAAGCGTGATAAGTGATATGGCATTGTAGGGTTCGCAGCGTTCCATCTCTGTATATGAATTGTGTGACGAACGCAGTTTATCTTTGTATCGCATTATGTTCGAATTCTCACTGGAAAAGGATCTCAGTTCAAGTAAACAATGCTATCATAAAAATTTCATATGAAAAAATTAAAAAATGACTGGACTTGCCATTTGATGAAGCGCCTCAACTAAATTGATACAGTGGATTATATAAGTTGGAAATTTGAGCTGTAATGAATTGTGTTGCATTTATCATCTCCTGCTTTTATAGGTTATTGGACTTTTATCATGCAATACTGATGTGCTTAATCATTTGATACGAACCAATAAGCAAAATTCGCTTCTTGTGAAATGTGGCACTCTCATTGCACACATCTATCACTTTGGTATATTCCATTTTGGAATCAAGTTTTTGTTAATATAGCACGTTAGATTACCTATTATTAAAAATTTAACTTGTCTGTAATTTATCAGTACAACGGTAGTATGCATACACATGCATATATATAGCGTAAACACTTTATTACGGTAGCGTTTTTCGTTTATGACTCTTAACGAGTATTTTCAGATATCTCAGCTCGGCCGTTTATTGAGAAATCAAGCTGTTTAATTACTTTGAAAAATTTGTTTGGTAAAATGTTACCATCTTCTTCACCTCCTCTGAAGGCTGCTTTCAACACTTCACGACATCTTTTCAATGATACCATTTGATTATTGGTTGATCTTATTACATGTTCTTTGTTAAAAATGTTGCTTTAAAATAAATCACTAGCAACTTCTTTAAGAACGATAATTTCTTACAGAATATTTTGATTACTAATACTTTATGCTGTGTAGCTACCGTCAAAACATTTAACATATCAAAAAAGTTAAAATGAGTAAAATGTGCAGAAAGTTATAGGATTGTAAGATAGTTATGAAACTACCAGAAATCTAAATTATGTATTTTTACGTGTTTTTTGTACTGCTTGACTCCTTATGTTGAAACTGAATAAACTGCTTGTAAATCAAAGGTCCTGAATTTTTTTTCAGCAATTCGTTGGGATTAATATAATTGTAGTTATCAGAGCTTGGAAAACTTCACAAAATATAATTGTAGTTATCAGGGACTCTTGTTGTCTGAGATTAATTACATTGTACTATGACAAAAAGTGATGTTTTCTTCATGCTAGCAATTGTATCGTTGATTCATTTCTTGAAGTTGGTGAAAGCTGATTGCTTAAGTTAATTTTTTATAAAGCAAAAGCTCTGACTAAGAATTATACTATAATGCAGGAAGTAGTCCATTTAAATTTTTTCCAAACTTATAAGTCATGCAAATTTAGCTTTGAATTAAAATTGCTTATCTCTTTAAGTTTGGAACAGTAAGCAAAAGAGATATGAAAGAATATGTGAGAGAGTATGACTTTTGTTATATTTCAGAGTAGGAATCGCTTGCTGTAGTAGTTGAAGCCATCGCATAAATGATTTGACGTAAAAAATTATTGTAAAATTTTAGGCACTGGCGAAACTAATGTAACAACTCGCTAGACCTTTGATCAAGTTTTGCATTTGAGGTCACAGAAATTGATTATACAGTGATCTCTTATAGTTATCCACTAATTAAACTAGCATTGCCCCTAGGAAGGAATGGTAATTGTGGAATAGTTAAAAAATTTCCAGGAGATGAACTTCTTCTTTCAAAATCTAATTATAGCACAGTCATAGATGGGATGAAATTTGTTAAAATTTAATGATTCGAACAATTCGAATCATTAATTTTTGGATAATTAACGAAAATACAAGTGGAAAAGGTATGATGAAAAGAAAAAAAAAGATATGTTTATGAAACAATCTGCTAATTTTCAAATTTGAATTGAAAAGCTAAAACTTCTCTTAGAAAGATGGCAAGCAATGTGCATAATTTTCTTTTATTGAACAAATAGCATCAAATGTGAATTGAAATTTTAATAGCTATTTTATGTCCGTTATTAGAAAAGCTATTACCTTTGTATAGTTTGTGAGTGACAAGTTGTAATACTGTACTCATACAATATTACTACTTCACAATAGTAAGGGAAAAATGTTAAGCATTCAATAAATTGGTAAATGATAACAAAAATGAATTATACAGTAAACAAACAATTTGATCAATTTTAACTAACGTCTCTTTCGCTTTTTTTAATATGTAATTGAAAAGAGGATCCTGATTGAGCTAGATGACATGTTGCACAGAATCCTGGTTGAGCTAGATGACATGTTGCACAGGATCCTGGTTGAGCTAGATGACATGTTGCACAGGAAACTGGTTGAGCTATGTGACATGTTGCACAGGATCCTGGTTGAGCTATGTGAATCCTGGTTGAGCTATGTGACATGTTGCACAGAATCCTGGTTGAGCTAGATGACATGTTGCACAGGATCCTGGTTGAGCTAGGTGACGTGTCGACATGTTGGATATATAAAGTGTAGAGGAAAGAAAGATCGGTGGTGATAATGATAAGAGATAAGTGTTATGTATATATCTAAGATTGGAGGTGGAATTCTTGGGATGGTCATGTGATCATAAAGTGCTCTTCTTATCAGTAACCGCACACGAGTACTGGAATTTCTTTATCAGTGATACGCTCGGCTATTGTTAGCTTATGTTATTCCCACCAATTTTAATTTTGCCTAAAAGATTTCATCTTATCTTCGATAGATATCTTAATTTCATTTAAAAATCTATAACTTCGATTTATTTTAGTATAATTTCATTTATGTTAAAATATGTCACAAATAGAACAAGTATGGTAGGCAAGAAATAATTGGTGTGTCTGGTACTAATTAGTGTATCCGATACTAATTAATGTATCTGATACTAATTAGTGTGTTTGGTACTAATTAGTGTATCCGATACTAATTAATATATCTGATACTAATTAGTATATCTGGTACTAATTAGTGTATCTGATACTAATTAGTGTATCTGATACTAATTAGTGTATCTGATACTAATTATTATGTCTGGTACTAGTAGCATTTGAAAACATCGGTCTTATGGCGATATCTTGTCTTCTATTTCGAAGATTTACCCGTAATATTCACATGCAAAATGTAAAATAAGTTTGGGTGGGAATGCTAATGAAAATTTGCATGTTGTAATGCAGGAACAATAAGCTCTTTGCCTATTGTTTATTGAACGATGAATATTTGCATATCATAATGTAGTAATAACATCCTCTTTTTCATTGACACTGAGCGATGAGTGGTTGCGGATGTCGTTGTTGAATTGTGGTCATTGTAATGTGTGATTATGTTTCTGGATATTATTATACTGTGTTATTATGATTCTGGATATCATTATACTATGTTATTATGATTCTGGATATCATTATACTGTGTGATTATCTGTGCGATTATGATTTTAGGTATCATTATACTGTGTGGTCATGATTCTGGATATCATTATATTGTGCGCTTGTCTGTACGATTATGATTTTAGATATCATTATACTGTGTGATTATGATTCTGGATATCATTATTCTGTGTTATTATGATTTTGGATATCATTATACTGTGTGATTATGATTTTGGATATTATGTTGTTATTGATATTGTTGTTGATCAATATTTATTTATACCCTTTGACGTGCCTTTAGACAATCGCTTTTATGAATGTCGTTATTATTCCTGGTGTTGCAGGGTTGCGTTTCCATATATTCTTGATCCGGAATGGATGCCTATGAAACTCAATCGAACATCTCTTTATCACAAATCAATATTCTTCATTTAGCGCTCTTATCTTTTCTTTAACTTTGTAAAGAGTGACTCAAATTCCGTTCTCACGTTGAAGCGTTCAGTTTAAAATCGTCGAAGATTTAGATGAAATGATGAACGATGTGAAATTTATCGGGCACATTATGGTTTAATGGATTTATTTGATTTTTTTTTAGATTCTTTTTTATTTGATTCTTAGAAAATGGCTGCAACTGAGATTAAGAAGAGCAAAAATGTGATGGAAGAAATAATTGACGTGTCTCTGCCAGGTACATGATTTCATTTTCTTATTTATTGGGAATTTTATTTATCGAAATCACTGTTTCGTCATCATCATCAAAGAGCTTCTTAGTGATTACTTTTATTGTCGTTTTAGTAGCTGTAATAAATCTTTATTTTTCTTTTACCTATTTTTTTTTTCCTTTATAGTTTTTCTTTTCTTTTTTCCAGTATTTTCAATCTAGTACATATATGTATATATAATATATATGACTTGATATTGCGGTTATTAGAAACGGACAATACATTTTAGCGAAGCCTCAACAGTCACACTGCTACAGTCATGCAAGCAAATTTCGCGTTTGTATCAACGGTTACGATTTGGATATGTCGAAAGCCATTGAAAAAGTATATAAATTAGAGCTGAAATTCTATGGTAAAAAAACTGATGGTAAAGAAAAAGAACTTCATCGCGGTCCGAAAAATGAGTATGTTATATGTTTATCACTGCTTCTTCATATCATTGTGTTTTAGTTTTATTTTCCAGCTCATCTTATCACTTCTAATCCATACGATATTGTCTTGTTTAATTTATTTCAGTGTAGCTAATGCTATTCGCCATAAAATGCTTTGGTCTATTTATCAGCACATGCTAAAAGACCATGACAGTTTTTTTGGTAACGACTTGAACAAGTATTTTTATGATTGCGGAATCAATTTCTATTCTGTAAATAAACTTTTTGATCGTATCGAAGGCGAAAAGGAATTCAAGATCAACATCGTATGTCTTGCGTGTGCTTTCTAATCAAAACAAGATTTTTGGAACTATTTTTAACATTGGCATTCCTTAACCTGGTTTCATATCTAAAAGCCTGTAGAGTTAGGCAGTGAATGTTGGTACCGTATTAGATCTTTACAAAGAACTGCTTGGTACTATTTTTCGGTTTGAATTGTTTTAATTGAATAATTAACATTTTCATGTCTTTCACTTTTTTTTTTCATTTGCACTCAGTCAAATGGATTTTTTTTTTGCTTCAATCTGTACTGTTTCATTTTTAAATGGTGACGTGGAGGAATTTTCTCATTTGAAACAGTTTTATTTCTAAGGAATCGTTGCCCTCAGAAACAAGAGACTTCTTGGGTAAGCGAATTGTTGGACTGATTGCTCGCTTGTTCCCATGTGAAGAAATCAGCTTGCATCACACTACTGCCATTTCTACGAATCTTCTTGCTCGAGAGCGATCACTTCAGCAATTTTTGGAAATAGCTACTTCGCAAATGATGTTTCATGAGTATGCTGTTTTTTTCTGTTCATTTCCATGATAGGTATAGTCTCTGAGTGCGTACAGGGTTTGACTTATTTCAATTAAATAATGTTACAATGTTCACCATTCCTTTCTCATATTTTCAGGCAAAGCCATATAATTTTCCGCAATAAGGCTTATGATCGCCCCGGTGAACGTGATATTGAGGTTAGTGGTGGCAAAGTTTTGATCTCAGGTATGGAAAAAAACGTGCGCTTTGTTGGTAACTCATGGGACCAAGCAATACCTGTCGCGCAAATTGACGGTGAAATTTTGTTTTGAAAGAGATTTTTTTCTGCTTTATTCATGTTCAAACAGTTCCATAATTTTATCTGGTACGAAAAAATTACTACACAAATTTTTATGATTTCTTACATCCCCTAATTTTTTTAGCCAAAAAAGCAGCATTTTTCAAAAATCAGCCTTTAGTGGAGCTTGTCATCAAATTATGCAACAGAGGAAATCCGAAAATGCTCGTGGAAGATACCAAATTAATGACTCGAGTTGCTCGGCAATTGAAGGGTATTTTTAATTGCTTGTTTAATTTTTTATCTTTAAAGATCCATTTCTATTATTAAAGCTCGAATTTATTAACAATCGCAATTTTAGATCTTGTTGTACGTACAACGCATCTGGAAACTCAACGGCTTTTTTGTATTTTTGGAATGACAACTGAAACTGCTGACAAGTATTGTCATTATTTTGTTTAATTTGTTAAGATTTTACACTTCAGTCTGTATTTAATTAACAATTACGTGGTATCCTTGGCTGTAGGGCTGCAGGATGAAGGCAGAATCTTCATCAGAGAATTGTTTTATTAATTCTGAAGTTCTATAGGATTTCTCAATTGTTACAAGAAAAATTTATAAATTCTGAAGTGTTTGTTAATTATGTATGACTTCTTTATATCTTTTAGATTGGTGATTCCAGTTGACGATCAGGAAACAACTGTTGCTAACTACATGCTGTACAAATACCAGCGGAGACTACGCTACCCAGATTTTCCATGTATAATTGAACGACATGTTAGTGGCAAAGGCAAGTGTCAGCGTAATAGTTTTCACCCAATGGAACTCCTCGAAGTTGTCGGAGGACAACGCGTTGAGGCCAAAAAGCAAACGCCGGAATTAGTAGGCATTTCAGTTTTAAATTGCTTCAACAAACATACTTTTTAGGTTTCGATTTTCGAAGTGTTTCTTTTTCTGACTGGCATGAATGTTTTTTGTTCTAAACTATCTTACGTCTGCTAATTGTCGCATTCCAACTTTTAGAAGGTAACTTTGGTAATATTTTCAGGATAGTGTTTTCTTCTCATGTCTTCCAAAAACTGCTTAACTAAAACCCAGTGCAAAAATACTCGTCAACATTTGAAATGCAGACGTTTTGCATATGGTACTATTAAATTAATCGATTAAGTATAACACGCACTACCACAGTTTGATTGTTTTCAGATTGATAATCTCATTCAAAAGTGTCGCCTTTTACCCATGAACTTGAAAAAAGAAAATGATCATCGACGTTGTCGAGCGCAAATTGTTGATGAGAATCCATATCTTCATAGCTTGGGAGTTAGTATTGTTATTTAGTTTATTTATCCTGGGCTGCTTTTCTCCCATTATTTTTCTCCTACATTTCTAAATTTCATCGCTGAAAAACGCCTGGAATATTTTTTCAGTTGTTTCCAAAATCTAAGTAGCAGTGGTAATATCACATTCGTTTTTGATTTAGATTAATAGCATATAACTTAACATAATAGACCCACGAACTTTGTAATCATTGTATTGCTTAAAATATCCTTGCAGATCCGCATTATTAGCACTCCACGCGCAGCAGATGCTGTTATGCATTTCCCTCCAGCCATTGTTTACAGAAATAACAAAGTTGAACCCAGTCCAAATGGTGACCTTGATTGGCGTCTCTCAGTGCCTCGTAGTATGCAAAATAAAATTTTCTTCAGGCCTGCTACTCCTCCTCGTCGTTGGGTTGTTTTCATGTTCAACAAAGCGGTGGACCAAAAGTCAGCAGAGTTAGTTTTCAGTTTTTTGACATGATTTGAATTGAGGACAGTAAATGGTTTGGGGAAATGTGCTAAAAAAGATTACTATGAGGTTCTAAAGTCGTTGAGAAAAGTGGATTATGTTTATAGTTTGATCTTTTTTGGTTCTTCGTTGCTTTGAAAACGGCTTATGAAAATGTTTTCTTTAGAAAATGCCGAAAATTTGAAATTCCAGCTGCTTCACTGCCGCATTTATCAGTCGTTCTCGTGACCATGGTATACAAATGCCTAATCCAGCGCGTTCAGAAGAGTATGATCGCACCGATATAAATTTTCTCATTCCGAAGATTGAATTCATGCGTAGGAATGGAGTTGAGTATATCCTGTTCATTACACAAAACAAATATGACCCTGTGCATGGTAATCTAATTTCCTTTTATCCTGGAACTCTGATCAAGCAATTTGCAATCTTTTTAAAATTTTTTTGTTTCAAATGCTAGAACTTGTCAGGACAGGATCAACTCAACTGTTCTAGTCGCAATATTGGAGTCTTAAGGAATTTCAATCGCTTTATTACCGATTGCTAATTTTTAGATATAATGAAGCTGACTGAAATCAAATGCGGTGTTGTAACGCAGCATGTATGTTCTGTTACTCTCCTTAAAGCAATCAGCAATCGTGGCGCTGAAATGACCCTCGACAATTTGATTATGAAAATGAATTTGAAGCTCGGTGGTATAACTCATGCGCTCACCTCATCTGCTGCTTTCCTGAGCAAAAATCGTATTACCAACAACGTCATGTTTGTTTCATCAGCATGCACTTTCTTTCGAAACTGTACGTTTCTAAACTGGATTCTGATTTAAAAGTGAGTACTGGATGTGTTTTAAAAATTTGCAATTTTTTATAGGGACAAGGATTGGCTGCGATATTCTAGAATGTTTTTTGGCCTTGACATGGCGCACGCAGCACCACAGTCACTTTATGAGCGACAAGCTCAGATTCCGCCTAGCGAACCAACTGTCGTTGCTGTAAGATTTACTTTTTTTACAGTTATTTTTAGAAATTTTTATCATCGTTGTGCTGGATTTAATTGAATCATTATTTTATCATTAATCATTTGCTAATTTCTCTTTTTTAGATGACATTCTCATGTGGTGAACCGTTTACAATGCAGGGTGAATATTGGATGCAAGAACCGCGCCTTCATATTGCCAAGTTCTTGAAAGAGCGTGTCGAGAAAGCAGTAAGGTTGTTCAGGGATGCATCAAAGGCGAAACGCTTACCGGAGCACGTCATTGTATTTCGCAGCGGTGTTTCGGAGGGCGAATACACGAAGGTCAGAATTATAAAAATAATTTTAACATTTTTAACTCCAACTGTACTATCTGTGAATTAAAAACAGTTGTCCAGTCATTAGAGTGAAGGAAGGAATAATTCGGAATTTCTGCAGTTATTCATAATAATGATTTTTTATTCGTTCTGGAATTTCTTTGCGGAATTGAAATAAAAATTGTGTTGGTACATTACTTTGTTTATGTTTTTGTTTATTTATTTCTCAGGTAGATTTATTGCAGGTCATAAATGAGGAGGGAAAACAGTTTCGTGAAGCTTTTGTCGCAGCAGCTGATGGTCTTGCAGAACGTGTTCGTCTCACATTTATTGTCATGCAGGCACATTCAAATTATCGCATTTTTTCAGAACAAATCTATCAGGGAAGTGCCTCGCAGCAAAATGTTCCACCCGGCACAATTGTAGATAAGGATCTTGTTCATCCAACTCAAACAGAATTCATTATTGTTGCGCACAAATCTATTATGGTTTGTGATATTTTTAATAGCGTCAGTAATACTAATCTGAACATCGTAATAAATATGAGAATTTATTGCTTTGCCAGATTTTATGAATGGCTCCTTGGTAATTAACTGAACAATGAGATCTTTACTTCTGCAGGGTACTGCACGTCCTGTACGTGCTACAGTTTTGATTGATGACGAACCTCGTATGTCAATGGATGAGTTAGAGGGTGTAACAAATGCTCTTTGCTATGCCCATGGCATTGTTACTTCACCAATATCGTTGCCGGCGCATCTTTATGCTGCTGCTGATCTTGCTAAAAGAGGGCGGAATAATTTCAGAACTAAACAGTAAGCTATCATCATCAAATAAATTTATTTTTGGTGCTTTAGCCAGTCTTTAAGATTTGGGTCTGATATAATTAGTAAGCGACGGATTCTACTTGTGCCAAAGTGATAAATACCATCAGGATATATAGTAATTGTTGCCGATCTTATGGATATTTCAGTGAGTTGCTCTGAAAAGCTTTTAGTACCCATCAGATTTCAAGAAAGTTTTTTTTTTTTTTTTAAATCATATATGTGCACAGTGCATTTTCGAAAATTTCAGTACAGTAGCAGTTTTAATTATAATGTTTTATTTATAGTGTGTAGAGTTTTTACTATTACATAATATTATCATCAGAAGTATTGCCGATGATGATGAATCAACATCGAGTTATGAAAGAAGTCATTTTACGAATGATGGTTCGGAGAATTATTTCCCGATGATGTCTGCAGAGCTTGCCAATAAACTGAGATACAAGTTTTGGGCCTGAATATCTTCAGAGCTTGCCAGTAAACTGAAATATAAATTTTGGACGTTTTTTGACATCGGAGTAAGCAGCAATGATAAGAATCATTTTTGTAGCGCGCATTATTCTATTTTTTTTTTTTCGTTTTATTTTTAAAAAAGATATTTTTTAAGTCCAGCTTTGCTTTGCATGGTCGCATATTTGCAACATCTATAGTTACTTTTATCTTTCACTTTTTCGCAGACATGAAAAAAGAGTTGCATAAGGCAGTTTTTGCATCCATTTGTGCGATCGTGAACTATTCTGGCAATGCCATATTTCTGCAGCAAGATCTTCTTTATTTGCAGTTTTTATAAAGAATTTTGTTTTTCTGTTGTTTTAATTATTTAACAATTCTTTAATTTTAGAGTAGATATATTAGTTTAAAGTACAAAAATATAAATAGATCGTAGCATTTCTTTTCTCGAAATTTCATGGTGCCATTACCTTTTTTTTAATCGTCTTTTTGATTTCATTCCCCTTTACCTGCGGGCTAATGGAGGTATGGTTTAAAGCAGTGAATAAGATAAGGTTTTAGTTTTTGATGTGCGTGATATAGGACGCTATGGTTAACTCATCTTTTGAGAATGATCTCTGCAAAAGCTTGAATTTATGCATCATTCAGTCATTTTACAGTAACTATACTGTGTTTCATTTTTTCCAAAGACAGATCCGTTTTTTCTTTTAGATTTAATAGAACTCAAAATTTTCTGTTCATAAGATTTGTATCTTTTTAAGAAAATTTTTTCACTATCTAACTATGTTTTTTACTTACGATCTCAATTATCGTCACACATGCCTCATTATGTGTCTTATTTTGCTAGTAATACATTTATATTTCTGCATTCGTATTTGCTGTTAAATTTTCTGATTGTATTAGAACTACAGTTTTCATGTTTTGGAACTATTCCTTTTGATTTTGCGCTGAATAAAGTAAATTTCATGCCTATTCTATTGTCCTCATATCAATCATATCGTAATAGTATGTATGTAAGATATGATCAGTCCTAACATTAAGAAATGATTAGCGATAAATTTCCCGTCACTCGTTTTTAAATGTTTATCGTACAAATATCTCTCTGATTGCAAATCGTTTTTTTCGTTCATTAATAACTCAATGCTACTCAAGATTTGCAGTAATTTGAGCAAAAGTTAGTGCGTCGAGAAGGAAAAAAAAGTAAATAAATATGACTTTATATAGACCGATAGAATGCGCTAAGGCGTTAAATATTCCACAATGCCAATCGATGAATGCATTCCAGACTTTTTTCCAGAATGTAATATTTTTTGTGTAATTGAAATATTTTCGTTCGTAAGCATTATTTTTATCAATTTTTCTGTATTTATTCCTTTATACTTTTTAATGAGCAAAGATGATGATGCAGATCTATTGCACTGCTTTTAACTACCAATCAGTTTGTTGGCTAAAGAAAATCCTCCAAATTTAACTACAAAGATTTATGATCACCAGAGAAAACTCTCAGCAACCTTATTTCATCTAAAATGGAATTATACCAAACAAGTTCCTGATAAAGACGTCAAATAGTATGTATATGAAGTGATAAAGCTGTAACACACAAAAACAGTATTTTATGCTTTTCAGAAGCTGAAAAACAAACGCGAAATGAGCATCGATAAAAAAGCTGCTATCCACACCTCTTAGTATCATGTGTGCGGTTTTGTTGCAGATGAAACAACTTATTCTTATACTTCTTTGGATTAATGCCATAAGCACGAAGTCTGTCATCACCAATATCAATTGTTGAGTTAAACTGCTCAAATGTACTGTGATTCTTACGATTACACACATTTTTTAAATGACTCCGCTGAATTCTCTGAAAATCATCATTCTTACATTTTAAATTTTGCAATTTAATTTCATTTCAAGGTCTTATAAAAATTTTCCAAAAGCCCAGCTTGGGAAAAAGCAGAATTTTCTAAAAATTACCATCCACTGGACAATTCATTTCTGTACTGAATAATATTAACAAAAAGTTATTTCCGAAGGAAGTTCTGGTATCAAGTATCGTCCAAAATTTGACTCAGTGAGTCAATTCAATCTTTCCTTAAAACCAACCCAACAAGAATTAAACTTCATAACTCACCTCTTGCACTAAAACACCACTTCCTCCTCCTCTCGATTTTATATCCTCCGGAAACTTTCGACTGCTTTTCTTCTTAATTGGTGCTTTATCCACTTCATGCATGTGCTCATTGCCATTAGTACCGTCAGTCAATTTATTAGATTTCTTTCTGGAATTCGATTCGTAAAAGAATTAAAATAATTTTGGTAATCAACATCGATTTCATTCACATCTTCACAAATACAGAAATATTATTCTAGCCTTCAAGTGACTAGAAACTAAAAAGTTTTAAATTTTAACTCTTTTCTCATCAATGCAAGTGTAGATGCTTACCCTCCAAAATCGGTACTAAAAATTTTTTTTTCTTCGGAATATTCATTGCCTTATTTTTGTACGCTTTGATGTCATACAATTCTTCAGCTTCTGAACGATACGCTGTAGCTTTTTTTAACGATACCCAGGCGTTTAATTGTCGATCATCCGCATTTAATAACTAAAAAATGAAGCTTTTCAGCAACACCAAACTGCACTACTTCACATATCGCGATTGCTTTTTAATAGACACATACAAAATCATATCACACAGATTTACTTTCATACATTCCAACACCAACTTTTGACTAAGAATATGCGTTTCGCAAAAAGATATAATTAACAGGTATATATTATTAAAGTATACGACTAGATGAAAGCATAACCTCATCAACTGTTATCCCAAAATCGTTAGCTGGCACACTGCGATATTTGAATTTAGTTATTAAGCCATCAGCAATTATATCCTCATAATCAAGTGCATAATATTCATTGAAATATTCTTCAAATGACTTCTCTTCTAAAAATAAAACTTTCATTAATCACATCTATAAATTGTATGAGAAAATTAATACATAAAATGTATTGATTATAAAATAAAATGTATTGAGAAAACATAAAGTGGACTATTTCCAAAACACAACCTGGATTAAACAAGGGTTTTTTTTTAAGAACAACTTCTACAAAACGCGAATTCCTTTTTCGCCTTTTCCGACTTGATTTCTTTTCAGGATCTAACGCTCCGTCACCGTTACAATCTTCATTGATGCTGTCAATTTCATTTTCTTTTCTTTCTCTGTGCACTTCGAAATTGTCGTAATCTGACTGCAGAAGAGAACAAGAAATGTTGAATAGTTGACAAAGACAAGAAATGTTAAATGTCAAAAATGGCGATACTCTCAACAGGAAATATTTAAAATGATACTCTGAAAATGAAAAAAAAAAACTAATTTTGTCTCAAACTAACATCGTCGGCAGAGACATCGGAAGCATCAGAGAAAACAGGCTTTTCTTCATTCTCTTCTGAAGTTTTTGCATAATACTGAGAACTGAACACTTCCTACAAAATGTAAACATGACTTCTCCCTCCAAATAATCTAAAATTTTAGCACAATCATCTTCCATTGCATTCCCCAACAAATGCAGGAATTGCGGAATAAATTAAATATAAAAAAATGATAAACACAGGTTTATGTGCAATAAAAATCAAAGCAAATCAATTCGTGAAGCAGGAATTCTACGAACGTACTTCCATACGTTTGTCATAAGCAGCAGGATCGAAATCCGCTTCCAAATCATCTACATTAAGCGGAAGCTCGTCATCTCCAGCTAATTTCTTGAGCTTGTTCAACTTTTCCTCAATTTCTTTTTTTTTTAAAGCTCTTAATTCTTTAATTTCATCTTTTCGGGCCTGTTTCTCCAATTTTTTGCGTTCTTTATATGCCACTCTTTTTTGTTTCCGACGTTCATCCTTTTTCCGCAAAGACTGATTTATTGTTCGCGGATAATGTTTAATCTAAAAATATTCACGGACTTAAATATTTCAAACAAAATTACATGGTATTTTCTTCAAATTTGTGTATGGAAAGCTTTTTTGCTAGATAAAAAATTAGCAAGTAACTAATTTTTTACATATCTGGAAATGGAATCAGGCTTGAGTTGAACAAACAGACAGGAACAAATCTGATCCACACTTACATATTATTAACAGAGAGCAGATCTTGTATTTAAATAATGGTATTTATGAATACAAACAATTAACTAACAAAATCTTGATCAGGTTCCTCATATCGAAAATTATACTTCCGCTCAAACTCGTTCTCTCTTTCTAGCTCTTCCTCATCTCTTTCGATCTTCACGATTTCTTCATATGATGGAACACTGAAAATGATAGCAAATTAGCACAAGTGAATACACTCAATGTGATAATGATGAGATTTAGTATCTGCAGCAAGGAACGTTGGTATTTAGAACAATGATTTCAATTTGTCTGTAAAAAAGAATTAGCGCGAATTACGTTCACATAAGCAAAAACTTACCCATCATCGCCTTCAACATCGTATTTTTTGTTCAATAAGTAATCACGTAAAAATTTTTCACTTTCGTCCAAATTCGTATCATTCCATGCTTCTTTGAGTCCTTTCTGAAAGTGTGACAATTAACAACTGATATGCAACCACTACTATGTAACTGAGCGAAAGTTGAAAATATCTCTTAAATAAGCGACAGAAAAAATATTAAGTACCAATTCTTCCACACCAGGCAGATCTTCATCTCTTTGTCCTTTCAGCCATTCGTAATACTGATCTTCTTCACTTTTCTGAAACACTTTATTTAAATATTTGCTTTGTAAACATATGTAGTGCTAATCCTTAAAAAGAGATTTCTTTCCTTAAATAAAAAGTTTCACTGAGCAATCTTCAGCAATGACAAAATAACAAAGATATCTTATAAGATACCATTTCATCTGCTGCCTTAACACGTTGTCGTAATAACGGCTCTGTATCATCATCTTGCTGAGCAAGAACAGCTTTTAGTCTACAATATTTTAAAATTAAAAAGAGAACATCGAACCACTAAAAAGCAAATTACTACGATAAATTGCAACCAATAATGAATACAAAATAAAAGCAAAAGCTACTCGCGCTTTATTGATTCCTGCTCTTTGTAATAGCCATAATTAGGAGTCTTATTTTGTTCTTCGTCTTCACTGATATTCCTGCAGAAGCATACGGTTAATCGCTGATAATGATAATATAGCAGAAAGAAAGATTACCTTGTACAAAAATAAATTTTCATAGCGCAATTAACCCACAGACAAACACTCAAGTGACCAAAACTTACCCTCCTTTCTCAAGAATAAGTTTCCTTTCGTAATCCTTCAGAAACATCGGAGCACTTTTGCTTTTGGACTTTACAGTGCTATCAGTCGATGCTCTAAAACATTTATATTTCATAGACTGAAAAACAAAATTTAACTGCAAGAAAACATGCGTACGCATGGAGAAATAATTCAACGCTTGACTTCTAATTTTATTTATATAGGAAAGGTAAAGATTATAGAAGTTTATGTAATAATACAAAAATTTCCATCAGCTGATATTGATAGCGCAAATAATAAAATCAGTAACCCTTCAACTTTCGCGGTGAAGAATTTTTGACCTAAATATAATTTTGGATCATGGCTTTTCAAAGCAGATAATGTACGAAGGAAATCTTTCTCGTGTTCCACTGACCATGCCTTAAATTTTTCGGCTTTCAAATATAATATGTAAACAAATCAAAATCCATGCTTCTTCCTATATTAAAGATTGATTAATCACTATCCGATATCCTCCGTTAATGCATTAATTACTGCTGAGTTAGAACAATAAGCAAAAAGTTTGTCACCTAATATCATAATGTATTCTTAGTAAAATACCCTTAAAAAAAATGCAACTTGACACATCCAACGTTCAATTATGATCGCACCTACAATGAACGCAACAAACTTACAGCAGGTTCTTCACTAGACGAGCTGTTTGTATCATCGTCATCTTCTACACCATCTCCATACCTATCTTTCACTGCAAATTATCAAAAAAATTACATTCTATTATAGTTTATCTAATATTATAAAGGTAATTAAAACAATTTTTAAATCCCTTAAATGTATTCCGAAGAAATAGCTAAATTATTTTAAAAAAACTTGTTCAAATTTCCAGTCCCATTTCCCTCAACATTGTCAAGATTGGCATTATTCATCTATAAACTAATCGAAACGAACATTTCTGCAATTCCTCCAAATGCCGCCAATTATCATAACGATTTGCATAAGCTTTGTTAATACTCAATTCACCGTTATCATCAGCATCACCGTCCAGAAATAAGTTTAATTTGGACATTTCATGAGCCAAAATGAAATAGCTGGAAAAATTAGCAATATACATATTAAAGTTAATGAGTGAAAATTTATATAAGTTCCAATAATCTACTCGCATAATAATCCTATTTTATCAAAACTTACATAAACTATCCCAACTTTAGTAGATTCTATTCGTTAATTGCTTGAAATATTACCAAATAAATTTAGTGTTTTTGAATTTTCCTTGTTAATTACAACAACGATGAATGAATGAGATAAGCACTTAAAATTATCGTTCTATTAAAATTCATTTCTAACTTACGATGCTCCTATTAATACTCTTTCTTTCTATCGTCATTGCAATCATTATTAAATTTTCATTTCCATGTTTTGCATTTCATATGGCTATTACAAAACAAAAAAATCTGTTTATATAACGCTATTTACTATAGATTAATTAGTCTCCTACTAAACAGTATATCAAAATAGATAATTTTCCTTAATGAAAAGTAGCAAATTGGAACAATAAGTTTGTGTTCAATTTCTTATCAATTATGCAACTGTTTGGGAACAATCTTAAATATTACTATTACAGGCTTTTTGATATAAATAACTACAATCGAGCCGTTGCAAAACCCAATTTAATAGTGCATAACAAATCAAATATACCGTCTCCCAATATTTTATTGAAAAAATGAGACACACATGAATGCTATCTATATACGCCCAATACAATGTAGAAAATATCTGTACAACTATATACGAATACCGAAATGTAACACTGATAGGATATTGTAGAAGATGTATATTTTAAAAGATACCAGACCAATAATCAATTGTAATTAAACAAATAATATTTTCCGAAAGGTACATTCACATGAAACCATGTTAATTCTCGGAGCAAGCGAACAGATATCCCTTCTTCAAATACTATTAAAATAGCTTGTAGTATACCTCAAAATGGAAAGAGAGGGCAATAAAAGTAACGAAATGGGAAATAAAAATTTCGGTAACTTCTAAATATATTATCAAAATTACAAAGTCAGGAGGCGAAATATCATCTGAGTGAGACTGTCTTATGGAATAAATTATGTAAAATGAACAGACGAATTATAATATTAAAGAGTAAAAAACAATCCTCAGGTGATATCTAAACTTTCGGGTCAGAATGATCAGCGCTATTTTCAGATTTTTCCTTATGCACTGAAAGTTGATCATAAGCCGGAGGAGGAGAATCATGAATCAGTGGATAATCGGTTACTACAGCTGTCGATTCCAGCGGTATTTTCTTTGCTGCTACAGCGAATGTTGGCGGGACAACTGAATGCATGTTCTGCAATGAAGTATTTTGACGTACTACATTCATATCAAGTTGTGGCTGTAGCGAAACTGAAGTGACAAAAAAGTCAATCACTAAAAATGAATTTATCTTTTCGAAATAAAAGGAAAATTTGTTTTCTACTTACATTATTATAAGATTATTACGTGATAAAGACACTCACTCTGAGATTTAGATATTTTTGTGACCTGATCTGTTTCAAAATCGCCACTGAGATAGAAAGCATTGAAACAAAACACAGGAAAAGTGCGACGCAAACAAGCCATTGACTGAGTACTGAAAGTCGACGAGCCTGTGATGCCAGTCGAGAGAGAAGCGACGACTCCTGCAATACATATTTCAGATAACATAACAGGTGGATGATTCCAAAGATATGCTAAAACATTTCGACAAAAGAAAGAAAAGAACTATGGAACTAACCGAGATCTCCACAACAGTCGGATTTTCGCCTTCATATCCCAGAATCCGTTGGTCTTTATTTTTCGATTCTACTGGCTTTACCTCTGCAATCTTTTCACCATTCTTGTCATTATTTCCAACGCGCAATCCTAAAAAGTTGTTTAAAAGGAGTGTTTGAAATATTAGAAGATTTAAAAGAATGGAGAAACCTTCTATCGCATTCTCATGTCCCTCTGGTCTACTTTTCGCAATAACTGGCATGACAGTTTGTGCGCGCTGTAAATTGAAAACATTCTGAGCAATCTGATGGAGTCGTGCCATCTCATTCTGCATGTGAAAATGTAATTGTGCAAATGGATCTTCCAAGATTTGCTCAACATGTTCCTCCGAGGAAGGCGAATCAAATTTCCTGAAATTTGGAAGAATTTGTAAAAAGAATAGCTCAAAAATGTTATGTAAACTTCTACTCCGACCTAATTCTGCTGAGAATCCACAGAAATACAAAATACACGTCAACACTCCCCACAGTATTTTATCTCATCAAAAAAGCGTTTCGGCTGTTGCGAGTGGAAAGTATGAAATTATGAAGTATCTTAAAAAATTAAAAGTATAACAATACCGACTAATCAGTTTTTATGAGATTTAGTCATTATAATATTAAAAATTTAACAACATCTATTACATACTCAAACCAGAAATAGTTGAGACTCTAATCTTCACAACATCAAAGCTAAGCTACACAAGTGCATGTCTTACAAAATCTAACGTATGACTGGTTTTTCATTCTTTCTGTATTCCATATCAACGGTAAATACTTTTATCTAATGGACATCATAAGGAAGGATCTAAAAAACCTTACATACGTTGCTAAATTCGTAGTTGCCACATACCACACATCGCCAAAGTTTTATACCTATCCATGTGAACGCTAAGCAAAGCTTATAGGCATCTACTTTAAGCTTCATGCCGATACATTTATTTTAGAAGTATCAACCAGAAGGGCTTAAACAACCAGTTCTATCCCAAATTTGTACTACCATAATGGGACAGAAGATGACTGCATTTAGATCAGTTTGCCATGCCTGCTCATAATATATTCATCAGCATAGCTAATTGTCCATAGAATTATTGGTAGCTACAAATCTTGATCTCCAATACCTGAAAGCGAATAAAATCTGAACAAACTTACCCCCACGATGGGAATGAACTGTGCAACATTTTCTCCAATGCACCGCGAACTACTTCAAATATAGGACTCTTATCTGTTATTGATATATGAACCTGCAAAGAAGACCGCTAAAAATTAATGATCAAAAACATTTTTGAGGCTGAATTCTTAAAGCCATGGTGAATTTGCTGTTACAGAATAAAAGATCTGAACTCCATGCCAACTAGCACAGCTAATACAACATAAGGAACCATCCACAAGAAAAAAGACTGAAACGAAGCACTTCCTTGTACATTCGAAATTTGTCATTAATTCCTGAATGATTTGCTCCACCACTAGAACTAAATTTAGTACCAATTACATAACCCACTCTAACAATGTGATAAGTGAAATACAATCAACCTTTTTCATATCTGGTTGCTTATCACAACCGAATATGCAACTCTGCTTCTCTACATCATCATCGTATGACTTTGCACAGGCGTTATAACATTCTTTCCTTACTGACAGGACGTCGCTAGTGGATGCAAACGCAAGAATTACTTGCAGACGGCATCCTTCCTTGCATGCGGCTTGAGCCTAAAATTATATTCATTTATTAGAAGACACGAATCATAAATGCAGATTTTGGAGATATGTTGAATATCTTCAAAATAACGCTTTAAACTGATAAGAGATGATCACCATGCCATGACTAGCTTCATAATTGTCGAGTAAAAATAATAATCTTTATCAGAGATATCTGTAGAATAAATATAAACAAAGGATCAAACGACCTTTTTAGAGGTTTGATTTTGAGTACATGCATTAACGCATTCCTCCTGAGACTGCGCGTTACCGAAAAATAGCACAATAATCCCCAGTGAAATCAAACCATACATGGCAATACACTGCTACAGTAACAGTGATCACACGTAGCCAGATACTCAGCAATTCACGTCTAAAGATCGAAGATCTTATGCATACCGTATATACAAATAAAAGCGAATACGAAAATGAAAAAGTTCTTTTAGCAGTAAATCTTCAGGGAGCATGGAACATAACTGTCCAACTAATTAACAGCATGGAACATGACTGTCGACTAATTAAGAGTATGGTACATAACTGTCCACTAACTGCATGGAATGAATTGCATGGAACATAACTGTCCACTAATAAATTGCATGGAATTTGGAACATAACTGCCCACTAATTAATTGCATGGAATTTGGTACATAACTGTCCACTAATGAATTGCATGGAACCCGGAACATTACTGTCCACTAATTAAGGGCATGGAACCTGGAACATAACTGTCCACTAATTAAGAGCATACAACCTGGAACATAACTGCCCACTAATTAATTGCATGGAATTTGGAACATAACTGTCCACTAATGAATTGCATGGAACCCGGAACATTACTGTCCACTAATTAAGAGCATGCAACCTGGAACATAACTATCCACTAATTAAGGGCATGGAACCTGGAACATAACTGTCCACTAACTAAGAGCATGCAACCTGGAACATAACTACCCACTAATTAATTGTATGAAACATAACCGTCCCCCTATAATTATTCCTTTATTCTCCCCACTAACAACATGATACGAGGAGATGATGCCACTGCTCACCACTATACCCTGTTTTCCACCAATCTGTCACAACAATCCCTGCTGCTCTCCTCCACATCCTTTAATCGATACACCAGCATTAACAAGCAAAATGCAGCCTTTGGCAACCAAATAATCGATTAAATCAGACTCATTGTGAAAACTGTGTCCCTCATCCATCGATACTTTCATGCCTATAGCTCGATCATTCATATACTGTTGTGATGTGTGATGTTTCTAGGTATGTAATAACCGTACCGCTTATACCTTAGAAATAAGGTCTTATTATGGTACAATTTAGGCTCTCAGATAAGCAATGCTATGCAAAAAATAGTATTCCAGGTTATGGAGACAAAAACTTCACAATATTTCAAATTTATAAAAGAAAAGATTAAATTGAAAATGATATTACAGTTTTTTATACTATTTAGCAATGATAGGAATTGTGTAGTATCGAAGAAAAAATAAATGGAAATGCCATTAATGATGATGATGATGATGTCGTTAGAGTTTGCGGAAATTTTGTGTAATACAAACATATATGGCAAACATTTAAAATAGAAGGATGGCTGAATTGGGTGCAATGTGCGCACATTTCTATATATGAGAACAATTAAATTAAATAGCAAGTAATTAAATTTAAAAATTACCACAAATTATAACAGCGAATAATTTGCAAATTAAGAGAAAAATTTGAAATTCAAGCAATGTACATTCCACTGAGAAATGGTACGATCAATTTTCGACTCTTTTTCCAAGCACTTCTCAGTGATTGAAATTTTTATTGTAGGAACATGAAATAACAGTATTTAAAGCATTTAGAAAACTAATTTAAAGTAAAATGAAGATTTAAGAATTGATAATATCTAACTTGAAAACAGGAATTTATTTGTTCGATTTCAGAATACTGAATAAAATTATTCAGAAAAGAATTTTGCTTTTTTAAAAAAAGACTTGCTTGATCAAAACCTGCCTTTTTAAAGCAATCTAACAACTGAAAACTTTGGTGAATGAACTATGAACTATGAATCAAAATAAATGAATTCAAAAAGTTAGTGCTTATAATGAAGAGCTTGGTTCAAACAACTACCTATCAGTGCAGTCAGAAATCGAAATGAATCTGTAATAAATGAGACTAAATTAAATAATCTATCACTCTTTGTGTAAATTATTTTCCTCAACTCTTTTGCAAATGTATTTCAAAAATCATACTGATAAATGTAAAATTTCGAAATAAAATTTAAAATTTTTTTTTTTGAAAATCATACTGATAAACCTATCTGCTTATTTTTTTGCACAGTTTTTGATGAACGATTATCAAAATTGTTAGTGATATGCAGTAGCTATTAAGATTGAATTTAAATTCATAAAGACAGAAAGCTATGAGATCCGATATTTATTGCCAATAATCACTCGATGATACGATTGGATATTATTTTCAGTAGATGAAATCTCTCTTCATAGTCTTCATAGACTTGTTGATAACATTTAGAATCAAAGTATTTGTTGCTATATCTGATAACAACAACATGTTGTAGCTAATTTCGCTACCATATGGCCAATTTCTATTCTCTCTTTTCAATCTATAGTCAAAGAGATAAGACTAATCATTATCAATTAGAAATGGGTTAGAAATAAAACAACATAATTGATGAATTTATCAGACCTATAATAATAGGTAAACTATCAAGGTATAAAGCCAGAAGATGAAGTGTTATTGGCTAATTTTCGTGCCGATCGAAATTGGTCAGAAATATATCCATCTATTTGAAATTATTTAAACTGTATTCTTTAAAACTATAATTGTTACTGTTTTCACTAATCATTCAAAATTACCCAATTACTGAATCAAATATTAAGTAAAGATATGGAAAATTGTGGGTTAACTGATAACAAACTGATCAGTGTTTGTTTCATAGTTGAATTGTTTGGTGATAAGCTATGGAAGTTTGTTGATTACATGAAAAGAAATGTGACACAGTTTGTAATAATACATCAAAGTTCACAAGAATTGAAAAGTCACGAACTATCTCTACCAGTCTAACATTTGTTAAAAAGGATGGATGAAATTCATTTCAATCATTTTAATTCTTCTCAAAATTTAACAAAGAGGGGTGAAATTTTTTTCCTTCTCTACTCTTCACTTCTGTTATATGCTCTCTAAAGTGACTGGTTAAACAGAGCAAATATGATCAACCATTTCAACCACCATTATATGTTATTGGAAAAAGAAAAAAAAAAAAACACATATTTAATTATTTAATTTTATTTAAATAATTATTTAATTTTGTTTGATTAAATTTAAAATCTATTATTAGCAACAATGCAAGGATTAACAAAATAAAGCATTTGATTTCAAATAAAAATGATCAAAAATAAAGAAAAATGAAAATTTGTACGGAATCATGCAATAAACTCTCAATTCTATTTGTTTTTTATAGAAAGAAACATTTATGTAAATTATATTTGCTGGTAGTTAAATCTTTTTTAAATGATTTTTGCCAAAAAATAGACAACAAAGATGAAATTTCTCCTTTATCGAAAGCAATGAGATATGATGAAAGGATAATTTTGTCATTGATTTAACTATCTATTTTCAGAAGATTTTGATATTTTTAAAGGAATAGACAAACTAACTGATCCAAATGTTAATGCATAAAGCTGTATCAATAAACAAATAATGGCAAATTCGAAGGCATATTAGTAAACAATCTCAAATAGTATTGCAAACTATACTGCACATATTTTCTGCAAAACGTACAATTTGAGCTATTATCTGATCAAATGATTTGTAAATATTTTCTTTCATTCTTCAACAAATCAAAATTGCCACCGAATTTCTTTACATCTATCATCTATACACTCTTCTCGAATTTACGCTCCCTGCTCCACATTGTAAGATCTTTGAATAACGCGCAAACACTTTAAATTCCCAATTATTTTCAATGAAAAGTTGCAAAATTTTCAATGGGATAAGTATTACGTATAAAACATGTAAATATATAAAGAATAAATAAAAAAAATATATAAAAAAAGGTATAAAAAAAATATAATATATAAAAAACGTATAAGTATAAAGATAAGTAAATAATTCACATTTCCATTGAAAGTTATATATGTACTGTATTATTAATGAATTATTTCAAAAAGTATGATTATTAAATTCTGTAAAAAAAAAAAAAAAATTTTTTAGGAAATGTATTTAGGAAATTCTCGACCTGAAATTACGATACGATAGCCATTGTGGAGTTAATATACAAAGCGAAATACAAAGTAAATGCATTGCGAAGAAGATTATGGATTATGGAATATTTGATATGAGAAAATAAGTCTTTAAAATAATACTTAACAAAATAGTAATTAATAAACGATTATGGTCGCAATTAATCACAGTATTTATGGTGACATCTACATTCAAATTGCTGTTCTCATATCCTTAAATGCCACCTACCCATATACGCTATGTAGTAGTTCGAAGTACCATAACTGACCTGATTTACAATATTTTTTAATAATGTAAACAGGCAACAGAGCTGTTAAACATGGCGTTTATTCTACAGTAACTGTATGATATACCGTAGACCTTGTTTTGGTATGTTGCCAACTTTACTGAACTATCGGAATACTTGGCGCGTAATGAACGTGGAGAGTACAATTAGCGTTTTAGTAATTTGTTATTGACCTTATTGACCTTGTTGTAGGAATCCAAAGTGGACATTTCAGGTTTCAATAGATATAGCAAATTTAGCACTTTTGAAATTTTCAAATTTTTTTTCTTTACTATATCGCTTTTAGAAATATTCCATTGCAGCATTGATTCAGCTTCCTTATTTCAAAATTGGAGGCCGAGTAAGCAAAGTAAGTTGTAATGTCGTATTCATGGTAACAGTATTAGAAAATTGCCTAAAGATACCATCTTAGGCCTTTTTAAGGCTCTGTCATCGTCTATTTTATTTGCATGTATATGTACATTTCAATGTGCTCTTTTGTAAACATTAAAATGAGTGTGAAGTGTGTTTCTTCTTTGTATCCATAAATAAATCCAGATCACTCATCATAGATGGACTATATTCAAAATGAACTTTTTGATTTCATCCTTTGAAGATTATGAAGCAAAACGCATAGTAAATTGATTTTTAATATTCTGAATATCGCTATATTAAATTTTTGAATTTTAAAATTGAATATTTCTTAGAGTAGTAAAAAATTCAGATAAATTCCATTACAGTGTACATATAGAAATGTACACTTGAATTTTGTCGAGACAATTGTTAGTTTAAAAAAATAGCATAGCAATAGTTTTTTGTAAGATTCTATGCCCCTAAAAACTATAGCAGTGATCAAATTAAATGCATACTGCTGTACATTTTTTTTGTGCTAGCGATCATTTCTTATCTAAGATAAATTTTTGCTGTAAATCGTATTGTAATTTAAATCATTGAAATAATTGTAATTTCATTGTGTAATTTCGCTGATTAATTTTTTTATTCAGTTTTTTAATTTAATTTTGTTCTTATGGAAAAACAAAAAGAATTTTGTCAATAAAAAAAAAAAAAAGAATTACCGCAAACAAGAAGAAGGACAATTAATCTCATTTTCCCGTGCTATAGCAATAGTTAAACATCGATATTGACAATGCATATATAACTTATGCACATATAATATTCAGGATCATATAGAAAGATCTAATTTAGGTCAGCATCAAACTGTATAAAATTTGATATTTATATGAATGAAATACATTCCAGATATTTTTCCATCCATCATATACTTATTTCGTGTGCCAATACATCTCAAATATTTTAATAGATTTAGTTCAATTTTGTTGTCATTAATTTTTTTTACTCATCTTTTGCTAATTATACTTTTTGAAAATTGAAAATAGAGCAAATGGCTGTTCAAAGGAGTATATCATTTTTTTTTTTTTTTTTTTTTATTTTCTGAATATTTTTTACTATTTTGATTGACTTATTTAATCTTTATTAATTTTAGTCTTAAAGGAGCAAAATCAAAGATATTTTTCCATTTTCTGCAATTCCAATTTTGGCTTTTCTTTAATCGGACATTAACCATGAAAATTAGCACTTTTGTTATTCTGCTTCCATTTGTGGAAAATTTGGCTGAATTAGCTAGCTTATCTATTCGTTTTTTAAAGATCACAGCTATTTTTGGTTTTAATTTGAATGCTATTTTTAGAATATACAAAGTTATATATACTTATCTTACATGCTAACGTAGCAACTGCCTATTGTTTCATGTCATTTTTCGCGATTACCATATGTGTACCTGAATTTGATACGTAACCGAATCTGAGAATTATGATATGATCTGAGAGTTGAAACTTTTCCACACTGTTATGACTCTTTGTTATAAGATCAGAAAAAGATAAGTCGCTATCTGAAAAAGTAGATACGATATAACATGAATTTTATACAGAATTGCGTATATAGATTAATTTTTTGGCTTCTTTTTTCGCAAATGTGATAAATTCTACACTAATTAGGTCTTGTAAAAAAAAAAAAAAAAAAAAAAAAATTATTCATTATCATTCGTTGAAATGATTCCGTTTGCAGCATTCACCGCATAATTTGCCTTACACTTGTACTGACAAATATTTTGCTGCTGGTGAGCAGGAAGAGAACGTAGTATCAGTTCGAGGTGTATATTTAAAGTTACCTAACACGGGTTCCTCGTTGTCTTCGTCGTTTGACCCAAATAATCCAGCTAATCCAATTTTCCAATCTTCACATAATAAATCCGACACGCTTGA
Organism: Mansonella perstans; assembly: GCA_037074765.1. NCBI lineage: Eukaryota > Metazoa > Nematoda > Chromadorea > Rhabditida > Onchocercidae > Mansonella > Mansonella perstans. The sequence continues at coordinate 422,853 of JBAMDO010000567.1, forward strand.
CAGTACCAAAAGTAGTGATTCGTCCTCTCTGTCGAGGACACTACCAAGTTTATCGAAAAAGCATACCAGTATTTTACGACCATTTTTGCGGAAAAAAACAAAGGTATTTATTTTGTCAATAACTTTTTCTAATATGATATGGAGTAATTTTCATATACGTATAAGAATATTTTAAGAGCTGAGATGCAAAAACATATTTACTCACGAATTGTCAAAAAGTATTTAAATGCAGATCAATATATGGATCTGGACATATTAACTTTCATTTTGAGATTAATTCAGCATAGTAAGATTTGAGGATGAAATAACTTCTAAAATAATTGGCAAGATGCTGCACACTTTTATTGAAATTATTTCAGAATTGTTGACAATTTATTCCGTCGAAATAAATATATTTTGAATTTTGACTTTGAGATTTTATTGTTATAAGCTTGGTTTAACATTTGTTTTTGTTTTGTAGCGAAGTTCATCATCAGGAAATAGTCTTGGAAGTGGCAGTGACCACCGTGAAACAAACAGCAGCATTGAAGGCGAGGCGATGAAACGAACAGCATCTCCGACTGTACCGGACGGTGCGACACAAGCTAAATATGAGCCTCCCATATGTAATGGAGAAATTGATATATCTGGTTCATTTCATGCTATTATTACCACAGTTGGCACAGAATCATCAAAGGTAAACTTTCATTAAATCTGTCAAATCATTTAAATTCATGAAAACTCCAAAAGAAGTAAAATTGATTAGAGCAGAATGCTCTTCAGTAAAAATGTGACTGTTAGATAATGATAAATGGCATTTTAAATATGGTGATATATATTGCCGTGGAATACTACTATCGCGTTTATGTGGAAAAGTTAGCAAAAAATTTAAGTTAGAAAAGTTAGCGAAAAATTAGCAAAAAGTTAAAAAAGTTAGGGTTAGCAAAAATTTGAATGTATTATCACAACAGAAATCTCTCTACTGCTTTAGTTAAGGTAGTGTTATTTGTACATTAAAAGTAGTCCTTTCTACTTTATTGTTTCGTAATTTCTTGCATTCTTGTAAATATTTAATGAATCCATTATTTAATATTAATCTAAAGAAAAAATGATGTGAATCTACTATTGGTCATTGATTTTGATTAAATCACCTATTAAGCGGTTCTTTTCATTTCAACAATAAGATTCTTAGTTCCTCGAAATTTCTGGTATTCCTCTGGTTTTTTTTTTTCAAAAAAAGATTACTGTAACTCTTCATAGGCGCTAATTCAAGTCTGAATCGATTTTTAACATTTGTATTGCCTACTTCATAAGACTTTATTGAATAAGCATAATATACTTTTATTTTTAATGCCTACTGATTGCTCTATTTTCTCTCATTCATTTAAAAATGAAAATTCTGCTTATTGTACTTTAATTTAGAATAATCGTAAATAATTTGTTTAAAATTTGGAGGAATGATTTTCTTGCGTCTAAAAAAGTAAGTGCGTATGAAACGATAAAAGTGACATATTTTCTGGACAAAACATGATAGGACTTAAAAGATTGGAAATGGAAAAATGAAAAACTTGTTACAATATAAGTCTATTTCTAAAAGATTTATATTTTTTTGAGTTGAGTATCTGATCATATGATTATTATTTTGAATAAAGGATAACGATAGGACTGGTGATTTTCTGTTTTTTGTAGTACGAAATTCCAGGAAGTAAGCTTACTGTTCCATCCTTGTAATGGTAAATATTTCTTTCATTTCTGAATTTGCATATTTCAAAACATTCAAATGAGTTTTTCAAATTCTTTAATTGATAAATTTTGTTCAATTAAATTAATTCTAATTAAATGGTTAATTGTTGAACAGTGTGTGTTCTAATTGACTGATCTCATTCATTTAAAAATTTTAATTGCTTATTTTGATTTCTAATATTGAGTATTTTTTTTTTATCATCTAATTATTAAGCATTGCAATTGCATGATATGATTGATTAATTTACACTGATCTGAACATTATTTTCTTGTTTAATTCTTGAATTTCCATAAATATTCCTTTTTAGTTCAAAGTCTACGTGCTTATAACAACAATACTTGTGTCCTAAAATATTTTAGAAGAGATAATTCAACTTAAAAAAAAAATATTGTAAATGAAAATCAATAAGACACTATTGTTCTGATGAGTTGTGCATTGTGATATTGTATGTGTCGTTCTATTTACTGGATGAGAGAATGGATGGGGCCTCCCATAGCATCGACAAAAAGGCATATGTGACTAGGATGTAAGAGGGAGTTAGTTCTCTTCACACGAGAGAGGTTGATAGAAAATAGCTGTGTATGTATAATGTTGGGTGAAGCTCCCAGTCTGTGCAACCCCCAGTTTGTGCAACTCCCAGTCTGTCTGATCCCTCGATCAACCTGTAAGTGATACTACTGGTGAAATGAATGGTGTGCTGACTAGTGTTATAAGAGAGAGTATGCATATGTATGTTTCAGTGTATACTGATGTCTTAAGATATATTTATATTTCTACTTTACTTCTATACTTTTGTTTATGCATAATTCTGATTCATTTTTGGAGATATTTTTTTTCAGAAATTTACTTTCTTTTATTTCCTTTATCTTTTTTTATAAAATTGTCTTTTTTAAATTAAAAAAAAAAATTAAATTATATTTATAAAAATTTCAAATATAAAATGATGAGAAAAATTATTGTATTAGATGAAATTGAAATCAACTTACATTTAGCTTGTAGTAAAAAGAAAAATGATAGATGATAGCTATAAATATTTAGCAAAAAATTTATCAAATTTTCTTTAGTCAAATATAAAAGAATTGAGAAACATCAAATTATGCTATTTTTGTAAATTTCTCACTTTTGTTCCATATTTTTGTTAATTAATTTATTTAGTTCTATGTTTGATGTTTAGTTACAGGAAAGAAAAACAGTGGAAGAAACGCTATTACAACAACGCATGGTTCCATTGCGCAAAGATTCTCGCACCCTTTGTTCTACGGATGCATCAGTTAGTATGGAGGTACAGCCGACTGACTGTAGCAATGGTAAAAAAGCAATGGATATTCCAAATGGTATCACAGCTACTGCTACTACTCATTTGATTAATGCAAAGTTAGATAATGCTTGCGAAGGAGGTGTTGCCATTCTCGACTTTGGCTCTCAGTTCGGAAAGGTAGCTAAATTTAAATCTTTATTTTAATAATATAGTAAGGTATGAGGTTACCATACATGTATAAATTCTGAAATTCAAAGAAATTTCCACATTATCAGTTCATCTTTTATAACATTTATTAGCACAGTTGATATTAAATTTTTTCTTTAGAGCTTTTCGAATTTCAAATTGTTACATGCAGCATACTTTTCCGGTGTAAGGGTTGCATTTTTTCAACAGCATTCTTCTTCAATTTACGCTAAACATGCGCGATACTATATATTTAAATATGTGTACTGTCGTTGTTGTTTTTTTTGTAATCTGTGTTTGTTGTAGTTAATGCATACATCGATCATAATTCCATTCTCAGATATATTATTTTTAAAATTTATTTAAAGTAGCTTATGTATAATTATTTCTCTGTATTGATAATTAAACAAATAGATCAGAAAGACATTTTTTCGATCATTCATTATAAACTTCAGTTCATAAAGTACTGCATCTAAATTAGGAACTTGTGTTAAACTGTTTGAGGGACCAAAAACTTATTATAGTATTTTTTCCTTTCTGCATATTTTTTATCAGCGAGTTTAGAAGCGATACATTTTCAGGCTATTACCAAACAGTTTTTTCTCGTAATATTTCGATTTTTAGATCATTGATCGTCGAGTTCGTGAGCAAAATGTCTTTAGCGAAGTTCTGCCGTTTAACACAAAAGCAGCAGATATTGAGAAAGGAAAGTATAAGTACGTTTTGAACTCTGTTGCTTAAGCAAGATCACCGACTTGTCAACTTCGATTGTAGGAATTATGATTTCCGTTTAATGGGTCTAAAAATAATTCCATCCTCGTTTCTTTTTTATATTTTCGGACTTTATCCCATTTTGGTTTGAAAAGCACAAAATTTTCTTTAAGGGCAATTATATTGAGTGGTGGACCAAATTCTGTAAATTCATTTAATGCACCTGAATTTGATCCTGCTATATTGACTTGTGGTATTCCAGTTCTTGGAATCTGTTATGGTTTCCAGGTATCTCTTCTTTCTGTTTTATACTTTCTTTACTAATTAAATCGATTTATTTTGCGACTTGTTACTCAATGAAGCTTCTTTGATTTTTGAGATTTATTTCAATAAGAATCCTGCTATATTGACTATTTATCGAATTTACTGAAAATAAGCATTTTTAAGCTAATGAACAAAGCATTTGGAGGACATGTATCGAAAAAATCTGTACGAGAAGATGGGCAACTTGAGGTATTTTTCAAATGTTTTCTTCGGAAATGAAACAGGATTAAATAATTAAACAATCTTGATCTAATTGCAGTGCATTTCGCTACAATGTCTTTAATTTTTTCAGATTGAGGTTGATACCACTTGTCCTTTGTTCAAGGGACTTGCAACTCGGCAGAAGGTATTGCTTACCCATGGTGATAGTGTCACTGAGAAAACTGTAGCTGATGATTTCAAAATCGTAGGTAGGAGTGGAAATTTTGTTGCAGGTTGGTTAGCTTTTTTCCAAACTTCGTTTTTGTATTTCGAAAAGTTTTTCATTGCTTCAACGCTGTGTTTTTCGATATATGGATCCACGTTTTTTTGTTGTGAAAATCATGTAGTTGTCGTAGTCATTTCTTATTCACATATCTTTAGCAATTGCTGATGAAACACGGAAGTTATATGGCGTGCAATTTCACCCTGAAGTGGATTTATCTGTGTGTGGGAAGGAAATTTTGCATAATTTTTTTTTTGGCATTGCTGGTGTTACTGGAGGTTTCACAATTGATAATCGTGAACAAAAATGTATCCAGGAAATTCGTTCTATTGTATCGGATAAAAAAGTCTTGGTGAGTCCTTCGGTTTTGCTTAAATATTCATGTATGAGTTACTTTATGGTGTACGAAAAATTCTTTCTCAGTGATTTTTATAGTAAGAGTATCACATACTAAAATATGTGAAATTTATTGATTGTATTAGCACCAGACATGTTTAGGTGATGGTATCAGGTGGAGTGGACTCAACCGTATGTGCTGCTCTTCTTCACAAAGCTTTAGGAAGTGATCGAGTGATTGCTGTGCACATTGATAACGGTTTTATGCGTTCTAATGAAAGTGATCGCGTTGTGGAGTTGTTGAACAAGTTGAATCTAAAAGTGCGAAGTACGTCCTATCCCTTGTTTTTTGATTTGTCTTGGTGAAATTGTTTGAACGTTTTCACTATATTTAATTTTTTGTTCAAATAATGATCTTCAGGTTTAGAATCTCACTCAGTTTCCGCCTTTCTTTCCATTTGTTAAATAGCTTCCAATATCACACTTTGAAAATTGGTGTAGTGATGTCGCACTTTGTTCGCTTCATTTCTGGCGAAAACTAATCTGAATAAATAATAAATTAGGTTTAAACTTAATGAAAGCATACAAACGATGATTTTCTTGTTTCTTATAATATTGATTGATGGACGTGAACTACATGGCATAAGAAACAAAAAAAATTTGAATGTGCTTGAACCATTTTATCTTCCAGTCAGGTATTTTGTTCAGTACGATAAGAAGATAATGTCTTTTTAGGGTATAATGCTTTCTATGCCTTTATGAATGGCCGAATATCAGTTTGTGATGAACTTTCAACACCACTAATGTGGACGGTAGAGCCCGAATTGAAACGTAAAATAATTGGTGATACATTCATGCGAGTGAAAGATAAAATAGTCGATGAAGTCAGTGCTTTTTTTTTCAGTTAGAGCTGCTCAGAAATAGAATTTAATCAATTTATTGCATTTAAACGTTTCATTAATTCATTTTAGTTGAAGCTGGATAAGGATGTATTTTTGGCACAAGGTACTCTTAGACCAGATTTGATTGAAAGCGCGTCACACTTGGCTAGTTCCAAGGCAGATGTCATTAAAACCCATCACAATGATAGTGCTCTTGTCCGCGAATTAAGGGATTTGGTAAATTTCATTTGAATTTTATCAGTTTTTGAACACTTACCTGTTAATGTGAGAAAAAAACACTGAATTGATGAGTGATAATTTAACTATGTAAATTGTTCATTTCTGACAGATAATTAAACCAGAGATGCTAAAAATAACTGCATATCAGTTTGTTTCCAGGGTAAAGTTTTGGAGCCATTGAAAGATTTTCACAAGGATGAAGTTCGTGAGTTGGGGTTATCCTTAGGCCTGCCAGGACATATTGTTTATCGACATCCGTTTCCAGGTTACTTTTCATTTTCTCATTTATAACGTAATCGAAAGGGTCTCTCATTTATCGCCTGTGTCTTTCATTTAAAACTGACTAAGTGGAAAGTTTTAATGAATTGACAAACGTTTGGGAATTGGTGATCAAAATAGGCAGGATTAATAGGATAAGAACACGTCGCGGTTGTTACATAATTTCTTTTCTGCAGTGGTCATGCATCGCGCATATTTTATCATCGGGTGGCATATCTACCAGATATTCTTGCAGGATTGTAGAAAACTCCAACTTTGTGGTGGAACCACATTTTCAAATGTCTTACATCTATTTCAGGTCCTGGATTGGCTATTCGAATCGTCTGTGCCGAACGTCCATCAGTTACTGACCTCGATCTTTTCGTTACCACCCAGCATCATTTGCACTTGATCGCAAATCTTTCGCTTTGTGATAGAGATGTAAGTTTAGAATTATGAATTAATTAGCTTTTGTAGTGAGCGTGCGGGACTTCTTTTAATAAGTGGGTTTTGGTCCAGTTCTGACACGCCGTCGCACTTTACGAGCTAATTAATTGTAATGCTGTCAAAGCGCTTGTGGCAGTTATTGGTCTATAGAAAATGGTATACTAATTCACGCGTGATTTCCCTAAGAGTGAAGGGAAGACAGGCGTGTAGGTAAATAATTCAAAATTTATGGAAAAATGTGTCTTTTAAGAAATGTGAAAGCATACTTTGTAATTACAAAATTGGCCTGAAGAGTTTCAGTCTGAAGAATTCAGCACCGTGGCTCAACATTTGTCGGAAACGGACTTGAAAGCCATCATTCACCATGATTTCGAAATTGCAGCGACTCTTTTACCAGTGCAGTCAGTTGGAGTGCAAGGTCTGTTTGTGATCTTTTTACTGATTTAAATAATAGGAGAAAATGAAATTATTTATAACTCATTCATGATTGTTATAGTTAGTTTAAAAAACCTCTTTTTTCATTTTTCATACCTAGTTTCATTCTATTACCATTCAGTCTTATTCAGTCGTTTTGCAAGATACACAAAGGATTGATGCGACGAAAAGTTGCATTTTAAGGAATTTGGTCACTTATGCTAAGTATTTTAGGTGACGAACGATCTTATGCATATGCAGCGGCGCTGTCCACAAATGAAAGACCTATCCCATGGAAACTATTAGAGCGATTGGCTCATATTATACCTCGCTTGCTACACAATATAAACCGGTTATTATTATTGAATAAATAGAAAAAAAAAGTGACCACAACTGTTGCTCTTATTATTATTCTTAAACTGTTATTAATGCTCTCCATGTGACTCGTTCTTCTGTTGCAGAGTAGTTTATGTTTTCGGAAGTGCGATTGAATATCCAGTAAACGATGTTACGCGCACATATTTGAACGCATTCACAATAGATCTAATAAAATGGGCAGACAGAATAGCTTTTGATGTTCTTTGTGGATTGGACGAGAATGGTAAGAGGGACCCTACTCTGGAAGTGTGCTTACAAAAAATACAGCAGGTTTTCTTTTCATTTCTCTTTTTTTTCCAGATATTTTCATGGGACATGTTTTCTAGAAAAGCTCTTTTACAAATTATAATTTTACTCATTTAGATGCCGGTGGTGATGATTCCCGTCCATTTCGACAGAGATCCTTTAGAACGTAAGACATCAATGTTACGGTCTTTCGTTCTTCGTCCTTTTATCACAAACGATTTTATGACAGGAGTTGCTGCTTTACCGGGAAGAGATATACCCGAACAGGTATCAGTACTGTAAAATTCGTCCCAGTTGTTTCTTGTCTCGGAATGTAGTTTCCAGACAATTTTTCGTAGGATTACATTAAAAGACTGATATTGCTAGAATAGATCTACATTTTGATAATCGCAATAATAGAAATACTGATTTGTCTCGATTGATGTTTAGGCATATGTAGTTTTAAGTTTGTACGGCAGTTCGTATATCAGTATGTTGCATTTTCAACATAATTTACATTTTATAATATATATTCCAGACCATATTGGAAATAGCACGTCGCATTACGCAGCATGTACCGTTAACGTCCCGTATCATGATCGACCTTACATCAAAACCACCAGGCACCACAGAATGGGAATGAATTGATCAGATGAGACACTATATTTACAGTCTCACTTTCGAGGATTGTTTTCAACATAAATATAGTTGAACTCTGCATATGTTAACATTTATATAAGTGCAAAATGATGGAAGATCTAACAGTGCAATTTTCCATCTTATTTAAAGATTTGAAAAATTTTCTTATACTAAAAATTTACAGTGGAATTATAAGAAATAATATTCGTAATTCACAATTTTTCTCACGCATTTTTATGTTCATATACTTAGGCATGATCATATTCTATATTGAAGTAAATGTAGTGGAAAGAAGAAATCCATTTTTCAAATTCGAATAAGATCTCGTTTTTAAATGTAAGCTGATTACTAGCTTTTGTAATTTATCAGAATTTATAATACTAGTGCAGATCAGTGCAACAACCCTGTATAACAAATATTTTGTGCTCGTTGCAACTTTTATTTATCGTACTATGTTTTGTTGATGTTGTTACTGATTAAACATCATACCACTTTTTTTTTCGTTTTCTGCTTTTTGGAATTTGTTCACAGTTAATATTTTAGTCATAGGCTTCAATCATTATCGTATGAGCATGGTCATACACTACGAAGAGATGAGATATTTACAAAAATAGTGAGGATCGCTTCACATATTATTAATGATAACAAGAAAACTTTATATGCTAATCGCTATAATTGAAAAAATTTTGATTCGACAAAAAGAAAATAATAGCGGAATGAATCTCGGCAATTTGTGGCTATGTTATAGTACATTGAGGATTCCTTGATCGAATCAAGATGATCCAACGGCCTTTAGGATGTACCATCAAACATTTGAAATACTATCAAAAATCACATTTTGTACTTTGAAAAGTGCAGAAGGATGTAGTAAGTCACTGTTATTTGATGTTTCGAGAACTGAATATCAAATATTACAGGAAATAATACATGATGAATATTAGTCAAAATCATCGCCTTTGTTGTGGGGATGCTGTGGTTCCCGACGGTCGAATAGCTCCGTGTGATCCACTGACAGAGTTTCCTGTGATACCACGTTCGGTTGGTGCTAGAGTTTTTGATGGACGTAACCCTTCTCCATTCACAATAGCTCTCACCAACTTCTGAGTATCTTGGCTACTGTAAGTCGGTACATCATGTTGTATTTCTGCTTGACTACGAGCATTCTCAACCATAGATGCCAGTAATGTCTCAATATGTTTGTTCATTGCCAATATTTGCTTATTTACCTAAAAAGGATTTTCGTTTATCAATCTAAACAAGAGGTTGTTTCAACTCTAAAATTTCGGCTATTACTAAATCTGACAATTCAGTCGTAAGCGATCTCATTTTAATTCTAAAAGTTCTAAAAGAACTATCTCATTTTAATAATTTCAAGATTATTCTCAAGAATCTTTTTGAGTTATTTCAGCTTACTGGTCCACGTAACATGGCTTCGGAAAGATGTAATTCCTGGCCGCTTCCTTGCAATTAAATGGTCCCAAATTTACAGAATCACGTATTACATAGTTTATTTGTCAAGCTTTTCATTACATTTAACAAAACACATCTTTTGTAAAATTTTATTTGTTACTTTGAATGCGATAAGCAACAACTAAATTTGGTAAAGATAACCTGATCAAATGTTCGCGTGTTTTTCTCGTTATCAATGTGAGATTCGTCGGCTTCCACTTCTGGAGTCAATTTTGTACGTAAATAATCTGGACAAACATCATGATTCCAGCAGTGAATACGATTTGAAGTGGCTTGCTATAAATATCAGTTTAGAAGGGAAGTCTTGAAAGATAATCCTTCCAAAGAGAAATTCATAAGGCAGGTATACTTTAAAAGATCAATCAGTTTTTTTCTTCGCAGAAAAAAGTTTTCGAAAATTAACCGACAAAAGTTTCCTTCTTAAAATTTAGATCCAGTCGCGCGTATCCATCTCAGTAAAAAGTACATAAAAAGCTAACTTTTGAGAAGTTCGAGCACTAAAATGTGAAACCTTTAGTTTTTATAAAAGTCAATTTTGACTGCACAACTAACGGAAATGAATTTACCTGGAGATTAGCATCTATATCATTGGAAATGCAATGAGGTACAAGCACGTGAGTTCTCAAAAAAAACCCGAAATCTTCGAAACCAGACGGTAGTGCCGACTTTTTCAATATAAATTGTAACTGGGTCATTGCACTGGCAAGCGATGAAAACTTGTCCAACATATCAGGCCTTAGAAGTAAAACATACAAATTTTGAAAAAGAATATCAGCTGCAGCCATTTTGATAAAATAATTTTAAAAGCAGTGTTCCATTTTCCTACAGGAACTCTTTACTACATTCCTTAAAAAGCCTAATTCTTATAATGTGATCAGATACCATGCTTTAAGGAGCATCACTAAGTTTAAAAACATAAGCATATCTAGCCTATAGATCATTATCTTAATGGATCAGCCTTAAGAACAACATCTATTAAGAAATAGCACTTCATAGAATGGATACTGGACAGAAAACTTTGTGACTTAACCTAATATCAATCTGATAAAAATAAGCCACAAACCATTCTACTTCCTCTTGCATATCAAGCATAAATAGAAGTTGCTCTATATTTGTTTTTACATCGAGTGCCTTATTTTCGATGTGAGAAATGGCACCAGCAAGACGTTCTGGCTCATGTTGATGACCGAATAATCCACCTGGTTGTGCACTCATCAATCTAGAATCAGCCGATTGCTCATTAGTTTTTTAAACAAACAATAAAGGTTTCATCAGAACTTCATAATATTAACAAGAATAAACACCCAACAAATGACACAAATTCGCTAAGCCAAACAGATAGAAGTTTGCAAAACAGGTCACGGTAAAATTATACTTGCTAGATAGGTCTGGGAATATTCCCGTATTTCAATCTGATTTAAATTCCACTTCTCTTTATTTATTTTCAAAAGAAAAATAAAAACAGTGATACAGTTTTACGAACAAAGTAAAGATCGAAAACAGTGTTTCTTCTAATTTTTTTTGCGTCCTCAATAATTCGGAGTTTTTTTCAAAAACAAGAAAGTTACAAAAGTTAATGTACGACTCAATTTGCACCTACACTTCGGCTCTTTTCCTGCTTATTACTCCTCCTGCATGTACATGAAACATCACCTCCGAAAGATATCATCGAAAGATAATTTTTATCAAGAAGCTTATTTCAGATCAGTTAATCTCAACTAATTATCATCATATCTCTTGAAGTCTACACTGATCAGTTTATCAATGATTGATATATATGTAATAGGAAGATGAAGATTCATAATATATCTATATATCATCATCGTTCTTTTCTGAGTGCAGCATTGATGATCTTTTCACGCATTCGTCTTCGTCTATTTTCTTCCAATCTTATTAATTCATCGTGATCGAAACTCAAGCTTATCAAATTTTCGTACTGAATTCCCGTAACATTTACTGCTGAAGGTGCTATCTGCAATATCGAAAATATATCACAGGTAAAAAAAAACATTAACCCAGTCCGATCATTTGAATAATAATGTTCAGTATTTCCTTTAAATTTAATAAATTTTGAAATTCATTTTTAAAATAAAACAAATTGAGAAATATATTCATTTCTAAAACTGCTGTTTTCTGTAACAACATATACGTTTGAAAAAAAGATAATTACTACTTGGCAGAATAACATGCAAAGCTTCTACGCCAAAGTGAAACTTACATAATGTTGTAAGAAGATTTCAAAGCAACCTTCTTACTGAGATCAAAATTAATTCCGCTCATTTCGAAGAAGATTCTCAAAACGAACCTGTTTCATTATAGCACTATCAATATCTTCTTTATTTTCTTGGACAGCTTTCTCAACTTCAGCGAAAACATTCGACGCATACATCTGATCCATCTCATGCGCAACTGCAGCACTTCTTCCTACGTTATTGCCGCATATAATATTTACCCAGAAGCTTTCATCTAGTGGAACCGGATGACGTTCATCAGGTCGTAAATACTGTCGCTCCATATCACAACATTCCTGTTAGAATTTGAAAGAAACCAAATGCTACAACAATAGTAACAGCAACAACCCATCAAGATAAGAAAATTATCAAGAACGTTGATATTTTCAGTAAATTTTTAAAACTGATTGACCCACAACCTACCCATCATTCATATTTTCATAGTACGTACAGAACAAGATCTATAAAATCCATTCTAATATATACAACATTCCAATTCGTTCCATGATAATCCAAACCCTCACCATTAACATTAAAATTCCATTTTTGACAACCAAGTTCATTAGCAAATTTCTATAAAAATTCATATCCATAAATTATTGCCAGAATCTACTAGAAGATTTCGTTCATCTATATATCATACCAAGTAACTGAGTGTAGGAAAGAGATTAAATTATAGATTTAAGAATTTACTTTTTTTTTTTTTTCAAAATGTTTGTTTTTCACAGCACAACCAAATAAATCGAACATTTTGTCAACATTCGCATACTGTATAATAGCTTCGAAAATGAGCAAAATCAGAATGCCAAAGAAATAATTAACATTAAAAGATGAAAAACAAAGGTTATTTGGAAAAATACAAGCAATGAATTACTGCGTAACAACATCACTTCCAAAATGAAATGCAATTACAGCAGTAGCAAAATGTTCAAGAAAAATCTTTTCCAATGGATTTTCTTTATTTACATAAACCGAACGAATTAAATGCATCGAAAACCTAGGGATTTCAATATGGAACCTGCTAATCCATGTATGACTCGAATAACTTCCTAAATACGATACAGCTTTTGAGGTAGAATAATGAAAGTCCATTGCAAGGATGCTTGCTTCCCTTTCAAACTACCACAGTGTTCCTGAATTATTCACTATTCATTCAGAAGAACACCCAGTATGTTGGAAAAATGATTACATAAAAATGTATGAAAAACATACATATTTAAGTTAAGTTATTAAAAGAGTAAGCTGTTCGTGGACGCAAGTCAAACACGGAATGTTGCTTTATCATAGAGGGGTAAGAAAAGCTAGAAGGAAAATTAAATAATTAAAGATAGGAATGAACTGTAAAAAAAAAAAAAAACACTGTAAAAAACTTCAATTTACACCTTTAATATAACCAAATAAGGCACTCATATACCTGTGAATGACACAAAAAAAGAACATGTGAAAAAATGAAATCAAAATTAACTGTAAAGGATATAACCCTAACATATCAACATCATTTTGAATAATGCTTATACGATATAGGAAATTATATTAATTTCTGGCTCGCGTCCACTACTTTCAACAGTCAATATTGGCTGATTTGAGCGAGACTATTAATAACAAAAACATAACAATGGAAGAATACCTAGTCTGCCTTTCCTTTCCTTCTTAAAAAGAAGAAAACTTGAGTTCACAAATTTTTACTTTTCAAAAGATAACAAAGCCAAAACTTTTCCCGACTTATTCATTTTAGTACTATCAGATCCAAATTTTCTAACTCAAAAATTTAAAATATTAGCATATTTCAAGCTTTGGTTAGCTATTTTGTTTAAATGTCCATATCCCCAAACAAAGCACGTAGAAGCGCAGCAAAAAAAAGATAACTGAATACATCTATGATTATCAATTACAAGAAGTTAATATTCAGGACCCTGGAATACTTCTGTATAATTTGACTTTTTTTGCACAGAGTATGTGTAAATACAACATTTTGATGGTGCAAATTCATGATAATCATAAAAAATTCGTTAATAAGCTTAAGAAAATTCATAGAAACAACAATTCAGTGTCTTTTCCGAATCTAATTTGCACTGACGCATGGAAAAGCAGAAATGAGATGAACCCTGAAGCTACGGCTGATTAAATTTCAAAAAAACATGAGATCAATTACTTAGTGAGAGAAAATACCTACAGTCATGAACAACGTAAAACATGCACTTCAATATGGGATACTGGAGATACTGGATTCACGGCATGCAAAACAGCATTGCTTCTTAATTAACTCCGACAAATAAAAAGCTTATACAAGATTCAATTTGGTCGTGGAGCACCGTACATGAAATTTGCTTCCGCATAAAACCTTTCAGGTTTTGGATACTGGTACTCCAAAAAATCCGGCAAGCCAACATCAATATACGGTAAAGCCAAAACCTGCAATTGGCTATCTGTTATTTGAATATCTTTCCTTCCTAAAATCTATTATAAACAACTGGCTAACAAGAGCCATATATAAAATGGTTTTTCGTTTGATCAGTAATATGTGAATAATTCACTTTTAGAAAAAAAAAAAAAAGTTACCTTCCTGCCCAGTACACTCATGATATATGACTTTCGCTGATTACTGGATGGTTTGGAGCGGAAATGCTCGCGATTGCGCAATGTTTCCAAACTTGGAAGCATTGCATACCAATCGTATTTCCCGTTACGCGTCGGCAAAACCATTTTACTGGCGGAAGGATTAATATTTGGCGCTTTGCATATCGGTACCGATTCTGTACTTTCTATTGCCGATGTAGAGGCTCTGAAAAAATTGAATTCCAGTAATATAATCAAACATTCAATATTAGGACCTATTACTCTCTCATTAAAGCTGTTTCCAAATAAAAAGTTCTGAATGAGCAGATTAAAAATTTGTGTTAATAGATTCACGAAGAAAAAGTCGAAAGAAATATTAGCAGAAACGAAAAAGCCAACAAAACTAATTGATAAAAAACTTGCATTTCACTGCCCACTTTTACCACTTTTTCGTTTGCAAAAGATTGGTCTTTAATCCATCCATCTTTATCTTTTTTAGAACGACCACGTTTTTCCTTCTTCTTGGAAGCTTCCGTTTGAAGATTAAGTAGAATGGGAGTTTTAGATATCTGACCCGTGTCCTGAAAATGAAATGATATTGGCATAAGTACGGAATTTTGTTCGCCCTAAAAGTAAATTGCACAGTACCAAATATGTTAAAAATGAATAATTGACTGATGAAGAGTATCGCAGTATGAAGTGCTCCAAAAAGCTCCTTATGAGACAAAATATTTTTTTTTCTGTATATACACTACTCAACATAGTAAATGGTCTAGCTGTAACATGAAATACGACTGAAGTGTTGCATACCACATTAGTTTGCCTCTCGATATACCCACGCTCACTCCCTGGGGAATCTTGATTTTGTGATATGTTTATTGCCAAGTAGCCTGGTAAATTTTCCGTTAACTGCGCAACCAATTCACTTGTGGATTTCACATCAGCACGTCGAGCAGCCAACAATGACTGATGTGGTGTTGTCGGAGATACCGAGACAGAATTGTAACGCAGACGTTTTGTATCACTCAAGCCGTTTGTAATACCTACAATATATGATACTGGAAACGTATATTTTCATAAAGACATACCTCGCTTTTTGAATGGTTTCCCTGAAGCCAAATACAATACGCGTTACTGCATATTACTGATATACTGCACATTTCTTTAACATTGTATCGAAATAATACCCTCAATAAATTTACCCATATCGGCAGTTGTAATATTTTCGCCTTTTCTTTTCCCATTTCGAATAATTTCTCGACCTGATGACAATGAACTTTCGACTGCTTTTACTGCGAGATCGGCACCAACTGCATGTGATCTTTGGATAGTCCCAGATTCTGCAGTATTCGCTGACACTTCTTGTCCGGATCTTTGGTGCGGAATCGCACGTCCATTTGAAACTGTTGGTGAAGCTGCAGTACTTCGTGAACCTGTAACTGAAACAGTCATCATCTGCATTGCTACAAAATTTTCATAATATCAACCATATGTGATAGCAACCGGCAAAAAAAGGAAAAATAACCGAACCGGAACTTCCAGATGGCGTCAGAATTGAATTGCTCAAAGGTGTCAAACGAGAGTTTCCAGCAGGTGTAAGACATGAATTGCCACTACAAATGACTCGTGGACCTTTTGCAGGTGTGTTCGGCGTAATAACCTTTCTAATTACCGGAGAAGCATAGCTAGGTGTACCATTGGCAGAGGAAGAATCACTGGATGTAGGCCTTGGTTCAGCCAATTTTTGCCAACATTTGATCAACATTCGACATCTTTTCGATAATTCGGGTGCTGATTGAGCTACTTTTTTCCGAATATTATTCACTACAGCACCAATCCTTGTTATCTGCAAATTACATATCGCATAGTGAAATGCAATTATTGCAGTGTAAATAGCAACATTTTAAATTACAATTATTCCCAGTGACTTCAATCACTCAACACTCATCATTTCACACAATTTGCATCATACCTTTAAATGCTCTTACAAATATGCAAGCATCACAATGATATTTCTCATTTACTGCAGTTTTTCATCAACGAATTTATTTCAAGAAGAATCCCTCCTAGTTTTATTTTTATGGACCATATGTGCAATTAACGAATACCAACAAATGCATTATTTCATTTTATCACATAAAATTCTTTCACACATTTCACCATCAGCAATATGTAAATTTCCTTTTCCTTTTTTTTTTTTTTTAAATAATTACACGATACTTTAAAAATTCGCCCTGCATGAGTAGTGATATGTATCAGAGCCATCCCTTTGTTAGTTGGCCATACTAAATTTTTTTGAAATTATTTTCATTCAATTGCTCTTTTATTATTATACATCCTAAAACATTCTCTCATGCGTAAAATTTCAAAAATGTAAACAAATTACGGCTAATTTCAAAATGAATCTATGCAGGGATTTAAACTCCTTACAACAATTATCAACGAAACAAAATGTGAAAATTCGATTATAGTTAGTTACAACAATAGAATTACTTAGATTATGTAACAGTAACAAATTGAATTCTTTAACAGCTATTCCTGCCAATGCTAATTTCAGTTGAAACAATTAAAACATTAAGACACATTTAGACACACTTTTCGAAATGTTTGCTGAATGACAAAAAAACCACGTAGACGCAGAATAATATTTATTGCCCAAATAAATGCCAATGTGATCAGATAGTTCAGTGTGTAACAATAACATTTCCTTGTGTCAAAAAATCTTCGCAAGAAGTTTAAATCACTTGCCTTCTGGCATTGTTAACAATAACTGAAAAGAGTAGTAGTATGATAAGAATGAGAAGGCTAACTGCCAATATATGCCAAAAGCCAACTATATGAATAATCAATATGTGTTTCTGCAATCATTTGTATCGTCCGCTCTTTTAGCAGCATTACAAGTTGTCTTTCAACTCAAATTTTATTTCAATGCTATATGCTTTTACTGCTGGAAATACATTTCCTCTTTTATATAAAATTTAAGAGAAAAAGCTCAATTTGTAGCAATACAAAAGTGATAGCTTAGATATGTTAATGGAAAGTTATTGGAAAGACGATTGTAGTAATTTCGATTGTAAATAAGCAAATATGAAAAAAAAAAAAAAAAAGATAACAAAGATCGTTAAAATTAATTTGTAAATGTTTGAGATACAAAGAAAACCTATTATCTAATATGCTTCATTCTATGAATAGATGAAATCATTAAATGCACGTTCCTCAAACTTTCAACATGAAGCAATAGTAATCGATAACCTACTCTTCAATTCCCTCTGTTTTGGGAATATTTTTGCCCGTACAGTTCCATACCGATGAACGCCCCCGATCGATCAATAATATCAGCAGTCGTTCTAAATGCACCAAAGTAATCCCAATGAATGTCCCAATCTCACATGGTACCATACTACTCACTCTCGTACAACTAACTACTACTACTCATTATACACACTACTAATCCTCTGTCTCTCTCTCTCTCCCCCTCTCTTTCATCTTTCCTTTCTCTCTCTAACCTAATCTAAAAAAACAAGCAATCATCACTACCTGTGTATATGCATGACCATGAGAGAAGACTCCTTTTTCTGCGTCTACGCCTACGTGAATAACACAATTTGTTCATTGATCGTTCTTGAGAGAATAATGAGATCAAATAGAGAGGAGAGAGACAGAGTCCAGACAGCCCCGCCCACATAGAATAAGCTTACCAAGAGCCACACCCGTGTATCCAAATGATAGACAAAAGGAAGCAAAATTCAGTCCAGCACGTATGTGCAACAGGAAAAGGGTTGGGTCAGTGGAGCAGGCTGTTGGTATGCTAGAACTGGTGTTCTTCTCAATTCTTTAAGGATTCAGGTAGTCATTAAAAGGTGCACGACGGGCGAGCAGGCAGGGTTAGCCCTACTCCTCCTCCTCCTCCTCATTTTGCTCACTCTTTCTCAGACGATTTATCCCATTCTCAGTTGTCAATTTTCGATGAAAGTTACTGACATTCTCACCTCGAGTAATTCCTTCGTCAAATTGGACTTCTCCAATTTGATAATCACATCCATGACTTGCTCTGTATCGCCCTGCAAAGTATGCTTCCGTGTAGCCTTTTTCTCTTTATGCTTGTTATTAAATGTTGAAAGCAGTATTGGGGTTCCCCGTTGGATTATCCCAAAAAAAGGCAATAAGTTATCCAATTAACATATAAGATTTTAGTCTCAATTCATTTCATCTTTGATCCAAAAATATACACAAAAACACCTTATATAACAGGTATGCTGGGATTGATTATTAACGAGATATACCGGGGATACAGCATGCAAAGTTACACACATTGCATGCAGCGTACAATGGCACTGTTGCAGTGATGCTGCACTTCTGTTCTGATGATGATTGAGAGCATTGAACAACAGTGCTTACATTGTCATAGGCCTGTAGAAGCTGAAGCTTGAGGCGATCAACGACAGTTACTGTTGTGAGTTCAACTGCTGATATTGCTGTTGATAAGCCGCTGCTTGATGCCACCGCTGCGTGCTGCTGCTGCTGCATGCAGCACTTCTTTGCTGCGGGTACAGTCGTCGCGCTTCTGCTCACTTTTTCTTGTTGCTAATAGCTGTTGATGATATGATACTGGCTGTCGTTGTTGTGCTTCTTGCTGTTTTCTAGGTAAATAAGCAGCTACATAGATGGATGAGTTATGCAATGCATACAATGCATCGCTATCGTCCCAACCCAACCATTTACCTCAGGTTAATCACCGTTATAAATTATAACTTCGAGCTGACTGACATTTTTAATGCTTACCCATTACGCTCCCGCGGCTAATTGATAGCGCAATGGAGATGGAATGGTAGTAGTTTTGCGCAACACAATTAATTTATAGCGTAACGGAGCGGAATGGTAGTACAGTTCTGCGCAATAAAACTCAGAACAGCACAATACAGCAGAACGCCGTACGGCACATCAGCCTACCATTCCCCTCTACCCACGCCACGTGACCCACCACCCGCCCGATCAGAGCGAACCGTCCAGTCCTGGACTTCTTCCTCACTCTGCCATGACTACAGCCTTCGCTCCCCTTTTATACTTCTTCCCATCCTGCTCCTGCTTCTCTGCACCCTCTCCTGTACCGACCCTCGCATTCTTCCCGTCTGACTACTCATCGCGGCCCTAGTATTAAGCGTAAGATCTTCTGTGCAATCAGTTGTTTCATCGTTGTTAAGATCGTAGGAATCTGAAGTCACTCGATGTATATCCTTGTTAAGATCGTAGGAATCTGAAGTCACTCGATGTATTCATCAATGATCACGTCGAAATGCTGTGATAACTCTGTGGAGAGAAGTTCTTAGATTTCTTATGTTTAGTAGAATCTCAGATATTACATAAAATCGTAATTCATAATGAAATAAAGCTCGATAAAGCAATTTTGGCTGCTCAATTAGTAACCTCTTTGTTAGGAAATCGTCGTTTTCTTATTAGATTCAGATTCATCTCTCTCTGTGTAGAACTCTGGAGTGAAGTATTGATCCATGCTGTTATTTTCTTATATCCCACGTCTCACGTTTTTTTTTTACCTAATTCTATCCTAGTCCCGCACTATCTGACTAGCTTCATACAAAGCTGTAAGTAATGCTACAACATTTGTGTTGATTTATTGGCACGTGAAATCTATTTGATATATCTGCAATATATTTCATTTTTGGCGGTTTGTTTTTTAAGGCGTTTTTATGAAATGACTTTATTCAATCATTTTTTCAGCAATGGAAAAGGAAAAAGTGCAGTGACGTATGATCAATGGATCTTAACAATGGCATAGACAATAAGCCGCGAATTCGACGAGGACGTCGTCGTTTCAGTGATCGGCCGGTCACATTGGTTGGTAATAGCGATATCAACGATCCTAAGGGTAAGTGGATCTGCGCCACTGTAGTTGTACTTACTATGGATATGCTGATTTTTTTCAAGATTTTATCCATTATTTTACTATAAATTCTTAGGAGACGTTTATTTCGGCTGGTATTACTGCTGTGTGTGCATGTTGTTTGTTTCATATTTCAGGTGTAGTATATTCTCTTTAAAGGCAAGTGTAGTTGCACCTGGATTCTTTTATAAAAAATGTTGTTTTGAGGGTGAATAACACGCTATCATCAGCAAGAAATATGAAAGAAATGAAACATGAATTGTTGCTTTAACCAAAATTTCATACTGTTATTGTGAAAATAGGATTGTTTTTAGATTCGAATATAACTTTAAACGTGCGTGTGAAAGAACGAGAAAATGGTGTTACTAAAAGAGGCTCACTAGGAAACATCTTCAAAGATACTCCAACAGCTGCTATTAAAAGTCTTTTCTCTAAAGAATCCAATCAGAATCTAAAAGACACTATCAGGCGCCCGCTGACAGGTCTGATTCATCAGCTGATTTTAAATTCTTATGAAAACCTGTAAAGAGGGATTTGTAGAACTAGGCTGCCATTCACGCACCTGCAGCTAGGAACACGTTATTATTAACTTTTTTCTTTGAAAGTAACCTACGCTTGTCTTTAGATAGACACTTCACTTACCAATTGTTGTATTTTCATTTCCATTTTATTGGGTTTTTGCTTGGTTAGCACAAAGTGGTTTTATAATTTTTTATTATATTAGATTAATGATGACGAGCGAGTTTTTAGGATTATTTCGAAGACCAAGTTCTCGGGCGAATTCCAATCTTGGACCAAAGAATGAAAGCAGAACGGAAATAGACATCTTTGTACCAGAAACTCCAGTTTGTAGAAATGGTTAGTGCAAGCTTAATCTTTATGTGGGTTATATATTGACCGACAAATTTTTAATCCTTGCAAGGTTTTTTGAACTGTTGATAGTTAGGACGGTAATATCCTTCATTTTAAATTAGCTATATTTGAGAGGAATTATTTGTGATATCTATTGGCAAGACTTCTGTCATTTGGGAATATAAGCAAGCTTTTATTTCTTTTAGAACATGTCATTACTCCGAGCCTGGCAACACCTTCTTCCGAAGGGGTTTGTTGTTTTACATGTATTTAAATTTCTAGGTGTTTCTTAAGATACTTTTCTGGTCAAGTACACTAGCTTAAAAATTTTTTTTTGTGACTTACAGAAAAATAAATTTCTGTGCTCATATTGATATTTCGTTCTTACGCGTTTGGTGCTTCGCTGTTGTGTAATTTCTGTCTTCATTAGGTCTTGCATGATGTCGCTAATGTTCCGAGCATAAACGTCAATCAAATGCTATCAGTTTATCAGCTCGATTTTATGAATGCAAAGAATGCTTCACTAGCTAAGTTGGATAATATAGGTATTTAATTTTAAGAAAAAAATCACTTTTCTTACTCTAAATATGCAAACGAATGATTGAGTTTCGAAACCATTTCGATTTGATAAGGCTGATTACTTTTATCCTCTACATTTCTTTCAGAAAAAAATTTTAAGGAATCCTTTTCTTGAAGTAAAATTTGAAATTTTATTGCAGATTTATCACTTCTATCACGATTTTTATGTCCAGAAGAAGAAGTAGATGACGAGAAAGTATTTTGGACATGGGACTATCTTTTTGCTGGTGTGAGTACAGAAATGCGCGACGAATGGGCGCAGGATGAGGAACGGGATGATTACGAAGATAGGAATCTAATCAAGTAGAGATGTTTTTATAGTTTTTTGATTTTCATTATGTTAATATATGATTAACAATTTTGATTCGTTACAAGTCAGTCTTTATCGAATTTTTATCTAACGCACATCGCACTTTCTAATTTGACTCTGTTATTACATTTACCAACTAAATACTCGTTTCTGGCCACAAAATTCCTCCTAGTTCGGAAATGCAAAGGAGAAGGAAGTTTCCTCCTTTCTTTTTCTTCTTAGCGATCATTTTTTAGAATCAAAATAAGTCAGAAAAACTTACCAAAGGTCTTATGAAGCACTGTGTTGTTTACAATTTAAGCTGCATACGCAATTCTATGTTCTTGTAGTAAGTTGGATTTGTTATTTTGCGCCAGAATTGAAGAATAACTATTTAGAAATAAAACTCAATAAAAAGTGACTATTGAACACACCTATAGCAAAAATAAATGAGTAAAAAAAGCAAACGATCAATTTTCTGATTGATCACATTTTTGTTTGGAGAAGATCAGCCAGGATAAGATTATTTCTAAAAAACTTTCTGAAAAAAAGAAGAGATAAGGTTCTTCGTGAAAAGTGGATTGCATCGCAGTTGAACACTGCAGAACTACAGATTACAAATTGAAGTTTTGCATGGAATAAAAATATTCTGAAAAGTGCGAAATGCATTAATGACATTGACAATTTGACAAAATTTATGTTTCTAATCTTTTAAGGTAGAATTATTTTGTCGACTGTTGAATATTTATCGAAAGGATGGCTCCCTCAAGCATTAAAATGACTGCAGGAAAAAGAATAATTGAGAAGTCTTGTTTATAAACAATTCATTACAGGATGGTTAGTCTCGAAGTAATTTTTTCAAGCAAAAGAATAGCATAAACATCATATTTAGATTTCAAGTTATTGCATTGAAGTATAAAAAAATAATCAAATGAAAAGGGTAAATATGTTTTGTTTTTACTATATTGTAATTAAATCTTTTCATATCAGCAAAACATGTGATGATCAGAGAGCATCGCAAACAGACTGTTTATTAATGCTTTTTGCAATTTTAAGAATTTGACAAACAGATAAGACTCTTGTGGTGGGGAATTCCGTTGTTCGTTGTTTTCTTTATGCACAAGTTTGGTGGCTTTATCTAGTGTTGAAAGATGTTGCAACACTCAGGTTATTCCAAGAATTGAGTGGTTTTTTTCTAAGGAGTACTTTGTTTGGAGAAAGTCGGTAGGATACTTTTACACAGAAACATAAATTATGTGAATTAGTCATTTAATATATCGTTGGTTCTGTGAAACAAAAATCTGAAAAATTTCTGAAGATCTGTAAGTCTGCAATTCTTCATTTATTGTAAGCTATCATTGATATTGTGAATTGTGGATGAATATTTTCTGCAGGGTACGACTAGAAGCATTATGTGTTCCTTATATCGTAGCGAACCAATGTCTTTATGTCAGTTGTTTCTGCATTCCGAGATGGCATACGATGAAATAGCGAAACTTGGCGAACTTGGTGTTATACATTTAATTGATGTGGGTTAAGTGATGATCTTTTTAAAAATTTAGATGGTCATGAATCGCCAAGTTTAAGAAATGAAGAGTATGGAAAAATAAATCTGTTAAGTCAAATCAGTAAGGAAAATGTTTCGTAATTTTAATTTCATTTCAGCTGAATTTTGAAATAAACTCATCCCAAAGGCGTTTTTCTGGTGATCTGAAACGATGTAATCTGATGGCACAAAAACTAAGTACTGTTTTTAATCTAATTCATTTATTTGACTGCCGTTTTATTTCACCCAATCTATGTTACTGGATCATATAAACACATTTTAGAACAGAAAATATTCATTTTCTAAATTATCCACAGTTCTTATTTGAGAGCTCCTTTGCATTTAATAAAATTCATTCTATCATTCATTAATAAATATTCAAATATAAAAATTATTTAGAGTTTATTGAGGAGCAGATTCTAGCAGATTCTATCCCAATACCGCGACTAAATGGATTTATTCCTGCACCACCACCAAGCGAAATGAACATACTCGAAGTATGAAAATTATCTCAAGTATTCTAAAAAAAGTCTTAAATAGACTGCCGCATGGAACAGTTGTAAAGTTCCCTATCAAATATAACTTGAAAAGACATTCATAACTTGTTTCTTTTTTCAAATACTTTGCTTTGCTGTTGTAAGTATAATTGTTTGCCAATTTTGAAATCTCAGTATTTAAGTTGCAATTTAGGTCGTTCTTCGGAATCAATTTTTAGGCAGAAATTGAAAAGGTTGAAGAACAACTGCTGGAAATTAACAGAAATATGGAAAATTTAGTGGATAATTATGCACAACTAAATGAATGCATGCAGTGCATCAGTGAAGTGCAGCAGATTCTCACAGACGTAAGCATTTAATTAACAAGACAAAATGTAAACTTTTTAAGAAAAAATTCGGAAAACCGGAAAATAAGAGATGATGATTTGAAACACTATCAATTTCTAAATAAAGCATTCTTAAGTTCCCCTCGGGATTGCATAAAATTTCTGATAGGCTCCATGAAATTTTCAATAGGATTTCAAATTTTTAGGGACACCAGCAACAAGGTAGGCAGTCACTGTTGGGAATGGATACGGAAAATCCAACTTCCAGTTTTGGTGCTATTCGTCGTAAATTGACGAGTGCGATCCTAAGGAAAAAAGATAGTGTTATTCCAAATGAAATGTCAAATATTTCCTCCGGCGGAAAGTTAGACATCAAATTTGGTCTAAAATGCTCGTAGTCCAAAATGTTGAGATTTAAAATCGAATCATTGATTTCTCGTATTTTATTTTCAACAGTATGAAGTGTATGTGAAATGCATTTTGCAATCATCGATGTTGGATAGGCTTCTTTCTTCTAGTTCTCTACAAAATCTTATTTCTCAATCCTTCTCGATTGTTCTAGTAGTTTCGCTAGTAAGCATCTTAAAATTTCTGAACATTTGTCCTGCTCCTAAAAGTAATTAAATATGACTATTTAATAAATATAGTTATTGCAGTTTCGTTGCGGGAGTTGTGGAACGTCATTATTCTGCTGCACTGGAACGTTTACTTTGGCGTACTTGTGGTCTAAATGTTTTCATACACATTGTTACCATTGATTTCGATGAAGATCCTTTGCTTGTAGGCATTTTCAAGAACTCCAATTGGAGGAGACTTGTTGCTGATATTCGTTTTTCTTTTTGTAGTTTTACTTACTGATTTCTTTCTTTAATTAATATTTGTGCTAGAAATGATTAATTCATTGATATTTATGTAAACTACGAAGACTGTTGCGTATCTATTTCATATCCGAAAAAGTTGTTTACGTTGTATTCTGTCCAGTATGAAATGAAAATTGTTTCAGAATGAAAAACCACCAAAAGATGTTTTTATTGTATTTTTTTCCGGTACGGTACTTGGATTACGAGTACGAAAAATATGCAAGTGGTTAGTTTCAATGAAACGGTCATATTTATTATCATACAGTATAATTTCCGAATACGAATTAAACAAATTAAAAAAGCATTTAATTCTAGCTACCAAGCTAAGATATACGATTATAAAGATCCGGCAAATGACAGACTGTCATATGGTACAAGTTTATTTGGGCGTGTGGCTGAAATCAAGTCGGTTATTGAAGAAATAAGGAAATACCGTAAAGCATTACTTGGAGTAACTGCTTGCAAAGTTTATGAATGGGATATCAAGGTTGATTTAATCGACTGTTTGTTAAGCTGCTTAATAGCCTATCTCGTTATCTAATTTGTCCCAAACTCGAAATTTGATTACTTTCAAAATATCGTATCATATATTCAGTCTTTCGTTCAAACTATTCGGGAATTCACTGAAACACTTTTTTAGTGCTGAGATGATTTTACAGCTCAACTAAAAATTTTAAAAAAGAAAGGCTTCCTTTTAAAACTATATCGATGGAGGCAAAGAATTCCTTTCAAATTAATTTTTGTGAAATGCTAAGACTGATATAAATAATGTCGTAAATTCAGATTGTAATAATTTGGATTTTCAGATGCAAAAGATGTCCGCTGTGTTTGGAGCAATGAATATGTGCAATGTTGATATCACTCAAAGATATCTAATCGCTGAATGTTGGATTCCGACCGCTGATGTGATAAGTGTTCGAAATAACTTCGATAAGACTGGCATGGATATTGTACGATATTTTTTACAATTTATTCCACAAATAAACAACATTCACTAACGATGGAGTTTCAAATTAATGAATTAAACAGAATTTTTATAGAAAAATAATGGTCCTATCTTATCTTTTTTGTGCGAAATTGAAACAAACAAAGTGCCACCAACATATTTTCGTGTCAACAAATTCACAAAAGTTTTCCAAAACATCGTTAATTCCTATGGTACTGCAACTTACCGCGAAATTAATCCAGGTTATATCATAATTTTTTTTTTTTTTTTATGACAGTTTCATTTTGTTTCATTTCAATTTTACATCTTTCTTTCCTTCAAACTATTATAACTTTCTTATCTTTAGCTCCCTGGACAATAATAACATTTCCATTCCTGTTCGCAACAATGTTCGGCGATGCTGGCCATGGCTTGGTCTTGTTTTTTGTTGCCCTTGCATTCATTCTACTCGAAAATAAGATCGAAATCGATGATGAAGTCTGTAATATCATATGCAATATTAAAGTCTGAATACATTCTCATTTCACGCTTCATAAATGTTTCTGTTAACTTCAACAGTCAAAATTAAGAGATTTAAAGTGAATGCAACATTTATATAAATTGTATTTCACATTTTAAAAATAATTTAACGTACAGAATGTTTCGGGAATCTTACAGATAATGGGAATGTTCTATCGTGGACGTTATATCATTCTTCTAATGGGGCTTTTTTCTGTTTATACAGGATTCATCTATAATGATTTCTATTCACGTTCGATAAATTTGTTTGGAAGTAGCTGGTACAATCCCTACAAGCAAGATTTTATTTTCCTTATGCATTTGCTTTTAGTTACTTTTCTTTTAGTTTTTTAAGAAATGCAAAATCTCATTTGTATTTTTCTTATATTTGCATTTTAGGTAATCTTTAATTAATTAAAAAATCCCTTTATTGTACACAACTTTCGTTATGCATTTCTGCCTTTTATTTCATTATCCTACTTAGAATTTATCACAATTCTATTCATGAAATACTTTTTTGTCTATTATTATCTGTACACTTATCATTTTGCATTAAGCGCTAGCTTGTTGGATCTAAAACGAACTGAAAAGAATGCGCAAATTTATTTAACATTGCCGCCTCAGTATGCTTATGATGGACAGAAAGTAAATTTTCATTCGTTTCAAAGAACAGACTGAACTTCCACCAATTTTCGGAAGTTTTTTCTTTTTTTTTTTGGATTTTTTCCCGTAATTTTTTCCTTAATTTTTACTATTCTCTTGAATAGATTTTATTTTGCTGTAATCTAGCAAAAATAGATTTGCAGGGTCCATATGTTTTTGGTTTGGATCCAATTTGGAATCTGGCACAAAATCGACTAATATTTACAAATTCGATGAAAATGAAAGCATCCATTATTTTTGGCATCATACAAATGACGCTTGGAGTCGTGCTGAGCCTTATGAATTTCTTGTCTGTTTTAGAATTTTTTACTCGATTTTCGTTTTCAAGAAAAACAAGTGATTTATTTTAGAAAGTGCAGCAGAATGATCAAGAAGCAAATTAAACTTGATATTTAATAATAGGAATTGATATAGATATTTGCAGATATTTTCGATCAACTGTTGATATTTACTTCACATTTATACCCCAGATTTTGTTTCTTTCCTGTATATTGATTTATCTTTGTATTCAGGTTGGGTTTATATTTCATTTAATGTCTTCCTAATTTTGTTGAATTTTATGTGAGAGCACGTAGAAAATTTTGTGATAATATTTTTTACCCCTTTTATTTTATGCAGACATATTTATTCGGCACTACCAAGAGATTTCGATCAATTTTTCTCACGAAACTTGTTAGAAATATTTTAAATAAAGCAATTAGGGTGGTAGAAATATTGTGATCTCATGATCTTTTTTTAGATAATAATTAAGTGGGTCATGTTCAGTACCATACCCGGTGAACTTTTCGGCTTCTTTTATCCGGGATCACATTGTGCTCCGTCACTTTTGATCGGATTAATCAACATGTGCATGATGAAAGAACGCAAAGAAGGTTTCTGGAATCAATCTTCATCTAGCGAGTTGGAACAATGCTTTTTACAGGAATGGTACCCAAATCAGGTAATGATGTTCCAATAATGATGCTTGATAAACCACAGATGAATAATATAATGGTTTTTGAACTTTAGCATAGGATATCAATCAAATTCATGAGGAAAGAATAGCTGAAATGAAGAACATTGGCTGTAAAAAAAATTTAACATACCGATTTCATTGAATTGAAATATGTTTTAAATATGTGGAAAGTATTCCTGTCTGCTTTTGCTAGAATTTTTCTTAAGTGAAAAGTACTTTTATTCCTCAAAAAAAAAAAAAAAAAATTGAGGTAATTTGATTGCAGGGTAAAGTAGAAAAAGGTCTTCTAATGTTAGCGGTGCTTTGCATACCAGTGATGTTTTTGGTAAAACCTTTTTATCTAAAATTCAAATTCCGGGAAATCGGAGATAAAGTTGCCAATACTGATGATAATAAAGTAAAGGTTGGTTCCGAAAGTCATCCTGCTTATTTCAATTGAACAAATCTATTTATTTTCATTTTTTCAATAGTCTATGTTTATTCTATTATGAGCACATGAATATCCGTTTTTAAAAATATATGTTAAAAGAAATGTTAAAAGAATTACCAGTTACCTTCATTGCTTCGAGATTAATTTGTCCTCAGAGTCATGTGGTGCTGAAGTTCAACCTAATTTTAAATGAAATAAATTACAGTTCGATTTTTCGGATGCTTTGATGTACCAAGGAATTCATACAATTGAATTTGTGCTTGGTTGCATATCACATACTGCTTCTTATCTTCGCCTCTGGGCACTTTCTTTGGCTCATGCACGTAAGTACTTAAATCCGTATTTAAAAATATATGGTAAAAGAATTACCAATTACCTTCATTGAGCTTCGAGATAAATTAGCTCGTATATCTCATACAGTGCTAAGGTTCACTCTAATTTTAGTGCTTTGAAGCATTCATTTTGATCTGTTTTTCAAATCATCTCTGAATTTAGTAAAAAATAATTTTAATTTTAGTTGTGATTTCAGAGCTTTCTGAAGTGCTCTGGTCAATGATGCTTAATACTGTTTTTTCACTAAATTCTTGGTCAAGTGGTCCAGTATTGTATCTTGTTTCTTGGCTTTATGGAGTGTTTACATTTGCAATATTGATATTAATGGAAGGACTTTCTGCTTTCTTGCATACGTTGCGATTACATTGGTATGAATTAAATTATCAAAGGCCTATTAATTTCCGATTTCGTTATAAACTGGTCCATATTTTAGGATGCCTTATTATGAGAATACTTTTCAAGGTCATTTAACTATTTTGCATGTATTTTTGAGAGTTTCCATATCGACGAGTTATGTCTGCGTACGTCTTTTCTCAGAAAAACTTCATTTTAGGGTTGAATTTCAAAGCAAATTCTATAATGGTCATGGATATTCGTTTGAACCCTATGCATTTGTCCAAATAAATTCTTTTAAACTTATCAGTAAGAAAGGTAGAAGTATAACTTAATTTCATATGAATCTGATGAATTAATAAAATTAATGTGATTGTTAAATTTTTATTATCCCTAAAACAATAATCGATTGGACAGTATTTATAAGCATAGTTACAGCAAGCCAGGATTGCAAAATCAGAAGTATTGGATTAAAAATTATATGGTCGTAATCTTCTTAGCACAGGAGTGTTGGAATTAGGTAAAAGAAGGAGAGAGCTTTGGCGCAAAGTAGAGCATTTCGAGCTATTAATTCAGTTGAGCTTAAAAGAAACAGAAGTTCAGGATAATCAGCTGTGATAAAACACTGGTTAACAAACTTAAATGTTTGGGAAATAGGCGAAAGAAAAAATCATGAATATGCAAATGATTGAGAAATTGTACAACGAATGGGTCGAGAATTAACTTATTTTCTAACATTATCTGGAATAGAAGAAAATTAATTACGGTGTCTTTCTGCAAAGTCTGCATAATATCGTTGAGTATTTAAGTTTGAAAATTCACAGCTAGTTGTATCATTTACATTTCTATACTTTAATAAGTGGTCATTTTTTAAACGTGAAGAAGGAAGGGTTGGAATCACAAGCGTCTGTTGCAGTGAGTTTCAGTTTTCGACGTATTAACTGCTTAGTAGAAATTTCTAAAAATATTACGAAAGAATTTGAACTAATCAGATCTGACAATATTATAAAGAAATATGAATAGTTTAAGTAAATTATATGTTATACTTATATTTAAAAGTTATTTACAAAGAAATTAATTGTTCCAATAAAAAGTGATTACGAGTACAATTTTTGACAAAGTGCTGGAACGATTACAATAAATTTATGATTATAACTGAAGCATTGAGGAATGATTGCATTTAATCGCAAAAATTTCAATCTTAAATAAAATCAATTGGTTTTTATAGAGATTTATTACTGCATTTTATTCAACATAAAAAGGAAAATAAGATAATGTCAACTCGATCAGCACAAAAAGAACAAGCATTATCCGTAGATCCAGAAACGGCAGTTTTTCTTGCGAATGGCGGAAAATCAGAACATATGCTTGTTAATATAAGTGACAAACGACTTGTTGTTAAAGTGGGGCTCACTGCATTTATTCGTTCAACAAATAGAATTTGAAAATATGAATGGGATAAAAAGAATGGATTTAATTTCAATTATTGCTGCAAGCGATAAATGATTTTAACTTTGAAGGACATTATGAGATTTTTAAAGCATTGATTAGGACTGGTAGTCTGTCATTAATGTGAATCCTATTTGATTTTCGAGTTAGTTTTTTCGTCAACAAGCTTTATACCTTAAAATAAAGATAAAATGACTGACAATTATTGATGACATGCCAGGAAAAGTAGCGACTTTAGAGATATAATTTCAGGTAGGTTGTAGCGATAATAGCCTGTTTCGTGTAAATCCAGTTTACATGTTTATAGAGCCAGGTTCATGTGGTAATATTGTGGTAACAAGGCTACCAGGTACTCGAATCATTGATTTATGAAATTTTAACTGTGCAAAAGCAACAGTGCAGTAATACGTTATATGATTCACAAAATGTAGCATCAAAAAAGTAGAAATGGTCACTTTTGCCGTCTGTCACATTTACGTTGGAATGGAAACAGTTTACTTTTTTTGAAGCACTAGAATTACAAAAGGAATTCAAAAAAAAATCTTTCAAATAGTTAAAAACATATATGCTATATGTTGAAATTAGTTTCAGTGTGGAAAAAAGAAAAAAAAAAAACTATAGTGAAGTTTTTTTCCAATACATGAATACTTCTGTGAATGTGTGTTGCTGTTTATAGGTCCAGCAAAACCTGATAAATTAGTTTTCCATTATTTCGTTTGTGAGTCAAATGATCTGGAACCAAAAGAAGTATTTAAAATAAATTCACGAAAGCCATCAGAAATGCTTAAGCTGCCAATAAATATTGTTTCTGCTGAAGATGTTCCTAAGGTGAAACTAAACCCGAACTACTACATTTCAGACTTTTAGACTTGTTCATAATTTAAATTGTTGCTGGATCTGTCAAAAAAAAAATTCCACTCCAAATTATGCGTAAATAATTCCGCTTTTCAACATAAGACTGGCAAAACATCGAATCAGAATTTGTTAATTTATTCCAAGTCTTGATAAAAAATATAACAGAATGAAGCGCAGACAGAGAGCATTGTTACTGCAGCATCGATGCATGTGCATTTGCAATTTACAGAATTTTTGCGAATAGGAAGAAACACTGCAGCGAATTGTAGAACTTAATTTGTTCATACTATTTATTCAGATTGGACAATCACCGACATCATCGAATCGGCAAAGGCTTTAGTGAGTCCAAAGGGAAACATTATAAAAGTTACAATTTTCAATATGTAAACAGGACAGAAATTTTTATATTATCGAGTGCAAGGAAATCAAAATTACAGCAGTAATGAATTAATGTAAGAATATTGCCATAATAAAATATGCAATGCGTAATGTACACTATAAGATATCATCGGACTTATCAGGTAAATCCCACGACAAATCTCCCGGATGAAAATTGACTTGATTTCAAATCCATCCTCCCTATACTTTACTAATTGTCATGCTTCTGCATTGAATTAAAATCTATCAGCCTACAAGAAGATGAAATCCGTTGAAAATTATTACTGAGGAAAAAGATAAATTTAAATAGGAGATCTGAAAATTCTTTGAGATAAATATTATGCATACAGACTTTTGATACTGTAGTTTCCAAAATACAAAAAAAGACCGCATTCATATAAAAAGATGCCATCTAGTTATTCCAATAATCCGATATCTATCTCATCAAAAAATAATAGATAACAAACAGGCTATCGTATAACTCAATTCGCTTGAATGTCCTAAATAGTCATTGATTTTCAATTTTCAAAAAGAAAAGTGCTCAAACACAAAAATCATTGACTGAAATTGGACATATACGAATAAACTTTCATTAGAAATATCTAATCTATAAATGGTTGCACAGTCATACTTTGGAACCTTTTGTTCAGCAATTTTTTTTATGCGCACATTGCGGTACTGACAATCTTATCACTACCAAAAGTTAATAAGTACTAAATTTAAAAAAAGAAACTAAAAAGAAATAGGTTAGATGAACTGTCTTCTTTACTACGGCGCTATTATTGAACTGTTAATTAATTTTGTGATGCACTGAGAAAATAGACTTGAAGTTAGGGCTTTTAACATATTATTCCGCATTAGTATGTATGACAACAACATCTTAAATTAGGTTAATTCCTCAGAAAGAGGTTTGTCTTCTATATAAATCGCTCTCGGAAAAACTGCAATAGTTCAAAGAGTTTTAGTAAAATTTGGGCTCGTGGTATACACAAAATTCCCTAATTCT
Source organism: Mansonella perstans (assembly GCA_037074765.1). NCBI lineage: Eukaryota > Metazoa > Nematoda > Chromadorea > Rhabditida > Onchocercidae > Mansonella > Mansonella perstans. The sequence goes on from JBAMDO010000567.1 coordinate 456,248, forward strand.
GTGTTTGCCATATTCGAAACATCTAATGGCGCGGGCGCCGAAAACTGCACTACTGTCAAACATTTGATTCTATTTTAATTCGGAATGTTCAGAATATTGAAACTTACAACGAGATTAAATTTCTTGCATCTTTGAAAAAAATTTTTTTCACTTACATTATCTGGGATATGAAATCGAACGATTTTTTTTCATTGATTTAATTTGTAGTTCCATTGTATTCCACTGTATGTAGTTCCACTGTATAATAAGAAAATGCAAATAAATAATTAATAACATTACATCACGCTTATCAAGCCATGTGCAGACTTAATACAAAATGGTCAACTTTTGAATTGTATATTTGAAAATCAAAGTTAAAAAGAAGCAAAAATTATAAATATCTTTGCTTTTCCCGAAAACCTGAAATTAAACGTTTCCTTTACGTAAATGAACCCGATAAGCCCGTAAAATACATTTATTACCAATCAAATTTGCTATGCTTAATATGTTGCTTATACAAATTAGTGGTTAGAAAGTTATTTGTTTAAAATTCCTTTGACCAACAAGTTAATTAAGTGATCATATTTCTTATTATTTGCTCAAAATAATCTCATTATTACAATCAATCTCATCTAATTGTTTTTGTTAGTGTAAACAATTTCTCCATACAATTGATGCAAACAGTTGACTTCGAGAGTCATTGCTGTCATTATCATCATTATAACCACCTTCTTTTTCTATTTCTTAATTTTTTTGACTGCCTGCCTAATTTTTTGTAGCATAACTGCACTGTAACATTCATGTACTTGGTTGAAATCTTAGGCAATTTTCTCTTCAACAAAGATGCAAGTTGTAAGTTTTTGTTGACAATTGCCATTTTTAGCTCAGCTATTTGTTTGTTACAAAATCCAGAGGATATGTTAAGTGTCGGCAATCAAAGTCCACACCGGTTCAGATGCCAGAAATCCATAACCATTTGATCTTTATTGTTGGCTGAAGTGAAGCATTGTTTTTCTCTAAATTAGATTACTTCTCGAACTGAATCAGCCTTAAAACATGAGCTATTTGCATATAAATGAGAAAAAATGTATAAATAATTATCTACAAATGTCGAATGATTCCGAATCAATGATAACTACTCGATATCGACCTCAAGGATTGTCAAAAGCCATTTCATTAGCTAGAAACATTAATGAATGCCACCGATATTTGTCAAAAGAAAGCAGATCAAAAAAGCAATTAAAAGTGGACTAATCCTGAAAATGTCTCAATGATTAGTATGTTACTTCATGTTTGCAGTTTTTCAAAATGTTTTGATATTCGAAGCTCATTTTTACGCAATCCAAAAAAAGCCAAAGGAAAAATGGGCTATGGAGAACAAGAATAGCGATACCTTTCATGGCACAATTACGTCAAAGATTAGAACTTGTCGCGGTTATCATATGCATGAATTTTTCATCTTAATTCATTATTTCTTTTAAAAGCCAATTTCATAGTTTAGAGCCGTTAAATGGATACATGAGATTAAATATTTCACTAAATTACTTGTCATCTAAAGATAAACAACTTTTCAATATACCGCACATGATGAGTCAGTAAGAGATGAACCAAGAAAATAAATTGTTATTATTATTATAGTCTCATCTAAATATTAAAGTCTCATCTCGCTAAATGTTAAAGTCTCATCTCAGATATTTTTTCATTTTTCATTTAAATTTTCAATGCAGTTGGTCTGGTTATTATTTAAATCCATTTTTTTCTTTTTCATTTCTGCGATGTGTCTCAATCCAGAATTCAATCAAACTGAAGATGAAAAAAAAGTGGCAAGTGGTGATATCGAATTCGACTTAGCTTGTTATTCGTAGGTTTTTTAGCTCCACTAGAGCTGCTGAAGTGATATAAAGAAAGTAAGAACTAGCTTGACATAGCGCTCTTGTTTGATTTTGAAAATACAGTCATAATGAATGTATCTATTTTTTTGTCAGCAGTGAAAATTATATTTTAATCTTGATCTTGAAAATAATTAAACGGTATTTGATATATCAAAGCGTTGCAGATTTTTCGGCGAATTCAAAAAAAATGGATCATTTCAGTTTGTAGAATCTCCCACTATAGTTTCATGCAATCAGAAAGTACAGCATTGTTTTGTTGAAGTTAGTAAGATTATCCATGTGCATTTAGCAAAATTCACTCATGGCGAATAATGTTGAAATATTGAAGAGAGTGGAAATAAAAATTTAGTTAGAAGAACCAAATTTAAAAACTTCAACATATAATTTTACTATTTCAACTGTGAAGTAGGATATGTGCTGCAAAATTTAGTTCAAAATGATTTTGATCTAAAATCGACATCAATTTAAAAATTTGTCTTCACATTAGAGAATATTCCAGCTTTCTGAGTTTGTTGAAATATTCCAGCTTTTTGAGTTTGTTGATTATTATAAAGAAATCGAGAACAGTTACATAATTAACAGTTTTATCGAATTGCTTATTTCACTTGGTTCAATGGGCAATGTGATGATTCGTTTGCCTGCATCTATGAATCCGATTATGCATTCAACAATGGATGTCAAGCGTTAGCATATTATATATCACTTTAACACACTTATCAGTTAATCACTAAAAGCTGATATAAAGTCTAGAAGAATGAATAATGAATAAATAAATGATAAATAGTCAGCAATCAAGTATCTTCACTCATTCTTCCATTTTGTCTGAATCCATTTATGTAGTGTATCATGTTCGCGCACTATGTTGAAAGAATGCGACTATAATATGCTGCGTGATTTTCTTTAATTGATATGCAAAACTGTTTCATTTAGAGATCATATCAAAGCAATAAAAATATAATTTGGAAGTAATTTTGTAACTTCCATATCAGATCAGAAATTATGCAGCAACAACGCTCTTATTTCAGGACCTTACATGGTGGCGATCGATGTTGCTGCAGTAACAAGCTATGCAATTTTGACATAATCTTGAAAGAACGTCCCTATTTTGCTAAATATTTACCGCAGAAGAAAGTTTTGAAAAGTGAAAATATACCGTTGCAATCACACTGTGGAAAAGTTAAACCAAAAGAACATTAAAATTGAAATCATTTATAAAAGATGTACATATAACATTGTTTATTTGTTTTCAATCTATTTCTGCTATCTTAAATAAAAAAGTTGCAATTTACTGTTCACTGAAGCTTGTCAATTATTATTAAAACTTCAAAGGATGGATGCGAATACTGACTCTGGATCTCTGATTCAATGCTTTGCAATTTTTAAAAATATTTTGGGGAAGAAATCTCAGACAGATTCTTGCAATAAAATTTTTCAGGCCTTTTATTATAGATCTAAAATACAGATCTAAAAATTATAATCTTAATTTTTGTCTGACCCTTTCATCGACAAAATCTAACCTGTTCTGGACATACTTAATTTGGATCTATATATTCTTTCAAAAAACGTTGCATAAATGTACGAGAAGAAATAATAGTAAGTTTTATGACAATGATAATTCATTGGCAACTAACGATTGGAGTAAAGAACAACGACTGGTTAAGAGCTTTCCGATTAAAGAGCTGATTTTGGCCTTATCAGATAAAACTAGCGACGGGAAAGGTGATCTTCAACAAGATGGTTTATCTATTATTAAGAAATCATTAGAGAAAGACATTAGAGGAAGTCGAGTAAAGTGTTTTAGAAGAAATGAAATTCTCAAAAAAAGTGTAAGAACTAAGACTGCATTTTCAATTGATGCTCAATACCGAAATGCAATCACTGAGCATTGCGATGGGTGGATTTACATCATTTTCCGACTTTGGATAAATAATATCCCATTTATGAGATGTTTTTCAATAATTTGAATGCTAGTTACGTTGGTGCTGAATATCACATCTTGATGTCAATTGGCTGTGCAGGAGAAAACGCAATTAACAAAAAACAAAATTGCAATATTGCTGTAAACACGACAATGCGATGGTGTTCAGTTACTTCATGTCCAGTGAAAATTATGGAGTGGATTTACAGCGTTTTTCAATTGGACACACTTTTTGCTGCATATTAAATGGAGTTTAAGTGAAATCTGGAAATGAATCATACTTAAATTTTACTAAAATTGATGGAAACTGGAGAGCCAGATTAGATCTTTAGTAAGAATTCTAAATCAGCAACTGTCGTCATTCAATCTAATATTCATTAACGTCACTACAATTTATAACTGATAACATGCAAAAAAGATTCAAGGAAATTACATATATATCAATGTCTTTTTAATGATGTTTCAAACACCTAAGTGCTATTTCCAAGGAATAAATTCAGCAGCTTTTCACTCATTTGGTAATATTACCAAATCTCATTTTAAGAAGTTCATTGACGTTGAATCGCTTATCTCAAGGAAGAGATGGATGATTAAGGAATTAATTATTAAATTGCAGTTGCTCAAAAAAGAAGATTTATATCTAGTGATGGTTGAAAAATAGCATTATAACATTGATGAATTTTCTCTGAGTGCGGGTGCTTCACAAATGTAACTCAGTGCTCTAGTACGATTATCACAACTCGTATACATCATTTTCACGTCGACTGTTGCCCATGCATCTGCGAAAAATACTACGCAGCAAACATTGGGACAGAAAGTGCCCTTATTTTGATTTTGGTGTTCCACATCCGTTTTGTCCAGCAAGACATAATGCTGGCCATTCTGCGAGATCAGTTCATATTTTTGATTTATCATAAAACCAACTTGAATTGCTTGTCGTTTAGAGGAACGATGTATAAAATTTCTTATCATCCCGTTCACGAAGTTCATTTTCTCAGCAATACTTTCCAATCCTATTTTCAATATTTGCTATGTTATTTATTTATCTAGGAATTCAGATAAAAAATAATTCAGAATCCCAGAGAAAAACTGCAAAAAAATTGTTTGTAGGATATATTTACTAATCACTATCATGATTCTTAAAATAGTTTAATTAGGTCTTTTTGATTATATACTTTAGTTTTTTAAGATTTAAGTAATACAAATTTAAATGAAACTGATTAGGATAGATGAAAAAGTTTAAATAAAATCATGATTAATAAATAATAATTCCCAATTTCCATTTGGAACGTATTCCAATTAAAATTTTAAATTCTAATTTTGTTGAAATAAATAACTAAAAAGCCAAGACTGACAAAGTACAACAAACCAATATCAAGCAGCTTGCCCCCATAATGCTGCCAGCAGTCGTATATATATTCGTCACGAGTGCTGCCATATGCAATCATACGATCTAGATCTATATTCAAAAACTGTGCAGTGCTTATAAGGTAGCATTCGTTAAGTGGTTCAAAATAATATGACTGGTCATCACCACATCGCCATGTCCATTCAGCCGGTCGTTCGGGTTTGTTATTAGATTTTGTTAGTGAAACAGTACCGAAATTTTCTTTTTGAGTAAAATTTTTTAACCCATCTAATTCACTACCATCCTCAGTGACTACCTCATCTGCAGTAGCCATTGTGATGTCCTTTGCATTCTGTTCTACGACTTGTTCTATAATTATCACAAATAACAAAATAAGCTTGTGGCAACCATGCATTATAAAAATCACACAACAGCAGATTTTGAGCATCATTTTATATAGACTACGGCAAATTATACTGAAATTTACATATTCTTGAACTTACAAAAGACATTTTTTGTAAGAATTACGACTTGAATTAAAGGCGATTGACTTAGATAATTACATCCAAGAAAATTGAAAATTCGACATCGCTAAGTAATTTTTAGACGATTAAATGATTCATTTTGAAAACGCGCCAAATAAGAGAAGATAATAGTAATCGCATCGAACAGTTTTATGATTGATATTTCTTTTAATAATATCCTCAACTTCAGAAGAATCATAGCACTGTTTTAAATTATTTGTTCCAGTGAAAGATTATTATTTGGAAGACTAAGCTAACAAATCAAAGCTATGAAAGTACATGATAATCATATCTTTAAATTGAACAGTGTGGAAGAGGCAGAAATTCGAAATTGATAAGCCTATGCAATTTTATTCTAAGCCTTATAACCTTATATTTTATACCAAGCCTGAAAAATTGCATATAAAATTGTTATAATAAGCCTTAAATTTTCTTTCATATTTTATAATGTAAGTTGAAAAATCTTGCAAAAAGTGAAACGAAAAATGCAACCCCAATTTCAGATGAAATCTAATTTTATTTGTAATAATTTCTTAAACGAAATGGATGATCAAATCAAATTAATTGTCCTTTAACATTCGCTCCTTTTTTTTACGTGCAATCAAACTGTCGTACTCCCTGAGGAAATCGATCACTTGCTGATCTCTAGATAGGAGACCATCTTTAATCAGTAGTTCAATTATCATGCGATAAATGAATAGGTACTGCTATAAATAAATTCACTGAACTATTAACCAATTAAGTATAAGTTGGGTAATGCCAATTTATTATCTATATGTAATTATGTAACTGTTCTAAAATGACCGCTACTAGTTCGCAAAAAAAATTTCAGCTTTTCGGATTATGTCTACCCAAATGAAGCACGAAATATAGCAGTTGATCACTGTGAACGTTCCACAAACTGTTCAAAACATCATTAGTGCTAAAGTTTTACAGTTCCTAAAAATTGAAAAAAATCTTAAGTTACTCTAAAAATGCTGCAATGAGTTATGTCATTAAGTGTAAGTTTTTCAAAATAAATTATTATAAGTGCAGTAAATGATTAGCTCACCAAATCATTTTGTATTGCATGCAAACGTTGTTCTCGAAGTTTCTTTATTACATCCACCACAATACAAGTTTCGTTTTTGCGCAATTTCTCCATTGCCAACTCAACAGCAACAAAGCTACCTGTCCTAAAATATGATAATTTCCTTCTATCAATATTAACATTTAGCTTTCCGTATACAATATGAAAAATTTTAAAACAATGATATAATTTAAAAATTCAACGATACCTCCCAATGCCAGCGCTGCAATGAACGATTATTGGTTTTTTCTCGCAGTATTTGTGCAGCATGTTGTAAATTTCGCAGCATGTATTGGCCGAATCGGGAACGGAGTGATCCGGCCATCCTGCGTAAGCAATATGCATTACCTATCAAAGTTCACTTGTTAAAGACTTTGACATAAAATTATTGTGCTTTGTGCACTTTTTTATTGTTAGCGCCAATAACGAAATTTGAAGAAAGCCGACACCCAATATTACAAATTGAACAATAAAGGGATTACAACAGCAGTGGATGAAACTATTTTTGCTTACACCGTTTTGTAATTTTTCAGAAAAGCTGCAATTTCAAATTTTATAAATTTTAAACTTCAACATTTTTATCTCTTTGAAAAAATCGAAATTTACTTGGTAAACTGAAAAATATATATAGCTTATACCTCTTGTGTTTTGTCAGAATAAGACGCTTCGATTTTCGTCCATGTCACCTTTTTAAGTGTAACAACACCAGAAGTTGGTACTGTAATGCGAACTCGAACGGCACCATATTCTTTCCACCCACTGCTCTCATTCGGTAGGTATTCGGAACACTGTTCGCGGTCATTCTCTCTATACTGACATAGTTGTAGAATCACCTGAAACATTTTATTTTAAATTTCAGATTCGAGGTTTCAATTGTAAACAAAAAAAAATTAAATTCAAAAATGGAGGTAGAAAAATATAAAATTATGATTTAATGAGTAAAGATAAATTAATGGCTGAGGAAAAGATTTAGTATCATTGAATTAGAAGAGAAATGGTAAAAGAATGAAACGGAAATACATTCGTTTCTTCTTGTATAGCCATTATCCAAAAATCCTGAATAGTATTCAGCAGCGGCCCTTGGGCACATATATATGTCAAGTCGCTTGATACAGTAACATAAGATGCATGAATATAGTCCTCATCTGAAAATGCAATTTCAAGTTCACAAATCTCAAATTTCAGTGTTTTATTTGTTTCTGAAAATTCAAATTTATTTTACTATTTTTCATTCCATACGCATTGATTTATAACAGTGAAATTTTTTTTTTAAGAAAATTTGTACTCATTTGTTTCCTCTAGGTATATCTTCAATAAAACAGATACCAAACCCGATTTAACGATTATGAGTTGTTTTGAATTGAAATAATGAAAAAAATTTCAAACTTACTGTTAGGTGTCTTTTTCAATCTAACTCTTGTTTTATCCTCCAGTTTGATATCGTCGAACCTACAATGCACAAACCAGAAAGTTTAAACCTACTAGGAATTCAAGAAGACGGGAATTTAATGTAACATATTCTTCTGATCAACGAGTACTTAAATCTAATATAGGGGTGATAATATGCTTATTCAAACATTGCCGTTTTAATTTTTGTTCGTTAAAAAAGATATGCAACCTATTCTTCTCTGAATTTTGTTCCAGATTCCATGCTTCCGTTTTGGCATTTTCAGGAGTGTAATGTTTAATTTTGTTAACAAATTCTTTCCGTATTCCTCGTACACCCAACTGGATTGTATTGCGCATCCATTCTTCCTGCACATTTAGCTTTGATTTTATTGATGTCACTGCCTGCAATTCACTTAGCCCTCTTGAACGATATAATGCATAACTTATTCAAAAAGTATCAGTTTCAGAAGTATCGAACTTTAGGTTTTCGAATGAATTTTCGACCGACGATTTGTTCTTGTGTAATTAAACGTTTCTGTCGAGTTTTTATATCCGCAACTTTATTTCTGCTTTCATCAGGAAGGATTGAACAACGCATCTCTCCACGTGACATCAGCCGTCGCTTAAGAAAGAAGCGATTCAAAAGAAAGACAAACAAGATAATCTTCATGCATAGATTAATAGAAATAAGGATGTGGATAGCAAACAATTTTAGAATTAATTATCAAGCAGCGATACGTAAGAATATGAAGATTCATTATTTGCTATACTGATTTTTTTCCAATTTTAATAATAGATAGTTCAATGATTCTGCATTTCTGAGGGAAACAAAGATATGAACAAAAATTTTGTATTCTAAGTTTCCAATTTCAATAACTTCAAAATTACAAGTAATCGATTTTGGAAAAGCGATTGGCTTCAAGTTGTTTTGACATTAAATCAATCATACCTTATGCCGCTTCATTGTGCTTCCAAAATTAGATCTAATATATGTACACAGTTGCCTTATAAACTTGCACAAGTAAGAAATGAGACACTTTCATGCCACAAATCTCTTTTGATCTTTTTTTCAAAGCTATGAATTTTTGCATAATTCTCATAAATTATTCTGTAATGGTACAATTTTTATCAAATGGTATTCCATTATTAAAAAAAAAAAAAAAAAAGATTAAGATGAACAGCTGTTCCAAATTATCAATGAAAAAAAAATTTGTTTCTTCATTAACGGTTCTCAATCTTTCCCCAACTAGAGATTTATCTTCTATTTGCAGGAGAGACCACATAATTCAAAAATATTATAATATAAAAAGAAATTCAATTTCGGTTTGCATTTTCTTTGTAAGCTGGATAATTCTGAGGCTAAGAGTATTGTTCAAAACTACACGCATGTCGACATATTAACTATTCTATTTGTAATTAAATGTACGGGTAGGAATAGCATGCAAAGTTTCCCTAATATTCCTACACTTCAACTTACCAACCTACTTCAGTGTTAAATTCGTAATATTTATATTCGTTAAAAATTTCGTAATATTTATATTCGTGAAGCGTAGCAATTTCAGACAAATCTCGGATCATTCCATTTTTGAAATTGCAAAAATTTTTGTTGAAGCTCGTTGACTTTCTTTCTTCAAAATCCAACTGTTTGTTAATGCATCGGTAAGTTCATAATCTTAGTTCTCATTATCATTCATTTAAAGATCCTTCTGTTCATTATATTGCGTCATATTACTGCATAAATTTGAAGGAGTTCAACTTTAATGATTGCAAAATCCAAGACGCATTGTAATTTACAACAACAACATTCCAAGCCAATGAAGATCTTCAGATTCTTACTATTAAAAAACACATTTGGCAGAATTGCTTTTCCCAATTATTTTTAATTTGAAACACAAAAGCAAAAATGAGCAGATACATCATTAAATATTGTAAAATTACCAGAATCATATTAAAAAAACAACACCTTACAGATTTGTTGGATTTCAATACGTCGAAAACTTAGGAGAAATCATAACGAATCATGATTGGAAAAGAATTTTCAAAGAAATCTTCCACAAAAAAGATGCGAAATAATTTCAGACTTCAACATCTTCCTCAAATGGAGGACGTAGGATTTCTTCGGAGAAATTTGGTTATCTGATGTTCAAAATAACTGGGAAGTACTAATAAACGTTACAGAGAACTATTTAGAAGCAAGGAGTGAAACTTAGATTTTCGAATCAGTAAATTAAAAAGAAAATCGATCAATAGGAGTTCAGATAATGTTAAAAGAGAGAATTTAACAAAAAAAATAGCTTGGATGAAATGTCAAATGATCTGCATTGAGCGTATGAAGGGAATCAATCCAAACAGTTAATACTTTGGTTGACGCTATATCGAATTTGTTTATTTTTAATTTTCAAGAAGTATCGTTAAAAATTGATCAAGTAATCTTACAAGTGCTGCATTTTAAAGATGTCATATGCAACAATGAAATAATTTTCTCTCATTATTTATGGATTGCTTGTCTAAATTGAAAACAATTAATGACGGAAATATTGTACAAGTTCAATTTTTTGGTGATTTATTTTACATTGAAAAAGATAATTATCAGACTGAGTTTTGTCTCCCTTCGTTTTCTATTCTCCGTAACTATGAGATTGATGAGAGATGATTTTTCCCACATATGATTTTCACGAATTTACTAACTGTATATGATACTATTACAGAAGGAAACAGTGATATACTGTATTTTTCATCCCGATGAAAAATATATCGGAAGAACACTCTTCATATTATACATTCAATTATGAACTGGGAAATTGCATTGAAGTAGTCGAGAAACGAAAAGAAACGTAGCCGAGATTCAAAAAAGCATCGATCAAAAGCGAATCACCAGCAACTGTTGTCATTGCATTTGCACCCGGTGAATTCGTCTCTATAGAATAAATGTTTCGGAGAGATGTTTTAACTGATGTCAAATGTTGGCCCGAGTAATCAAACTGCAAAAACTTCCATTAAGCAAAATTCCAGTGTACATTTATATTTAGCTTTAGAAAAGCGCAGGAAATTTAACTAACAAATTCTACCATGCAAAGAACAGAAAACAAGACCTGTAATTCGACATGGTAAACGGCGAATATAGAAAAATGGAACATATTTATTCCATCTAGAAAATCTATCAGAGGTTTAAAAAATCTCAAAATTAATTTATTATCGGTATCAGCTTTATTGCATCTATGCTTCTTCCTCTGAAATTACAAACAGCCTTTATTTTTTCACTATTTAATCCAACATTACTAACTTGCATCAGATCCGGACAGCTTCCTCCTATTAAAATCCGACTGCCATTCATTTTCGCTACTGTGTATCTCATTAGAGGAGGACGTTCACAAATTAAAGCTGATGCTAATGATCTTGAACCAATGTGCCAAATACCAAGTTCCACATCACCGCCACAAACCTGAAAACATCTGATTCAGATGAATTTGAATAAGCGAGAGTTATGGAATTTAAATGACTTCTCGCACCTAAGATTTTAAGAAATGTTGCAAATAAAATTTTGAAATTGTGCAATTACATATATCCAGTCAATATTCGGAGATTTCCTAATCCTCCTGAACTAACTGAATTGGTAGATTATTTACTCTTCTCTTATTTTAAGCAATACCCATTGTGAAAAGTCATTGACTATTATTTATTTTCAAAAATTTTTTGTCATTGGCTGTCATTTCCAAACCTACGGCGAGATCTGATGAAAATGTTTATTACATCAAAGATGAACTAGGACAGACAACTAATATCAAACACAATCTGATTATTTACCTATTTTTTCAGACATTTAAAAGCTATTTAAACAAGCAATATGTTGCTATACACTGACTGCCTAATTTCCTTACCATCCTTGGAACAATTATTCACATTATTTCTAATTTTATTTCCTTTGTAAACTATAAGCAACGAAAAATTACTTATGTTCTGAATTATGAATAATCCTTATAAATGTACCATAAAATCTTCTTCGACATCCAAAGCGCAAACTCCTCGACCACAACTACTTCGTCTAAGTTTTCCTTCTGAAGCTATGTTGAAAACATGGATATCTTTAGAACGAACATCCCAAAGACGAACAGTACCATCTTCTGATGAGCTCAAAAAAACATGTTCCGATTGCACCGCTAATTCATTTACATATTCGCTATGTCCGAAAAATGTTGAAATGATCTGAAATAGGAAAAACCTGGAAATTTCTTGATAAAATTCAGTGTTGCTGAGTAGCGGGTAAAACTGCCCAAAGTGTATCTGTAAAACGAATAGTATAATAAATGATTATACTTACTGCTACTTATCATGACCAATTGTTTGGCATATCAGTGAACTATAAGCCATACAATAATTTCAATGAGACAAGTAAAATATATATTCTAATTATAGCTAAAAATGGTATAACAAACCCTATCGGGACGTTCGATTTCCATTAAACGGATTGCATTATCGCCAGCTCCAGCATACAACACATAGTTGTTATTGATGCAATTTACCGCATTTATTTCACACGGTGGAGCAACTAATAAATTTGCAGGAAAACCACTAAATTTACACAAAGGATCGCATTTATCCGTTGTATCGGAATGAGTGATATCATCCCAATTATAAATAACTAACTGACCCACTGAATTACCACAAACTAATTTTGAATGAACCGTACTCAAAGCAAAAATTGGTTCATCCAACTTCAACCGATACTTGAATCTTCGCTCATTATTAGAAGCATTCAATTCAAGAGCCTGGCGAAGTTCGAAAAGATATAAATGAGCGAGTGAATCCGTCGCCACTAACCAATTACCTGAAACAAACTTTATTTAGCAGAGTATTCAATGTATACATTCTCGAACTTCCGCTTATTCTTACCATTACGTAATGAATAATACCGTTTGAGATAATAATATTTATTTGACATCGCATAGTTCTTAGTATAAGTTAGTTACATCTATGAATAAATATCTACAATTACACCTATTAATTATTCAGGAAGATTTCGGTCACTTTAAAGTTATTACTATGAAATTTTCGTTTGATAAAAGTTGTCAAAAAATCCTATATTCCATTATGATCAAAGTACTATCACCCATAAATCTTACCATCCGGAGAGAAGCGCTGACGATAAATCCTATTGTAGAATAATTGTCGAAAAGATGTTGCATCTGATTCTCCCACAGTCATCCTAGAACTTAATCTAATCCCATAAATGTACCAATGATAAAACATCGAATGGCCGATACATCGATTTATTTGACAATCAGAAATCATTAAAATATTGAATATAATGAAACATTCCAGATGTTTGCACAATTTGGATTCAATTCCTTGCTAATATGATCGAAATCATTTTTTAAGAAACGCCTCAGAAATTGCTGAACAAAATCAACTTACAAAGCCTTTGTAAAACCCATTTTAACTTGAAATTATATTCAGAACTAAACCATAAGTCCAATTCAAATGATTCCAAAATTAGTATTGAAGCTTTTAACTGAAATTAATTCTCTAAAACTAAAAAGCAAACAAATTAGCAATACATTAGCGCCCCCTGCGACATAATAAAAGACCAATTAACGAATATCTGATGAGTGTCAGAATAAAATTCAACAATTTTATAGAAGCAAAAAGCTTGAAACATTTATCAAACATGATAAAACATAACTAAACAAATCATTGTAAAAATAAATGAAAGACAACAAGAAATGGGAACAAACAACTCCATAAGTAATATCCATTCCTGAAATAAAGTCTAATCCTGCTAAATAATCTTGGAAATCAACGTTCTCATCTCATTTCCTGAATCTTTTAAATCTGATTTCTTAAATGTTTTAAATAGATCATTGAACGACAGATTCTGAAATAATCAAAATTCGAATTACATGTAATCTATATCTATATATTTCTATACACTCTTGAATTTAAAGTACTGTCACTGATTTGCTAGCTGACTAAACCATGAACATGATAACATGCTCTCCAACTTCCCAAATATTAAGAAAATATATATGTGTGGTCTTATTGGAAATTAACTTGATTGGCACCAAGAATACTACGAATTAAGTAAATCACAAAATTTCAATTTCATTTTGTTCTATAGTTTTTTAAAAACCACTTTAATCAGCGCTGTGACAAGTAAACAAGAAAGATAAAATAAACAAAGTAAAACAAAGAATGACAGCTGTCTGTATCGAACCTGATTCTCTCAGCTAATACTGCATATGGAATTACGCTTTTGGAATAAAAAATATCAATGATCAGAGAGCATGTCACTAACATGAAATAGAAAAAATTCATATTTTAACGAGTTTATCGAAATCTAGCTTTCTAATAATTGCAAATTATCTCTCTTTCGAAGTTTAGTTTTGAACTAATCCTTGGAACCCGTACTCATTATAGCTTCCAACTAACACGAATAAACAAAGTGTGAAAATAGAAGCTGTTTGAACCGACGGAAGAACAAAGACAACAAAAAGGAACAAAAAAAAAAACACAGATATTCAAACGTAAAAATGATACTATAACTAGAACTCAAAAAATAACGGATAAACGAGGCTCATAACATCTAATACACGTAATCTGCGTAGAAAAATACATTGAAGAATAAAATAAAAATAAGGAATAAAAACAATAGCACAACAAAACATTTGAATCCAACCAAATAAAATATCAAAACTTGAAAACCATCACATACTCTCTTGTGCAGGCTCTTTCCTATTACCAGTTTTGTGCATTTCCTTGACTAAAGAGTTTGCTTGTTTTTGGTATGATAATTTCTATAATGTATTTAAAGTTTATTATTTGTTTGAAGATTTTGATTATTTGGATAATGATATAAATATATTGTAATGTATTATGCATAAAATATCATAAAATTATATAAAATATGATTCACTGCAGCAATATATTTAAATATAATACATTTATATAGTTGAATTATCAATTAAAATATATATAAACATATATATATATATAATGCACAAAAAATATGAAACAGTAAACCCATATGCAAATAGGATCTCCCAGATAATCTACCAGAAAAAAATTTATGTAAGACAACTATTCCTGGGCCCAATAAGTAATATATATTATGTCGTCAAATGAATCAACAATATAATTTATAATTTCAAATAAAAGTACAACTAAATGCGGATGATTTGAAAATGGACCTACCCAGAGCAAAATATATCTACCCTCTCATATTATTACCATGAAAGGATATAAATAAGGAAAAAAATTAATATCCTAAATATACTGTTCTTCGAAAATTCTAGCATTCGTAAAATTCGCTTAACATATGATACTTTGTAAACCCATTGCTTCAACATTATAAGAGCACCAGTCAGAAAGCATGTGTTCATAAACAAATTGTAAAATAGAAAGAGAAACGAAACAATAAAAAGATTTGAAAATAAAAATAAGTAAGAACTGAAATAAATTACAACAGGAAATGAAAAGGATGAAAAGAATAACCCATCAAAATAAACCACAAAAAATAAAACAAAAAAAAAAAAAACAAACACCGAGCCTATGTTAAAAACAAAGACTACTTACACAACAGGAAAAAGTTCCAGAGAGAGACATAGCTGCTGCGAAGAAAACATCATCGGGAAGCTAAACTTACAGAAACAAAGAATTCCCGAAAAAGTATGCAATTAACAGTCTATTTCGCGATATCAAGTTCACGAAAAGATAAAAAAATGAAATATTCAAAATTTCATTTAAATGTAGAAATAAATTTTATTTTGAATATTTCAATTGTGGGAAGTGAAATCAATAGCTAATAATTGAACTATCGGCAACCGACCAAAAGCCATAGTAAAACAATGTCAATTGGTGCAGATTAACAGGAATACCACAAATCACCAACCGAACACATTTACCATAATTTTACTAAACGTCGTATTGATTTGCTAATCGCTGCTTCAACGGAGCAGGAAACTGTGACGTGAATGCTGTCCAGTTTAGATCACCAACTTGTTGTCGAAAACCATGTAGAATCTGAAAAATGATTATCAAAGTTAAACAGGGTGGAAAAAAGAACTAGAGTTGCACAAATGAATACCTTCAAATTATAAATTATATAAATTATTAAAAAAGTGTTAAAATGAATACCTTCAAATTACAAAATTATTAAAAAATGTCGAAATGTTAAAATATTAATTAAGCAGTGACTTTTTTTAAGCACGAAAGTTACAGTCCTAGATTCATCAAAAAAATATGTTGCAAAATATTTGAAAATATAAAAAAATATATCGCAAAATCTTCTAAGAAAACAAATCTAGGAAGATATTTGCTTCTTACCCTTGAAAACATCATTTTCAATTCAAGTTGCGGGTTATTCCAAGATGCGATAGCATCACATAAAAATATGAATTCCTGAAATAAGTCGAGAATTGGATGAATCACAAGAGAAAATCTAAATATCTTTTACTAGAATTTATGCTTTTGCACAATCATTTCGTTATATGCGTTCTTAAGTAATTTATGCTGATGAATAAATATACCGAAGGAATACTGCAGACTGTAGTCATAAAACCATTTTTATTTAAATAATATCAAGAAAACAGTCTCTATCGCATGCTGGTCAGACAGTCCGAGATTAGGTAAAATATTTGACAACAGATGAAAAGAATACCGCAAGAACTCCAGCGGGATTGAGATTAATCATATTACACAGACCCCTGAAGGCGCTTTCTTTTTCTTCATTATCACGTATATTTCGTAGCGCCAAACACCATGGACGAATGAACTGTGGTAAGAACGGTGCTACCTCACTGGCACAACTGATACCCAAACGACCAAGTGTTATTGCTGGAAGATATACATGTAAGAATTTGCATATTTTTTAAACGCTTCAGAATTTTTTATATTTCTTTTTATTTAAAAAATTTTTTATGTTTTCAAATTGTCTTTCTTGAAGCTTGCAATGCAGAAATCGCGAGCAGAAATGAGAATTTTTAATATCAAATTCAAAACAAAGAATCCAACAATCTCCAAAACCAAGGAATAAAATTCTATTACCAGTATTTTCCAGCAATGTTTTCGGTCCTTTCTCTCTATTCATCACGATGATCAGGGCAGGTAACAATCCAAGCACGTGAGGACGCATACTTTCACCCATCTTCATAGCTATTTCGCCAATTGCCCATATTGAATTATTACAAACTGATATTGAATCAGGATCCAAATTCTGCGCCAAAATAGGAAGAAAGATATCTGGAACGTTATTGTATTTTAAAAAGGCTAAGAAACAATAACTGAAAAAGACTTAACTGTCAATTTAAAGTTATTCTTATGCGATGCATTCCAATTTAGTTTTTAAGCTTAAATTCATCCGATCTCAATGTTTACTATATTAAATGCGTCTTTCTCAAACAATTAATGGCAAAAGCAGACATTACAAGAAAAATAGCCCACTTATATGAGGTTGTAGATAGTGATAGCAAGCTTTGGATAAATCTCCAAGCAAAGCAAACGAACTCTGTCGCACTTCAGCACTTGAATCCTGAAATAATTATTAAGTTCTGCAAAAGTCAAAAAGCAGAATTCGGAAAATTTTGAACACTTAAAAACTTCAGCTGAAAGAAAATTCATGACACCGAACAGCGAAATACCATAGAACATTGATAAACAAGGGCAATAATTTGACTCGGTCCAACAAGGGAATCAATGTGTTCGGCAAGTCCTTCTGCAAGTCCCGAGAGAAGATCCAATGCAACTATAAGGAAATCTTTGTCTGGCATGTCATATTCTGACGGTCGCTCCATGGCAAGCTGTGACTGTTGCAAGCAGCGTCCAATCAGTGCTGTGCATCTTAAATACTAAGCTGAGTAAGCGTGAAAACATAAAAACTTATCAAAAAAAATTTTTTTTTTGTTAAGCAACAAATTTTGTTAAGCTCTGAACTGCTTTGAAAAAATATGATATAAAACCAAAAATGTAACCTCTGAAAAACAGGTTCACAATACGGCAAGAAAGCTTCATGAAGAGCAGTGGCAACAGAAGATAAGCATTCTAACAATGGAAATAGTTCCTTGTCATCGTCTCCAAGAGCAGCCCATTTTGCCATCAACGGCCTCATAATTGTCTGAATAAATGCAATATGTCATAAGATATTTACAACAAATTTTGATTCGAAGAAAAATGAGCAATTAACTATTCATGAAACAGACCTCAACGTATTGCGGTTCATTCAAATTCGGACCAACACTATCTGCCAATGTACCTACCGCATCATACAGTATGAGTAAATTTTTAGCCTGAAATTATAGCTCAAGATTATACGACAGAAAAAAGTAGGGAATTATACATACTGCAACAATACAATTTGCTACTAGAGATCTGGAAAAATCCATATTACTATAAGAACGTTTCTACACATGCATAAATCGCTGGTGCGGTAGCGCGATTAAGTATTATGAAAAGATGTCTATTTGAAAAAAAAAAAAATAGCACAATAAACAAAATATGTTTTTTTTTTAACATCCCAGAATAAATCTGTAAAATTGTAATATAAAACAGCAACCTGATATCTGTTAAATGCTTCTACGAGAGTAGCAAGGATTTCGGGTAGGTATGGAACCAACTCCAAATTTGCTTCTTCCTCGAGAGTTGCAAATGCAGAGCACGCAGCTTCTTGTACCCTTTTACTGTTATCCAGAATGCGAGCCAGTAACTGAAAATAATTTTAGTAATATAAACTAAGCTATAAAATAAAGACTACCAGTAATAAAAAATTTCCACAGTCAAAAAGACGCATAAATCGCCGTGCTTCCGAAAAACCAGTATTCCATAGAGGAAAGAAAGATACTTAGCAACTAACAATTTCCCACAAATAATTCCACTAATAGTGACTAATTTAAGATAAACAAAAAAGCACATACTCATACAATGTATTCAAAATCAATTTTTAATTTTTAACGATTCCGTAACCTTTCTTCAATATATTACTGAAAAGTTTTCCAGTCGAATTTTTCAAGTTCATACTTGCTGATAATCTTTAGATATTTATTTTATTCATCAAAATGAACTCACCTCCTTTAATAGCTGCTTGAAATACATATTATGATCTTGCTGAACAACATAGTGACAATACCGAGACAAAGTCCAACAAGTAATTGATCGTACAAGAGCCTAAAGTTAGGAACATTTTTAATGATCATAAAATTGTTCTACTGCTGTAAGAAGATGCTTAAGTCAAAATACAAGACAGGAAATCACATACCTTTCGATCCTGTAAAGATGTGATTAAGAATGGCACGAGTTCAGGTAAATGTGGAGTAATACCGGACATACAGCCTTCCGCAACAGCGCCCAAAGCTAATATGCCGCTTTCTTTTATCTGAAGTTTTATTTTTGAACAGTCTATAACACCAAAAAAAATCTATTAAAAACATGTCTCTATAAAAAATTTCATTACATCAAGCTATTTAAATTCATGAACAACAGCAGAAAGGCAATTTTAAAACATGACTGAATAAAATATGATTTACCAGCCAGTTATTATGAAAGAGAGTTTCCTTCAGAATAGGTAGTAGAGTCGGCAAGAAGTCATCATTAAATATACTAGAAAGTACATCCAAGGAAGCAGCACTACATTTCCCTGCAAATTTTATAACCCATGATCGTTGTGTACCAAACCACATCAGTGCTTTAGGAACCAGAGAAAGATAACAAGCATTAAACAAAAATACATGGAAAGCATACGCAAATTCCATTCCGTGGAACTGTCATCATCCCCATCATCATCATCATCCATCAATTCCTAAAACTTTGAAAAAACTGTTATATCAATCTATGGTACTCAGGCTCTAATTCTTAAAGATAATATATATTCCCACTACGCCTAGCCTATGTTCCTTTAAAAGCACGATGCAGCTTGAGATTTCACATTATTCCATTTCCGACTATGAGATATTGTTATATCATTGCTTAGAAAACCATTTTTTGCATTATTACTTTTCTAACAGTGACACGAAAATATCTTGCCATCGAAAATCTCAAGCCGCATGGCGTTTATAAAACAGTATAGAGTAAGCACAGTAAGAAACACACATTATATGACAAAAATTGACCGAAGAGATAAAAATTTCAACTGATTCATTTAAAATAATGCAATTACCCCCTCAGCAACGATGTCAGATTTCTTCTGTGTTTGCGTTTGCGTCTTAGCACGATGAAAACGTGGCTTTATATCCTGCTGACGATCGGGTATTGCACCATCCTCTTCATCAACATCACCCTGAAAAACTGGGTACAAATAATCTAGCAAAGCAAAACAGCCTTGCAACATAAAAGAAATGCAAGCTAAAAATAGAACTAGGCACCTAAACCCAAAGTGATAAAAATAATTCTTACTTTTAAAACAGCAATATCCATATCGGAATACCTCATACACCTAACCAGAACTGGTATCAATTTAGGAAGATGAGGAAGTAGAGCTTCTTTGCACACTTGCGGATTTTCTGCTAATGCTAACCAAAATTCACAAGCCTCCAATGCTGTTGCTTCATTAGGGTCCTGAAAATTAGCAAAATTTTAAATTCCATAATGAGGAATGAATGAACAAACTTTCCAAATAACAACTAATCTTTTACCTGTGTCCTCAAAAGCATAAATTCTACAATGTTTCCTAACTGAGATGCTAGTTTATCGAGATGAGAGTCAAGTAGCAGTGTCAACGACCGACAAAGCTGCTTCTGCACTTCCTGAAACAGATCAGTACAGTAAATAAAACACAAAAGATAAATGCGACAACAAAAAACGGAACGCGAAGAGAAACGGATCAAGAAATATTTTTCTTAGAAAGATTATAAATCAATGTTATCTCAAAAACTTTTTATAAGAATAAATCCAGTTTATTTAATGGCAGCTAGTGCTATTCGAATGTGCGAAAAAAAAATTAAGGAAATAAGACAAACAACAAAATGCAAAATAAAATTTGACATTCATTATATAATTCTGTTAAGTCCATAACGCTCACACACTAAAACAGCACATCAAACTAGTTTATGAAAGCAACAACTAGTTTATGAAAGCAAAAAAAAAAAAAAAATACCGTGTCTGCGTCATTTGCCAAGGCAAACAAGTGCTGCAAAAATACGTCCATTATGTTACTTAATGGCTCCGTTTGAACTAATAGAATGCAATTCACCGAATTAAGTGCCAATGCCCTGCAGTTACCAGTATTTTGCAAATCAAAATCAGCAAATAAAGCGAAATAAAAATAACTATTGCTTTTTTATAACATCAAATGAAAATCACTGACCTCAGCCTGGGTGATGGGGAATTGAAGAAACACAAAAGTTTAGGAATAAGGGTACTCAAATGTTCCTGAGGTGTTAGCATATCTGCAGAATCCTCGCAGATTTTCTGTATTGCACCCATAGCACCCTGGAAATTTAGAGAATGCTTAAAATTTTATGTGTTCTGTCAAATATAACATTATTGTCAACGCAAATATAAGCGAATTGCCAAATATATATTGAGGAAGAAAACCTCTTGCAAGTTTTCATCAGATCCATCTAGCATACTGCATAATGTAGGGAGCAAGGCCGGCCATTGAGCGATACCCTCGTGGACAACAATTGTCGTGATAATAATACCCACAGTCGCGCGTATTAACGGATGGCAATCCGAAATTGCTAGAAGTGTCCTGTTTTTAACATAATGTCGTATAGGTTCCGGCAAACGTCCCCACAGCATTCTAATTGAATTTTTCAATATCAAACCCGCCAATGAACGATTCGCCACCTGCAAATGGATATATATCTGCCAGTCCAATTCACAGCATCCCAGCACTCATTTAAACCATTAATCACTAGCTGGCGTACGAAGCGGTGATCTGATAGGTTACGCTAGGAAAAGTAATGGTAAAGAAAATATTATGATCCTGTAAAAATCAACTATGATATTTAAATACTACCAAAAAATTTGATAAATTTGTTTGAAATTGGAAAAACCGCATCTAGCTTGCATAGGAAACAAAGATAAAGCAAACTATGGACTCGCTATTTTTGTATGAAACCAACATATGAATAAACGAACAGCAATAATACCTGCTCATCTTTCAGTTCACTGAGAATGAACACAAGGTAACAGCAAAATTCAGGATGCAGATTGAGTTGATCAAGGCGCTGAAATAAATTCTGAATCAATATACTGCAATGTAAAATCAAATAATAAAAAATTGCAAAAACTATAAAAGAAATTATACTTCTTGAACATTCCGTTGTGTCTGTGTATCCGGCGATTGTGAATGCTGAAGAAGTTGCACGACCTGTTGTAATTCTTCAGGAATTGGCCTCCAATCTTCTGCTTCGCCGGTCATTTCAAAAGATCATACTACGTAAGATAAAACTAACTAATCTGAAATCGTAAATCTTTTAATAGACAAAGTCTTTGCCTAAGTCGTAAATATATTGTTAGCAGTTGTTTAAGTTTTCAGCAGTGATTGCATCTCTTCGAGAAATGGTCCATTATGATTAGTTCAATCGTATCAATCTCTTATCTGTTTTATTTCGTCTCTAATTCGATACAATAACATTGCTAATAGCATACCTTCAATATCATACAATTCTATTAGTTGGAATAATGTATAAAAAAGAAAATGATATACTTTGTGTGAGAATACATTAACAAACATAATTAATCTATCCAATTAGAAATCTTTTTTACCTAATTCACGGACGTAAAAATCATGGATGATGCGGAGAAATAAAGATTAACTATAAAATACATTTATATTTACATATTTGCATAGTATAGATGGTCTCTGTTGCACAACGTTTTGCCAAGAAACCAAAGCAAACGTGAAACGTTAACATCCACGTGTGGCAAGGGAAGAAATAATGCAGATAAATACGGTAAAGGATTTGGAATACAGTATAAGGCATCTCTTTCAATTCAGGTGATTGTATTGCACGAAATTCTATAAATTCATTCTATTTTTACCTTATATGCATAATTGATGAAATTAACTTCAATGTTTGCAATAAAAGAATTGAAAAATTAATGCAAATCTAAATTGATAAATTTTAAATACATATTTCAATAGTAATATAAAAATTATATCAATCATGATACTGATAGAATTACGTGTTACTGTCGCTTATTCCTGTCAATAATGATTAAATATTGAGACTAACAGTTTAAATAAAAAAACAATACAATCAATGCAAATATTATAGAAAGAATAAAAATGGCTATTAATTCTATTGATAGCATAATCGATGCAGTTTTTATATTATTTGTTGAAGCATATATTTGAAATAAAGCTCATCAATTTAAATCTATTATTCAGTTTTTTTGTTGTAAACACTGAATCTTTTTTTCTGAGAAGCCAAAGAATGGATTTCATCGGATGTTCTAATAAAGAAAGGGAAATTTGATTCCAACAGTTTAGTTATTTGCTACTTTTATTAATTTATCTGAAATGTTCAGAATTATGAAATAGATGGATTTTTGAATGAAAACAGAATCAGAATCGAATGTTTTTATTTCTAGAAAGACTTTTAGTTAGACTTGTTGTTGAACTGAACAAGACAAAATAGTAGAAGGAAATGTAATCATAGCATTTTAAAGTTTTGTAACAAATAATTTCGAAATTTATATCACTAAATTTCTTCTTTTTGCCAATAATAAGACCGAATAGTTGCAAGTACTAAATAACTTAAATCTTTTCTCCAGTTTTGACTAATTTCATTGCTAAGTTAATGAATTTGTATTACTCATTTCAATAAGAGATTTTTTTTTACAAATTTCTACCAATTTATCTAAACATTGCAAACAATATCGATTCTTAAGTGTCATTAAATTTCTTGATAACTTATGTTTTTACAAGTATTTTGAAAGTATACCATTTTTGAATCGAAAATGAAGCTGTTGTCAGTGATGCAGAATCATCATTATCATAACTTTACTTCACAAATGAAAATTTGAGAAGAATTCAACATTTCTGCAAAGGAGAATTGCTGATAGCTGAAAAGACCGATACGGAATGGTAGTCCGATTAAAAAAGTTACTGTCAGGAAATTCCCTTCGGCCATACTGATAAGGCACGGTTTTTTCTGCGTTACCTTCCTTTTCAAAAACAACAGTATTATGAGTGGTCCCTCTTTAGCATAACACTTTTTTGTCTAATTACCAAACATAAATTACAGTGTCTAATGCAATAAGTCACGTTAATACATGTCAAAAAGAATGAAATAAATATTTTGCCACCATATTTTAAAGAATTAGGATCTGCTAAGTCTTAAAATACAATTTACCGGTCACCCCCGCGTGCTCTCTGAAACTGTGGTCCAATTATGCGCAAAAGTTGGTCCAACAAAACCTTTCTGAAAGGATCTTCCACTAAACCACTCATAAGTCAACTGAAACGTAAGTTAATCACTCATATTTTAGGGAAAATAATCGAATTTTCATTTTATTATTATGAAGATGACAGTTTTAGCCAGAAGTGGATAACAAAGACGGAAAAAGTTTAAAGAAAAAATCAAAGAGGTTTCGGTCGACTTCTCAGGAATCAACCATACTTGGCGTACCGTAAACTTGCTTACCGTAGATTTGTTTTAGTTTTATATGTCTATGGGGGTTCAGAATTTCGCGTGAAAGCTGAAATTCAAAAAAATATTAAATGAAGGTTGGAGTTCAAGATTCAGAGTTCAATGATTAAGCGCCTTATTATTAATTGGTATCTAATTAGCATAGGCGATGCATCTTCCCACATCTCTATAACTAATTTCTTCCCACATCCCTATAACTAATGTTTTTTCTGTTTAGTGGAAAATTCAATATGCTACAATTAGGACTGTTAATGAAGTATCATTAAACATTAGCATTTTTTTTATATTATACTGGGAATTGAAAATCGAAAAAAAAAACTACTTACAAATTGAAGTGAAAAACAAAAACAGACATCATCAGAAGTTTTAGCATGCGAGAGTCCACAAAATTGTCGGTGTCTCATGTATAATGGTAAACCATGATCACGACCACATTGTATATTAATGTACTCAAAGTGTGCTACCGAATGTTTTCTGTTAATGATTTCATGAGGCGTTGTGGCCGTTTTACTGGTAATTGCCATTCAATGTTCGAAAATATTGTTTTTTCTATTTCGAAGTTTCCAAAAAATGATATTCACAAATTTTATTTTTTTCCCGAAAAAGTTTTGTCAAATTATTTGTGCAAAGAGATATTGCGTAGTTAGTTCATCACTGTAATGTCATTATGAAGTAAGCTAGCAAGCATTTTAAAATCTCTTTATGCCATCAATTAATTTTTAAATTAAATCACTTACTTAAACTGTCAAAATTCTGAACTGATATAAAGAGAAATGATTTAGTTGCTACTTAACTTTAATAACAACTCATAAAAGAAGAAAACTTTTGTGACTAACATATCATCAACCTTTTATCGTAACTGTGACGTGTTATTATCTATTAAATGCTTATCATTTTTTCCCGTATTGTATGATAGTAAAAAAATTGACGAAGACATAAAGCATAGTGAATATAAAATTAGCACAGCTTCTCAAGTGAATAATTCACTGACAAAAATTTCAGTGAAAATTCAAGCATTTAATCCAAACTCAAAATGCCATGTAATGGGAAGGAAAATGCTGTTTATGTGATATTTCTTCGGAATTGCGAATTTCAAATTAGATTTAAAATCAGTGTCATTTCTTTTCTTGTCCTTCACTGATTCTCAAATAACAACATTTTTCTCAAGAAAAAAACAAATTTTGATTGAATTTTTGGTTTTTAGTTTCATGTTAAGATATTAGCACTGCATGTAATGTTGCTGATATTATTGAAAAAAAAAAACTAGAATGGGAATTAGCATGTTGAAACTAAAGAGATGAACTGCGAGATTTAAATAGTATTTGACTGGTTTGAAATCATGATAATACTGTTATTCTTCATACTTTCATTATATGCATCATTCATCAATAACACTGATAATATTGGTGACAATAATGACGATAAAAACAATAATAATAATGAAATTGTTCGCACTAACATTTCATAATATTGTTACAATCCTTTCTTCTCACAAATGTAGTTCTAATTATATTAGGAAGAAAACTTATTGATGCTAGTGATAATGCTAACAAGCACTGCCTAAGAAAATTCAATCATATCTTTAAATTTGAACCATTTCATTCTTTACTCTTCTAGAATTCTGAGATACTGCAAAGTTTTTAAAACTGACCCAAAGATTTCTAAATTTAGTAAAGAACATGAATTAATTTTTCTATCCACTGAGCAGATATTTTTCTTTTTAGCTATCAAATAGATTTTTTCATTCCTCCAAACATTTAAAACATTGATCGAATCCCTTTCTCCAGACTTTTCGGTGTATCTTTAATATCATTCCTTGCAATCGCAGCGTTTCACATTTGTTCACAATGACTTGTGAATTGCAAATTTTGAGGAAAAAAATTGCGACAATCACTGTCATGCGAAGTTTTTTTCACCTTTCATCAGCATCAAAAATTAAAGCAATGAAGTACGGCGTTCAAATATGTTCATTTTAAAACAAATACAAAACTGATGATAATTTTTATAACGCAAATCTCTTTGTTCAAAATTCAATTCCTAATTTTATTTAGATGGGTTAACTGAAATTGTTTAAAATATCAATATAGGAAAAATGATGCAGTAAATGACAGGAACCTCTATCAACTATGATTTCTAGCAATTATTGAAGTTTCAAATTCATGAATTTCGATTCTTATTAATGTAGCAAACATGACTGGACTTTAGATTCTTGATAAATTTGATCATGAGCTTTTCAGTGAAACTATTAATTTCATCATTATCATAATACATATTAATTTATATTCTGATTTAAATGATATCACAAAATTACTCTCCAAAAACATTACTAATGAAAATCCTAACTTTGATGAATGCAAGGACTGCAAAAACTAATCTAATAAGCTCATTTCACTAACAGGCATAGTAACTAATGCAGCAACGATTACCCTGCAATGATTAACTAGAAGTATCCGGACATCATCTGAGATACCCTTTTCGGGACTCAGGCAGCGTACAATGACATGAAATATGTATGTCATACCACATACCAGTGGTGGGACCGGAATCAATGAATCCTTAAATTCATATAATTCTTGATTGTAGTGAAACACCAAGTGAAGATGCTGGAGCGTTGGCTGACTGAAATGCCATCTTACAATTTCAAAAGAACGAAAATAAATTCCACATAAATATAAACATTAATAAATAAATTTTACGAAATAGCAAAAATGTTCTCTATTGTTCAATCTTGATCATCTGAAATCTTTTTCATTAAAATTTTATTTTAAAAAACAAAGTGAAAAAGTTAGAAGAAACAAAGGTAAATTTTTTCATTTGTATTCAAAAATGAAACATACGAATTAGCTTGGAGTTTAATAATCATCCGAAATATTGGGCCAAAACCATTGATTTCCACAGATATTTCCACTGCTTCATTTTTTTTGGTCGATATTGAATTTAATAAATTTGTTGTCAAATTTGCGAACGCTTTGGTAACAGCCAACCGTAACATAAATAAATCTCTTTGAAAAACCTGAAGATATAGTTATCATGGATGAAATCACTACATTCCATATCATATCTATTATCAGTCATAATTATTGCACTAATAGTGTAAAGCACTTGTTAAAAAAAGATTTAATTGTTTCATTGGATTAGTAAAAGTCAACCATGCGACAAATAAGTGCTGCAAAGGGAAAGAGAACAAAAAAAGATTGAAAACATTTGGGAGAGATAAATATACTTTAATACTGGAATGGAACTGAAATGAAATAAGAAAATTAATTACTTCCCACCTATTAAAGACATATGCCTATTGCTTTTTGTCAATGTGAGGAATGCGAAACACTGGCGAATTAAAATTATATCGAGAGAAAAATCTCAGCACAGTACTGCTTTACTGCGTTTCAGAATATAATTAACTTAACGAGCACAAATTACCTAGTCAAGTTTATAGCAAAATTTACGCACTTTAAAATATTTTGAAAAATTCCCTCCTTACATTTGGATGAAACTTTTAATGCCTTTTTCGATTCGTTTCAAATTAACACTGCTAAATACCTGATGCATAAGTTGCGCGTTTTTACGTTCACGAACTGTTTGGTCGACGTAAATTTGCGTTCTGCGTGGTATGTTCAATTTACGAAACTGTGCTTGTACAGCACCACTTTCTCCAATTTTCTGACCCAGTGTTTCCGTTCGGCGGAAAAGTTTCACAATTAAGCCACCAGCTTGAAGAGAATTTTTTCAACCGAAAATTTCTCAAAGTTATAAATATCCTTTGCAAATTTACACAACTATTTATGAAAAAGCATGGTTAACTAACATTTAAATCGACAAGTTAATTTCCAGATACTCAAATATTTCCTTAAATTTTAAAATACGATATCGTAACTTAAAAGAGACCTATGTAGGTAAGAGTCGTATACATGAATGAGTCAGTTAATAAATAAACATAAAGATGAATAAATAGGCCTAAACGTAAACATACATGTTGTCCCAATAACCAACGCTCCTTCTTCACGTCCAAGCTGACCATACTTGATCCAATTTATGGCTTGACCAATTTTCTGCTGATCTACTAATAAAGTTTCGTTATAAATTCTCACCTGAAACTTATTTTCAAATCAGTAAATTTTGTATAAAAGTAAATCTTAAGCAATTGTGGGAACATACAAACTAAATTTCATGCTATTCATCAATAAATGGTGAGAACGATACTGACGAGATATATTTCACAGATTTCAAACAGTTTTTTAATTGATCTTAAATTAAGGCTTAGATGCGAGTTAGAAATCAATTTTTTTTACAATTTTAATCCTTTCAAATATTAAAAAACAAAAATTTAATGACCTCATTGTCTAGAGCAACCAATAGAGCAACATACTGCCTAGGTTCGTAGGTGAAAGTTTCGATACCACGTATGGCTCCATCCAATTTTATTTTATTTTGACATTTTCCATTTGCGGCAAAAAACGATATCGTCTGATCAGTGCATGCTACTACTAACTGAATCCATTTTGGCTATTATATACATGTTGAAATTGCCTACTCTACAGTAATTTCAAGTTTTTATTTATATTGACAATGAACTGTCATGAGATGTTGGATTTGAAATAAAAATAAAAATGAATCCATCCACTGATATCTTGTTGATCTTTGAAAAATCAATGAAATAATGTTATCAATGATATATTGAAAGGAAAAGTAGTAATAAGTCTAGTGATAGCATCATAAACAAGTATACAAGAGCCAAAATACTTCACAGTCAGGTTTGGCTTTCCATACTTTTCTCAACTGACCGGATAATGTTGCTGCTAATAGAAAAAATATCACTGAGGCAAACTTCTGAAGGGAATTTCTTTTGACTGATTTTTGCTATTCTTTTTTTCTTTTGGCAGTGATTAATTTAATTTCAACTTCTGGCGAATTAATATTTTGCTATAGCGAATTAATACATAAACTTATAACCGATTCATCGCTGACCTGTTTGCCAACGCGTATCATACCGATGATATCAATTGTCATGGTGATAATTGGGCTCGGCACTGATTTCATATTTCTTTTGATGACGAAAATTTCCGCATCCCTTGTACTTACAAATATTCGATAGTCTACTTCATACAAGCCTATAATGAGAGAAAGCTTTGCTTGATTAATGCATCACAAGGATTTAAAATTTAATATTTTTTATATTCTTTTTTTGTTTTCTAAATACACTTTTATATGTATTTGCACTAACCTGCAGCATACAAAAATACGGGAACTCCCGATATTTTGCATTGGTTCAAAATGGTAAATGCTTGCGTATCAATGCAATAAACACATCCGTATTCGGTAGCGCAAATGATGCAATCGATGGCATTGAGATCTGCGGAAGACCGTTTCATTGTTGTCATAGAAGTTATCGTACTTTGATGGACCAGTTTGCTATCCAAGCACTGTTGAAGTGTACTTTCCCGATCTTTTTCTTTGCTACTTAAAAATACTTGTGAACGAGTGGTTAATTCCTTGCCACCAAGCTACAATAAAACTTACTTATTGCTGTTCGCAGTGATTTTATTCTTTGAAAGCCCGAAAAATGATTGCTTAAATTTTAAAAAATCTTACCACTTAATCAAAACAAACTGTTATCAAAAGTTGGCGATTTTTTATTTTCTAAACAAAATAGTAATTTCGAACCTGGTGAAGCAACTTTACAAGTACAGCATAAAGTTGTACTGCATTAACATGACCGGTTTCAACAAGTCTCCAGACTTCTGCTTCATCTTCATTTATTTCCAACGATGGTGGTGTGAATTTGTAAAATGGTTTTAAATTTTTATAAATTAGAATGGATGGACCGCAAGCTACGGCTAGAGATGATGAACTAGGCTGTATCTGTAATAAATATAACTTTAGACAAGAGAATTTTCGAATCACGATCGCTCAAAATATATCAGAATATACTGTAAATAAATGGAACAAAGTTATCGCAGATCCATTTCTGAAGGTTTGTAATATATAATTTACTGGAATTGACATGAATATATTCACTTACATTTTCATTGCTGAATGATACTAAACTAGACGGTAAATCGCTGAGGATATTTTCACCAATCAGTTGTAAATCTCGGAATACTTTCAGTCGGATATCATATTTCTCAGTGCCGAAATCACCAATTACTAATTTATAATCACCATCACCATGAAGATCAGTCAGGCATACACAACTTGGGAGGGTATTGAGGCCAAGAGATGCAGCATTTAAAGCAGATACCCATTTCGTACTTTCTGTATTCTTTTTCATACTGAAATTCAGAAATTTTAAAATAAATTCATGAAGATTTGATTCAAGTTATTTTCTTAACAGTTAGTAATATTAACCATGGCACTATTCAAGTATCGTATTTTAGTACTTTTTCCAGAAAAATTATTTGTATTTTTGATCACACTAATAAGCAATGAAATGTTAAATGAATCGATTAAATACTATAAACTTAAAGGTTAAGTACATCAAGACTCATATATCAGTCTTAATGTATTGTTTCCATGGTGATGCAATCTCTATTAATGATAGAATTGTTTGCACTTAAGCTTGCTACTACCACGTTATGTGCTAAGGAATAAGTTATTGACTGATTCAATAGAACAGAATATCAACGTTTCCTTTTTTTTGAAAGACAAAGCAGCATTATTTCAGTAATTGGGCCTGTTGTATATGGTTCAAGCATCGGATATTCAATTGATCAAGTGACACTCTGTTTAAACTAGTCAGGACTTTGAATGTTATTTATTTAGAGCGATTATTTAGAACGATTTATTTAGAATGATATTTAGAGCGATGTATTGTAATGTGTGTTAAATTTGATATATTTTCATCTGTTATTACAAAAAAAAGCCTTAAAGAATTTTATTTTTAAAAACATATCCGTTCAAAAACAGTCAATGTCTATTACATTTTAAATATTGTTGTGGCGTCGATTGCACTCATTTTTTCATGCGTGACCTAAAATACATAATCAAATTAAAAGATTAAATTGCATCTGTAGAAAATACTGCCTACGCACAAATCTTTCTTAAATTTTTATTTAAAAAAAGAGTTAAAAAGATTATAATTTACATTCCAAATTCAAAAAATTGATTTGCAATTTCGATTAATATGAAAGCATTAATGAGTAGTGGATAACTACTGTTTCAAGTCATTCCATCAATCAGCTAGAATAACTTATTCGTATCCGAGAGTTGCTGAATTTGCATTTTATCGTTAAAAAAAAAAAAAAAAAAAGAAAGAAAAAAAGGAAAGAATTGCATTTAATCCTTAAAAAAACATTTTTGCTTCATTATTTATTGAAATTACAAGACCTTTCATGTTTAGGCGGTGTCAATAACGATCCATAACCAATTTGTGATACTTTGGAAGTTAAGTTTCTTTTTTGCACGTTGCTCAGTTTAGCGGCAAAGTTTAGACTGCTAACAGTTTCCTGGATTGCGGTTAAATCTGGCGCTAATTGTACAATCACCAGCGTTTTACTATCTCCATCTGAAGAGCTGAATTCAATATTAATTCATAACACTTTAAAATTAATTTAGATAAAAAAACAATTCTAACGTTGCCAAATCACAAAGACGGAAAATTAAAAGTGGAAGCAAATAAAAGCAATCTTAAATAATTGACAACAAATGGAATTTCTAGAAAATTAGTTAAACCGTTGGTTTACCCAAACAATTTTCGAGTAAACGTGTCAGTTGGCAATTTCGGAAAGGAATGTGTTGCTGTCGTTGTCGCAGAGCCGTGACTACATTTCCTAATTCGGACAGTGATTTATTAATGAATTGCGCTTCTTTAAGTTGTTGACCTGTTGCACACGACTGGCTAACTCGCTCTGAACCTGCCAGATCAATTAAACTTAATTGGCCTGAAAATATAAATGAATTTGTGAACTAATGCAAACCGATATTAATTTCAGCATTTTTATTTATAAATAATTTTAGATTACAATCATAATAATTTTGACAAGTAAATTAACTTCAATGCACAGTTACAACTGAATTTGTTTATCTAAAATCAGACAATGGCTATATATACAATAGATTGATCATTGCAAGGAATCAAAGAAGGAAAAATTGAGTGAGAGCCTATCGTTATCCTTACTGAATACATCAAATGAAGGCTTAAATTACAGTTTGCTCATAAATAAAAACAAATCTTATCAATTGTTTCTTCTAAAGCTATATGGAACAAAAAGGAATCATGTAATCAGATTGATAACAAACACCTTCGATACCTGAGCAACTTAACATTTCAACTGTTTTCAAGAACTAAGTTGTACCTAAAAGTACACTTTACATTTTTGATAATTTATTTGAAGCTTACTTTTTGAAACGACATTTGTAATAACATTAACTGCTTTAACTCGAACACAAACAATGGCATGTGAGCGGCTCGAGCGATCATTTAGATCAGTTGTCGCGCTTGCCTGAAATAGTAGTGGTGACATTTAGAATTATACTCATATCGAAACTGCTTGTTATTTTCAACTTACTTCAACAAACAACAAGCTGACCATTAACAAATAACAAACTGCTTGTTATTTTTTAATCCAATAAAGAACATATGAATAAACAGTCAGACACATAGATAAGGAAGATGTATGCTTAATTAATTAATTATTTACCCGATTCATCTGTCCTTTCTTTAATACTTCCTGCACCTCTTCCAGCGTATTCACGTTAAATGCAAGTAAGCCCGGAATATCCAACATGCCATCATTATCGATTCGTAATGGAAGATTATCTTTACTGTCTGATAATAAATCTCTGAAAATTTACATCAGATTTAAATTCGCGAATCGATAATAAAATACCTTTCATGAGTTTAAATTTTTTTTAAAAACTTCAAAAACATTGCTTTTACCTTAATTTTACTATAAGATATTATAATTGCCTAATAATTTTAATAAAATATACCTTATTTTTTCATTATATATTTCTAACATTGACATTGAAATCGTATAACTAATATTATTCAGTCGTTCATTTGCTATCAGAAATAAATGAACTAAGGATCGCTGATACACACCAGGGTCATTTGGTAATCCCTAAAATTGGTAATGATTTTTTGAATTTCATGAAATATTAAATTCTAATTGATTTGAAGAAACTGCGATTTCCTAGCTTACTTCCGCTAAATATAATCAATGAATATCACGTATTGGTTATTTGAGTATGGACAGACTAAAAGCAATTTATGCTATGTTTTTATTCAACATCGCCTCTTTTTTTTCGCTATGCTTCATGAAATTTCGATTATCAAATGACCTCCATGGTGTATGTTTTACCACTCCCGGTATGTCCATATGCAAATATGCATACATTGTATCCATCCATACAACTTGTAATGATCGGACGAATTTCCTCAAAGATCTACAACAAATACATTTCTTTCTTTCGCACGGAAAAGAAATATTGTTTGATTGCTAATTGTACTTCTCGTTCCTTTTTTAGCATAAATTTGTTTTTTTTCCTTTTGCGAACTTCAAAAAAAAAATGTTTACAAAACATTTTTTTATGAGAAAACTATACAACGTAGATTGGATGGAAAACTGATGAGAATTTGCATTATTAAGTAAGCAGAGGTCAATGTTCATATTGGAAATTGAATGTTGAATTGATATTAGAAAGTATATTGGAATAATTAGTGCTAAATTAAATAAGCCTTAAAAACTATGCTGACAATTATGCTTACGTCAGACTGTGTATGTTTTTCGTTGAATGCTCGATCGCAATTAAATTTCCTTTGATCACCATTGGCACTATTAACAGTGATTAAGCCATCGTCAAATGAATCAATTAATAATGATAACTTTGGATAATTATTGCCTAACGCCGGTCGTATACGGCAGAACACACGAATATTACCTTGAAACAAAATAATGAACGATACTTAGTATGAAAATTTGTGAATTATATTTCAATTTACATTTTAATTAGTGATCGTTACCGTTCATTTCCACCAATTTATTATGCAATCGCTTTCTAGCATCAACTTCCTTTTGGTATTGTTCCATCAGTGACGCAATGGCGCAAACAATCCTCGTTTTCATATTTTGACGCATCAGACGTAATTCTTCACTTGATCGTATTTGAATATCGCTCACTAAGTTCCTCAGTTCAATCTAAAAATGAGATTTCAATGAAAAAGATTAATTCCTTTTACCAATGTATTTTTGAGATAAATGATTGTTTTATAGATAAAGGGAAGCTATTTTGTTTTTTTCAAATTCCTTTTTCATAAAAGAATTAGCTTATTTCTAAGTTTTTGTTGATTTCACTGAATTTATTTTAAATTTAATTTACTAAAATTTCAAATAAGCCGAAAACCTTGGTCTCTATCAATTGCTTCACAACTTTCTGCAGTATTGCAATTGTCACTTTATCATGCAGCAACTGATAATTGTTGTTTTCCTCATGCGAAATTTGAAATTGTACTTCTTCCTGATTTTTTTTAATTTGTGATTGGGATGAATCGTGATGAAATTTCATTGATTGCTGTTGTTTTCCTTTGTTTATTTGGCATCCTTTATCGACTTTTTCCGGTCTCTTAAAAAATTATGAGTGACAAGAATGAGATGATATCAGAATGGCATGAAAAGAGCTTTAATTATAAAACTTTGTGATTTATATTTTGATAAAAATTCGAAATAAAGCTTGGTTAAGAACCACGGCACAACATTTCTCAGATGTCATTTAGATGGATTCACGATTTATTGCTTATCAGTTCATCAAACTGTTGCTTTTAAATATTAACACTTTTTTGTTGGATTAAAATTACAACTTGCTTTTTAGTTTTTATGCAAAATTCAACCTGAGCTGATAAAGATTCCTCCATTTTCAATTGTAGTAGACGTATTGAGCGTTGGGCATTGACAAGAGCTTCTTTGAGAGCCAAATTTTCCTCACTTAAAGTGCCGAATTCAAGAGAAAGTAGAGAGATCCCTTTAAGGCTCTTATTATGTCGTGCACTGAATGATTTAATTCGACCTAAAATACAATTTCAAATTAAAAAGAATTTTTTTCGAACAAGCTAAATAACTCCAATGCTGCATTTCAATTTTCTACCTGAATTGAATAAAAATTAAAATATTGCTATGTCCCACTATTTTAAAATGATCATACTAAATAACACAGTGCTGATAATTAGCAACAATTTCAAACTTACCGTTAATATAATCGTCCATATTTCGAATTCGTCCTTCTTGTTCATCGATGATATTTTCTAAGTTATGAATTAATTGATTTTTCACTTCCAGATGTGCTTTCATCATATTCTCTTTGACAGAAATCATTTGCGATTCTATTTCATGTTGACATTTACATTTACGCAACGAACTTTCAATTTGATATTGATCCATTTTGAGACTGAAGATTTTGATTCAAATCTTCGAATGGAATTAAGTAGACTAGAAATGAATTGAGAAAATAGAAATAAGAGACAAAAATGCTATGATACAAGACAAAATAAAGCTTCTATGATATGAGGAAGTGAAAAATTGTCATTTGAGAACTCTATCATCGATCTCAATGTCGATCGCATCCGATATTGATTCTAATGCTGCAGTTTTAACATTGCTTTGCGTGTCAATTATTGTGATGAATTTTGCGATATTCAAAATAATTGAAATAGGTCAGTAAATAAATAGCTTTTTTGGTTGGAAATACCATTTTAATTTGATGTTATTGAGTGAAAACTAGAAAATTCTTTCAAAATGATCATCCAGTCGTTCGAGCGGAACCTCAGTGGCAATTTCTCTTGCAATATGTAGTAAAATATCATGCCAATAATTTCTCTCCCAATTTCTCGGATGACATTAATGACATCAGTAAGTTGAACTAAGTTTCTCTGCAGACTCTCCAGACTCTTTTATATGTTAATACATGCAATCACAAATGCAAATTATACCATTAATTATATTATATGTACCAAGAACAAAGCATTCCTTCCCTCAAATTACTCATGAAGTAATTTTTTATAAAAGTTATCATCAATTTATCACACATTTTCTTGAAAGTTGTGAAGAACACCGAAAAACTTGATTATTGAATATAATTTTTCTCGATGTTTCATCCTTTCTAGGAATCAGATGCGAATTTAATCGATAATGAATAGCTTTCTTTAATTAATATGATCACTTTGTCAATTAAAGAAAAAAAGCAATAAAATGAGCCAAAGCCTCTTGAAAATAAAATTTGTTCCAGTGTTTTAAAACACCAAAAAGCTCTGATGGTAACATATCCATGTAATATTTGTGGCGGCAGTTGCCAAACCAAAGATTGTCTGGACACAGATCAGATATGTCTGAAAAATTTTGAATTATTTGTTATCTATTCTTTGGTCTATAATCTAATTTTAATTCGTGTTACTAAATCTAAAATTCTAAAAAAGGAAAAATAATTCCTAAAATTATAAATTAAAAAATAAAAGTTATAAGAATTGAAATTGCTCTGAGGGCATAGCCAACGTTGTCGTTATTTTAAAAGAAAGATGTATGAGATGGGCGGAACTCAAAACTTGAAGAACTAAAAGAAGAAAAAAAGTATAGTTTAAGAAATATTTTTATATTGTTGAATTTCTTTCAGAACCAAAAGTGATATGCTGAATGAAAATCAAATCAGTCTGATCGAATTATTATTTGAAACAAAAACATAAATTATTTATTCGATTCCTTCGCACTGTTTCATGAGAAAGATGCATAGTCATTGATAGATCAAACTTTTCCATTCATTAATTATAATTTGCTGAGAAGTTATGAAATGTTTAATCAG
This sequence comes from Mansonella perstans, assembly GCA_037074765.1. Lineage (NCBI taxonomy): Eukaryota > Metazoa > Nematoda > Chromadorea > Rhabditida > Onchocercidae > Mansonella > Mansonella perstans. The sequence continues at coordinate 493,733 of JBAMDO010000567.1, forward strand.
CAGTGTCAATGCTTACTTCGAGCCATCGACGAATTTCGGCCAAAAGAGATCAATCTTCTCAGCATTGAAAGACTTTTTGTACAAATAAAATTCAATGATTAAAAGATTATTTTTGGAAATTTAGAAATAAATCAGAGAAAATGAAAAATCGCTTGCTGACAATAAAATTTGCGAGGTGATTATATTGCTGAATAGATTCTTTGACAGTTAAAGTAATAAATGTTCCAACTTGATAAGGTAGCAATAGTTAAAAATGTATTAGTTTGCACTGTAACTCTATTATTATTAAGTAATTAAAGTCAAGTAAATAATTAAATTAAAAATGTTTCAGGTTATTTTTATTGGTCATCCATTCGGCAGCTTGTTGTTTGCTCAGAAATGCTTATGTAATTGTTTGCACAATTAGCAAACATTCCCCATAAATGAATGGTAACAATTTATTGTCGCATTTTGGAAATGAATGAGATGTAAAGTATTTAATAACATCTTTTCTAAATATATTAAAACTTTTCATTTCTATGCATTTCAGACCTTATCAAGTTCAAAATTTTTTTCAAATTATTAGTAATTCCAGCGGTCATTAACAACTTTCTTGGCCAATTAATTAATTGAAAACTTCACTTAACAGCAAAAATATATTTATTTTAAGCAATGTACTTTTATTTTGCTTCTTCTCTGAACTTTTTTCTAGACACCTTATTTTTGAAACTACGACAGTAAACTTTCTTTCCTTCGCAGTTTCCTGGGCTTCTATATGTGTTTATCTTAGCAAAAGCTGTTTCCAATTTGCAATTTGATAACTTCAAAACTTTGAAATACCTTAAAATGTCTTTAGTTTATTCTTTCGATTGATTTTTAGCAGCAAAATCTTTAACGATTTATTAATGGCAAAGAAGCAAAACTGAAATTTTTAATTAAGATTTCTAAGTTTCGAAATTCCAATATCAAAAAATCAAAGACTTTCCTTGCTTTTAATCAAATTTCAATTTAAGCCAATTATTCAGTACAATTTTTTTTATGTGAGTGCAATTTCTTCGTACTGTGGCCTTCCAATGAAGAAAAATAAAGCTGAGGATAATGGTTAATTTGATGACCCAATAACATTACTAAATATAACAATGAGGAAAGGTTTCTGAGCAATTTTTATCTTTCTGACCGTCAATTATCATCTTTTCGCAAAGGATTGGTTGTGCACAAAACAATTTATTGTATTGTCAGACAAAAAGGAAACAATTTTGGTAAATGAAATTTTAAAAGTAAGTATTAATCAGTCTTCAACCCATGATTTATCCTCAATTAAATGCAAAATTGATTTCTACAGATGAGGATTGAAGGAATTACGAAAAAAGAAGGACATTGGTAAAAAACTAGTCAAGAATGGTGACAATATATAGAAATGAATTGAACGAAATTTCGACCTATAATTCAACCAAAATTTATTCCCAATAAATACATTCTTGAAAGTATATTTTCTTCATAAATTTTCACTTTATTAAAATAATAATTAGCAGCTAAAGAATTGGTCAATATTATGTAATATATTAAAAATATTGGAGTTAATATTAAAACAGTATCAAAATACAACTTTAAAGAACTGAGAGGAATTAAAGGCATGTCTAGACGATGCTTTCGACTTAAAATGACATGCTAGTCAAGATCGAATTCGAAAAAGTAATAGCGCATATTGATTCTATGTTAAATGCCTGGTAATTCGCATATGTACTGCTAATTTATTGCTTATTCAAAAGATCTTTTCAAGAATGATAGTTGGATCTGTTACTGAAAAGTTCGACTTTCATTTTGATTTGGAACTGACTGAGAGATCTGCGAAAATTCCCAGTCTCAGACTTTTCATAGTAAAATCAAAAGTTACCTTACAAACAAAACGAAAAAAATTTTTTTTTTAACTTTCAAAAAAAAAAACAAAACTTTTCTTTTGCGAGAAGACACAATAAAAGTAGATATTCGTACGGTAATTGCTTTCTTCGGACAAAGCCATAAATGCAGCAAATAAAGTTTATCGGAAATTCGTCGAGCAATTTTTTTTGCAAAAAACCGGTGCGACAAATAAAAATAAGAAAAAAACTTTGATTAAAGCAAAAGGGGTATTTGAAAATTTTTAATGTAATGTATACCGAACGAGCATCATAAAAATCACAGATTTATTTGAATTTATTTGGAGACGGTAAATTTAAAAGTCAAAACATGAACTTTGTAAAGATAATAAAGAAAGTCATACGATTACCATTAACAGATTTGGAAATAAAGTAGGAATAATGCATTGTAAGCTTATAAGACACAGAAAAGTTCTGAGAAATATTTGTGTTAATTCATGAAGAGAGGTATGACAATTTAGGCATTGCAGCTTAAAGTTAACAAAAACTAGCATCCTTTCAAATGACCAATAATGACTAACGTATTACCAAGTCAATAACGGTTTTATGTATTTTTGGATTTTTAATGGACCATTTATTTATTGGAATCTCAATACTTGCTCCGATCATTCATTACGAAACAACATACTTTTCTATTACATATATACTTTTTCTAAATGAACATTGTCAAATATTTGTTAAAACTTCTCACTTTTCAAAAATATTCAAACAGTTCAAAAAAAAAAAAAAAAAAAAAAAAAAAAAAAAGAAAGGAAAAAATAGCTGCGAAAATTCGGCTTAAAAAAATATGATATTTTTCTAATTTTTAAATAGGAATAAAATTAGCATTGCTAATTTATTAAAATTTGAAGAAAGAAACACTCTAGTAGTTATTCTGAACAATGCTATACTTCCAGTCTTATTTGGTTCATAGATTGAAAATATTTCTATTAGGTGCTGCTATAATTTTGTTTGTTTGAAAAGTAAACAAAGTGACATGATTAAATTAGCCTAAATAATTCACCAAAAATTAAAGAAAGGTCATTCCTATGACCTATTTGATAGTGAAATGCTGAAATATTTTTTAAAATAAGATTTAATAAACAAAATACAGTTGATAATTTCGGTAGAAATGAATTTCCACAAAAGACATAACACAAAGATGCATTTGATTCTGTAATATTACCATCAAATGCACATAAATTTATTGCTAGGCTTTTTATTTATATTTATAGGCTTTCTGAAAATTACAGGGCTATGTGTTAGAGAATAAGAATTGGCATTAATAACTTAGCTTCAACAGTATCAAATAAATTATATTTTATGATTGTCTAATTTCAAACTTTTTTTCCAATGAAGAAAACAAATTTGTCAATTTTTGCAGTTTTTTTTTTTTTTTTTTTTTTTTCAATGATTCTTATCGTTCATAAAATCATTCTTCAAAGTGATTTTTCAATTTGAATAAAACTATCGAATGATTTAATACTGAACACCAATATTCATTGCTCGGTTTAATGTCTGAAAATTATTTATACCATCTTTCAGCTTCAGAATCCAACGATAGAATTAACATTGGCCATCTGATTCCACTTCACTTATAATATAAATTGAAACAGAATCCACACAATCATCTTCATATTTGACACTTTCTGAAGCAAAGAAATGTTTCAGACGTTTAAATTTCATTGATCGAACCAATCTGATCCATTGTATGAATTCAGACCAAACAAGAAACTTATTGTGCAACTGGTCTTATCTCTCTTTCTCGTCTTACTTTGGCAATCCATCTCGATGGTTCATTTGGGTAATTTCATAAAAATTTCAATTTGATTTTGCTTCATCTTAATTTCAAATACTATTTTATTCTCACAATAACGTCAAAAATTCATTTTTTTTTTTTAAATTACATTTTTTGTTTCATGATTTTTTGATCAATTATTGCCTAATAATTTGATGTGAATTTATTGCATTTTCATGAGTCTATGTGAATTTTAATATAACTTTGTTTCAAATTCAATTAATAGAATTTTAAATAGTAAAGTATGTTAAATTCTAAAGCACAACATTTTTAGTTGGGAAAATTTTGAGCAAAATTTTAGATTTCGAATGATAACGATACTTTTCATTCATTATGTAAATTTGATGAAGTAACGAAGTACATTTCTGCTTATTTCTTTCAATTTATGGTCAAATTTCATAAAATATGAAAGTTTTTAAAGATTTAATGCAGTAATATTAAATTATCGATTCCTAACAATTAAGCAATTATCCTTACTTGTAGATTGCATTGGTAGTATGGATAAAACAAATGGTATCGATTCTTTATCAAATGGCAAGAAAATGAAAAGGAAGAAAGAGCGTGAATTTGATTTTTCACGACATCCAAGGCGACGCATTGCTCTAATGTTCATGTACTTTGGTTGGGAATATAATGGCCTGGTTGAGCAACGAGAAATTAGTGGAACTGTAAGTGATGAAAACTGCTAAGATTTGATTTCTGCCTGATCATTGAGAAAGGAGTACTTTCCCAAAAAAAAAACTTCGATATTTTCATCGTTCTCACTTTTTAGCTTTTTTTTTCCAATATGCTAACATATTAATTTCATATTAACCTCAGTTATTCCCAAATTATATTGATTTCATATTAACTTCACTTGTTATATATTTACTTAGTATTAAAATAACGAATCAAAGTTTCTAATTGCCATTATTATCACGTTTATTTTCATTTTCAAAATATATTAGAAAAAATTGAAAATATATTATCCGTCTTAGTTTACAGGTCGAAGAAGAAATGAAAAAGGCTTTGATGAAAACAAAACTTGTAGAAAGCTGGGAAAATTGCAGCTGGAATCGAAGTGGTCGAACCGATAAGGGAGTATCTGCTTTCAAGCAAGTTGCCTCTGTTATTGTAAGGTTTGTTTGTTTCGAATGTTTTAATTCTTTATTTACAAAATCATCAAGTATCTACATATGTTCTAGTGCTTAAGAAACTATCAAAGCCTCTGAATGATTATTCAATCTTTGATTTCAGTAATAAAGTAATTTATTAACTTTTTATGATTTTGCACAACTTTCGAAAAAAAGATACAATGATTTGTTATACCATAATTTATTTATGTACTGTCTAGATTTTAAGGTCAAATGAACCAGAAGGTGAAGGTGTTTTTTGGCCCAATATTGCCCATGCATCTTCTGAAACTGCTACGAAAGGCGAACTTCAGTACGTAAAAATGTTGAATAGTGCATTACCAACTAATATTAGAGTGTTAGCATGGGCTCCAGTCCCAGAAAATTTCAGTGCAAGATATAAATGTACTCAGCGGACTTATACATATGTTTTTCCAAGAGCCAATTTCAATATTCAGGTGGATTTTGAAAATTTCTCGTACACTTATTTTTAATTCGTTTATTGATTTATTGATTCACCTTTACTTTTCAAGTTATCTGTCTTGATGTGGGCATTTTTTTTAAAACAGTTGCAAGATTTTCGAATATATTTTCCAGAGTTTTGAATAAAATTAATATTTTTCGGAGTGTCAGCTTGTAGGCAATGCAACAAGCTTGTCAATTTCTCATTGGCGAACACGATTTTCGTAATTTCTGTCGTATCGACATGAACAAAGGGCGAGTGGAAATGAATTATATTCGTACTATCATCTATGCTAATATATCATTCATGTCGTATGTTTTTAATGATTTTTGGAGAAAGAAGAAACCTTTTAAGACTAGTGATTTACCTGCACTTCTTAATCATTTTTGTTTCTCAATTCTTCTGATATTTTCATTTTTTAGCGTTAAGAGCGCTCTCATGCACTGCTTCAAGTAGGTTCACATTTACTCATTTTAATATGTTCTTTTCAACGGCAAATTTGGAGTACGATTTTTTTCTAGAAATAATACATTGTCAGCATCAAAAGAAAACCACGATGCTACTCATTATGAATTTCTACAACTTACCATCAAGGGGAGCGGTTTTCTTTGGCATCAGATTCGTTGTATAATGGCTCTGCTTTATGAAATTGGTCTTGGTAATGAGAAACCAGAAGTAAGTTCTTCAGTTATAACTATTATTTTGGAAGTAGTAAGGAAAGAAATGGTAATTTTTTATGATTTATTTTTAATCAGTACTCTTTTGAAAAATCTTCTTGTGTCCGCGGTTGAAAATGTTTACTCGATAAATTAAGCAATTATGCAAAAATTTTGTGCACGTCTTTTTCCCAACCCTGTTTGAAGATCATTACCGAACTTCTCGATATTAGACTTACGCCTTCAAAACCAACTTATGGATTGGCTCCAGCATTTCCATTGTGTTTGTTTGATTGTATATATGATGGCATGGAACTTTGTTGGAGATGGGATATCGATTCGCTGAAATCTATCAGAAAACTTATCCTGAAAACTTGGGCTCATTATCAAGCTTTGTATGTTTTCATTACAGTGATTCGTTTCTTTATGCTTCTAAATTTTTTTTCTTTTAATTCTCGTGCATCACATGGTATATTTGACAGTGGTATTTATTAGAGCTGAGAAGATGCACAAGAATGTTGCAAAAGAATGCTTTAGGATTAAGACTGGCTTTTTTCATTCGTGAAATTGCGAAAAACTGATAAAAGGCAAGAAGACGTTTTTACATAAACGATGTTGGTGGAAATAATGCGGCCAAACGTAATTTTAGGTCAGCAACATTACAAATTATGGCTGAAAACATCGGTACACTTGCATCAACATTACATAATGACTACAGTGGTCTAAATGATTATCTTAGGCCAACTGGTGCTTCTACCAAAAAATATATACCTATCAAAAAGCGGCCTACTTGTGATGCTTTGGAGCTAAAACAGGAAAAAATTCGTGCAAAAATGTCGAAAGTCGTTGCTGATGTCTCCAATAGTAATGATATTATATCATGATGCTAGTAATTAACACTTGGTTTGTGATATTTTTGATGCAGTGATGCATTACTTAATTAACAAATACTAGTTAATAACACTAAAGCTGAATAACTAACATTCTTCTTGTGAACGCTGTGATGGCAGCATTGTTTCCAGGCAACATTCTTATGTATTTCAGTATACTTTTTTAAATTAATTATTGAATTGTGTATATTTTTTGGATTAGCCTATGCTAAAGTTGTTCTTCGATTTTAACTAGAAAATTCATTCATAGCCGATAATAGTTGCAGAGCGAATTGTTTTGTGTTGTTATTTTTGTTGCATGAAAGTTTTTTTTTGTTGATTGCATGTTATCTATGTTGATAAAATATACTACAGTTTCAAATTTTTTAGTAAAGTACGTTTCAAGCGTTTTTATTTAATTTAATTAAATTTTAAAAACAAAGATTTTATATCAATCCTATCTTTCGATATATGCCAGTTGTCTACGATGCGCTTGATTTGCTCTATTCAATAAATTAAGCTGAGCGGATTATAATTACCTATGTTCGAAAGTGTGGACAAACCTGAGGTATGTTAAAATTTACTTTGACCTAGAAATGGCCATGTTGCTGCTACCTACTACGCTGTTTCATATTTAAATAATCTCGAATTTCAGCGGTATCGGGATGACCCGGAATGGAACGATGTTCATCCTCTACCCCTCACGGATGATGAACAAGCAGCCGTTCGGATTGAAACTGGTGATGCTTTCAACGATGCCTTCATGTATCTTCGTGCTGTTGTAGTCAGCAATGAGATGTCAGAGCGCGCCTTTAAATTGACTACGAAGTGAGTTTACTTTGCTGTTACATGTAAACGTATATGTAATTTTTGTTGACTGCTAACGTAGATTGCTCTCCAATGAAATTCAGTGTGAGACATTAAGTGCCATTTTTTTCACTACAAATATATAATTACACCGTAATTAGTGTCGTAAGATGCTGAAAAAGTTTTTTTTTTGTTTATTTAAGATGTGTAAAAATATATTGGACTATTCTGGTCACTCAAAAGTAGTGAGCTTTTTGCAATTAAATTCATATTGAAAAGATATTTCGCTGTTAATTTCTAAAAATTTTTCAACTAATTCTACAGATGCATTGATTTAAATCCTGCTAATTATACTGTTTGGCAGTATCGTCGTTCTCTTCTCAAAGCACTCAATAAAGATCTGAATGAGGAATTCAATTTCATTGCAGAGATAATTGAAGAAAATCCAAAGAATTATCAAGGTTATTAATATATTTTGTATTTCTCGTTTTATAACATGTTGTCTTTTCGAGGTCGCGAGAAAAATCTAAAGAAAAAGACAAGCCTAAGTCATATATATACATATTTTAAATAATCATATCACGATTTTTAATTTCATATTTGTGGATAAGTTAATGAATAATTAATGTTAAGTCTGGCATCATCGTCGAACATTAGTGGAATGGACAAATGATGCCAGTCGAGAGCTTGATTTCACGGCGCGAGTGATCGATGATGAAGCCAAAAATTACCATTCCTGGCAACATCGTCAATGGGTCGTTGAGAAGTTCGGATTATTCAATCAACAAGAGTTGGATTACAGCGTTGGACTTTTGATCGAGGATATGCGTAATAATTCAGCATGGAATTACCGATACTTTATACTTCAAGGATTGAATGCATTAAAGGTGATTAATTTAAAATCTTAACCCAGAATTTTCAATCTTAGGAGTGCTAGACGAAGCTGCCTGACTACTCAGTATTGGTGTTATCTTGTTCAGTTCTTTTCGGAAGAGAAAAACAATTAGCATTTTGTTATTGTTTTTGCACCTAAAATGATCACGTCTGTCAAAATGTTGATCTAAGTTTTTCCCTCTCTTTTTTAAGGATCCGAATGTTTTGAATCGGGAAATTTTAATGACGCAATCTATGATCAGAAAAATTCCAAACAATGAGAGTGCATGGAATTTCTTATCTGGATTATTGCTTGACGTACGTTTTTATTTTAAACGATTGAAGGTGGTTCCTCTTATACTAAGTTTTCAATAAAAAACTATCCGTTTTAAAATTCAAATATTTTTTCCGTTTATTTTGGAAATACTTCTTGCCTTTTTTGCTTGAAGGGATTGTTTTAGAAGCATGAAATTCTTAAATTGAAGGTGACATTCGTTAATACTTTCGACTATTATTAATAAGAGCTTAATTCTGATCAAAAAAATATGTGCACCACTAACAATAGGAACATTTCTGATGTAGAACTCTGCAAATGAAACGATCATATTAGATAACCTAACTTTTACTGATTTTTAATTACAGAAAGGAGTCTCTTCTCGAGCGGATGTAATGCAGTTCTGCATTGAACTGAGTGGACAGAAACGTGTACCACTTTGTCTTAGTTTCATGGTGGATGTATTAGTAGAAAAGATCGAAAAGAAAATAGAAGTTGAAGTAAATTTGATTTCACATGAATTGTTCCATATTAGATATTAGAAATTTGAATTCAAATCTCAATGTTTATGTTGAAAAAATGTTGTGACACAGCGTCTTAATTATATCGTCTAAATTATAAACCATAATTTCAGGAAAGTGCTGCACAAGCATTAAAAATACTCCAAGAATTAAAAGAGCTGGATCCGATACGGAAAAAGTATTGGGATTATAACGAGAAACTTGTCAATAATCTCATAGAAGCAAATTAATTTTTCATCTCTTATTTTCTGGTATTTCTTTGAGGAACTTTAAATTTGTTTGTTTATGGGGCAAGTCCTGCTTATCTGTCAAATTTGCTTTTAAAGAGTTGTGAAAATACTGTTTCAAATTAATGATGTGATTTGGAATGAGTCTACTTTCTGAACAAGATCGAGTCTTCATGTGATAATGCTTGTGTTCATATGATATTTTAGTGAATACCAATGAACAGAAAAAAATGCTATTCAAGAATTTGAAAGGACAGAAAGCTTTATGCATTTTATCTTAATGTGAATATTTACAATATCTTTTTAATCTCTATAAAATTTGCTTGTAATGCATTTTTGTCATTGATTTTATGATACCGAAATACCCAATTTTATCGTGACGAATTTTTCATATTAGCAATACCACAGTGTCCACTGATGGAGATCTGTTGTTTTTATCAAGAACTTGGACTTTTCTTCCCATTTCCTTTTCTTTCAAGTTCAAACAGAAAATCATTTCTTTTCAAAAATTACTGATATTTCGAACGGCAATTTGGATCTTATTTATAGAATTTTGTTTGACTAAAATATAAACATCAAAATATTTATGGATGAATAAAAGATTACCTCTTATTTGCGTTTTGCTTTTATGGTGTTGTTTTTTTTTAACAGAATAATATATAGAATAAAATAGACTGCTTCGAAATTAATTGGGTTTGCTTTTCATTTCTCTTCAACCGACTGATTTTCAAGATAAAATGGAAGATTTAGTATAACATAAGCTATTCTACTGTTTCATTCGATTTTCTAATTTTCAGAGTCATTTATTTGGTCGTTATGTCGCAACGAATGTTGCTTCTACTTGGATATCCTACGAGTACGGTTGACTGTGAAAGTATTATTTTTTTTTTCTTTATTTTTCTTAGTATATTTTCAGGTGATGAGAGTATTTTGAACACATATCTGATAGAATTCTTTGATATATTGCAGGCTTTGAACAATTACAAGAATTAGTGCTATTTTTGGAGCACCAGTATATCAGACTGTATAAAATTGAGGACAGAGATGAATTACAATCATCGAATATTGAAGTATGGAATAAATCTTTTTCAAAGGTACTTCACTTTTCTTTGATTTAAATTATTTACAGATAAAAACACTGAATTGCTTGATTAATTTTTAATCCAAATTTGTTGTTATTAGTTATTTGATGTTAAATGCTAATGTTTCAGTGTCAACCTTCATTTCACATTTCATTACATTAAGTTGAAATGAGACAACACTTGCTCTCTCATATTATGAAGTACAACGTTCAGCAAAAGAAATGTCATTAAATAAATCAAATGTAATATCAAATCAGAATTGAAATTTCACTCGGAATTTTGTTCAGGAGTTTTAAAATAATTTTCAGAGCCATTTCTTATAGTTTTCTCATTTTACTTATTGTAGTATTTGGCCGATTTGAAATGTCCGTTGTCCCGTGATAAAGACTCAGCTCGAGAAATAATCGATTGGCTTCTCATTCGTGCGATAGATTTTTTGTATCAGGAGAATGGTAAGTGTTAAATTAGCATCATATCATTAGATAAAAAGTAGGATAGTTCATTAAAACTTTCAAGTAATTGAGGACTGAATCATTTCATTTATTTCATATTATTATATTTGTTATTACTGTTTTTGTTCTCAAGACACTTTAGACGTTTTGACATTCCGTGACCTTCAAGTGAAGATTGGAGGATTAGTTAGGATAGTTTCTCTAATGCCCTTTTCTTTTGTTTTGTTTTGTTTCTGAAGAATATTTTAAATGTAAGAAACTAAATTTAACAGTTGAGCAAAGCCGCACAAAAAAATCCGTATTTTTCCATGCAGTTTGCCCAGATTGATGGATTCTAACTAACTTTGCATTCTTTCCTAACAATCAAATTTAATGTAATTTAATGTGCTGTGAATATTCTTACAGCTGAAGCGAAGGACCTTACCGCAGAAAAATACAAACAGCGGAAGGCTGAGAAAGAAAATCAAAAAATAGCTAGCGATCCTCTTAGTGCTGTAGACTGTAAGTTTCATATAATTTCACAAGCTTTGAAGTCAATTCCAAGCAGGACTAACAAAATATTCATATTAAAACAGGTTTTTGCTGAACTAATATACACAATAATTCGTTTTTTTGAATACTTTCCGGAACACACAGTTTGCTTCATTTCAGTTTGCTTGATTTTTATTATTACATCCTACTATCTTTTAATTCCCGTATTTACTTTTCTTTATTATTTATTATCATGGGGATATTAAAATTTCTTTTTATGACATCAGTTCTGTTAGACTAAATATGGCATAAACATTTGTTTGCTAGTTTAATTTTTCTGATCAACTTTTCCGTTTTTTAGTTTCTGCAGAAGAGGCAAGGAAAGGCATCGAAGATCTCAGAGTTACTTTCGGTATAACGGCGCATCCAGATCCTTTAATTGTTTTGAAAGCTTGTTGTAAGGTATATTTACCTTCTGTCCTTCCAATTAATTAAATAAATAGTATAATAGAGCAAATAGAATTTCTTGAATTAAATTTCATTTCATTCCAGTTTATTACGGACAATCTCTCTGATGAAGTAATTCGGGCAGCAAACAAAGAAGCACAAACTCAAAAGGTAAAATCTAAGATTTAGTGAGGAGATTAGGGGGCAGCGAGCTTTTCATTATATCAACTCGCTTACCTAAACGATTGTCAATTAATCAATTTACTTGTTTGTCTTACTTATTTAGATGTGTATCAAATTTATCTGTCTACTATATTATTAATATTATGTTCCATGGTTTTCAAATGTATCGATTGATAAACAAATTGTTTCATTTCCGCATAACTTTTTAATTTTACTTTTCTTTCACAGAAAACAATGCCATTGAGCCGTTTTGATTTGGGGATGATATCCAGCAAGAACGGTGCTGTTGATGCTGCCGTGCGAGCTTTGCGATTAATTCATCTGGAAAATTTACGTGAAGTTCAAACAATGATCAATGAAACTATCGTTGCAGTACAGGAATTAACAGCTGATCCAAAAACTGATAAAAGGCTTGGTAAAGTTGGACTTTAGTCCCCCTATTTTTCGTATTTTTTCTGAATTTTCCCTGCATTTTATTTGTAGCATTTTTAAGAAAATGCCGATTTTTCAAAACTTTATTTAATATATTTTCATATCCAATCTTTACCATATTTTATTCGGCATTTTTTCACGCTAGATTAGAGTAATTTTAGAAATTAGAATTTGAAAAGCGCCGTATCTTATGATATTATGTAGCATTCTTGGCCGATTTATCTGTAATTGATTTGTTTTGTCTTTACGCGGGAAATTTATTGTAAAAAGTTTTTTAAATGTTTATTTATTCACTGCTGTTTCATATTATATGTGATATTTATTCAATTATTAATTGTTCATTTACTTAAATAAAGCTGTTCGGGTTGTTTTTTATTTTTAATTTAAGGTATTGTAACCATTGCAAAGACATTTTCAATTTCGAATTATTTTTTGCTAAATTCAGCTATCTGATATTAATTTCCTCAGTGAAATTAATAACTTGGAGAACATTTAAAATATCGATTTAAGGTTTATAAGGTAGATTTTCATTAATCCGCTATTTCAGAGCAACTGATGCCACGGTTTATTTTTATTTTAGAAGCATAATATAAATTCAATTGCTTTAAATTTCTATTCCGTATTTGATAATGAGTTATATAAAATGCCGTTCATTTTGCGTTATTAAGGCATTTTTTGGGATACTATGGCTTTGAGATTTCCACAACATTGATATTTCTGTTTTAAATCCTTCTTTTGAACATTAATTGTAATGTCTACATCTGAAACTCGTCAAAAGCCAAATCTGCTTATAACTGGTACTCCTGGAACTGGAAAAACTACGCTTTGTGAAGCTTTGTCGGAAAAACTTGGTAGGCATTAATTTTATTAATTGCCATCACTTTTTTTTTCCTTTCAATATAGTTTTTTAATAAATTTGGACTATTCTTTGGTATTATGCGAGCATAAAACTATAAACAACAGATAAGGAAAGTATTGATAGCATTTTTTTAGATATTTTGTTGCTTGTAATTTTTGATATCTTATTGAGAAGGATATAATTTTTTTTGCTTCTTTGTGCGTTACCTTAATTTCAGAAAAAACTCTTTGCAAAGTTTTAAAGATTTAATTTATTTAAAACTGGATGCATATTCTTCAAAATTTTAGGTTTTAAATATATTAACTGTAGTGAAGAAATCGTTCAGAATAATTTATATTTGGAATATGACGAAGAGTTCGACAGTCATATACTTGATGAAGACAAATTCTTGGATCATATTGAAGTATGTGCTCTTTCCATGCTTTCATGCCTCGTATTTTCTTTTTGGATTTGTTTTATTATATAAAACCAAATTTTTTTTCTTCGTTTTCTCAATAAATTTTTTATTTGATGATAAAGTAGCTTTCGTTCTAGAAATGGCTAAGGATTTGTATTTCCAAGTACTGGAAGCTATTTCTTGTGATAAATGTGATAAGCATAACTCTTAACTGTAAAATTTTTTTCACTCTTCTTTGATTTAACGTTCGAGAAATTCAACATACAAATAGAAAGTGCGTAAATGGTAAAGAAGATCAACATAAATTTAAAAATCGTTATTACGTTTTCTCCCGAAGTCGTTTGAAATATGAAAAGCTTAAATTTTCAGAACTATTTTTTTGTGACTCTGTTTCATTTTTTTTTGTGATTTTTTGTGTTGTATTTGACCATGTATCTCATTTCTATTATCTCTGCATTAATTTATTATTTATTATGCATTTGTTTTTTTAACATTTTCACATAAATTTTCCAATATTAAATTTTAGGATAGAATGAATTCGGAATGTGGAGGATACATAGTGGATTATCACGGTTCCGACTTTTTCCCGGAAAGATGGTTCGATTTTGTATTTGTTTTACGATGTAATAACACGCTTCTTTACGACCGACTTTCTGCTCGATGTTATAGCAAGAAGAAAATTCAAGAAAATATTGAGTGTGAAATTTTCGGATCACTATTGGAAGAAGCTAAAGATTCGTATGATGTCAGTCCTTTTTTCATTGTTTTTAGCGGTCATTATTTTTGAAAGAACTAGATTTAGTTTGGTTTCCAAAATTTGTTATTCAATGATTTAACTTTTTATTTTCTATTTGACAGTTACCAAACAAGTACTGTAAAACCATATTTATCGTCTTTGAAAATTTCTTTCTCATCATCCTCTTTTGATTTGTTAATTTTTTGATTTATCAACGACAGCATAAATATAAAGACTCCATTTAGCTCAATTTGCTGTTTATTGCCGACTTTTTGTTTGTTCAATATATGAGTTATTCTCATTATTAGTAATTTTATAATCCACAAAAATTTATTATGAGTTGAAATGTAGAATGAGATTGTACTTTCTAGAAGTTATCAAATTTCCTCTAAGTACCTTTTAATTGAGATAGTCTTTTGACATTTTTCAGTAAGATGCTAACCACAACTTTTTTTTTTAAGAAAAGATTTCAAATTCTATTTTTTCCAGGAAAAAATTGTTTATGAATTACGAAACGAGACAAACAAGCAGATGTCTGAGAATTTGGAAAGAATATGCCAACTAGTTTTAAACTGGAAGAAACAATGATTCTTGATGTCCTTTTTTGTTTGATTTAATAATTGCCAAAATCCAAATAAAGTCTTGTTGAGAATCCGCGAGTTTTTATGGTTTGCATATTTTTGAGATCATGTTTCTTGCTATATTTGATATCTACGTCGATTCTAATTACTGAAAATTAGAGAAGTGGAACGAATAACGAACGGAGATTTTTATAATGCAAGGAAATACTTCACAAATGTGAAAATTTGGGACGAAACTTTGTTTTTTTTTTTTTTTTTTTTATAATTATTTTAATATCTTGAAAGTTTCATAAGGTTGATGCTGCAATCAGTTTTGATTTTTCGAGTTTGTTAGTTTGTTATTCTTGAGTTAAAATTTAAATTTTCTTTAGTATATGATAAATTAATTCAGTGAACGCTGGATTATTGCCAAGATAAACTTGCTTGCTTGGAAGTTTATTTCATTTTTGGGTTTATTTTGAGCTCAAATTATTAGAGTGAACGAATAATGTGTAAGATGTGGGAGAGAATACGTTTTGGTGCCAGATGGCGTATTGCTGAAAGGACAGCACTAGCTATACGAGGAGTTGATTTAAAAAACGTCAAGTCGATTCATTTCTCGTTTGATCCATTCTATCATGATTGTCATTCCTTGAGGTAACATCCATTTTTTTTTTTCATCAAGATGTTATCCCATCCTTTTTAATTTTCCAGAAAAATTTATATAACTGCAACATACAAATCTATTTATTCTATTCTACTATTTTGGATATGTCGGATAATTTATTTTTCAAGCTGCTGAAGCATTTTTTTTTTCAAAAAATTAAATACAAGCATGGAATAAATTGATATATTTTTTTCTATTTTAAATATATGCCTAAAATTATTACACATATGTCTAGATATGAATTTTCAGAAGCTTTTGGTTTCTTCTTAGTTCTCCCTATGTTGTAAGGACAAATCCATTAATGAAAGTAGAATGCAATATAAGGAATGATCGCCAACCACCTTATTTTTGCGCAAATTTAAGTAAGTATTGTAATTGAAAAAGTACATTTTGTTATAGTTGTATATTTTTAATAGCTTATTTCATTTTGCATTTGTTGAAATGAAAATTTTGACATTTTTTAATAGTGTGTGACAGTTTGGTACAAAATTTTGTTAATCTTTTGAACTGAGAAGATATAGACATTTTTTTGTAGATGATGGCAAAAAATTGTTATTTCGGACAAGCGGTATGCATGTTATGGATTTAACGATGACGTTTAACAGGTTACTGGGGAATCCAGAATTCGGTAAAAGCGGTATCAGACCTCTTCCGAAAATTGATTAAATTTAGTTGCTAAAGTAAACAGCGTCATTTGCTAGACTGATAATTGAACTTTAAACGAGAAAATTCTCAAATCAGTTAATGTTTTCCTTTAAGAAGGGAAGTCGAAATATTTGAAAATATCACCTTTGCATTGTTTTCATCTTTAATCAACTCTTACTTGTTACTTTATTTTTGATTCAAGTGAATGTGCAGTTTAATTGATCAGTCAGTTCGTAGTATTTGCCGATGTTATTGAAATTTGGCTTCTTTTTCCGTTCTTGATATATAGCCTTTCTCTTTATAGAAGAATTTTTTTTTTGTACATTTCTGCTTTAATATATTCAAAATTCTGTAAAATGTAATTTAACATCACAAAAATTCCGCGATAAAATTTTTCAAATTACAAAATAATAGTATAGATGAAGAATTTTACTTGTGGAAATGAAGAAATGTTGGAGAAAATCCCTCGCAAATAGCAGATAAAAATCTACGTGCAACCTGCTTTTCTATGTATTTTATATAAATTAGATTAGAATACCTTTTCCAGCTTTTAATATTTCATGCAAAACTGTTAATTTGAAATCTGTTAGCTTTCAAGTGATAAAAATAGAAGAATCTGCAGTAGCAAATTTGATCAAATCTATTATCTGAATTTCTGAGAAATCAAAACAAAATGAAAATTAATGATATGGAATGTTGCGTAAAAGTTTGTGATACACATCGTTTAGTAAATCGTAAAATAAAGGATGAAAGTAAAAATAATCAATAAAAATTTAAAATGGTGCGGTAGGTTCGTATTCAAATCGAAAGTGCTCCAACTGTTCCTGGAGTCTACTAACATCCGGATCATTCCGATGTGGTCCTGATCCTTCCTTGATTTGGTCTATATTTGTTAAAGACAGTTTCCTGAAATGATCTTTTTTTTTTAGTCCATCATCTAAGCAATTATTCACTTTGAACCACTTTTTTCTTATTTCTTACGAATTATTGAATTATCCGAATTTCCTCATATTCAGCACAATTATTGAAATATCGAGAATAAATTACCGATATTTAGAATATGATGAATATATAACATTCTCATTTGTTCCTTTCCAGTATTATAACTGGAAAAGAAATCCTGGATCGGTAATTTGATATTTGTTCACATGTTTGGTATTTATGAACTATAAAAATGAAAAAATCTTCATGTTATAAGAATTGCTGACTACAATCAACAAGTTCCGTGGTGAAGCAGAAGCATATAAATGCCAAACTGGTTATAGAAGATTGGTTGACCTTTAGCCCTTTGGAATTGCATTCAGATCATCCATTATCGAATGTTAATTTAATTTTAATTTGATGTGCATTCTCATTCGTCCACTAATCTGTCAGTCATTACGAAATAAAAAATTATTTGGAAATGAATCCAGTCTAGCCGTCAAAATAGCAATAAAATCGTGGAAAGCTCACGAATTATTCATAAGGACTAGAAGATTGAGTAATTTCTGAGAGTAGAATACTGGAAAGCTACTGGCGAATCTATAATTCATGAGGTCAGATGTGAAAAATGAAAAAAGACAAAGCACTTATCATAGAAGCATTTCGAGACATGATGCAAAATCTTGAAAGTATTTAAAAAATGACAACAAAAGGAAATCTCATAAACAAAAGGACATATAACAGGAAGATCTTAATTTAGTTCCTGAATGGAATTCCAAAAAAGTCAAATTTCAGAAATTTATTTTGCGACATCTATCTTTTCTTTTCTTCAGTTGTCCTTTCTTTTTTTTTTTTGAATTACTTCTTCATTTATCCGCTATAGATCAGCATTGTATTTTCTGGATCAGAACTCGAATAGAAGGATATTCCGAAAGCTCGAAGAAATGCAATTTTTCCAGCTCATAATAATTTATCGGATGTTATAAAATACCCGGTAGGGAAATCGTACGACAGCATTGCTAACCTATTGTTAGATTTTGTTCGATCATCAAAACCACACCGTAACTGGTCGGTAATCCAAGCGATTAATATACGCCAAGCTTTTCCAGCTTCTCGCGTTTTCTGAAAGTTACTTCAGTATCTAAGTACTTGTTTATTTGAAAGGATTTCAATTAATCTATGACTTATTTTACATCTCAATAGGTAGCCGCTGTTTGAAGATAGAAGCGAGAGTTACAATAAAAATAAATTACCAAGTAAACAAATCAGTAATTCAAACTTCATCTTTTATCTACCTGCACAGCATCTTGTCGACTAAAATTCTGCATTGTTATTTCACCAAGTTTTTCCCAAATATCAGCACTGAATGAGCACTGAGCGAGAATGACATGACGTTGACCAACTTTTCTAATTTTATTTGACATACTCTCTTCATCTTGTGTATTATTGACTAAGTCGTCGAAAAATCTAAATTATTTAAAAATTGTAATATTTTCCATACTTTTTTGCACGTTCACTTATCAATTCCGTCTCCCTAAAATATATTATTTTAAGGATCAAAATTTAAATGACGTCCAGAAATAAATTTGATGCGCACAATTTTTCTTGAAAGTTTGAAGTTGTAAATTAGCAAAACACCAAGAGCAAATTCTACTATTTTACGATTTTGCAGGAACCATAGCCTTTTTTGCTTTCTTTTACTAAAGTAATCGAAAATTGATAAGCAAATAATTTATTAAACAAACATACTCTATCATCAATTTAACATGTTCTTCTAAAGTTCCGAGATTTTCCGATGTACTTTCACGATTAAAAGCATCCAGCACTGCTGTTTGATAAAAGATCTGAAAATTACAGGTCAAGCAAGAAGTCAAAATTGAAAGAAGTGCATGAAAATATTTTTAAAAAGATGTTTTGATCAAGTGAATAATGTTCTGCAAATTATCAATTTAAAATTTAACATTAGCGTCAGCCACCTATGAAGAATAATTTCATGTCAAAGTTGAATATAAAAAGATAAAATAAACTGAAATTGACTTGTTTAACTTTAGGCACTTCCTTTACCAAATCATTTAGTATTTTTCGCATAAGCTTTTGAATAGTAGGTCGTAATGACTTCCAGGATGTGAGCAGAGCTTGTTCTTGATGTACTGTTAATTTTTCTGCCATATTTGAAATGAAGTTTTTCTTTAAAGTCATATTGTTCTTTAAACTGATGAATAAAACACATTTTATCTGAAGAAACACTTCCAAAAACTTTTAAACATTAATGCATGCAGTAAACTGTGAGCGATAAATATTCAGTATGGTATAATTGTTAATTATTGAATAACTGTGAATTAAAATTTAAGGTTTGAATTAAGAATATTAACCGGATTTTAAAAGTATAAAAAAGTCTGAGAAGAGGTAACAAAAAACTCACTTGGTCTTCTTAATGAATGACACCTTTCATTGGTATTTTTGCGGCTGACACTCACACTTCTCGTAATGCCTGAATTTATAAGTGCGAGTTACTTGAAATAAAGCTGAAATCGATCATTTTAAATCAGTAAGCAGATTTTACCGCATCGATAGCAATAAACAATTATATTGTCTTCAGCAGCAGCAAAAAAAGATTCTACGTTTATAGTTTATTCTACGTTTATAGAAGAGAAAATTCTGGTAATAACTAAAAAACGAGGATTTTCCAACTGTAGTTTCCGTTTCATTATAAGTTGTTTTTCCAATAGATTTAAATTTTCCATAAAGTTTTCCTGACAATTCAATATATAATGCTATTTATCTTCAAAATCAGCATGATTGGCAAATCAGTAAAGTCAGTAAAACTATCGTTTTATTTTTCATTTTAATAGCGTTTATGCAATTGTTAATTATAATGGAATGTCATAAACTTAGTTTTCTATAGAAAAGAAGGAAACGCTTCAAAAATCTCTGCATTGATTTTTAAAAAAGAAAAAACGAGACGCACCTTTGGGACAAAGTAAGGATTTGGATCTTTGCACGCCGACATTCATACTTCTAAAAAAGAACCGACGGTATAATTAAAAACTGAACAATAAAGAAAACGTAGGGTAGAAAAATTCTTGGGCGAATTTGAAATCAAAGAATTGAAAAAGAATATATACATTTACTATATGAAAGATATAAAAGGTAATAGATTTAAAGCTTGGGAAAATACGGCAAGTTTTACTGTTTGAGAAAAATTTAGAATTTTTCAACCGTGAAATGATTGAATAACAGTGGGATTGAACTATTGAAATCAAATCACTATGCGCAAATTTGAAAACAGAAGTTAATGAATACCATTTTATATATTTTTTGACCCGTCGGATGCAAATGGAAACAGGCTGAGCATAAGCTTGACATAAGAATGTTACGATTTTTGCAGCTGATACTAACGTGTGAACAAGCTTCAAGAGATGCTTTAATGAAATGAAAAGTTCCGTGCTTTTCAATTAGCCTTTGAGCAGATAGTTGCAACATTTTCTGATAGAGCAGAAATAAAATTAAGTGAGGAGGAAAAAATGCAGAGTATTTTATTTTTGAAAATTGAAGATTTCATTTCTATTTAACTCAGCCCGTTTCAATTTTAACTTCATTCTGCTAGGACCAGAAATTATAAAAAATATCCACTCGAAAAATATTATAAAAATTATTTCAGTATTGTGAGAAAGTTACTATTCAGATGTAATTATAATAAGGTCATAGTCTATAATCAGTAATAGTAAACGGAAAATACCACATACATTACGGGAAAGAAATTGAAATTTCCATGATCAAATTGCTATTCAAATAATATCAGTGTTATTAACAGTAGAGATCTTTATATGAATACTGTACTTGCTTTATTCACTTCAGTGAAATTATTACTGATAGATTGTCATGAGGAACTTTCTAGATGTCAACAAAAACATAAGGCGGAAAAGTTTTCAGAAGTTACTGACCATTGAAAAAAACTAAATTTTATATTCTGGTCGAAGAATTTAGGAAAAAAGCTTTTGAAACATTAAAATGAATCTTTTAAAATCAATATGGTGTTGAGATTTGAACTTTTGGATAACCATAGATGAAATGGTATTATATAGTGGTTGTTGTTGTTTGATTAAAAAAAAAAATTTCTTAAATAAACAAGTTTTAAAATGTGTTGTCATTTATTCATACTTTTATTTGAATAAAAATATGGTAAAGGCTTAAAAAAATGTGACAATGCAAATGAATTAACATTGACAAGAACAAAGATCTATTCAGGAATAAATAATTGAAAAACATTACCGAAATCTCTGGCACCTTTTATCTTTTAATGTGCAGTAGTGACAGAACCTGAAATTTAAGAAAATTTTTGAATTTCAAATTTATTAAATCAAAATAAAATTATTACATTAAAGAAATCAGTTCGACATTCGATGTTCGAATTTATGTCAAACTGCAATATCGTATAGTTTTTCTTATAGTTTTATTTCAATAAAAATTAACACAAATATTAATATAAAGGAGGAATGAAAAATAAAGTCTATTTCATCTTCTGAAATTGTCTTCTTTTCTCCACTGTGGAACCCTACTATGTCTGGCAATGTGGTTAAAATAACTTGGCTATTCTGATAGAAACTACTATATATAGATTTGCAAATTCTTTTTCTGAAATATAGAAGAAGCAAATATTGTTGCTTTTAAATAGAAAATGATGTATATAAATTATATCCGGTTGGCTAATCAGGTAGAAGAGGAGAATATGAGAAAAAGGAAAGTAAAAAGTTCTTGTCAATCTACTACCTCCAATATCTTTTTCTCTCTCTCTCTCTCTTTCTTTTTCTCTTTACTTCAAAAATGAAATTTCATTAACAAGATGCATACGCTACTATTTCTATTTATATTTAGAATCATATAACATAAGTAACAAAAAATTGTCCGAGGTAATGATATTTAAATATTAACTGCTACTAATATTTAATCCTAATACTTTACTTTCATCAAAAATGAAGAGAGAAGAGAGAATACTGAAAGTGGTAGGATTGTTATGAATTCCTTTTTTCTTTTATTAAAAACAATAAGAAGAAAAAACTTATATCATTGAAGCAGTCTAAAGAGTAATATTTTAAATAAAATTGTCGTAAATTTGGTTTTTATTAAAATTCACTTAAATATTTCATAAATATGGAACGAAAGAGAAGATGAAATTGCATAGAAGATAAAATTTATAAAATGATGAATTAGTGCAATTATTTATTGAATAAAATTTATTTTATTTCATGAAGAAGAGAGAAATCCGACTGCTCAAACTATCGATGTATACCCTGTTCACCATTGTCGGAAAAATTCTTGCAAAAACGCTCCTAGACAGATTAATCCGTGCCTATTGCCTAAGGTCAATTTAGCTTCAGAGCTAATAGGATCTGACATAGCATTTTTTTCTCAGACAGTCAAAGGATAATCAACATGGTCAAAATAGGTCGATGCATTTTCTAAGCCTTTTAACAAACAAGGTTGTATTATTACTCTTTATTCACTATTTCTTTGTAGCAAAAGTGCTACAATGAGTCACAGCAAACTTTAATTAAGAAAGCACAACTTATTCAATCTAAAACGACTAAAGGAGCACTCCAATCACCTTGTCTGAGAGTTGCTGCATGCTAATGATGCTGCCTTTTGCTGCTCACACAGAAATATTCTGCAGCGTTATCAAAGCCGTTGAACTTTTTAGACTGAAAGTCAGCATAAAAAGACAGAAGCTCTACCAAGGACTAAATACGATCCTCCAAATATTCTAGAGGGGATTCGAGCTTGAAGCTATTCACCAGTTCAATTTTTTGGGTATCATTTCTTTAAATGACCTACAAAAGAGAGACAATAGAATAGCTAAAGTATTCAGAGCCTTCGGGAAGCTCTATAAAAGGATTTGGTACAACAAACATCCGTACCAAAATTGTTGTTTATAAAGCCATTCATATCTATTCTTTTGTACGGATATGAGTTCTGGATCATCTATAGCTACCATTTGCATCTCCTCGAATGTTTCCATCAGCGCTACTTCCACTGAATCTTCAATTGCATTGATCATGAAAGATAGTTCGTCATATTTCCTTTTTTTTTAGTAGGGAGCTATCACCAGCGTTGAAACCATATTGCTCAGGAAGTAGTTGCGCTGGGCAGGTCCAGAATGGAGGGTCTTCTCAAGATTATCCTGTATAGTGAACTTGCCACCACTGACTCCCGCATGAGAGGTATGAGAGGACTCTAGAAAGATTCTCTAAAACAGAATCTTGACCTTAGTCACAAATGGTCTATTCTAGCACTCAATCAGGAGTCATGAAGACACACAATTCGTACTACTGTTTCCTTTGAAATTACCCGTAGAATCAATGAGAAGAGAAGATATCGCAGAAAAACCCTACATCACATCATCTATATCACTTAAGCAGACTTTTTGCTGCATCATATGCAATCATACTTGCCTATCCAGTACTGGTTTTCATAGTGCAAACGTGGATGAAATTCTGCTAATCTTCGTTTGCAAAACCAAGACACGAAAAAATTAATTTTGTTCAAAATATGGCTACGGAAAATGAAAAAGAAGATGGAATTGCTATCATTTACCATTTACGCAGAAGGTAAAATTTATAAAATAATAAGCTAATGAAAATTTGGAGACTTTTGAACAAATTTTGGAAATACTTCAACATTTCATGGACAACGGATTTAAACCACTTTGGAAAAAAATACTGATTACTTACACAAAAAACAATTAGATAGAACTTTCATATTACATTTACAAGAAAATAATAGGTCAAATCAATATTTGTTTTTATATAAAAGTCAGTATTTTTTTCAAAACTGGTTTAAATCTGCCTTTTTGAACTTTTAATTATATGCTTGGAACATAATAGCATTATAATCTTCAGTCTCGAAAAACTAAACAAGATTTGAAAAAGTTGTCGCTAAAGTTTCAGACACTGAAAAACTAATTTCACATTTATGTTTGAAAACTTTTTTTTAATTGCAGGTATAACAAGAGCAAAGATTTATAATAAAGGTGAAGACAAGGTTCAGAAAACTAAGCTTATATCCGTATTCGGTACAACTGAGACAAAATGCTATATTGGATTAAGCAAAGGAATTGTAAATTTTAGCAAATTTAGATTCATTTTAACAGTTATGAATTATCTCAAAACTTTTTCCTTTTACTGCTTAAAATTTTCGCATCATAAATAGAAAGTTAGTTTTATTTTTGATAAGGCTAAACCGCATAAGTGAATATTTCTCGCCATAAATAATTACAGATAAGGCCTAAAATTATCATCCATCGCTTCATTAGCAATTAGCACTTAAATTTCCCGTTCCTATACTATTCAAAATCAATTGCAGTTTCTTACACTATGAAAAAAGGTACACGTTCATGTTTTTATTGAGCATTAATGCCTCAATACTAATCAAAATTAAAAAAAAAAAACCTACATACTAATTAATTTATTTTGTTAGCAATAAATAACTTTGCTGAGATTTCAGTAATCCGGTTCATCAGAATTCAACAGTTCCTCTATATCTTGCTGAAAGTTCTAATCATATGAATCTTGTAAAATTTCAATTCATTTTTTTTTCTGTTGAGATTCGATCGTCTAAAATATCATGAAATTTGCCATGACGAATTAAAACTTTCTGCTGAAGTATGATAGTAAATGAGTTGAATTTTTTTGTTGATACAATTTGCCATTTCATTTATAATAGATTTTATAGGACTAATCGAGAAATGACCCATTATTTCTGCGTAGAATAAAAAATAGTTACAGTTCAAAGAGCTATTTTTTAAATTATAATACAGTCTATTAATTAAGCTTTTACATCTTTCTAATTCACTCGAAATGCTGAATGGCCTTTTGATGGCTAATGTTGAATTTTTCGGCTCAATGACCACTTTATTGGCAAATGCTGGAACAAAGCATCAATGATATTTTAGTCTAATAATCTGTGAACCATTCTGAATTCAAAACTTTTCTAATATTTATAGCAATCCAATTTATCAAATTTTGCTGAAGATAAAATAATTGCATTTATAATAACGAAAAAAGCAGTAATGATGACAATCTTGGTATTGATCATCGGTGATGATGCTAATGATAATAATAACAGTAATATTGTTCAGTGAAACAATTTCATATATAATGGTAAGCGAGTAATGGTAACTATCATCTTCATTTGTAGATTCATTTTAAAAAGTTGTCTGGAAATAAGAATCTCAAATTTTATTAGCACCATTTAAAAATGATATCAACACTTTCTCATCCAATTATTTTCTATTTTTGGTCGGTTTTTTTCGCATTTTATGACATATTTTCTATTCTACTTAATCCATCACCAAGATTTCTAAGCAGAAATCGAAATGAAGAAATAGCGAAATTCAGTCGGAAACATGAAATAAGCTAGAAAATTGTTATGTCCCATAAAATTTATGAAACATAATAAAGACATTAATAATGACAATGAAGGTATTCATTGAAAGTCGTGATAAAGCATATCTGTGATTTATTTTTTAAAGTTAAAAAAAAACGATTGAAAATCTCGCCACTTTTTTGTGCAGAATAAATTTTTCTTAAGAAAAGAAAAAACAGGGGACAGAGATGAGGAAGAAGGGAAAAGAAAGAAATGAACTCATAAAAAGAAATATTTGAGAGGCCTATCAAGATCGACATAGCTAGGATTTTCATGAAATTTGCTTTGTTTACATAGAAACGAAGAGAAGCGTTTTATATATCAAATATCTCGAATAAATCATGAAGCAATCACAAAGTATCTCATCTTTCATTTCTCTCCTTAATTACATCGATTGTTGCATTCATTTTTTAATGACTGATTCTTTTTGTAGTCTTTTCCTACGAAATGATTTTAAGAAATGAAGTAAAGATGAAATAAAATTTAAGCGAATGAAATATCTCATTATGTCAAATATTTGATATTCAAATATTCGTTTTCATTTCGTTTTAAATTAATGATACAGAAGAATAAAGTCAATTGTATTGTTCTCATTACTTCTTAAAAATCTCAGTTAAATATGAGTAATTTGGAGATATTCAATTAATCTAAATTTTATTATTTTCTAACCAATTTATAATCTTTTTCAGCAAATGACGCAAAATAATTTTGAATGACACGGAGATAAACGTCAATAAATGCTCACTGTCATATCACTTGTTTATTTTCATCATTATAGAGTTGCTAAGAGTGGTTCTTAAGGACTGAATTGCACTGAATTGATCTGCGGACCTATCGTTATTATATGGCCGATTACTAACCTCAATCAGCATGGCCTTATATCCTTATTACTTAGTGGCAGAATAGTTCTCTCAAACTTTCATTGCAAATGCTTCCATTTCTGTGAACAAAAAGCTCTTACTGTTATTTCGCAAATTATAATCTTAAATTAATTTTCCAAAGTTTCTCTTTATTAATTCTTAAGTTCATCTTTTTCTTCAAATTATACAAACCAAAATTTGTTGCCAATTCTTCACTGGTTCCAAAAACTCCAGATTAGTACCTATCATTTAGTTTTTTTTAATGAAATTAAAATGTAAATTAATTTTCTTAAATGAAATTAAGACATTAGGAACTCAAAAAAACAAATAAGAAAACAAAGCATTTTGTCAAAGATGATTTTTTAAAAGATTGTGAAAGAGAGTTGGAATATATTTTTTTGACATTTTTGGAATGTAGTTTATAATTATTTTTTTTTAATAATTTCTAATTATTACTTAACAATTTTAACTACAAAACTTTGCTAGAAATAAATCACAGGAAGTGCAAAAGACGTTGTATATGACAAATCACAAAATCATTTACTAATTAAAAAATAATTATAAACTTTACATATACATGTGAAAAAGCAAACGAGAATTTGCAATGTTATATGAAAATAATACATAATATTTTTAATACTCTATTCAGGCTTCATTTAGATCATCAATTCGAGGACCACTTCCTGGTCATTCTCAGAGTTGGCATCCTCATCGAACTCTTTAAATTCATTTTACCTTTCAGACAGAAATCAATTCAATTAATAAATGATTGTCTATAATGAGTAGTGTCTTTCTGTTATCCATGAAATTTATTGGTGCTATGTTAAGATGAATTGATTTTTTTGATATTTTTCACACTTTGGAACTAAAATCTTAGTTACAAAAATTATTTTTCAATTTATCGAAATTCACTTCAACAGACAAAAGAGCGATTGTTTTTCAGTACTATCTTTCTCTCAAATGTATTTCCATTCTTCACAAAATTATACTCACTGAATGAAAGGCTGAAAAATTTCGTTTGCAAAAAAAGGAAAAATGATTAGAAGCGGTTCGAGGAAATGCTCTAAAATTTGAAAATTTTCGCTTGTTAATGGATGTTTTTATTGAATAAATGAAGAAAGCATTGTTGTTAAATACTCAATTTCGAGCATTCTTATCTTTCTCTCACTCCTCGTACTTACTCTTGATAATTCGAGCATTAAATTAGCTGTTTGATGACGCGAGCAGCTTCATTTACCATCTCTCATTTACAGAAAGTTTTGCAGAAGTTTCTTATGGATTTTCATGAGAAAATTGAACATGCAAAAGTGTAGACAGATAAAGTCATATAGTGCTGCACAATAATCATTGGAAATGAAAAGTCATTGCATCCTGAAGAACAATTGAAATTTTAGTGGAGTTAGTGTAAGGAATAGAAGTGGTAGCAAGATATGGAAGAGACAACATGAGAGTTTAAAAAAAAAATAAAAATGAGAGTTTAGAAAAAGTAATAATGCTCGAAAGAATGCGAAAGCAATGAAAGAAAAAGCACTATTCACCTGAATGCGTTCCTTTTATAATAGCTTTGAAGCAATTACGGTTCTTCTGCTGCAAAAAGAGTAAAGCATTACCTATTTGGATTTATTTATGTAACTGAGCGAAATATTTTTCGTTTCGACTTATTTAAATAATAGCTCCATTAAGTGAATATTTGTGAGAGTCTTGAGAAACTTTATATTTTGTGTCAAATAATAAATATTAGAAATTATTAGAATACAAAAAATTGGAAATAATTCAACCTTAGACTTAAATACTGGAAGACTTTTGGGATAAATAACTCATGCACTGTTGTATGTATTTTCGGAATAATTTTAAATTATTTTTTTCTTCAGTATGAGAAACTTTATATTTTGTGTCAAATAATAAATATTAGAAATTATTAGAATACAAAAAATTGGAAATAATTCAACCTTAGACTTAAATACTGGAAGACTTTTGGGATAAATAACTCATGCACTGTTGTATGTATTTTCGGAATAATTTTAAATTATTTTTTTCTTCAGTATGAGAAAAACAATTTCCTTGAAAACTTGTCGACAGCAGCGTGAGAAATGGAAATTTATCCAATTTATTAAATAGCATCTTATTAAAAGAATGAGAAAATGAAATTATATTTGATGAAATCGAATATGATGTAAATAATGAATTAATTCGTGTGAAAAATTGAATATAAGAAAAAGTGGCAAACATTACTGAAACATGTACATTCGACGATTTCTGTCCAAATGTAAATTGCATAAAGTTTCATTGAGAGATTTTTGCATATATCCAGGTTCTCAGCCTCGGAGTTTTTCAGTCTATTTTCTCGACAAAATTTTTCAAGACAAAACTTTTTGAAAAGCAGTGCAAAGTAGAAATGCACTTTTTTTCATTTCTTGCTTACTTTTTCCAGAAAAGAGCAAGGGAAAATTTTATTCGCTTGCCTAAAATTTTAATTTAAATATTTTTATTAAAATTCAAACAAAGCAATGGCTCCTGCGAAAAAGTTTTGTTAAATTACATTTTATCAAATCATTTAAATTATATTTGTTGATAATTGGAAATAGAAAATAGCAGAATTAATTTTTCAGCTTTTTTTCTTCTTCATAAATTACGCGACTACACTCCCTTTGAATTTTTTCAATCTTAGCAAACATTTCTGAATTGAAATGGTTGATGCGATTTCGTAGCTGTAATAATAATTGCATAGATTTATGACATAAGCTTTAAAAAAAGCACAAAAATCGATTTTAAGAAGCATCGACAAATTTTATTTACAATTCAATCCTACTGTTATTTTCAGAAACACCTGCTATTTCAAATCATCAAATAATACTGGCCATAGATTATGTTGATATGAATGGAAATTGACCATAAAAAATAAAAAAAAAAAATTAAAGATGAATGAACTGATAAAACATTCGATGCCACTACTGCAAATGAGTAAAAATCTGCTGGAGGTGATTATTAATCGGTAAGATATTTGATATTTCATATTATAACGATACAATTGTGCTTGTTCTTTAAACTCATACTTTAATGATTCGGGAATCCCGATTATCGCTGATAAATCTCATCATCAACTCCAAATATCGGATATTCCAAAGCAATGATGGTTCAGGAGATGCCAGCAAGGATACTAAAGAGTTGTGCTGGGTGTTTATTGATGATGTCGATGGCATCTTAAATTCTATTTGAATTGCTGCATTTTTTAAAAAAATGAGTCTTTCAAGTGAATTTTTCTTTTTTGCAAAAGCGAAAAGTTTGCTTGAGATGATGGAACGTTTAATTTTTTGTCGTCAAAATTTAGAAGGATTCTAATTGTTCCTTTCTTAAATTAACATAAAATATAACAGCAAAAAATTGTAGTTATTTCAAAGACTTTTTAGTATTTTTCAAAATTTCGAATCTGCAGAAAAATGTCAAACAAGAAAAACTGAAATTCCATTAAAATTTCATAATTTTTTTCAATTCAATGTTTGCCATGGATCAGAAGCTTCCGGACAATTTCCTTCACTTCTCAAATTTGCCGAGTGGGAATTCAGTAGAACTTAAAATCATTTGCAATGTTTTCTTTCACGAAAGTATAGCTTCAGCAACAGAATGTCGGAATTTGTAATAGCTACATTTAACTGAATAATTACAGCACGAAAAATTTCATTAAACAATCTGTTAGAGATCAATTGCTTTTTCGAAAAGATTTTATTAATTCTGAACTTTAAGTTGAACAGATTTATTCATCCATCTTTCCAAGGATGTTACTTTCAAACGCGAAAAGATCAATGCTTTTCTAACTAATTTTGTTCGCCGTCTACTAGATTGGCTATTTATGCAACTTTATTTCACGCAAGTTCCTACGGCGTAATGTCTTGTCGTTTCATGGTTAACATTAAAAATGTGCAGCAATATATGTAATTTACAAATTCATCTGCAGAAATCAATAAATTGGACTTATTTTTCTTGTAGAATTTATTCTTACAAGAAGTACGTCTTTCGGATGACACTTATTGTCAATAAGTCAATTAACAGCACTGTTCATTTTGTCAATTTTATAATATTTCAAGATTCATTCACTTCTACCGTGTAATTTGCATTTTTTCAAAATTTAAATTCGAATGATAATTGACATTTTCTGGAGATAATGAATATAATTGTTCCATTTTAACATTAGCTACTGACTGCTATCAAATTTGGTTCTGATTCGAACTATCATTTCAGTAATAATAATTAATTGACAATTTTTAAATGATAATTATCATGATTTCCCGCATATTCTATTGGATTTAGATTGAACAACTTACCATATTTCGCACTTTTTTACTATATTTCTTCTTTTCATCTTTTTTTTTCGAAATTTTAAATGAGAATTTCCAAACGATCTGTGTGTTCCGTCTATGCGTGTATGTATGTGTTTTTGTTTATGTAGGTATGAGTGTATGCTCGCGTATGTATGTGTATTTAATTATATATGAACCACAGAACAAATTGTTTGCTCCACTGAAAATGATGTAAACGTTTCTATCACAATTATTTATTCGAACCTATAATTTCGAATTCTATTTCAGGTTGGAATAAGGTGTGAGATGATTCAGAGGTTGTGATAAGATTTTGAGGTCAAAATTGTGGTCATATGATGTGAAAAAAAAAACTTGAGCTAATTTTTGCTTTGAAGTAAAAAAGAAATGAAAACAAGAATATTTTATTTTTTTAAAATAAATGAATATATATTTTAATTCAATTTTCAAACCTGTCTTTCTGCCTTTTCACTTTGATTGAACAAATCATCAGCATAGGAGAAGTTTTGCTCCCTTAACTTAACAAAGTTTTCAGCCGTTTAATTATGTCAGTAACAAAATTACAACCACAACAGCAATAAGACCTTTTAGTCCGTGAAAAAGCATTGTTGATTGCACACATGAATGATTAAGAAAAGAAATCCAGATCTTTTACTCAACTGTATTTGTATCATTTGAGTAAAAGATCTGGATTTCTTTCCTCAAATTAACTATCTCATCTGTCTTTATTCCATTTCAATTTGATATGCTGAAAATTGAGTTGGATAAACAAAGAAAGCAACTTTAGAGCTGAAGTTTACTTCGAAGAGTTTAATTAAAATTCATTGCATATAATGACCTAATTGCATGTTGTAATTATGTTTGAATTGCATGGAAAAACCCTTCACAAGATGATATTTCAGAAGTTTTAAAGAAACTTTGTATCAGTTACAGACAGAAATAATTGCTTAATCGATTGATTAAACCAAACATTCCGTATCTCTTTATTCGTGAACTCATGTATGGCATCATGTTAATTTTTTGGTGCGAATGAAACTGAAAAATCAAGTGAAGGCTGGATCATGGAAATTTTCAATAATTCATAACGATCCAAAATGGACCATTGATTAATTTAAGAATTTAAAATGAAAATGTCGTATTTGAGCAATAGAGACCCATAGAAATTCTTAGGAATTCATACTGATATTTTATCGATTAATTTCTGTCATCTTCACGCATTCACTGATAATCATTTTTTTTTTACTAATTGGTGATGACAAGGAACCAATAAAAGCACTAAATTATTTTTTTAGCTGACATTTTTTGTCATTAAATGACATTTTTTTTACCTTTGATCAAATTATTTAATTAAAGCTGTAAGGGGACAAAAAATTGTCCCACTAATTTTGAATTCCTAAAAGGAATTTGAAAAATTTTACCTTCAATATTAAAAAAAGCCACGAAATGGTTGAAAGCTGATAGCAACAGAAATTCCAACAACTTGTTGATAAGCAAATTGAATGAAGTAAGTAATTTCTTAGAAGTTGTAAGTATGAGTTTGAGAACAATTGGAGAATTTAACTTTGAAATCATACTTGAAATGAGCCAAAATAATGTCCCAAATTTCAACATTTTTTGAAACTATATCACTAAAGTTTTCCTACTATTCAATCTTTTAGATATTTCAGAATAATTTATTCAGTTATTTTTTAAAAAGAGCTTTATAAATGAATACATTCACCTTGTTTCGCCATGAAATGTCAGTTTTACGATCGCAAATAAAGAAATGACAGACTAATACAGGCACCGCAAATGATAAATGTTCGAAATTTTTGAATACTTGTTAAGTTTCGAAATTTTGCTTCTAAATTTTTGATTAACTCGTAAAATTTCACGGAATTCAAAGATTTCCATAAATGTGCTTTTATGCGTTTTGCATTCTTTCTTATTGCATGTGAAGAAATCTTATCCAGAATTTAAAAATGTGAACAAAATTTTCGCCACTAACTCTGAAAGGTTTTATTTCCTCACTCGACTTCCCAATTTACTTTCCTAGATTCATAAATACCTATTTACATATTTATTCGCATAATTGATCTACGAATTTACTAATACTTCTATATTATTCAACAACATTTCATTTCTGTGTCAAAATATCATTGGCAACTTTAGCTGCCCTTTCCATTCTCATTCGAAAATCCGCGTTCTAATTAAGCTCTCTAATTAATGGCTTGTTTGAAAGCACCACTATCACTTTAAGACAGATTTATTTCTCATTTCCTCTTAAATCTTGCCCATTAATCTACCCATCATTACTTTGATTTTACGATAAATTGCTTTTTATCTGTATCAGTCTCTCTTGGGCACAGTTATATCTTTAGCCCAAACATTTCTATATTCCTAATCTGCTTTTAATTTTCTTTCATTCCCAAAATAATTTTGTTGTAATTTGTATCGTTTTTCAAGTTCCACATGAAACAAAACAATAACCTGTCTTCACTAATCGTATTGGTGATTTTTGTATTTTTTTATTTTTTAATGGTTTTATTTTTTTTTTTCTTCTGGTTTGTTTTCTTATCAGTTTTTTAGTTTAATAGCTATTATACTTCTTATTTCTTCTTTTTTAAGGGTGGTCAGTACCGTTTTGGTAGGTGGCTTCCAAAGGCTATAGCAGCTTCAACTCCTGTTAGGTTTTTGGTGCATAGAAGAACTTTAGTTACTGCTGGTGTGATATTAATAGATTGTCATTCCTCTATACTTTTCATCTGACCTCAAAAATTACATTTATTTTCGAAGTGTTCCAAAGGTGTTTATCTGACAGAAAATTTTTGCAAGTATTTTTTGTTTCTAGCATAAAACAATCCTTTAAAAAATTCAAAATACAGACCTTTTCTACTTTAAAGTTTTTTAAACTTTTTGTCTCCTTTAGTTTTTCTTATTCTTCTCCATTCTTTACAAAATTTGAATTGAATTTTAATCTCAAGCAATTAACAGAAGATCAATAAAGGGGCAAACATACATTGTGATAGGAATGGAAATACGTTTGCAAAGATGTTGCATGAATTTTCAAAAAAAACAAATTTACGGTGTTAATTTCTTAAAAAAGAAAAAAAAAAAATCAAATTTTGCTCCCTTTATTGTTAACTTGAACTTGATAATTAATTAAAGATAGTCCTCCGTTGTATGTCAAATGCAGCAATAATTAATCTAGAATTTGAATATGATAATCCAGAAATCATGTCTATATTATTGGTAGGATTATCAATGACAGAAAAGTACAAATGTGTACAACACCTATTTCTGCTTTCAAAATGCCTGAAAAATTTTAAAATAATTTTGTGAAAATAAAGACGAGTTTATAATGATTATTTATTTATGCATCTTTATTCTATAAACATTGAAGAAGATGGCATTTTCTGGCACCCAGTTATTTTAGCGGTGGTTGGAAATCATTTTCAGAAAAGGATTTCCAATGGACATTTTCAGTTATTAATGGTGTGACACGGACCATTTATTATCTTCATTCACTTTTCCTTTAATTCCTACTATAACGTTAAAACGTATGTAATGTAAGAAAAAAGTAAAAATTCTGATAATATTTCCACTCCAAATTTCTAATTAAAAATGCCATCACATTGTTATGATGGGTGAAGAAATTGTCACATCAAAATTTATTATTGAAGTTTTGTAAAATTATTAAATTTTATGAAACTAATCCAAACTGTATTTGGATAATTCATAGTGGCATGCATTCACTATCTTGCATTGCAGAATTGAAACAAAGAACTTAATTTGAAAAATTCTCAAAAGTTTCAGAAATTTTAGCTTTGTTTAATGAAAGCTAACAGTACAAGACAATATTGGTCTTACATGTATCAAAGATATGGAATTAAAAATCATACAAACTTGATTTCGCATTGATACATGTGACAATAACTTGAAAAAAATGAATGGAGTGAACTTTCGGTAAAATAAAATGAAATGAACTATTAAAAATGAATAAAATGAACTTTCGGATACAGTTTTTAAGCGAAGAGTTAAATCAAAATAAACTAGAACTATGAATTTCATGAAATCAGTGAATTTACTTTCCAGCAGTGATAATTGGCAACACAAACAACAAACTTGAAAGTTTGAATATACTAAAATGAATAGTTTTCTCATTCGTATGATGCTTACTTTTTTATTAATTAACAATTATTTTCAAGTGCAATGAATCGCGCTGTTCGATCAAAATTTAAAAAAATGATTGCACTGATTGCGAAATCATTCAGTACATTCAAAAATAAAAGCAATGAAGCAGAAAAGCAGTATATTTTCTCAATTTATCAGGAGCAGTACATTTTTTTTGCATTTCATCAAAGTTTAAATTGCAAATTTCAGGAAATGAACTTGTTTTTCAAATTTCCAAATGTGCGAAAAAGGGTAAAGTGTCGTGGTCCCTAAAATTCAAATTGGGAAGGCAAAATCTTGAGAATGAAGTGATTAGTGAAAAGTAGTCGATAGAACGCAATTTTAAAGATTGCATTTGTGCATTGGGTTGAAATTTAAATTTGTTAAAACCACTGCCAACTAAAGAAAGTTACTTTCAAAATAGCTAAGCCGGATAAAGTTTAGTTTGGCTAAGGATATATGGGATTTACTAATTTTTGGTGTTTTTCTGTGATGAAAAAATTATCAATGGTTTCATTCAAATTGCTTTTGAATATGCAAGTAGTTATAATCCCTGAGCATGCTGAGATTATCATAGGAAAATATCAACAGATAATTGAATTAAAATTTTCTTTTATATTTTGCACTATTAATTTTTTGAATTTATTTTTAGATCTCAAAAGAATTGTTGCAAAAAAGGAAAGAATTGATTTCAATTTAAATGAGAGTTTTAATTTCAAAAGTGAAAATGAAAATCGGTTGAAAAAAGTGAAGATGAAACTCGGCTATTAGCAAAAAGGCCATGGGATTATTTTTGGTCATAGTCACATATTTCAATTGATTTACATTTCAACTTTGAAAAAATTAAATGACGAAAATGCCAGAAATCTTTGGAATAATTTCATAAGTATTAATTAGTTTATATAAATTCTATTTTC
Organism: Mansonella perstans; assembly: GCA_037074765.1. Classification (NCBI taxonomy): domain Eukaryota; kingdom Metazoa; phylum Nematoda; class Chromadorea; order Rhabditida; family Onchocercidae; genus Mansonella; species Mansonella perstans. The sequence goes on from JBAMDO010000567.1 coordinate 529,722, forward strand.
GAATTTAAGATGCACTAATGTTTTTAAATTTTTTTAACTGTTCATTTATGAAATCACTAAAGTCATTTTGTCGATAAGTTTCGTTGCAATCAAATTGATGCGATCGAATATGCACTTTCTATCTTTTATTTGATAACAATAATCATGCCCGAAATTCTTTTAATCAGTAATTAAAATAACATGAAGAGAATAGTTAAGTGAAACTTTTTAAGGATAACACTTTTTCAAAAAAAAACTTGAATATATTTATATCTTACCATCTAACTTGTTCATCTTCTCAGACATACTGTATGATATATTAGGCGAAATTGTCGCATTTATTGTAGGAGGAGTAGATAGAATGAATATTTGTCATGGCCATTGAAAGCTGCACAAATACAACTGCTTTTATCTTAGATACGAACCGGTCACTTCATCCGTAATCAGCGTAAATTTCAGCAATTATTTTATGCACAGTTGCTTTCTTTACTCTAGCATATTTCAAGTATTTGAATACAGTCTCATAGGCATTGAGCAATTTTTAAACAAGAAATGTATCTTATATTGTTGTTTGATGTTCTCGTTTAATCTATTCAGTTGTTCTAAAATGTTTCTCTGTTTCCTTTTTAAATTTTTAAAAAAAAAAATCTAGAACGACTAAAGAAAAAGAAAGAAACATAAATGCCACCCGTAAAATTGTCGTATTCGCATATCCTGTTGCTTGCTGAAATACATTTAACTTTCTACAACTGTAACAATAAGGCAATTAAATTCTTAAATCAATTTCAGTAGAAAAATTCTCGACAAACAAGAAATTGTAATGTTTTCGGGATAGATAGAAAAGGATAGGGAGGAAATCGTAACATTTTTTAGGATAAAAGGGGTAAGAAATGAGGAAAAAACTTTATGATAATTACCAGTTACAATTTTACGGCATTTAATAATCGTAGTTCTAAAATAATTGATTTAAAAAGCGAGAAGAATGAAATTTTACGTTGTAATGATCACTAATGTCATTATTGTTGTGGCATTTTTTTGTCAACAAAAAATTTTTTCCTTTTTTTCTAAGGCCTAAAAAATAGTTTGGCTAATTGATCCATAAGCTATCGTATATCCATTGAATTATGCAAATGTTATCACCGAACGGAACATAATTACAATATTTGTGAAAGCTTTGCTGGAAGAATGAAAAATTGATTTCCATTGATTTTTCTTGTGGAAGTAAAGAAACACTAACAGTGGGAATAATGATAATATTAAATATTGATAGGAAGGACAGTATTAATGATAACAAAAATAATAGCATTATCACCAAACTAATGCTACTAATCTTTTCGATAAATCAGATCAGAATTCAATATTGTAATTAATTAATTGCTAGTTTTTGACTCAAAAAAAATACATAATAGCATTTCTCGAATTGTTCATTTATTCTGCCCAGTTCGTTAGTTATTTGCATTAAACTTAATTAATTTACCTTACACAATACTTGGCATATGTATTTAAGAATTTCATATAATTGCTTGTTCATGTAAAATTATCTAACATTCACTTATAGGTTAGAGGTTAGCAAATGTCATGACTGTGATGGCATTAAAAACTTAATTGCAGAAAATTTTCAAACTTTTATACTTTCATCAAGTATAAATATAACATTTGTTGTCTTTTAAAAGTCTAAAAGAAGAAAATGAAATTGGACTTACCTCCAAAAGTTTTTTTTTTTTTTTTTTAAAACAATCGCTTTTTTTAGAACAAGAAACAATAGTTTAACAGATTCAATAATAAAATTCGAAAGAATGAAAAAATTTAAAATTGCAAATAAACAGATTTAATTCCAAGCTGAAAAGCCATGTAAGCATTCTTTCTTACTTTCAACTCATAAAATCATTTCAGACGCAATATTTTATCACTATATTTTCAAAAAATTGCTATACTTAAATTTTAAATTTATATATGAACCATCACTGATTGTAATCCTGAAAAATTGGCTGTTTTCAGGTCAAATAATCTTAATGACTTTTTCGACTCGAAATGATGATAAAAAAATTTGTCACCAAAAAAACTTGCACTCATTCAAAAAACTTGTCACATTTGATTGCTCATTTCCATCTTTACCTTGAAACTATTTAAAGTAGTTTTGGGTGAAACTTGGTCATTTCACTGTACTTGTAGAAAATTTCAATAAAAAGGGAAAGTTAAGATTTGTTCGCTTTTCTGTTTTCAATTCAGATTGACAATCTTAATGTTTTATGAATTAAATAAATAGTTGAATCTTCGTCGCTTTTTTAACTGAATGGTTAACGGAATTTAACATTAAAATTTCAAGGTTGTTTGTTCATCTTATTTATTTCAATTTTAAATTCATTCCCTTTTTTCTGTTTTTCTTTCTTTGCTCTTCACTTTCACTGTTTTTGTTTCGCGCAGAAAGTGTTAAACTGTCATAAGATTCATGCTTGACAGAAGCACTTCAGTTAGAAAATGTTGCTGGAAGGAAGCAAATTCGTTCTCACAAGTTTGAATTTTAAACTTAAGCAAAATAATTGTTAATTTTTGTTGAAAATTCATATGACTTGCTTGAGTTTTAATTTTCAGCTGATGAGAAGCACGCACCACACAATATTGCTGTTTACGCTTTCACAGGTAAGCGGAATTAACGTTCATCTTAATTTGATAAGCAGTGATGAAGGGAATAATATCATTATAACCAAAGACAGTTACGAAATCAGAAAGTTCGATTTTTATTTGAATCATTAAAATGAGATTTCTTCAACTTATTTCTGCGTTTTGTCAAACTAGCTCAAATTTTTGAACTTCTCTTATCGAATGAAGAACAAAAATACTTCATAGAATATTGCACTGATTTGAGAATAATAACTTAAAGCTAAAAGCTAGAAATATTCGAGATCCTGTTACCTTATAAGAATAAAGTGTTGATCTTCTTATCTATTCAAAGTATATTTTGAACATTAAGTACTTTTATATTTGATATTCATAAAAAATATTTAAAACATAAACTTTTATTAGTGGTCAAAGCCTGCCTTTGCTTTTTTCCTTAAGGTTGAACAATAATAGGTAAATTGGTGCAGAATTCTCCACCTTTCTTTACTAAGAGAATGATTTCTAATAAATTATTGAGTTAAATTAATAAAATCAAAATATTCGATTTCGTATAGCCTATTGCCATATACATTCATCCATAAATATCCTCCAATACTACGGAATTCTGTTTGACTACGGAATTCCTGTTTAATTATGGAATTCCTGCTTTTCCATCCCTCTGAATATTTCGTCTTATATTATTCAGGAAAAAAAGATCGAAGCGAATACTGTTTTGATCAATGAAGCCAAACCGTTTTAATACAAGATTTTATTCGAACTAATCACTTTGTCCTACATATTTCTAGCAAAACAAAGTCCGATTCTTTTTTCAATATATGTAAAAAAACTTGACCTACATGTCAATGTACAATAGTAAATAATCAGTCATTTAATATCACAAATTTGAAATATAAAATTTTATGTTACATGTCTCATTTCTAATAACCAACAATTAAAAATAGTATTTCGTATTAAGTCTGAAGTTAAACATTTCTAATTATGCGATTTTCAAATACGTCTTTTAATTTTAATGCCGAATTTCTGATCCCTAAAGTCTCATGATACGATAACTGCAGGACATTGTTCCGATAAGTTAAAAGCTAAATTGAAATTTAAGGAAGGAAATGATAGCCAAAAGGTCAGAAAAGCGCTGATCATGTTTCACATTGTACTTTTAGAACAAAATTCAAATTTTTTGAGAAAAAGTCAGACAACGAAAAGATCTAACAAATAGTGATTTTAGTGCGAAGAATACAGGACACGTAAAATAAAAATGTTTGCATGCCAGCCTTAAAATATAATTAATGACTTTTAATTTCAAACATTTCGTGTCGTAAATTCGATTCGAAAACTAGTTGAAATATAAAATTAAAGTTTTTGAGAATCCAAATTTAAGGACGGAGAGAAAACTGTGAGTTTGAAGGTATTGCAGGTTCTGCAGAAAATTGTTAGCATTGCGATCGATGATAATTCCGTTTCAGGTATTTTCAAAAAATTGCAAACTTTATAATATGCATGAAATAACTTTTTTTTATTTGATCTTTTCTTATTTGAACTTTGAACTTTTTATTATTTTAAATATTACTGTAACTTGCACAAAAAATAGGCGAAAAAATTGAAATAATGCAGAAAAGCCAAACATTGAATGCAATCCGGACAGTATAGCTATCGCTTTTTCAACACTAAAACCTTTTAACGGTCGAACATTTGTTAAAGGCCACATTCAAGACAATAACTGCATTCAGGTAATTATTCTAAATTAGTTGAAATAAAAACTTATAAAGCGGACCTAACTGAACAAGCAATGCTTCACCATTTATTGTCAGATTATGCTACTTCAATGATTTACAAAATAGAAAAAAATTTCCATTTGACTGAAAAAAAAGTTTGACTGCTAAGTTTTTTAGCAGTTTAATCATAAACACCAAAATAAACACCAAATTTTCTGCAGAAATTTTAATTTTTCATTTTAAAAAATTGAACTTAAAATAATACAGTTGAAATTACATTTAAGACTAGAAAGTTTTGCTGTAACATTTGTAAAATTATAATATGAAAATGGTTTCTTTTCGCTAATTAAATTAATTTAAGCTTGGGAATCATAGTGAACAACATAAATTTACGATCAAATTCAACCAGTGCGGATTGCGTCGTTCACGAGAGGTCTGAATGAAACATTTATTCAAAGATATTTTAGTAAACTGAATCGATTGACTAAAAGAATGAAAATCTTTCAGCAGAATAAAATGACAGCAATTCATTTCAGTATAATGGCGTTCGGATTACAACAACGGTCATCATAACTTTTCATCCGGTACTTCCATCCAAAAACATTTTCGAAATCTTCATAATTAATTTTTACCGTGTTTTCCCGCGTACACAGTTGTTTTAATTATTTTGCAAGTATATTTCAATATTTTTAAATTAAATTTCGTGAGAAAAATTTAGATTTTCTTGACCAAAGCAGATCGAGCATATCGACTCAATTGCTTCTATGTGGAATCCTCGAAGACAATTACTCAACAACTGGAAATCAGGTATTCAATCACTTTGTTATAAAAACAACAGCAAATTTGACGGCCCAATTAATTAGCAGCCGAAATTTGGCTTAGATTAATTTAAAGATCTAAGGTTTTTGGTATTTGGATCAATTAATCAAGTGGACTAAGTAAATGTGTTGAAATGTTGCAATGAAGTTTTCATTTGTAGTATGATGACGACAGAAGAGATACAGCGTCAAATTCGATTGCCTATTTGCAGGTTTGATCAAATTTTAAACAAGTAAATTCATGTAATTGAATTGGAAGTTTATTCATTTAAAATTAATTAAAATTCGAAACTGCTCGGATCTATAAATTTATTTATTGAATTGAAGATTTTCTAGTACTACTTGCTTAAAGATAATAATTTCAATCAGTAAAAATACTTTCAGACATGAAATCCTCCATGGAAGTGCAACAGGAGTACAAGTGCGATATGCAAAAATTGGTGACAAAGTATACCATAGATGGACATGTCTATCCGAGACTAAAGACTTGTACTGCATGAGAGTGCATACTTGTACTGTTAGTGATGGACAAGGTGGTGAAGCGGTCGCAGTTCTTGACAAAAGAGGGTCAGCTTGTCTTGTGACTTTTTATAATTTAAATAAAAATAACTTTAAAGGACCTAAAATTTCAGCTTAATTACACACTTAATTGTTATATTTATTTCCGATAAGAAAGAACGAAAGAAAAATTATTTTATATTTATTGAAATTTCCACAAAGATTTTTTTATGAAAATGTTTTTGTTAGGAAGTGAATTTTAATGTTTATTGTAATAAAACTGTAATGATAGCAGATACACACAGACAAATGCATACACACACATACATGCACATGCATATATATACGCAAACATATACACATACGTAAAAGACTGTCACTTATTCCAATCAGTCATTTTTTTATACGACAAAATTTTCCTTTCATCGCTATCTGTTTGACAAACTGAAAGTTACAAGCAAAAGTTTTTAAATTCCTCTCTTCGTCGCTCTTCCATATCCCGAATCCTTATTCATTATGTGAATGATTGATTAGAGAAAGATTTCAGGAATGATCATGTAACTGGTAGTTGTAAGATTATATGAAATTTTAATGAAATTTTATAGATAAATTAGTCTCTTTCTAAAGAAGAACAAAAAAAGTGTTGGGAAATTAAGATCAAATGATAAAAGTTAATCGACCAATATTTACGCAATGTCTACGCAAGTGAAAATGTGAAAATACATGAGAAATGAGGTGCAGTGAGAGTTCCAAAATGATGTTCCAGATGTTCAGTAGATAAGTATTTATTGCTGGATTTGGAATATACGGATGACTTAACAGCTGGACAAGAATCACATATTTTTAAATTTGCCGATCGTCCAACGCTTCACTTCAATTGTCAACTAGAACTAACTGCTAAGGATTTTCATTCTGGCTGCGCAAATGAGGTTTTATATTTTCAGCCATAATAACTTGATCTTCAATATAGAGAAGAATTGATCTTTTAATTCCTTTACTTTACTTTTGAGTCAAAACTTTATTCATTTCGCTTACTACATTATTTAATGATTGAATAAATTTATGGATACTACCACTTTTTAGCGGCCAAATTGCAAAAATCAAATTCAAGTAGAACCTTCAGAACAAACTCACGAAAAATCTATTGCTACTACGGAGGAAGAGTAAGTTAATTGTTTTGTTAAGATGTTGAAAATGTTGATGTTGAAAGTTAAGAAAAATTTTAATATTTCAGAACACAAAGACCTATCCAGGAAAACAGCAGCAAGCAGCGAAGTTATCCAAGTAATGATTTGCGTTTAATTTAAGAAAATTTGAGTTTGAAAGCAGTTGTATGAGTTTAAAATTGAGCTTTCATAATTTCAAATTATTTAGATCCACCCAGTATTGATTACAAAAACAATGAGTCACCGTATCAAAGTAATGAAGGAACACATCAGTCATCACCTGGACCGCCAGCTCCTCCACGATCATCTGACTTATCTTATTTTAAATTATCTCAAAAACCAGACCACTTCGTTGATAGTAACTACGAAGTATGATATAATAATTTGTTTCAAGCGAACATTAATTTAATTGCTTCAAAATTAATTCATTTGTAATTGATTCAGTCTTGTTAAAATCAGCTTTGATTTGATTCAATTCATTGCTTGATTTTTACAACTGCTCTATAAAATCTTTACTACTTATAAGGATATTTCTGCCACATCGAATGCAAAAGAATATGGTCAGTTTGCGGGATATGAAACAATAGCACTTCATGAGGAAAGAATCGCACATGATCGATTGATCAGAAAAAAACGAAATTCAAGTATTCAAATTTTATGCAGTCAAGACTAGACATGTAACATCATTGTAAAAACTTTTAATTAAGTCTGAACTGAGTTTCTAATCTCTTTAATGTATGGCTTAAAGAATCAAAACAAATCCCAACAGGGCAATCAGCTCCAACTATATCTGTAAAGCCTGAAAAGATTTACAAATAAAAATATTAATAATTCCACTTTTTTTGCTTCATCATTCATCATTTTAGTATTTCAGAAGGTGAAAGCGTTTAGAACTATAATTTATATTAATTGACCAATAAATGAATCATAGCATTTTGCTTAATACTACTTTTAGATGAAGGAATAATCACCTCTAATTTATGAAAATTTATAGCCAATCAACACTTTTCACCTGTTTCCACAACTATGTTGCCACCAAAATTGCATGTTGCTAACGTTGACCTTCCCGAACAATGCATAACTGTATTTGACCTCGATGATGAAAGTACATTATGTTTTTTAAAATCATTGCTCATTTATTATTTGGCAAATTATTTTATGACAATTAATTGATTCGATAATATGTCACTGCGTTTTTTTTTTGTATACTCAAATGTTTGCAGATAATGGCGAAATGCAATCAATTAATTTCGATCGATTATTGGACCCAATAAAAAGCTCCAGAACATGTTTTTCAACAGGTATGTCACCAACTTTTTCTTCTTCGCTTCATCGATGTTTTAAAATGGTCTAAAAGTTAAAGAAGAATCTGATAGACTATACATCTACTCCACAATGTATCAGTTGATAATATCATGAAAAGTCTAGCAAGCAAATAGCTAAATTCAAAAAAATTTTTGTTTTCTATTTTCGTTTCAAATTTGAATTTCAAATAATTTATTAAATTTCAGCTCGATTAGCAATGGTAACATTTGCCATCTTCATCTTAGCATTGATTTTTGTGTGGCGAAAACGAAATATATTTTTGTATGATTTTATCGAAAAAATGATTTAGTTACAAACATGATCCTATACCAGCATCGTTTCTCTTTTTCTTCGTTTTCCGTCCATTTCTTTTTCTTTCTAATTTAAAAAACAATTGCAAGAAATGTGTACTTCATCTCTGAAATAGAAATGCTGATTAGTAACTAAATTACGGAAGACTTTTCAGAATCTATCAGCGTCCTTTCAATAATTAACTATAACACTTTTTTCCAATCTTATTTCTTGTGACTGAAAATTTAAAATGAAAAATCAATGAAATTTTCAGGTCATCGAAATATTTTTGAAATTTGCTTAGACTTTAAGCATTTTATTTAATACATCTATTCTTGTACGCATTGACAATCACATAACTCGTTTTGCCTCAGAGACATTGTGCATAAATGTATACAGAAGTATAAGAGTGCCTTGTGAAATCAAAAAGCTTTATTTGATCAAATATCTGAAGCCTAAACTGTTCATGCAATTTTAAAATAATCTAAAAATTTTAAATGCTTTTAAATCACACAAAAGAGAAATGAATTCGCTGTTACAATTACGAAAATGTAATTTGTAGAATGAAAAAAATGCAACATTGTAATGCTTTGATTGTTCTCTCTTATTCAATTTTACTTCTTGAATTATTTTCATAAGTCTAAATGTTTGTTCATTGTTTGTTTGCAAAAAAATGAATTTCATTGCAAACTAATTTGAAAATGGAATTTTTTGAATGATCTAAAATTTGTGATTGAAATTTTACAAGAAAATGGGAAACAGCAATCAGATGGAAGCTCCTGATAGTCAATTCTATCGAACGAGGAATTATTACGATTCCTTTTCTGCGTATTGTTCAGTGGCTCGAATAATCGGCCGTGAAACCGCTAATCATTGACACGGATTTTTTAATCTTAAAAGAACAGGAAATTATTATCAGTTAGTGCCGTGAAAATTTAAAAAAAATGTTTCGAAATTACATTGAGCTTTTATCAGATCCTTTTTGCGACTAAATTACAAGGCATATTTTGTTGAAATATAAGCTCACTTGATGATGCACATGTTGTGTATCGATGTCGTGACAGTTTGAGCTAGGTTGTTCTTGGGCAATACAAACATAAAGTGGTCGATAAAGAACAGCACTTTGATCAGGTGTTTGTTCTGAAGATGCTAAAATTCGAAACATAATTTAAATACTAAATTACACTAACCATCTTTTCAATTTCCAATATTTATTAGGACTTAAAAAAAGAATTTAGAATTGATGATTGTCTTATTTTAATATACTATATCTAATTTTAATATACTATACTGATAACATAGGAAAATGAATTGGAAAGTTTTGAAATAAAAAGTTAGTCAAACTTATATCTTGTCCGTCATGTATACGACCAATTCGGAATTCGGGCGAAATGTAACGACCACCTTCTACATGTGGACAACAGATATCTGAATGCTTGAAATTTTTTTTTGAATAAAATATTAGATTTTTTGCTTTACTAGGAATATTAACTCTTCATCAGCAGATACTTGGTAAATAACTAAGCTTTTTGCTAGTTCTTGCTAGCAAAAAACGTCCATAAGCTTCTCAAAAATGCGAAAGCCAATTTATTAGAATTTTTAAAGCAGATCATCTGATCGAATTTTCATGGCTATGTTTTAGATCAATTGTATGCTTTCAAAATTTTTCTTTTACAAAATAACTAAGGAATCATTAAAGAAGATAACGAGTAGTTCATATTTTACACATTTCCGGTTATTATCTCTTTAAGTGGAAAATTTGCTGACAGTAAACAAAGGCTCTAAAATTTTTTTATTATTCAAAATTAAACTACCGATAATTTTCAATTTCTTTAGCAAAATTATTAAGTAATAATTGCAAAGGCTTCGTACCTTTTGATTCGCAGGAATTCCGAACGCGAATTTAAGTAAATTGGATTTTTGCAAATGATTTGTCGATCGTTTTCTTTTTTTAGAGGAAATTTAGTGGACAAAAAAAGGCATGACAATGAAGGTTGTAAGCATATGCATGTGAAATTCCTTACTCATAGCTTTTCTTCAACTTCATATTCTAACATTTTTTTCTTCCATTTCCTACTAAAATTTGAAGTAATCTTTTCATGTTTTATTTTAATTTTTAAACTCTAATGCATAGCTTTTATCGTTTTGCACAACTTTAATTTGGTAACACTATTCCAGTACCGTAATCAACCATCGGAGTTGGCATCGTTGCTTTTCGGAATGGCAATGTTGCAATTGTAAGTGGAAATTCCATTTGTAAAGTTTGATTGCCTTTTTCATCTTCTATGCAGGCCTAAATTCAAATTCAAATTTACTATTTAAGTACTCAGTAATTCGACTCAATTATCACTTCTCGACACTAAATTCTGATTACTATTCTTTTCTTCGATGAAGAAATTTCTTTTTTATTAAACAAGATTGGTTTAGCTATTGCACTATTGACTGATCACATTGGAAGAAACAAAACCTTGCCACGAGCCGGGATCGAACCGGCGACCTTTAGATCTTCAGTCTAACGCTCTCCCGACTGAGCTATCATGGCTATGGACTTTCATTACTCAAAAGTTTTTGCTCCTATTTCAAATAATTTTTAAACTTTGATAATATTAAAATACGAAATTATGTTTATTGTAAAGAGGTTGAGAAGTGAGAAGAGAATATTTAAAAAAGTGACAATGAAATTAAAATGTGTAAATTATTACTTTGAATACGTAGAAGATCTGCAGCAATCGACAAACACCGATTAATGTTGGAGGTACAACAGGTAAGATCAATGATTGTAATTGAGTTGTATCAAATTTGCCTTGCGTATATGGTTGAATAGGTGATGTCCTGATAATATTAAAAAATAAGGAGAACGAGATTGCAATGCTTTGCTGAATAATTTTAAATTATCATTTTAAAAATTACTTGCTTTCCAAAACTACGCAATCAATCTGTTTCTTTTCTCCAGCAATCTTCTCAACAAAATATTCCACATGCTGAAATTGACATTTGAATTTAAATTTAGTTTGGAAATTAAAGTAACAGTACTTGTTACTAAACGATATAATGAATAAATGATCTTGAATCAATTTTTTCTTCCTTTCATTTCATAAATTCAAAATTCTTATAAGCACATTGACATGATTATGGCCTTTTACTTTGAGGTTATTTCTGAAACTTTAAAACAATATACTATCATGATGTCTTGTAATTTTTTAAATTAAGCATTTGATCTGAGTAGTCTTTTTCGTGAAATTACTTCCCATAAAACTTAAATTACTTCATTTTGAAAAATTTTGCATACAGTTGAAATTGTTAGAAATTGCAAAACCTGAGTTAGGCGCATTGCAATCCAAACTACTTCATCTTGCCGATTTTCGACGTGTGCTAAAATTCGCACATTTTCACCACACAAATATGCTGTACGATCCATAATAACTCTGCAAAAATAAAGATTTAGAAGTTCAAATTTTCGACGGAACAGATAATAAAGACACGAAGAATCTGGAAGAATTGTGCAGTCTGGAAAAATTATGTAGAATTGTAAATTATGCATTGATCTTTCGAGTGAACCTTTCTTTGAACGAACAACGCAAAGAAATGAGAATTTGTAGAAGTCCCGACGAGAGATAAGTCTAAAATATTCATAAGAATAATTCATAAAATTGATTATTAGTTGTCTAACTATTATTAATTCTCTCAGTCATTTACTGTTCAGTAATAATTCGTTGCTAATTATCAAGTTCAATACTTTGTAAATATTTATCTCACCTTAATGCTAAAGCACCACGTCTACAGCATCCCTGCCACGTAACTTCTTTGTTTTGTCCAAGCAATGCACACTGGAAGTAGTAAAGAAAGTTCAAATTTAAACTTCAATTTTATTTTCGAACAAAAAAACAAAATTAAGGTAACTGACGCAATATTTTTCATCCATACAATCAATAGCTGGTCCAATAATGGTAAAATATTTGATACCTTGCGGCATGCTACCATGTGGGATATTAATGATTACCTATAAATCATAAGTTTTATAAAATATAGAAATTTGAGTGTAATACAGCTAAAGTGAGCAAATGTCTGTTTAACTTTGGTACCTTTGTCATCAGGATCAGTGCCTCCTTTTTTTTCTTTTTTTTTTATTCATAGACTGAATCTCTTAAAACAAAGAGTTTTCAGTTCATACCTTAATGTAATAACGTATAGTTCCAAACTTTGTCTCCAGTGAACATGGCATTGGATAGAGTGGTAATCGAAACTGAAAAGGGAAATGGTGCAGACCAGTAAGTAATATCGATTCATCTTTTTCGCCGCATTTTTCTGGAAAAATTCATTTTTTTCATTGTATGATATGGTAACGATTTCAAAAATGAGTTTTTCGTTTAAAATTACCGAATTCAAAATTTTGCTATGAAAAAATTTATTGAACGAACTAATCAAAGTTAAATTTTGATTATTCGGATCTCGTAGCAAGTATTTTAATAATGCAAAATTGTTCTCAAATTCAATTTAGTGGAATTTCTGATTAGTGGGATTACAGAGAGAATACGATGTCGTATTAAAAGTTAAAGGAAGATTGCAACATTTCCGCCATATAATCTTTTACTTGAATTTACCAATGGTTTAAACTTATAATGAATAATGTTTCCAACGCTCCCATTTTTGTTCGTTCTTCTACTTTACATCATTGTATTCCTTTATGAAATTTGTAAAGCGAATTTTCGAATATCAAAAAATTGCTCACCTTGATCCCATACCATCAATTTTTCGTTCAGTATGTATTGGTTGTCGTGGATGAAACGTCTTTCACCTGTTCTGTTTAATTTAATACGAATATGTGCTTTACCACGAAGAATCACACGAATATCTGAAGATAATAAGTTGATTCATGAATGGGAACTTTTATGCAAGCTAATTCAATTTCCTTCTTTAATGCCTCTGATGATTGAAACCTTTGATTGGAATATTTTGTGAATTTTCAATGATGATATTGCCTAACACACTTTCACCAAAATAATAAACATCTTTGTTGAGTAGTATGTCGAATGCTGTGATATAATCCATATCGGTGCTGCAATTTCTATCACATTTACATCGATTAATTAGTGCAATACAATTACATTTCTTATGCAATATCCAATCTGTAGGTTTAGAATCATTCAAAAGTAACAAAAATTGAAATGTAAAATATTTTATGCGAATATTCATTTGTTATTTTAAATAAAAAATTAGTTAATTGGGGATTAAAAACAGTTAAGATGGTGATTAAAGTAGTTAAGCTTCCAGCAGTAATTAAACTAAATAGTAATTTTAGCAACTAAATCGTAATTAAATGGTAATTAAATAACAAATAAGAAAATTTTTTTCTTAATCACAAGGGAGTCTATCTCAAACGTAAATAAAATTCTGTAAGTCTTCGTTCGCAAAGCCAAGCCATATGAAATGATAATAGTAATTAATTAAATATTAATTAAACAAAATAGTGATAATAGCAATTAAACTTGCATCATTAGAAGAATAGAGAAATACTAAATGCTTAATATAACAAAAATTTGTCAAAATATTGTGAGAGAGAACTTATTATTTCTTTTTTCTTTCTTGACCCTTTCTGCAAAGTGTCATTAGATATTAATGATGCAGTACAAGACATCAAGGATTTTTGCTATTAAAAGTCAAAATAAATGAAAGAAAAATTAGAATTAGCTTAGTCGCATTCATTAGAGAAAGATAAGTTTATTTTTGGATATAATTTAGTTTAATTTAATTTATCATATTAAATTTCACAGTTTCATTGCAAAATTTGATTCATTCATTTCCTTGCATCTATTACAAGAATTAATTTGTATCGAACCATATTGAAGTCTCCATGTGAATGTCAGCGATTGAAACAGTATAAAAAAGTAACCAGTTACACCTAAGAGAAGTGACTGGGCAGCAAATGCTATAACATGTGACAATGTGCGTTTACTGTATTGAAAACTTAATTTTAGTCCTTCCTAATATATTCTCGGCCAGTTGAAACGATTCGTTAATTCGTTTAAGCAAATCAGGAAATAAGAAATACTTCTACTAAACTAAAATAGATTTATAAATCAAAATAAATTAATTAATCAAGAACTTATTAGGTTGAATTTTTATCGTTATAGAATTTTGCTTAAAAGGGTGAAATAAGATAAATGAGAATGTGAAATGATTAGAAATGATAATATTCGAAATCATTTATATTATTTCGAAGATTATTGGAAGTGGAAGGATTGTTATAGACCAACAAATACAATACTACCCATTGATTTTTTTAAAAAAAAGAAACTGTAAATGTCTTACAGGAAGACATTCTCTGTTCTTTTTTTGCTGTTAAAAATGATAGTCCTCTGTCAGGAAAAATAAAAGATACCTAAATATCTGAAACGGTTTGCGAAAAATGAAGTTTAAGAAAAAAAATGAGCCTAGTTTTGGACACCACCATTATTTAATCATGCCTAATATCCATAAAATGCATTTTAAAGCCTCTTTATAGCATGCATTTCTTATTAATAGTTCGTTCGCTTGTTGATCTCTCGAGAATGCTGCAGAAAAAATTCTATCAGCATTTGTTAACTCAAGCTTTTTTTGGTGTTTATGTGTAGGAAGGGCTTGTTAGCCTGCGAATAATTATTTGAGGAAAGCACAACTCTTCATCCAAACTTGAACAGATGGAGCTCGATTAGTCCTGCAAGGCCATCCATTTAAAAGAAGGACATTCTAACCAAAACCTACGGCCCGAGGATTCCGATATGGGTTTGAATCGTATCGTAAATTATTTACCGCTGCCATCTGTATCTCCTCAAACGCTTCCATAACTGCTACCTCCAATTAATCCTCATCATCCACTGCATTAATTATATAACAGGACAGATTTATCACCAGTATTGAACTCATACCGATGGGAACGCAATTAAATTGGGCAGGGTACTCCAGGAAAGAATCACCGCCTTCCTGGGATTGTCTTATATGATGAATTCACTACCGAATCCCGCATGAGAGCCGCCCTAAAAAGAAATGTAAAGGCTCACTAAAACAGTACTCAACCTGAGCTACACTGATATCATCAGTAGACCACTTTGACATCCAGTCAGGAATCAATGTCGAGGAGAAAAGATACCATGGAATGTAAAAACTTGTATAAGCATAACTTCCTCTCAACTGTATGAAGCCTATTCCGCATTGGCCTTCTCAGCGACAAACCAATCTGCGTCAGGCATCAATAAAATCCCGCAAATCATCATTGGGAAGCCAAATCAAGACAAAGATGAGATGGTTCATATGTGGAGCACGTATAGAGCTTATCATTTTATTCAAATACTTCACTGTAAATTATTTCCTGATATAAGTGACATGCATATCATATTTCTTCGAAAATATAAAATCTTTTTCCGTCCTTTCAATTTAAATTTCATTTTAGTTACATTTGATATTTTATATCAAACGCAACTAAAGCGACTTTATTTATTTAAATTGTACCGAACGATAACAAGTACTCTGAGCAATATCTGAATGTCTAAATTAAAAATTAAAAACTATATCAACCAGACGAGATTTCCACGAGATCGATAAAAGTGTTGAAAGGATAGAGAAATATCGTGTTAAAGAAGCAGCTCTTATAACATTTAAATGTTAAGATACAGTAATGTTATTTCTCGGTCTTAGCAAGAAATGCATTCTGATATAACAAGACTAAATTCTACAATTTTTTAAGTCGTAATTATAGTCGTTTTACTGCTACAGCAGTTGATTCACCTCCTCCATTGCATATCGTTGCGATACCAACTTGATTGATTTGAAGAGCATGGAGCAACGTTACAACTATTCGCGCTCCAGATGCTCTGCAAAAAAAAATGAGCTTAGGCAAACAATGAATTAATGCTTGGATATGTAAAGCACATTATGAGAAAGCAGAAGGGAAAATAAGGACAATGTTTAACGATAAAAGAAACTGAAACATAGAAAAATGACATTTTAAGAAATTAAAAGAATTATCACTTGATAAATTATGGCTATTAGATTTCTCTCCTGGCAGATTAATAATGACTACAGTAATAATTACAAGCTTTCCATAATACTGCTGCAATTAAAAAAATATTTGGAAATAAGAAAACTGCAGGACATTTATTACAGCGTATCTCCTATCTACTGAGCCAATTTATTCTTACTGTATGAAAAAGTATAGCATTTCTACAAAACAATATACTCTAATCACTTACTTCAATTCATTTTTAATTAGGTTGCTGGTGGTAAATCGCATAAAATAGGAATTTTAAAAAAAGCCTAAAAATTTTTCTAAGCAATAATGAACCCAATTGGATGGCCGAGAGCAACAGCTCCACCGCGGACGTTAACACGACTGCTATCCAAACCCATATCACGCAAGAAGACAATGGCTGTCGCAGCAAATGCTTCATTTACTTCCCATAACGAAATATCTTCCATTGACATACCAATTTTCGAAAGTAACTTTAAAAATCTGAGAAAGTTTTGTAATAAAAATTTTCGGCTGGGAAAAACATCTATTCAACAAAAAAATAACAGAGTAACTAAATATTAAGAAATAACAATATTGCCAATATTAACTTAAGAATAAGCTGACCTTTTTTGCAGCAACAGACGGTGCACGAGTAAATTCCATAGGTTCAAGTGCAGCTTCTGCATAACCCAATATTTGCCCTATTGGTTGACAACCTCGATCAGTTACAAAATTACTGCTCGCAATGAGCAATGCAGCCGCTCCATCGCTAATAGTGCTAGCGTTTGCTGCAGTAACGGTTCCTGTATTTGGTGTAAAGGCAGGTTTCAAAGAAGGTACCTAGAAATTCAGAGAACAGTTAACTAGTCAATAAAAAATGAGATACCGAACAACATTTTAAAAAGAACAAAAGTTGAGCATGCATAATCCGCATGAATATATTGCACTTTTTTTTAAAAAACGTAATGGAAAGAAGACCAACATTTTAAACAACATTTAGAAACATTTTTATTTCAAAATTCTTACTTTCAAAGGATCCAATCTTTTATATTCTTCATCTTGAAATACTTCAACTGAATCAACACACTTCACCGGTACAACTTCCTCATCAAACAAACCTTCCTTTAAAGAGATATTTCGAAAGCCTATAAGCTGGAAATACAATGCACAAGTCCGAGATTACGAAGCATCAGGTAACAAATATTACCTTCCAAGCATGATGAGCCCGTCGATAGCTTTCCAATGCATACTCATCTTGCTCTTCACGACTTATTGAATATTCAGAAAAGGTTTTTTCAGCGTAAACGCCCATTCTTACTTTTGTGAAAGC
Source organism: Mansonella perstans (assembly GCA_037074765.1). Classification (NCBI taxonomy): domain Eukaryota; kingdom Metazoa; phylum Nematoda; class Chromadorea; order Rhabditida; family Onchocercidae; genus Mansonella; species Mansonella perstans. Next base: position 547,421 of record JBAMDO010000567.1, read on the forward strand.
GTCATTTAAGCCATCCTCTAACATAGTATCCTAAAATTACAAATATTTAAGAGAAATCAGAAATCCGATACAGAGTGCAGAGCTCAAGAAACTTGAGAAATGACTAAACCGCATTTTCCTTAAATTCCAAAATCTTACAACAAAAGGACTATTGATGTCATTGTTGTCGCCGCGAGGTATCCCATAGTAGGCATTACTCATACTTTCAGTACCTGCAGCCAGGACAACATTACGATCTCCCAGACGAATCGCTTGAGTTGCCATGATGATTGCCTTCATGCTTGATGAACATACCTTGTTGATAGTTACACTTGGCGAAGATACCGAAATACCTTAATTTAACTTAATATGAAAATACGTTTAGGTAATTGTATTTCGATCGATGCCGTTAATTTGCATACTTTCCAAAAATTTCAGTAAGCATCATATCCACCTACCAGCATTAACTGAAATTTGTCGAGCAATATTCTGCCCGTGACATGAAGTAAGCACACAACCAACTATTGTTTCGTCGATATCATTAGGAGAAATACCTGAAGAGCGAATAATTAATCTAAGTGAAAGACCAATGAAACCGAACATAATACTGGTAAATTCTAATTTCCTCATAATCACTTTTTTTAGTTCGAGAAAACTGGTTATTTCATCCTGCCACTTGCAGAAAGTTGTACAGAACTGGAAGCAAAGAAATTTGAAAAAAAAAATCTCGCTTATAAAAATATTTCAATGATGAATTTTAATAATTTTATTTATAGAATCAAATTAAACCAGCTCTTTTGATTGCTTCTTTGGTCGCAACAACTCCTAAATACATCGGTGAACAATTCTTCAACATCTTACGATAACCACCTATCGGAGTACGTACAGCTGAAATAATATACACATCTTCCAGCTGGTATCCTGCTCCATTATTTTTGTTGTCCATTTTTAGGATTTCGGATTTCATACAAATCCTTAGCAGTAATGATACGGAAACAGATTTATCATTATTCCTGGATCAGTGACTCTAAAAATGGAAGATAAATAACAAACTCAAACTTTGCAACTTTGACTGTCATCATAAAATCAAAATCAATATATGCTAAAAACGTGAGTGACTATAATAAGGTTATAGCAACTGATTGATAATGGTAGCGTGAGACTTTCACATCAGATAATTAATAAGTTGATTACCTATATATTACAGTAATGCTTTATTAATTTTAAGAGTAATATGGACCTTTTTAAATGCCTTAACGTACCGATGCCTTAACGTGAATCAGTTGTATTCTTATTACGATCTTCTAGACAAGACATTAATGTACATACAAACTGCAACAAAATCAATCAGATCACAAATGGAAATTTTTTAAAATAAGTATGAAATAGAAACTTGAAAATACATTTATCGAACGCTTAATGCATGAAAGATGGCAAGCAATTACGCTGCATGAAGAAATTAAAAATTAAGTACCATTCATTCATAGCCTCTTTGCTGATCCCTAATCAAACAGAATTAATAAGAACAGTTAGTAAATTTAAAGATTTCAAAGAGCTATAGAAATCCTATAAAATTAAAAACAATAATGAAATTATTCAAATCACAACAACAACAAATTATGGGATGAAATGTTTTTAGAGAGAATCATTCAATAGCAGTTGAGCATATGATATGAGATTTATTTCACTTTTTATCAATAAAAATTCAAACAAATAATGGGATTTGAACTTTTGATCTTTTAATGATTTAAAAGTGAAACCAAAGTAAATCATTACAAATTTTTTTTCTGCAAAATTTTTTATTTCCAAAAAGACAGTAATTTAAGTACATTTAAAATATTGAACAGTGAGTAAAATAGTAGAAGTAACACGCAGATTAGTGATAGATTCATAAAATGCAATAGTTAAAGCCAATGTTTTCCGAGAAGCTGAGATATGTTTCCAAACTTAATAACTTAATAACAACTTACAACGTCAAAATCCTCGCAGATATGTCACTACAAAACAATATTAAGCATAGTCCGAACGATATTTGTTGTATGACTTTTTTTCCGCATTTTTCGGAAACTGGAAATTTTACAATATTTAACAAAAAACAATAAAATGACAAATTCGTTCCAAAATAAAATTCATCAAACTAAGAGAATTTTCTTTTAAGATAAAATTATTGATAGATATGATAGCTGATACGATTTTAGAAGCATAAATATTTGAAAAGAGAGATTGTTATGCAAAGGAATAATTAATTAACAGTAATTCGAAATTTGTTAAGCATTTCTGTGAGAACAATTGAAGCAAAAAATAAAAGAAAACAAAGAATACTTAAACTGCAATATAAAAAATAACACGGAAACAACGTAGCGTAAAAAAAATATGACAGAATTTCTCGTCAGGCGACAAAATGTGCACACGCACAAACGCACAGAAACAACGTTCCCGGCCGTGTTTTTCAACGCTATGCAAATTAGCAGTTCACGTGAGGATATGAGATTGAGACCGGGCGTTGTTTTCAGATTTGCTTGTAATCGAAGAAATTCAGGAATTTTCGGGATGACATTTAAAAGTAGGCGTGAAAATCTGAGGATTACCTAAAAAACGACAAGTTGATTTGCCAAAATATTGCCCATAAATTTCACATAATTTTAAATTCATTGCTGCTTGTATTGCTGAAATGAAAATAAGAATGCCACTATAAATTATCCGTGAATTTCCACATTCTCTAAATTCTCTAAAAAATTATAAATTTTAAAAACTCCACAATTTTATGAGGCAAAAAAATGTGGAGCAAGAATTCAGCACATTAAGATTTAAAAAAAAAATAAAATAAAATTCATCACATGGAAAATATTTTAGCTAGTATGACGGCTGATAGTATATTTGAAAATTTGTAAATCACATTTTCAAAATAGAATAAATGGTTCAAAACTCTATATAGACTTCGGAAAGTTATAAATTTTGGCTGAAAAGAAAAAACTGTGAAAAGCCTTTTAATCAATTGACAGAAAAACTGATTTTAATTAGTTAAATGACATTTTGTGTTGAAGAAAGATTAGATTTGTAGGCAAATTATAAGAAAGGAAATGTTATAGTTGAAATGAAAAATATAAATGTTCATGTGATATTGAAGTTTTGACTTCCTTTTTTCGAAATTAAAATCCTAAAAAAATTTGAGAATATTAAAATTGTAACCGTTGATATGTGGCAGCTAAAATCTGAAGAATTCGAGAAAAGATTTCATCTACTTTGCATTGTATACTAATTTTCATTTTTTTTTGGAATGAACAGATTCGAGAGACGAATCAGGAATTCAACTATTTCTTCAGATGCATGAATGATCATTTTATTAAATGTCAAAGGTCAAGTTGCAAAATCTTTGCTCAGATATGTCGACATTACTAAGTCAGTCTTTAGCTTAATGAATCATAATTGGATAATTATAATGTTGATTGTCAGTGAATCGTGAAAACGATTATAAAACGGTCGACCGTTGAAAATCAAGTGATATTTGTCGCGAAATTTATCCCGGAACAGCAAATCGGACTGCAAACTGTTCCCTTTTGAAAATGGGAAAAAAATTGATCCAAGAATAGTCGAAAAGTTGAAAGATTATGGCCAATGATGAACGACAAATTGTAAGAGTTAAACACAATAGTTTTAATTATGTAAATGTTTGTCTCTGAGTCTAATAATAATATAATAATGAAATCGATTGACGATAGTCAACGGATCGAACTAAGATTTGAGAATTAGTCGTAATGAAGAAAAAATTGGATTGTTTCACTGATAATTTTATCTAAAGAAGTATCGCAAAAATAATTAAAACATACAAAAGTTTTGCTGAAATAAATTCGCAAATTTTTGAACATTTTTACAAAATAATAAAATAAAGATCACTTTATCAAATGACTAATTCGCAAGTCGTAGTTCGATCTAGCCTCGATTCAAAGCAAAAGAAATCTGTGCTAATCCAGTTGCTGCCAAACAAGCTATAGCTTATCTATCAATCTCACCAAAAACTATATCGAGCGAAACAATAATTGTTGCAATGTCAGCAGGCATGTATCCTTTTGACATGAAGTCCAAGGCTTGCAAATGTGCAAAGCCAGGCTTGCTTCTTAAATCTCTTTTCATTTCGCAGAATTTCCCTTTGTATGGGTTAGAAGGGAACTTATCACTTGTCACTTGCATACATGTTGTCCAAGATATTTATGTCACTTTTCACAATAACACTAATTATATATTGACAGCAGTTCCTTTTTCGATAAGAATGACAACAAAAATAGTTGCTAATTAAAGAAGTAATAATTATTGAATTTCTCTTTTTCAATTCAATTTTTTCATTTGATGTTGCTACTGATATTTGACAGAAACATTCATCTTACTACATAGCAAACAAAGTAACAAAGCTTATTTTGTTTTGTTTGTTTGACAGCACAAAAAACATTTTTTCATTTTCAATTATTTCATTCTTATACTTCGTCCACTTCTATCATTTCATCGTCGAATTGTTTTACAATCAAAAAAAAAAGAGAAAATGCTTATTGTCTTCTCCAACAGGTAGTGAAGGTTAACGATTGAAAATGAAAATTTTAATAGCAAGCGTTTATGGAAGAAAAAAATAAAAGCTTCAAAATTTATGTTAATAATTAGCGGAACAACTCGCAGCAATTATTTCATGTTTTAATCAAAAATAGTAAAAATTAATCGACAAAATTTGTACAGAAAAATGTTAAGAAGAGTTTGAAAAATTCCTGACATTGTGAATTGATTTCATTTTGACCCGTTTTCATATGGACATTCTCCTTCGTCCCGTTAACAATTCTGTCTCTCATTTGTTCCAAATACTTCTGGAACGATTGCTGCAAGCCAATTGGGATGTACAGTCGAATTCAAGCAATATTTTAAAAGTCAAGAAATTAATTGCTCAATTAAATAACGAAACACTTAAATATATTTATTGATTACCTCCTTTTGTTCAGCTCTTTTGAGGTTTTCTTTAACAAAATCATGGAATAGCCAACTGTCTTCTCAAAATCCGCTTTTGATGTCGCTGAGTGTGATATTCCGGGAGATGAGGATCGGATGGTGAATTTAATTCTTCTTTTTTGCTATTTTTCATTGATTGCGAATGAAGCGTTGCTGCGAAATATTTTTTAATAAATTGAAAAAAGAAGCAAAATTGTTTAACTTAGTTTCTACAAGTGACTGGAAAAATTTATGCAGATTCAATTCAAATTATCAAAAAAATGAAATTTCAACTACTTGAGGAAATTACCATTATTCCAGAATTTTTTAACAGTGTCTCCAATATTTTCTGAATGCTTGCATGATGTACTTGGCCTAATACATTGAGTGGAATTTTGTTCCTTTTCATCCCAGTATGACTGTGCCTCGTATCGTGATGGTCGATTTGGGATCAAATATGATGGATGAAAAACTGATGAACGATTAATCTGAAAACTGATTTTTTTTGTGAAGTCTAAAGTTTACTAAATTTTATTTGACATTTGAAAAATTATAAAGTGCTTCACCAACCTGTATCGGAGGTTTTGCGGCTATGTTATATTTATGCATATAAGCAATTAAATGCCACGGAATATTACGCAAAGCGCGCTCAGCTATTAGTCTTGCATTCTTCGATTCTTCGATATTCGTCGTCGATGTTGCTTCTTCCATCATTACCGAATTTAAATCGATAAACTGTAATTAAATTCAAATTGAAGAAATTTTAAATTGATACAAATTACTTGACATGAAAATTTACAAATAAAGGAGAAATAAAAATGTTAAAATCTGAATGTTTACGAAGGCTTAATTAAATTTGAGCAAAAAACAAAAATTCTTTCAGTTTGGAAATTTGATGCATAAAACTTATATTGCATAAAAGAAATGTTGTGAATCTATTGTATTAAACAATTATTCCATCTTTTGTTGAGCCAATTATAAGCGAAAATTTTTCATTGAATGAATGGAACCTCAACAAAATCAGAATTCAATAGCACGCCATCCGGAAATACTTCTGTTCTGTCACTTGCGATACTATAAAATTCATCTGACTCTGTCGCTCGTCTTCCCAAAATTATAATCGAAATGGGTGCTTTTGCCATAGTTGTTACAGCATCCACCAGCTTTTTGGAGTTACTAATTGTACTGCTTGATACAAAAATGAGTAAAACAAAATAATGCAATCCATTCTCACCCTCTTTTTGTGCCATCCTAAAAGTAAGGATTCGTTGAAATCCAAAGTTTAAAAGAAGTTCCAGAACATTTGATATGCTTTACGGTTTTTTGAACTTAAAATTTTTTCATACCTTTATTTCTTGTTGTGATCAACAAAAAAAATTGTGATTTATGATTGATCATATCTACGAAATCATTATATCGATGAAATTTTGTATTTGTTAAATAGATTTTAATAAATTTTTTAATGGACTTACTTAGTCACAGCATTTATGATAGGTGAAAATTCGGCATGTTCGGTTGGTATCACTTTTCGCCTAGCGTTTCGGTATGCTTTCAACACTCCGTCAATGCCGCGACAGTACGGTTCCGCTTCAAAATTCTGTAACAAATAGTAATGGACTGTTTTTGAATAAGTTATTCGTTATCGCTCTTTATAAAATGATGAGAGTGATTAAGTAAAGCATTCAATTCCATAATTCTTTAATTCTATTTCCATTTATTTGTGCATTTTATGAGCACGGAAATTTATTTTTTCAATCCCTCGTTAAATTGATGAAAAACGCACAAATGAGCAGAAATTGAATATTTATGCGTTCGACAGTTCAACTATTGATTCAAATTTGTCACAATATTTGTACTATTAAGTAACAGTAATATTATACCTAGCAACTTGATAAAAGAAGTGATTAGTTCAGGTGTGCATCACTTTTTCTGAATAATCATAATCGAACAATCAAAGGTGGAGTCAAATATTAGTATGAAACTTTCCCAATCATTTAGTACTCACCAAATGAAAAACCTGTGAATTATTCAATGTTGATGAAATCTTAGCTCCAAGACCGAATGTCGGAAACATTTTACTCCTACAATGAGGTTAAAAGTCAAATTTTCATAGCATCAGAAACAAAATTAAGTTTAAAATAAAATTAATGTTTGTGTTTGATGAGATTAGTCCCAATAATTGTTGAAAAATCCGAAATTGCGGCAAATAATTTTTTTCAAAGTTTGCTTAAGAATGTAATTTTTAACTATCAAATTTTTCATCCCAGCTGATTGACAGCTGTGGAAATTAAAGTGGAAAAGATCGATTTGAAGCAATTATAAATGCATACGAGTTGTAGTATTGGATAATACCAGCAATGCCTTTAACAGCACAAGTGAAGTCATTGTCAAATGCATGCGTATCGCTCATTTGGTTAGTATTTAAATTAGTCGAAAAATCCACCGCTATAGCAAGATGAATTTGAGTTCTAAAGTATTTTTCAATCAGACAAAAAAAAATGTTAGATTGCAAAAGTTAAAATGATTAAATATCGTATTGCGGTAATAAATTATCATTAACATTTATGTTTTGTTTTGTACTGTCACTCCTCTATTCCTATATAAAATCGACAAGATACTCGATCAAATGTTTTAAATAGTCTTGGAATCATAATAAGACCAATAATATGATTATATTTTAAATTAGCAAATAGTAAGCATTAAATTTTGTAGAAGTGCATTCAAAATTAAATAGCATAAAATTTCTAACTCAATTATTATGCTACTATGTAAGAGCTGGCGTTTCAAAAATTTTTGATTTGAAAAACTTTGACAACTGACCCACTGGTGATGTAGTCCAAGAATGAGTAAAATGATACATCACTGAATTTGATTAATTCCATCGTTCCACTTTTTAAGTATCCTTTCTTCGACTTTTTCTTGGGATTGATCAATTTATAAACATTTTCCTCGCCTGGACCATATTTCATTTTTGCATATGTTGTTAGAAATGAACCAATTAGGCCCATTTTATTCATTTCATCGCGATACATGACGGAAATTTCCAGCAATCTAGACGAATAAATTTAATTTCCTTTATTACTTTGGAATTATATTTTATAAAATATGATTTAAAAATAATACGAAATACTTTTAATAGGTTTGCGCGCATTTGTTTGCTCAATTTTTTCTTACACTCTGCGGAAGTGTCCATTAAGATTGCGTGGCATAACCATATATAGTGAATTTGAGAACGTCAAACATTTCCTTTGAGTTTATTTTATCAAATTTTAGTTAAATTAAAGAAAAATTATGCGACATCAAAGCTTTACAGAAAGATAACCATGTAATAGCGAAATGAAAAATGTTATGCGCAAGAAGATTTAGGAAAAAAACAAGCAAACCTGTTTCGGTTATCAGCAATTTTCCTCAAATGCAAATTAAATGGTCGCCAAATGGGGTGAGAATGTTCTCGTATAGCCTCACTTCGGTACAATTCCGTTTTTCCTTCATCATTTTCTATTTTATGTATCTGAGAAAAGAAAAAAGTTCGCAGAAAAAAATCTACTCTCTCTTACTTATTTGAGAGTAATAATAAAAAAAAAAAGTAGATGACTTTATCCAAAAACTAAGAAGAACTATGCAGATCGGAGCATATAAAACTAAGAACTATGTAAATCAAAGCATATCGGATCAAGGCGAGTGGCATTATTCAATGTTTGGCGTAATTAACTTTTAAAGCATAGTCTACAAGATAATTAACTTTTTCAAAGTACCCCATATTCAAATCTTACAATCCTCAGCTGTGACAAAAGCATATTTTAACTACAGCCATTCCATTATAGACATTCCATCACAGTTATAGATTTTCGTTTCCGTTGAAATTTTTTGACTTTTACGACTTACTATAAAGAAAACTGCTGTTTCATCGAAAAATTTATCCTTTTTTTTCAAATTTTTTCCCGAAAATTGTAGAATTACAGGTGCGGCCTTTTCAGGTAATCGAGCGGAGATAAGAATCCATCCACATTGCAAACCTTGTGATACCACCTGATGCTGATCGACTGACGTGGTTGTTAGTGATGTCTTTGTACTGAAAATTCACTGACATTTCTTTATTACTGCACTGTGAAATATAAAATTTGAGTCAAAACATTCCTTTTCAAACGAATAGGTCAATGCTAAATGTTAAATGATTTTTGAAATTAATTTAAAAAGTTACCTCAAAGGTAGCTGAAGTTGTGTGCCAAATGCACCAATTAATTCGTCTAGCTTGAAAATAGAGCTGCCAATGAAATTACTGCCTTTATTTTCAAGCGATATCGAAAAATCTCTTCTAAAAAAACAAATTTTTAATTCCGTAGAAAAGACAATTATTCATTTGTGACTTTGCCTCCGTTGTTGTTAATCCCGCGACATACCGTTGTGGCACAATGTCCCTAATATTACGAATCTTTTTCCATTTTCCAGTATTATAATGATTTGCATCTACTCGAGTAGCGAGCAAAAAAGCTATTGTGTTCTAGTCAAATCACCATAATGCTACCAAGTACCTACTTTAAAGGTTTAATGGAGCATCGATTTGTTTTGAAGAGTGGGTAAAGGCTCATTAGCGTATTCATTCGGAATTTCCTAATGAAAGGATAAAATACTGAATATGAAATTTTCAATTAACTAGAATTACTGTATTCATTATTAAAATTTCATGGTTGATTAAAAAATTATCTTTTAGAAGCTGTTCTCAATTAAAAGCCTTACATTTCAATTTTCATCAGCTGTACTCTTTCGAAAAAAAAGTTGACAGTGAAGGACATATTGAAAGAAGTATGATTTGAGCATCGCAATTCTGGTTCGCTTGTTGAATGCTATAATGCAACAACTATTATGTTAATTAATATAACTAAAAAGTTGTGAAGTTGTACTTTTACAAACTTTGCAAATTTCACATTTCAAGATGTGATATTATAGGAAACGATAGCTGACAATGAGTTTATGAATGCTTCAGTGATTTTTCAGTGTCGCCTTATCATCGAAAAGTATATTTCCGATTCCAAAGCAAACTATTCAATATATAGTGCAGTCTCGGGGCTAGTTTTAATGTAAGTAAAGGAAACATCAGCTTATAATCTCATTTTTTTTCCATAAAACATACCTGAACCTGGCTCTGAATAATTTTCATGGAACTGATGATGCTGACTATTAGTGAATAATCCAAATGAACAATAGCATTTTAAACTCTTTTTAATTAAACTAAATCTGGTGGATATTAAAATGGATGCCAAACTGGACTGAAAAACAAACCAACAGCCAATTTTTTTCGTTTTCATTGTCGTTTACATAAAGCACACTGAAGACATAACCATTGCCTGTTGTTGTCGATGTATTAACAAGATTTCTAAAGCGAAAGAACACATTTTAAAATGGCCAAAATTATCAGTGCCACATTATTTTATTAAATTAATTCAAAGAATCTTTGATACAATGCGCATTTATAATAAAGCTTCATTATATGCAAGAATTGTTGGAGACTGATTGTACTGCTTGAAGTATGCAATAATTCCACAACAAAATTTGATATGTTTTTTTTTTAACGTTGAAATCTGAGGACAGATAAACATTACTACAAATAAAATAATTGAAAAAACTTGCCGAAGTTTGACGATAATCTCAATTTTTTCCTCATTATTGCAAAAAAGTTTCCTGTCAACAAATGAATCACTTGCCGATCGATTACTTCTAAAAATTTAAGGTAAAGAAAATCAATTGTAAATCAGTAGTTTTAAAATTGCTAAAAATTGAATTAAGTTAAGTTAACGAAGAGTATTTCCTGACTAGATTTATTTATTATAACTTCAATCATAACTATTGGTTTATTTTAGAGAATGATAATTTCCTGGAAAATTATTTCTTAAAATTGACCATTAATTTTTGATCAGGAAACAAAAACTATTTTAAGAATGCATTCTAAAAACAATTAAACAAATTTTCACTACTATGAAACTTAATCAATTACGGGATAAAATATCAGATAAAGATACGTATAGTTTTAAAATAATTTCATAGCTCAAATTACTTCTGCATTTCTAGAACTAGACAAATGTTGTACTCGTTCTGTAAAATTTGTACCAATTTTTTTGAAAGTTTTCAAAAACTTTAAAAATGTGATTCAAATATCTCGACTGTCACCAACGGTGAACTGACTGAATGCATAGATGGGCCAGCATAACATTTTTAACTGATTCAATTCAAATCGCTTATCATCCATTCATTCATCTTATTTTCATCGAAGAATATTTCTCTGATCTTTCATGAAATCTGTTTGACAATACTGACTTAAAAGGTTCCAGAAATAACAGAAAAAATGATGTTAATAGAATGTTTCAGTTCTAATCAATGATCAGGAATGATTTTATTTGTTCTTTCATTTTTTCTTACCAATCTACATTTAGTTTTATCTGATCATAGTGCATATCTGGTCATTCCATTTAGTTTTATCCATTAGAAAAATTTGGCATTTGAACATTTCGGACACTTCAAAGCAGCTGTTCATACCATACTTAACTGATATTCAATGATTCATTTACGATAATTATTAGGACAAAACATAGAGAAAAAAAATTCTGCTATATGTCACATTGAAATATGTTGCGAAAGGTCGTATCATATCTTCAATTCCATGATTATTAAATCAGTGGTAGCTTTTAAAATACTTTCAACGACTAATTGTGGAATTCATAGAATGGGCATAGCAATTAAGCATTGACTTTCGCAAATATTTTTAGAACAATTAATTAATTTGATAAATTTCGTTTTTTTTCTTTTTGAATGTAAAATTAAGAATAATCTATGCTAAGAAGGCTTTTTTTATCAAATATTTTTTTTTTGAACATCCAAAACTAAAATTAAATTTGAAAAAAAGAATTAAATTAATAATTGGTATTTAGAGCAATTATAAAAATTTAATTTTTTTGAAACCTTCGTTCATATTTACGCATCATTTACATTTACTTTTCTAACCGCATAAATTTAAACGGTATGATAATGATTGTTTGATTTATGAAATTTGCATTTTAATGACTTCAAGGTGTTACATTTATCTGTTCATATATTTGATGCTAACTCTAATTACTTGCTGCTAAAAATATAGCAGAGAAGAGTTATGTTATAAATTGTGTTGTGAATCAAACAAGAAACAGTATTTAGCAACAGTTAAATGAAAATGGATAACTTTAGTTGGTTACTGTAAATTTCTCTTTAAGGATTCTGACATCAGATAGGTACGCAGTATGATTAATGATCGCCAAAATAAATCACATGTGTAATATAATCAGATAGTTGAATAGTTTTCAAACTAATTTCTTTGGGGATGCATAATTCTGATTAAAATCATATTGCGATATTCAAGAAAGCTTTATCAAATTTTATATTTTATTTTGCAAAAAATGTATTTTTTTATAATGCCAAATAAATTTGCTAAAGAAATGGAAAGTGTGCAAGAAATAAATATTATACTTAAAAAAATGTTTAGAAACCTATCGAATGGCATCATTTTAATCAAATTTTCTCAATATATATATTGAAAGTGACAGTACTTTGAATATGTCTTAATGGATTCCTTCACTCATTGTGTTCCAAATGCAGTAAGGAAAAAAAATGAATGAAGTTAAAGCATAGAAGCAAATGACTCAAGTTCTATCCATATAAATTAAATGTCACGAAATTGCGATACTACTAATGGATTGCGATCAGTCATTTTAAGCAAAAAATAAAATCAAAAAAGCTACTGTATGGGATATTTCTGAAGTCACCAACTGTTACAGTAAAGGAAATATAAAGAAATTAGATAGGGAATAAAATGCAAATATACTCAATTTCATATTTCTCTCAAAATCTTTCGTACTTAATTATCAGTATTACCACTATATATATATATTTGTATATTAAATATAATCAGTGTTATCATTCAAATTATATTACCATTAGTATTCATTAGCTTTAATTTTCTACTTTTCTAGTGATATTTCTAAAAGAATTACTTTCGATGATTTATTTCTTTCATACCTATCAATCCACATCATCAGAAGAATGAAAATGATAAAGTTAAGCATACCGCGATTTCAGCGCGTTAATAAAACCAGTTTTGGTTGAACGTCTTCTTAATGCCAAATGATCGTTACTGAATCGTGTTAGATCCATTTTCTTTGATTAACTGCCCGGACAGTTCTTAATTTTTGAGCAGTTAGTGGAAAATTTAAAATGTTTACTATGCGAAAGGTGCGATTATTATTTATTGATGTGAACAAAAAGAAATCTTAAATAAAAAATTGATTAAAAACTGAAAAATCTTGGTTACCCTGGGGAAGCATCAGCAACAAATAAAGCTTAAAGAGACTAATAAGATAGTTTGTTGTTAAAAGTAAGTTACATGGAAGTAACATTCTCAAGGGATTTAAGCACTTCTATATTTCTATAAGGATTTTGAAATTAGTGAGACAAATTTTGAGCTAAATACTTACTCTTCTCATAAATCTCTCGATAATACAAAGCAACGTTTTAAGGGCTAGCCCATTAATTGCCAACAGATGCGGCGAAAGAAAAAATGAAGTTTTATAAAATTACATCACGTTGCGAAGATCAATAATTGTAATTGTAATTAATTGTTAACATGTGTGCATTAGATAGTAATAATGAATAAAATAATGAAGAATTGAAAGATAGAAAAGTGTGATGGAGGCTGTCACCTTGATTAACACATTTTCAAATGCGACAGTAACATAACAACATTTATTACTACTATTCTGCTGTTATTACTATTGCTACTACTGTCGCTAATAATATTATTATTAATACTGATGCACTAATATGATTTTTAATATTGATGATACTGTTGGCAATAAAAACCAACAGCAATAATAACATTGTTAGCAGCATTCATCATTGCTGACATCATGAGAGTCATTAATTGGTCATTTGTTTGAAACTATCCTATTAGTCAATTAGCAATTAAATTTATGGAGTGCTATAGAGATGGAAAGAACAATGAAATGAACATATGAGAATTCAGCGCATTTTTTGCAACAATCCTCAAAACTACTCGTTAAGTTCGCATCACTGTTGCATTATTACTGACTCATTCATGCAGTCATCCATATCTCACAAACAACTTGGTGAATTGTCAAAATTGAAAAGAAAGTGTTCAGGCCTTTGCAAGAAAGTTGATTAAATTTCATTCAATGGCACGAGCAAAAAGAAAAGTGATGGAAAACTTTGTCATTCCAAAAAAGCACAATTGAAAATGATTGATGCAAAATTTCGAGCAACAATTAAATTATTTTTCAATTATTTCACATGCTAGAATTTCAAATAGAAATTAAGACTGAAAATTTAAATATTATTAATTTCTTGGATAAAATTACAATTTATAAATTTGCAAATCACTTTATTTTGAAAAATGGAGGTCAAAAAATAGCAAAATTAATTCTGGTTTACTGAAAAGAGGTTCTCGAGAATCTGATAAGTAAATTCGAATCCATTTATGAAAAGCTTAAGATGATAACATGAGGCATCATTAGAGCCTACCAAGCCAGTCAGTCATCATTGAAATAGGAAAGAATTAGTGCTGGCCTACTGAAAAAAAGCTCTTAAGGGGTAATAATAGGCAAATTTGAATCCTTTTATTAGCTTAAAACAGCGTGAAGTACTATTAAAATATATTAAGCAGTTAGTAATTTACACTGCTGGCTCGTTTTGAGAAATCATCATGTGCTTATATAATAAACATCGTACACACATACATTCATAGACATGCATTTTTCGGGATTTGTTGAAAAGAATTGTTTGGCATCAGTACTGAATGAATATTGTCACATTATCAACAGATCAAATCACTCATTACTTATTTGTTATTCAGTGTGATACTAAGAATTAACTTAATGATAAAGAATGATTTTCTTTATCATACTTTTGATTGGAGAGATATTATCAGGTGTGGCTTGAATCTTTGAAATATCTTATGCTCCGAAAGTTAGGAAAAATTGAGAACTGGATAGGTTATGATGTGTAATGTCTGAGTACATTACACATCATACGCGCAAGCATGACTTGCTTTATGTCGGATGTGATCAGTTTACGACAACTTTAAGTTGAAATTTAAACAAAAAGTAAAAAAAATTTTTCAAATAAAATGGAGTAATGGATTCTTATTTTAATGGGTTCTTTAATCATTGAACATCCTAGCACTTTTCATCCTAAAAAATTACTTTCAAACATTTGGAAAATGAGGCGAAGGAATATTTAATTATGGCTATCGGTCTCATAGAAATGAAATATGCTAACACTGTTCAAATAATTTCCTTCTTTTTTAACTTTTTCAAGCATCATTGTTCCATTCATGACAATGATATCAATGATGACATGCAAAGATATGATCATGATGTCACTGGCATGCTATAGCAAAATTATCATTTTTTCAAACATGAAAAATTGATTTCAAAAAGAAAAGGAAGTAAAGAAATCCAGAAAAATGTTGAATTTTCCCGTTTTAATATCAGCTTGCCAAACATAATATTTCTTTTTTCGCTGTTAGATCGAAATGTAATAGATGTTACAATTATTATCAAATTACATCTGCTACCAATTTGTTCTAACCATTGAAGTGATCAATTTAGGCAAAAGAAAAAAAGTAAAAAAATAAGCAATAAGATTGCTATCTTTTTTTCTCTGTGCGATGTAATCTGATACTGATAATTGATAAATTCATCCTAGAAGAAATTTTATACTATCAAATAGAATTTTGTTAAATAGAAATTGTTAATGGAACGAAAATTATCTTTTCTATAAATAGAAACACTTTCAATGAAATATTTTTAGCCATTTGCTGCAAATTTGTTTCTCCTATTTGATAGTACAAGATAAAATGTATCATTGTCGTCTGACAATTCATCACCAATATCGTGATTTTCCGACGAGATATATTATTGGAAATATTGCAGATAGAAGTTTTGTAAACATTAGCTTATCACAAACAATTTAGTATCATTTCTTTACTTTCAAATTTTCGCGGTTCATTTATATTTTAAACTTATTTCACCTAGCGGACATTTCTTCGCTTTGCTGATATCACTCAACCAATTCAGATTACAGTACGACTCTCGCATGGAAAACTTAATTAAATTCTTTTTGAAAAAAGAGAGGATTATTTGTCGTAAGAAAAATTTTTGAAAAACTCTCCGAAAATTTGATGGATTAAATTATCATTGCATCACTTTTGGATATCAGTTTAAAATTTGCAGCTCATTATGGTTCAAAGCTTCGGCAATTTGTTAAGTTTCCTTGTTATGTGAATTATCGCCCTTTCAAATACATCGCATATGGGGCATAAATCTTCACCGCGAAGTTTATCGGATTATTCAATTATAACTGATATGATATCACAAACTGTCTCATAAATGCATTTCTTGATTAAGATTGTATTGCTTCAGATTTGTCTAATTAATTATGCCTTTTCACTAAGGACTAATATCATCTATGGTTGCTAGAAATGTACATTTCTCATAACATTCCTAATATGCAATGCCTAATTTCACAAAAGTACAATAATAATTGAACATGCCGAGAAGTTACAATTAGATGAATAAAGAAGTAGTAAGTGAAAATCGAAACTGTAAATTCTAGTTTTGGAATATTAAATTTATTTCAAAGGTTAAGAATTGAAAATTTACATCAAATCTAAAAACAAATTAAGGAATTAGCCACAAACAATTATTTATGACCAGTCAAATATTACAAGCAATGATAACATCGTATAAGTATTAAATGATTTCTGATTATTAATTCCAATGCATATTTTTAAAATTAAAGTTTAGCATAGCTTATAAACTCAAAATGGTTTTTTTGTTTTCCAAAAAAAAAATTCATACAAATTATATTCGATAATGATATTGAAAGAAATCATAGATCGAAATACAGCTTATATTATGGATTGCAATTGCTTGAATGGAGTATATTTTAGGAATTAATCTTTTTAACATTTATATATTTCAGAAAAACGATAAAAAAGAATTGCTAATTGCTTATTATCATCGATAAGCAATAAAATTTTAGCAAACAACGAAGTAATTTTAAAAATGCAAATTTATTGGATGAAATTGAGAACTTCCCATTCACTTAAGAGTTGAATTTACTTACTTAATTATAGCAGTAATTGTTGAGTACTGCTTTTATTCTCGATTTAAACTAGAATAATTTAGAAGAGAGGTAGATCTACAATGAACTTCATCAGGATGCATGATGAATAGAGAGAGAGAGAGAGGGAGAAAGAGAGAGAGAAGAGGAAGAAAAAGAAAGAGAGAGATTGAGATTATAAACGAGAAATAGTTTAGTAGATTATAGGAGAAACAGGTATGCTAGAGAGAAATAAAAATTGTGTGGAAATGAAGAGAATAGAAATATTGCAAATTGTATTTTTATAATGTAGTAATAACTTAAGTGGAAAAGAGAGTATAGTAAATGAGGGGAGTGCAGAGTTTGATGCAAATATGAAAAATATAATGTTGTTATAGCTAGAATAAAATTCATAAAAGAAATAGAGATACATAGTAGGAAATTTTTAAAATTGATAGCCATTTCATGTTTTCTCAAGAGGGTGGGGAATGTTTTGATTTTTAGATTTTAGTATAATTGTGCTCATGTTTACATGTATTATAATTATTTTGAAAATACTCCTATAAATTGTAACTAATTAGTAAACATACCTTTAATTAAAATTACTTTTAAATGCTCACACTGCAATAACACTTTAATCAATTATGGAAATGACTATGCAAAATTGAATTTTTATTTTTGTTTTTACTTTCTTTTCAGAAACATTTAAGTAAATTAAATTTTCAAGAAATGGGGACAAGAAAGATCGATGAGAATAAATATGAAAGTTTTGAATCAAGACATCAACAACAATTGTTAGCAGCTGGCGTGCCAAAACATTTTTGGCGACGCTTACATGAAAAACTTATCAATGAAATATTTGATGCGGGTGATTTTTTTCAAATTTTGGAAGAAATTAACGAAGATGGCAAACATCACTATACAGTTATAGCACTACAACAACTAAAAATGGACGATCCCAATTGGTAAATGAGATTCAATCATTTTTGAAATCATTAAACAAATTTAATTATTAATACAAATTCCATTCAGACATTATGTCAACGATACTATAAACTATTAAATAATGAATGAAATATTTTATTTTTTTTTAAAAAAAAAAAAAAAAAAGGACATTATTTCATGGTACATCTGAGGTGTATGTTTTTCTGGAAGAAAAGTTAGATCATATATCAAGCTATATTAATTACATGATGAATTACTTTTGCTTTAAACTCTATAATTTATTAGTTCGAAAATCTTGCAATATTTTTAAATTTTTTCTGTTTATATTTTAATTTTTGCCTTATTTCAGCATTTTTCTCATCGATCATGCTTGGACTTTTCGACCGCAGATTGCACGAAGGCAATTACGTGAAATTCCTGGTCTTTTGGATCGGATTTGTAATGTTTTCAATATTGAAGTATGATGTTTTGCGAATTAGTGGTAGTCAGGCGGAGGATTAAAGTGCGTCATCTTCGAGAGAGATGTAAAAATCATGTGCAGCATTCAGTGTTTATAAGCTGCACCGAAAATTCAGGAATCCTAATATTCCTGAAAATTATCAAATTTCGGAATCAGAAGTATTAGCTTGCTTTTGTATATTTAATTATTTTGTTGTGCGTAAGATTTTAATGGGACACCTAATTGGACACATAATTTTCATGTAATATAATCTGTGATACCGATTATTACTTGATAGCGTATAATTTATTTGAGGACTAAACTTATTTTAAATTTTATTATTTATTGATTCACTAGAAGTTTTATTCATTATCCATCAAAAAGAAGATATTTGCTAAAGTGATCATCATTAAAATCTTAAATTATTTTGCATTTCATATAAAATATTTTATAATATAACTGCCTAACATCTCCGATTTTTTATTGCAATTATTCATTTGAGGAACAAGAAAGAAGTACAGCAGAAAGTCATTCTGATTACGGTGGTAGTGGTGACGAAGCACAACTTCCAAGTGCATTGAACTGGCAAGTAGGAAGTAGTCAAGACGAAGAGGTATTGAAATCGATGAGTCCTAGTGGCAGTTTTAAGAAGCATACTGCTGATAAATATGAAGATGCCGGATCAGGTGACGCTGAGTCTGATGATGATGAGGACGGACCAAGTAATTTGCAAGGTAGACCTTTTCATTTGCAGTTTTTGTGTCAAATCATGTTCATGTATTTAGTTTTAAATGACATATCGATTCGACTGAAAAATGCTTATTAATTCGATAATAGAATTGCTGATAAGTGAATGATTTTCCAGAAAGTCTGAATGAGGATTTGGTCTACATTTCAAATTTTCTTATGCAAAACTATTACTATCTTTCTTTCCAGGACACCGTGGTAGTCTTTCAGAAAGTATAACAGAGACTCCAATGTCAGAAAGTCTTACTACTGTTTCGGAGGAAGAACGTCGAATAAATAAAGTTTTACATCAAATGTGGCGTTATATCCATACCTATACAATGCGTTTTGTAGAAAAGGTATTCACGTATCGTATAAAATTCCGATCTGAATAGTTTAGCTGTCATTTTTCTAGCAAAAAAATTACATCATATATGGCTGATGAATCTAGCTAAATTTGTTGGAATTAAAAATTTAGCTATTTTCATTCAGGAACCGGATGAATGCGATATGCCGTTGTGGTATATGCCCGATGAGTTTGGTGTTCGAATTGGTCACAGTCATATGCCTAACTGTCGGATGATACCTATCTTTCATATGCCAGAAAATATAGCTTACAATTTGTTATTTCCTATTCAGAATGTAGAAGTTGAAGGTAATTTATTAGTTTTTGATTGAATAATTTCTTCTTTACCGTGTTTTGTGAAAATTTATGAACTCATATATGAAATCTTGACATTGCAGAAACTATTACACGTGACTATGTGGATACAATGATTGCGAGAGCTCATCCAGAATGGCGTCACATTTTAATGCATCCATGGATACCGATAGACTTAACAAACGGAAAACTTGAACATGTCGTTGCTCCAGATTTACATTTTACAGTAAATTTGTTTGATATTTTCGTGAAATATATGTATGTAGCGTCAATTTGAATGCGGAAGAAACTTATGTGAGGGTGATTATATTACACATGCTTTCAGAAACAAGATTTCAGTGGAATGGTTCACTTCATTTTCAATATATTTTAGCGTTGTCGTGTTCCTGACATTTTTCCATTTGATGCTCCGAGTGTTGTTCCAAGTATTGATTTATCATCGAGGAAAGTACATGTATTTGGCGATGATTTGCAATTTTTTTCAAATCTAAAGTTAGCTGAGGTTGTAAAGGTTGATTGCATCGAGAATGCCGATGTTATTTGGATGAGAAAGCATTTCAATGATTATAAGTAATTTACTTTCAAATTTTCACATTAATAACTGCGGTATATTTTTTTAAAGTTGTATTTCATGTGCCGTTTGCTGTACCTGGTATGGTTTTAAATATTAATTCTTATTGCAGTTTTTGTTGGTTGTGGAGGTCAGTCCTGTATTAGAAAAAAGTGGTATTGGAAAGTTTAGTGGGTGTAGGAATAAATGTATCAGTGAGTACAGGGCCGCCATAAAAATTACGTGACCAAATATCGGCTGTTAACTATTCCTGAAGTTAATAAAAGTTCAGGCTTCTGCGAAATCAATTTTCGGAAACTAAAACTT
The DNA here is from genome assembly GCA_037074765.1 of Mansonella perstans. NCBI lineage: Eukaryota > Metazoa > Nematoda > Chromadorea > Rhabditida > Onchocercidae > Mansonella > Mansonella perstans. Next base: position 568,154 of record JBAMDO010000567.1, read on the forward strand.
TGATTTTAGAGAGTTGTATGAGAAAAATCCGAAAGCCTTGGTGAATCAGTTTCCGTTCGATAATGTGTTGACAGTGAAAGATCTGTTAGCGGCTACAATACAATCAGTATATCATGATAGTATGATAGATCTAAAATTGATGCGCTGGCAACCGCTGTGGTTCGAAACCACCTTCAATCTTGAAACTGAATTGCCGCAGTTTGTAGCTTATTATCAGCAGCGAGCACTTAAGTTCGCTTTCTCTTTTTTCTCGTGTTTTATACCTATATTTAAGTGACACATCTTAAAGATACTAATACATGAAAGACATTTCTTTTTTCATAACATTCAATGAAGAGGAGCTAGTAGCAATTTCAAAACTTATCTGTAATCCTTTCACGAAACTGCTGATTTGAAAAAACGGAACCAGGCAGTCCAATTGTTTTGTTTTGAACTTCTTAATCGAAACCTGGTTCATAATGTAAAGACATTAGGACACAGATTACACTTCGCAATTTATCATGATTTTAATGCTTTAGGAGTATGGATAATACCTGGATAATAAAACCGTGGAATCTTGCACGAGGTCTAGATATACATGTGACTGACAATTTGTCTTATATTATCCGTCTTATCGAAAGTGGACCTAAGGTGCGTTTCAAGTAATAATTCGAACATATTGTTTCTGTTTTGACAGCAATTATTGATCGTAGTAATACATATTTAGCCAAGTGATACGTAAAGTAATTTTCTGATTTTTTAGATTGCGTGCAAATATATTCATCGGCCTGTCCTTTTTCGAAGACCTGATAACGGTAATATGGTGAAATTTGATTTACGTTATATCATATTTTTGCGTTGCGTACAGCCGCTAAAGCTATTTTTGTACAAAAACTTTTGGGTGCGATTTGCAATCAAGTAGGTTTATTTAGAATTAGATATTCGCTTAAATTTCATTTTTTTCTCAGAAATTTGACGAATGTTTCTAGTTAAAATATAGGAGAAAAGATTTTAAACTTTTTCGTGACTCATTGGTGCGTGCTCCGAAGATTTAAATAAGGAACTTTTGTAAGTCGGAGATTCGGTACTAAGAAGTTCAAACAACCGATATTTAATCAGATAGCAAGAATTTGTTTGGCTATTATTTTGAGCATCCATCTAGAGATCGTGTGCAACTATGTCACGCTCTACTTTAAAAATAATGAAGCGCCTTAACATGGGTGCATTATTTCAGTTTTTTAAATGTTTGATTTTCAGTGACTTTTCCCTTTCTCAGTTGGATGACCGTGAGACGCATTTCACTGTTTTCAATTATTCTAAAGAAGATAAAGTTTTAAACGTAAGTGTGTACGTCGTTCTTCGCAGTTTTTTTTTTTTTTTTTTGTTCTGAATATCCATTTCTACTTTTCTATCGACGAAAACATTTACAAATTTGACATCGAGTTGGTTTTTCGGTAGTCTCGTTTATTTCCATTGTGACTAATTTTGTCGTTTTTTAATTCAACATAACATTATGTAAAGTTAATTTGGTTTTGTATACAAACTCATGTTTTCCATTTCACGTAAGATGGATTGCAACGATTTCATCGACCAGTGGGAGAAATTGTATGTTATAAAATGGACCGAAATACAAGAAAAAATCAATGGAGTTATCAAAGATGTGATTAAAACTGTATCCAAGTAAGATTGTTTAACAATATTTCTTTAAATTTTGGCAAGCAAAAATATGAAAAGAGAGTAAATGATACAAGGTTTATTTTGCTTTTTTGGCTTTCAGAAATAAAAAGTAGATTATTTACTGAATTTTTTTGCAGAGAAAAACCTCCCCGCGGAATTGTACCAAATGCACAATCTCGAGCAATGTATGGAATGGACATAATGTTGAAATGGGACTCTGATGGTTAGTTTTCTTCAACAGCGGTGAGGGAACAGTCATATAGCGAAGCATTAAAATATCCTGGTTGTGGGAAATTCGATTACTTTTCTAAATTCTAAGAAGTTTGGTATTTATTGATTTAAGTAATTTTTTTTCTTAGAGCTGAGCAATTTTCAGTCAATTTATGTGTTTAGTTTTGGTTTTATCAGTCTTGGTACAGAAAATCAAAGAAATTAATTCTAGGATTACCTAAGTTTTTAAAGAGACTGGTCATTTTCTGGTTTGGCATTCTAGTGCTTGTATTTGGTTCTTGGTATGGTTTCATGAATTGAATCTAGCTAATCATATTTATACGCAGTTTCGCCAAAACCATGCATTTTTTATTTTTTAGATCTTGCTACGCGCAAAATTTGTGTTTCGTTCATTGAAGGAAATTTCATGCCTGATTGCGATCGTGCTTGCAAATTTTATGCGGATTTTGCAGATATAGCTTTTAATGCGTTGTTTACAGATGAAACAATCTCTGATAAATTGATCGAACTGGTTTAATTTCCAATACAGTTTACTTCTGGATTGTCACTTTTTAAGCCTATGCTTTGCTTCATGTTCTTGTTTTCAATTATTGTTCTTGTTTTCTTTTTATTTATCCGTTATTCACTTCTGAATTCCGGTTTGACATGTTTTTCTTAATCGCTAGAGTTAATCATTCCTCGAGTTGAAATTCTCAAAACACTTCATGTTTACGAATGATTCTTTGTCAAATTGTCAACTAGAGGAGCTGTTTCTCTGTCTAGTTCCCTTTGTTTGTTACTATTATTTATTTTGTTACAGTTGATAATATTAATTTATGCTATGTAACCGCTTGCTAACTTTAGTCTTTTCCAACGTTTCTATTGCAATATGTTCATATCGTTTTCATGCATTAAAATTTAAGCCTTTTGCTATTCTCATATGTAATTTTTGTTTATATAATTAAGCAATCCTGAATTTTTTTTTATTGAACATAAATACATCACTTTATTTATGAGCTATTTACCTACTTTTATTAGATCTTATAGAAAAACTATTCAAGTTCAAGATTTTTGATATGTATTCAATTTGATTTGTAATGCTAAAGACAAATAAGACAACTGCTAACTTATATGAACATTATTTATCTTACAATGACTGTTTTTATCTATCTTTTGAATACTATAATCGTAGTTGTGATTGCTAAAAAAAAGAAATTAAATGACGTTATGCCATACATTATGTTATCCTAAAATGCACTAAAATGTGAAATTCATAGAGTGCCATTATCTCAATAGCTATCACTATCATGCTCCATTTTAATAGATTACAGAAATTCAACACTGGCATGCACATGCAGATGTCAAAAGACATGCTAAACCAAAAAAATAATCATGATGCTGGTTAATTTGTAATTTTTGTAAAAAACTGAATTTAATGAATTGAAATTTTGAAAACTAGTGCCACTAATTTTTGGCGTACTGTTTTCAGTTATATAAAAGAGACAAAATATTTTAAGATATTCGAAAATCTTATTTCTTGAAATATTTCTTACTTCCAGGATCAAATTTTATAGCATCAATATAACTCAGTTGCAGTTATAAAATGATGCAATAGAACTAACAACAAAGTTTCCTCTTTTGAATTTCGTCAAAATCATTGCAGTAAATATCCACTAAGAATCATTTTTATTTATCCAGTCATATTGTCTTGTTATAGTATAATCTTGTTATATAGGGACAGTACAATCACGTAGTTTTTTTTTTAAATTAATGTTCACAAGATATACAATGGTAATTTCCTCGTTGACGCTGAAATACTTTCTATTTATAATTTTAAAAAAGATATCAATTAATAAATTTAAAAAATTTGATCGATGAATAACAAGTTGTTAAGGTTTAACATTTCGTAATTTATTTCCTTTTTTTTCAGTACTATTCCATATTTCATAGAGAAATAATTTTCAGTCAGGATGTGATTGATATTTTAATCGATTATTCATAAATAAATGATCGATTAAAATTAGATTTTTTTCTAATTTGATATCATCCAATATGTACTGTCTATTTTATCACTAATTAGTCGTTCTGATGAAAGGTACCATTAAGTTTCTAATGACAACATCACATTAATTAGCATATTGTTTTTGATCTTGCCTTGAATTCCTAACATGCATAATGACCTCGGAACAATGAAATTTAAGCTAATTAATGATAAAGACTTTTATCATGTCGCCTCATTTTTCTACGATATAATCATGTGTCCATATATCTTATCATTCAGTTATTTCCATGAATATTCAGGAAATAATCAACAAATTGTTCAGTCATCCGCAATGCTCTCTTAGTAAAATTATTTCTAAGATTTCAACGCTAATTATTAAATTTTATGATCACATTGAAATTTTTGAATATTTCATATGCACTGAAAGGTTTTTTTTTTTTTTTTTTTTCCATTTCTTCATGTTTATTTTCTATTTCATAAGCAAAATACATTATTCATTAATTAATATTTCAATTTGTTCATTCATTATTTCAGTTGTGATCATTCATTACAAATAGAAAAGAATAAAGTTCATAGCATTGATTAAATAAATATCCAAATATTTTTGCAAAAATTGATTAAAATGCAAATATTTCGATGCAATATATGTTTGAAGATTCGATCACCGAATACATTGTATTACTAGTTGTACCGTTTGTTGAAAATTGACATAGTTCAGGATACTGCATGTCTGCCATTTCAGCAATCATTTAACATTTCATGATTCATTTCAGACGTAAACCTGAAATTAATCCGGGTCATATAGGGAATATTTCGTTTCTCATTATATTCCATTTTTTTTCTTTCTTTCTTTCTTTCAATCTCTCTCTCTCTCTCTCTCTCTCTACATGATTGTATCACAACAAATATATCTAATTTATAATTTAAACAATAAAAAGAAAAAATGAAGAAAATTTCTATTTGTTTTATTGCTTTTAGAGTGTTTTAATTTATATTATTTTAAATAAGATTATTCGTATTTTTAAATTTCAAAGAAACTCTGAAATATTTAAAAAGAAAAATTTTAATTTGTTAAAATTATGCAAAAATGATATTTGCATCATTATAACTTCCTGATCAACTTTATAAAATTTTGATTTAGTTTATAGAAAAGATACTCATTCGTTAAATAAACAAATAGAAAGAGAGATATATAGATAGATAGATAGATAGATGTGTTCTACATATATATCACAATCATTACTGATTGGTAGGTTGAGTGGTAATGTTAAATGTTTTTAGATTCCATCGAAGGAGGAAGGCAGGCAACTGTGGGCGATTTCTATTCGTTTATTCTCTCTTTTCTTCTTTTCATTTCATTTATTCATTCATTCACTCATTCATTCAATTCATTCATTCATTCAATCATTCATTCATTCATTCATTCATTCATTCATTCATTCGTCCATTCATTCATTTCATTTCATTCATTCATTCATCCCACATTCCTTACATAACCCAATCTGTTGATGATCTGTAATCATCGCATTCTTCGATGATCGTTGCTCCTCCAATGGCTTCCTACTTTAGTGAACAATTATAGATTAAAAATTGTTATTTTTTCCTTCCTTTGCTGAAATTTATCAAACTAATCAATTATCTAATTGTTACAACCGGTGCTACCAGATCATCGATATATCATGGCCAATCACGGGCCAAGTTATGGCCTTAGCCGAGAATTGGAAAGGAAAGTAAGATTTTTTTTTTTTTTTTTAAATATATTTTAGATATAAAAGTCCAAAAAAATGATTCCTCAGTCAAGACTTTGGTCTGCGATTTTTTTGAAAATTAAAAATGTATCTGTGCCAAGAAGATTTTAAAAATGTATCTGTGCCAAGAAGATTTTAAAAATGTATCTGTGCCAAGAAGATTTTAAAAATGTATCTGTGCCAAGAAGATTTTAAAAATGTATCTGTGCCAAGAAGATTTTAAAAATGTATCTGTGCCAAGAAGATTTTAAAAATGTATCTGTGCCAAGAAGATTTTAAAAATGTATCTGTGCCAAGAAGATTTTAAAAATGTATCTGTGCCAAGAAGATTTTAAAAATGTATCTGTGCCAAGAAGATTTTAAAAAATGTATCTATGCCAAAAAGATTTTAAAAATGTATGTGTGCTAAACCTATGAAATATGAGCAACACCATATACATCTACTTGTATCTTTTTAAAGCTTGATTTGTCATATCAAAAATTCAAGTTTATAAAAAATTAATCCTATCTGTAAATACCAGTAAAATTACCGCACTGATATAGTTATTCATTGATAATGTTATGGTTTTCGTAGCTACTCGTAGTTTTTTTTTTTTTAAAGAAATTTCTTCTGTATTCAACATATCTTAGTAGCTCCATACATTATTTAAAATTCTACATCACGTTCGCCAACTTAGTTTGCTACTGTGATATAATTAAAGTTAACATTTAACATCATAAATGTTTTACAATTTAAAAGAATAATACAGAAATAATTTTAAGCGTATTCATTCGGAAGAATCGTATTTACGTATCAACCATAAAACCGTATTTTAACCGTTTTCACTTTGGAGTTGAAATCTTGGCCAACTAATTACAAAATTGAATTATGTTGAATTCATTGATGTTAATTCTAAGTTATTTGCGCTTAAATTTATCCCAAATAATGTGACGGATTTATTCCATTGAATGAGGTAACAAAAGTGAATGAATTCTATGAAGTTTCAGAATATTGAGTTCGAAAAGTTGACAGCATTACATTTGAAATCCGACAATGCTACGGTACTATCTGCTACTTCCTCTTTAGCTTTTCCAATTCTCTCTCAATTTCACGACAATTTTTTTTTGATATTTGCGAATATTTTTATATCTTTTAGTATCTGTTCATACAACTTATTATTTACACTCATTGATCCACTAGTTATCATAAATTATCAATCGTATCATTTACCTGTAGAAAGATTCAATGTTTTTACTAAAAAGAAGAAACTAAATTATCATTCGTCTATATAGAAGAGTAGCAGTTAGCTACTTTATTCATTATATAAATCCACTATATTCATCATATAAATCCAAGCGGAAGAAAAAAAGACAACCAGTTTAGTCAAAAATCTAAAATTAATCTGGATTTCCCAAAAAAATTTGCCTTCTAACCGTGGTTAATTAACGAAACATAAACAGACCAGTTTCGAAATGATTGCAATTGATTTGGCAGGTCAAAAATAGGTGACCCATTGTGGTACGTTCCACCGCTCACCTTAAATCTCCCGTCAAGGTTAGTTTTATCACTTCTTTAACCGATCATCCGCATTTCTCAACTCAATTTACTGTCACGTTGTCAACAGTAATGCACTGTACAAATTTCTTCAAACCACAAAATAAATGCAAAATTGTGGCGAAAAGAAACGAAAGGTCAAAGCTATTAGTCTTAAAGGTTTAAATGAATTGTAATTGTAATTAGTTTCATCTTTGAAAAAGTCAAGGCTTTTGAGAAGAGAAAAAAGAGAAAGCGTTGTCAACATGACAGCATGCCAAATTTTGAAAACCGAAAGAGAAATGATGACATTTGGGAAAAGTAATTACTTTTTTTTTGCATCATACAGCCTTATAAAAGCCATGCAATATTAATGAATGAACTCAATTGACAATTGGTTTTTCAAACTTTCCATTTTCGAAATGGAAGAAAAGGAAATTAGAAATTTTCTTTAAAATTATTTCCTACACTGTAAGAAGAATCCTTTCCAAAAAAAGTATTGCCAAATTTATCGCCATCACTTTCTCCTTCCTGCTTGTTTTCCCATCTCCCACTGTCTTCTTGTAAACAGTTGAATGGAAACAGAAATTCGAAGTAATCTTAAATTGATCCGTTGATATTTAATTATTTCATTTGTGGATAAATATTTCCAAATAATTTAGAATTGAGAGCTTTTTCATTTTTATAATTAGATGCTAATTCATTTTAGTTGTCATATTGAAATGAAAAAAGCATCCAGCAGAGAGTAACAGCTAATAATATTTTAAAGAGAAAAAGCAAGAAGAGAAGAATGATAAATGAAAAATATCATTCAAATTATTGTGAATCAATTTGTAGTTGAAAGTATGGGCAAACAAAACAGATGTCCATTATGGCAAAGAGAGTTATTTCATTCAAAGCATTATTTGTTTAAAAGCGTTTTTGCGATTTTGACTGATAATAATACAAAGAAGAAATTTTGGGAAAAAGAACTAGTCAATATTTATAATAAATATCATTTTTTTCCATTTCCTTTTAGTTTTTTTGCAAACGATAAGAGAAGGAAAAAACAAATATGTCTGTAATGTGCCAATTAATCTTCTCTCTTCATTAATTAATTTCTTTTATCATTTAAATTACGGATAATCTGAAAAGGGAAAGTTTTTTCTTTCATTTCTCCTTTTCTCTTTTCCTCTTTCCCTCTGTGTATGTAACTTTTCCGTTGTATTGTTTGCAAACTTTGAAAAATTTGGTAATAAATCACTTAGTGTTTATCAATTAAAAGAAAAGAAGAACCGAAGTGAAAGAAATGGTTTCAATATTCGATCAGTTTTTGAAAACAAAAAAGAAAAACTACTAATTAATTTTCAAATATTTATAACTTCTCTTGAGATGTCTTAATTGCCTGTAAGACAGATCAAGTTTGTATGGTCGACATTATTGCTTCGGTTGGTTTATGTGCCATGAAAGTTACACATTTCTCTTATATCCACTAAACTTTATGATCCAACTGATTGTTCTGTTTAAATAGGCCGCCATAAAACAACAATAATAACAGCTTTGGCCCATATTCTATAGAATATTCGGCGTTTCATGTTTAAATTTTTGCACTATGTACATCTCATGTTTTTATAAAACTTCTGGTTTTCTAAGCTTATAAGTCGTTTAAGGCAAAATAGAACGTCAAATAGACAAGGGAGAATTCAAGTTTTCTTGGTTTGGATTTCTTCCAATTACTCTCCAGAATTAGTTTCATTTTTTCAAATCGCTCTCCACTTATATTGCTTGGATAATTTTTCCGCGTAGATAACTTCACTGTTAATCTGTTTGCCTTTTTTCGAGATTTTAAACAGGTTTTTACAATTAAATTCTTGCATAAGCTATCACAAAAAAGTGGAAAAATTGTAATCGCTGTTTGCATTAATATCCTCAACTATATTACGGGCAGAGATGTTGATTTCGCGCTTGAGATTTCTGGTAACATACAAGATAAGCACTTGTAGTAATGCAGATAAAGATGCTAGCAGAAGATAGTTATGACTTAATAAAAAAGCAATGGAAGCTTTGGATTTCCTTTGCCCGCAGTTGATAGGTTTGAATGAATTTGTGAAATATTTTATTTGCCTTTCCCGCACGAATCTATCGATAGCAATGCCAAAGCTCCAAAGTTATAAGTTCCCAACAAGGAAGAATGATGCAATGATATTAGCTACAACAACGTAACCGAGTGGCCCGCAGAATAGTATAGAAGATGATGGAATAACAGGGAGTAATGCAAAAGGTCTCATTGTCCCCACCGCGACAGCTTTAAAATCAGCATTCATGGTTGAAATTACTGTAGAGGAAGTAGAGGACATCAAATAATTACATTTGTCCGAATATATTTGTGCGAAATTAAACTTTGCAAATTTATTGTGAAGAATGATGCACATAATATGTTCACAATCAATTATCATTATCAGCTAGGATGTAAGTGATTTCTGATTACAGAGAAAGATGGCACTGATAATTATTTAATCTGGCATTATTTATCAAATCCATTGAAATCCGGCACAAATTGGAGATTCATACATCAAATAGCAAAATAAGAATTGAAAGAAAAAATGAAATTAATATTTGGTTAATATCTGCTTCTCATGTAAAAGCAGCTTAATTAAATTGCTATTTGAAATCGAAATTTAAAATTTAAGAATCAAGCGCGGTTCAATCTCGAAGAAGCACAAGAAGTATTATTTTGGATTGAGCATGCAACAAATATCCAATTCGATAAAGATCCATCAACCTTTGAAACAGCACAGGATGTTGCTGATGCACTTAAAGATGGTACCCAATTGTGTGTGTAAGTCTATTCCTCATTCTCCCATATTTTTAAAGTTTCTTTCAAGTTGAACAAATTTCAAATATATTTTTATATTCGAATTATGAAATTTATACATAGAATTTGAAGTAACACTGGAATATAAGTGGGAAGCATGAAATGCATTTAAATGATTGTTCCAAATGAAGCTTCCTATGACGGTTCTGAATTCCTGAAATGTTTAACCTGAAAACAATCAAAGGAATATCTTTCAGTTTTGAAATGTGTTCTATAATTTTTTTATTTTACTTATTTCAGTTTAATGAATCGATTGATGGACAAACCAAATGCATTACCGTACAATGCTAAACCAAGGATGCCTTTTCATAAAGTAAATTATTGGGAATTTCGCTCAAAAATATTATGCTTAAAACATCATTAATGAGAGCAATTGTTGAAATTACTTATTTTACTCCGAATTGCATCACTTATGAGACTGATGATATCAACGGCAGCAAATGCAACAGCGGTTCATTTCGATATTAATCTAGCGATATGCAGTGCAAATTGTAGCTTTTTATTCAATTTTAATTTTGATAAAATACAAACAATATAAGAATATATATTACTATTATAGATGGAAAATATAAGCAATTTTTTGGATGCTATTAAAGCATACGGTGTTCCGGAAATTTCATGCTTTCAAACGGTAGATTTATATGAAAATAAACAATGCTACAAAGTGATCGAATGCCTTAGAGCACTAGCTGCTGTGGTATGCTCACTGATTTATTTCATAGCTTATTATTTCCTAGAAATTCTAACCTATTATTATTAATTAACTCTATTGGGTTAAATTAGCGAATTTAGCTGCCTGCAGTGTCACGAAAATTGTTATCTCAAACAATTAATAGCTATGTGATTAGTGAGAGCGTCCAAAATATCTTTAATTGTTGTTTATTTAGTCAGAGATTCAAAAGTTTGCAGAATATTTCTAAAATTTGAAGTCCTTTCGAAAATGATGAAGTGATGAATGATTGATAACTGATATATTCTTTAATCTCTTGCTATTAAATTTTAGTCATCTTTTTAATTTTACTCTCATCAGTTTATCTTCATTTCTTCATACATATATTGCTTTTTAACTCTACAAACTGCTTCTTAACTCAAGTTGTCAATTATTTCTGCTACTTCTTCATTTGTCAGATTATCAATCACTTCTTATCACTGATTATCAGTATTTTTTTAATCTCACAACGCTTAAATGATTATAGTTGTATTTTGGAAGAGTTTACATATATTTGCATCACTGTTCGCAATGTTCAAGATTTTTCAAAACTTATGAAATTTTAAGCTATAGAAAAAACAATGTTTTCTTCAGGCTCAATCAAAAAATGCGCCAGTACCATTCCCATCATGGGTTGTCAAACTTTCCCAGGGTCATCCTCGATTTTTCTCGGAATCAGTGATACGTCGTGGTGAGATGGTAATCCCGTTGCAATATGGTACAAATAAATGCGCTTCGCAGAAGGGTATGACTCCGTACGGTTTGACAAGGCAAATTAAACCGGAGAATTAAAACTTCACCGTAAAAGGAGTTTAGTGCACTCTTTGTGATAATTACTATTTATTTCATTATCATATGTTTGACGATAATATGCTACATCGATATTGCTGCTAAGAATATTACAGTGACAACAATGTTTTTTGTCACATATTTCGATATCATTTTTAGATAAATTTCCGTACGTGTATCACCTGTAAGCTGGGAATTGTATAAGAGCAGAGTCACTGAACTGTATCTTAATGAATAATTACAGCTTATAAAAGTTATAAAGTTTAATCCGGCATGTCTTACCAGTATTCAGTATCCTTATCATTTCAGATTACATGAACTGCAGTCACATACAAGTCATATCCAAATAATACCTTCAATTTAATTTCCTCTACCTATCAAAGTGTAAGATTCAGCGTAAATAAAAAGTATGAAAATTATTCAAATAATATTTTGGAAAAGAAATAAGAATAGGAAAATCTGGAAAGAGGGAGAAAAAGAAATGCGAGTGTGTGCAGTGTTAAATTGAGTAAGGAGTTCGTAATGATTATTATTAAATAATATAAAATTTGCTAAAAAATGAAAAAACTCGTTTTTCTTTTCCCAATTATTAAAATTATATGTTTCTGAAAAGAATTTCAGCAAAAACTGAAAAGGTGGGAAAATTCACAAATTATTTATTGATGTTAAATAAATTGTGCCCTTTTTTCATTTCTTCTCTTCAACATTCTTCGCTGATTTTTTGCTTTTTATTCTGAAAATATCCTGAAGAAAATCGATGATAATATTGCTAAAACATCATCGTGGTTCAATCTTTTATTTCGAAATTACTAGTCTCCAAATAGAAAAAGTCTGATTTTTTGGCTTCACCAACATCCTGTCTAATCTTTAAGGCTTGTTTTAATATTTTTCAGTAGCGCTATTTTTTTCCTTTGCTTCTGAAAATGTATTTCTGTAGAAAATATGCATCCAGAATGAGGATCATTATGTTAATATGTGAACTGTTCTGCATTAGTGAATACTTATGCCAATAAGCAGTTTCAAATATGCTTATAAACCTAGCCCAGTCTGCATACCTCTTGGCCATTTGCACATTCAGAAATCTATTCACAAATATAGATAGACTTGAGCACTCACAGATTAAAAGGTCGATGTAAATAAAAATTGAGATCCATAAATCAAAGACGCCAAATATAAATGCGAACTAAATTTTCTCCTCAAAAACAAATTTAAATTTTGTTAAAAAAGCATAGTTGTTTAAACTTTAATTATTAATACGAAAATGGTTTCCAATGATCCATTCAGCAATGAATTTTTGTTGTTTAAAATCAAATGGCAAATCACTACTGAATGTAAATTTTTTTAATAGAAATTTAAAATTATTTAAGGCTAGTAAATTTCATTAAATGAAGTTTACACTCTTGAAGTGCCTTTGCATCGTTTAAGGAGAAAATAGTATTTGGAAAAAAGCTGGAAAACAAAGATGGAAGACAATTCGTGACTAAAATTAAATTTAAAGAAGAAAAAATCAGGAGACATTTAGCTGGCTGCTGTGGACACTTTACATCATTTTTGTTTTATTTCTTTTTTTTTATTCGAATTGGATAATTTGTTCTGTGCCACAAAATTTTTGGTTTTGAAAAATTAAATTTAAACTTGATTAGCACATCAAGCACTGATGAAGCATTAGAACTTTATGAACCGCCACTTTTTTTTTGCAAAAAAAGAATTCATTGATCATTAAATATATCATCAATTGAATTTTTAATTTTTCCATTAAAGAACAATCAAACATCATGTATCATAAACATTCTCTACAGAATCATTCTTGCGAAAAATTTTAATTTCTTAAACTTAACGACCGTATCGAATGAAGCAGTTCAAAACCCTATCCAGTTAAATAATCAACTATTCGTAAGAAATTAGATGATATCTCAGCGAAATGTTTACTCAAATTGCCAATTCTTCCATAAAATTAATTTATTTTGTTGGTCACTCAAGTCCCATTCCGTCCTGTCTCTTTTAAAACTTCTTCATCTCACTCCAAACAAACCACTTCAATCCCTCTGCTGCCCACTGCACTATTTCTTTTTTTCCAAATCTTTTTTATTCTATTCTTAAAAATTACAATTTCATAATTATTGAAATTTTAAAAAATATAAAAAAGATTGAAATTTGATCAGATGTCGCTTATGATGTTGCTGTTATTCATGAAAGTGTCGAACTCTATTAAATTATAATAAGATAGAATTGCCAAGCCTATTAATCCATGCATTTATATCCTATCCCATCACTACATTGTATTTACTTTTCTTTATTTTACTGCCGATGAAATCAAATGCAACAACCCAAAAACAAATGAAATTTCAAATGCTCCCAACGCAACTGTTTCATCAGTAAAATAAATCATTCATGACATGAGAAAAATGTGAAATGAGACATTTAATTTTACCTATTACACCAAACTTGCCTAAACTTTTTGCCTTCGAAACATTTCGATTAAATATGAAAAATCAAGTGACAAAAAATTTCGACCGTCTTTAAAGTGAAATCTGAACCTTGATGAAGCAACAATAATTTTTATTCTAATCATAATGAATCAGTGATTAATCAGCTGATTAATACAAAATGTTTGGGACTGAAGAGAGAACGAAATATTAACTAAATCTATTTGAAAGAAGCTGAATCGTTGCGAACTTTCAAATTTCTTGCTTCGCTCCATCTGTCATGATGAGATTTCATATTTTGTTTATCTGCTTCACTTCTGCACTATTCTATTTTGTTTTCAGTGAAGAGGCGATAAAATTACCTAACTATATTGGCATTTTTTTTTTTAAAATTAAAGCAAAAATGAAAAAAGGGGAGCAAATAAAACGATGAAAAGATGACGAATTTTTTGACAAATGTGGACAAAATCAAAATTGGTAACATTTAAAGATATCATTGAAATCATGACAATTAATGCATTGCTCTCAAAGAGATTATTAAACTATTCAATTGCTTTGTTCTTTATTTTTCGCTTCAACATCTCATTGAATTGATCATTAAAAAAAAGAAATGTAATAAATTAAAAGAAAGAAATTGTTACAACTTTATCTTTCTCTAAATACAATTAACTTATTTGCTTTAAGCTTTGCTTTAAGTTTGCTTTAAGCTTAATCAAAAATTCACATTTATTTTTTGTACAAATCATAAGCAACTGCTTGCTTATACCTAACAACCAGCCTGAGTAATTAATTTCCAACTTTCTGAAATCCCAATTAAATCACTTCACATAAATTATGTTTCAAAGTTAGATAAACAGAAGCGAATACCAGATAAGTTAGCTCATCTTTAAAATAAGTAAAAACTCAAAGAACGAAGAAAATTGCTGTGAAAAAACATTCTGTAGGAAAGGATCCATTTATAAATTTACATAATTATTCAAAGTGACTAACTTGTGCTTTGGTGTTTTTGACTTGAATACTATGATAATGTCAGTGAAAAATTGTTGTTAAAAATTTGTTCATTCAATGAAATTTATTTAAAAAATAGAATATCATTGAATGAAATTCTCAAGCTGCTTGTTAAATTACAGCTAAATTTGATCGTAAGATTTTAGAAGGTAAATTTTTATTTTGGCCAAAATTATATTAACAAAAAATTTTAAATCATTTTACATTTTGCGCAATGTAATATGAAAACTGTTGAAGATACGTAAAAGTTTTACTTATTTTTAATTTTGATCATTGCTCTTTAGATTTCATATTGTCATAACAAGAATTCATTAACATTCTTTAAAAGTGAAAATAATTTACCTTTTAAACATTTGCATCTCCAGAAGCTTTGCTTTGCTTTCATTGCAGACAACTTTGTCAACATTAACTAATCATTCATTCTAATTTTCTTGACAATTTAATAAATCTTCCATGACATCTCTAACTTTCTTCTATCTTTCGATTTTATAATACTTTGCAAAACCTTTTCTAAAAAACTATTTAATGATTTTTTAATTGACCAATGTTAATATCCTTATATGCTTTAGCTAATTTGATTAGCACTTTGAATAATTTTACTAATTTTGCATGTTTCTATTAACTCTTTTTAATGCACACATTGTACTCAAAGCAATGCATTACTTTCCGATCTTACTTTTTCGTTTTTTTTTTCCTCCTAAATTACATCTTCGATTATTTTGAAAAGAATACGAATTATGAGCACATTGTGAAAATATGTCGCTTGTCAATGTCAAACTTGTCAATGTTTCGGACATGTAAATAATGCTTATTTTAGTGATGGTATAAGTTCATCAGCAGCTATCAATAATTCTTGAAATTGACTGAAGTGGAATCCATTATGCTATTATTTTCCGATTGGCATAAATGCAGGCAGTTGTTCATGTTGACCAAAGATATCACATACTATTTCAAATCGCAATACTTTAACGAAACGACTATTTTATACTTCATTTCTTATCAGATTTATCTACAAGAGAAAAAGCTGATAATTGAAGTTAATGAGACTAAATATGAAATCATTATTCTAAATGTACACTTCTCTGCACATCAGTACTAAATATTGAATTAATAAGTCTGTTAATCTTAACACTGTGCTTATGATAAGCCAAAAAATAATGATAACTGTAATCTCAAGCAATTTTAAGAATGTTTCGAAAGTTTGGAATTTTTTCGGCTTTTTAAATATCTTCATTCTTTGCAGTTTTTCAATTTGTCCCAAAAAATTTTTTATAACTTTTGACTTTTTTCTATTTTTCGACCGCTATCTCAAATTGATCGATCATACTGAGAGAGCAATGCATTTGAATAATGACAGAGATGGAACATAAGATATATCAATTAAACCTCAGAACTTTAAAAATTATGCATTAAAATGTTTTTTATTTATTTTATTGTTTCTTTCCTACTTTTCAATTAAGTTAGCGAATTGCGCTCCAGTGAATATTTAATTTATAATCCGATTGCATAAGAAATATTTGTAAATTTTCTCTCTTTATGCTAAGGATTATCTTTCATTCAATCACACAAAATTCTTTGCATTAAATTGTCAGTTAAAAATTGAAAATTATAACTTAAATTTTTGCACTTTTAATACCATTGCTTACATATGCATCATTTAATTTAACCATATAAGTGCGCATATTGAGCAAAGTTAAAAAATTAATTTATACACTGTGCTATAATTTGTACATTATGCTATACAATGCCATACAAATTCATTATTCATTATATTGAACATATATTCCATTTATTACTCAAATTAATGGATTTAGTTCAATTCTTCCTTATCTCAGTACCCATTATTCCAATTTTTGGACCATGCATTAGCATGCATAACTTTAGCGCAATGAAAAAGAATAAAATTGAAAATGACTGAATGACGAAAAATTGCATTGATGAGAAATTTAATTCAATATTATTCATGTTCATTGTTTTTGCTCTTGCAAGCAACTGCTGTTCATAAAAATATATTGGTTCATTGATTGAAATTTATCCTAAATTTGAACTACTGAAATCGTCTTTTAATCGCTGCAAAATTGTTTTAAATCAGAACAAATTTTTCTGGCACTGTTGTCAATAATTATCATCAAAATGTATGTTGCTATTGCTTATAAATTAATGAATTTTGCGACCTAAATTAATCAGTTCAACAATTCAAATTTAATTCCATGAGAGCAAAATGAAATTAGAACTAATAGCCATAGCGTTGATAGCTATCATTTTAATATTTTTTGTTCTTTGTAAAACTTTGAATGAAAGTTTATAGGTTAATAGGATTTTCGCTAAGTTCAAAAAACTTCAGCAATGAACTTCTCTTATCTTTTTGTTTAAGCAAGAAAAACATTTTTTTCGTTTCACTTCTCACATTTACAAATTTATTCTTGATGGAAGCAAAATATTTTCTTCATTTAAACAATTCGTTGCATTTATTTTTAAATAGACACCGATTAATGAGGAAAACCTTTTAAAGTTTGTTGTTATTTTCTTAGTTGCCATAAGAGTATTTAATTGGACAATTTCCTTACCAGACATGTTTACGACTATTTGCACTAAAATACGTCGTTTTTGTCTTGGAAATTTCCAAATCCCAATGCAACCATTATAGTTTGTTGCTTATTTTTATCATATCGATTCACTTCTAAATTTATGTAAGGCAATCGATTCACTGAAAATATTGCATCGTTTAAGATCGTTTAAGATCCTTGCTACCTTCTTTTTTAAGTCATCATTAGTCAAAAGTTTCAATCCTAGAATCGCTTAATCTACTCTTGGATTTACGAAATTGAAGTAGACATCAAGTTTACCATTGCTGTAAGAAATAGAAAACTCTTTTCCCACTCTTTATAATAACACTTTTATTTACTGCATAATTGTGTCGAGAATTCCCGCATTGCTCGATTGATCCATTTTGAATTCCTATTACTGAAATATTTGCTTCGAGATGTTCAGATATTCATATAAATAATTCAACTCTTACGGGACAAAAAAAAAAAAAAAATATCAACCTATGTTGTGTTGGCATTTCTCATTTTGAGAAGTTTTTTTCCTATTTTATTTTCATTTTTTCAAATTTCATTCCTTAATTTAGTTGCGATTTTTTAAAACGTTTTTTTTAAAGCTTTATTAATTTCATTTTTAAAAGCACTTGAAAATGCGAAAAGTAAGAGTCAATTACCAGAGGTATCAAAATGACCTTCACAAATACACACTTATCTTAAAAATGCATGTTAGAATGTTTCTACTGCTTCTTTTGACGATCTTAAAGGTAAATCTTCAAAAATTAAGACCGTTTTAATATAAGAATATGCAAACAACCAGATCTGGATTGATCAATTCTGATTCTCTTTCGGAAACAAACTAATATTTTTCGACTTGAAACCTTTGATTGTAAAGATATAATTTAGTGGTTGTATGATTTTTAAAAAATATTAGCTTTTAAAATTAATATTTTATTTGAATCCACAAGCAAATAAAACCTCTTTAATGATGGAGGGCGGAAAAATATAATGATCTTTGCTTTTAATAAAATAGTCGAGAAGAAAATTTTTTTCCTGTCGCATTTTTTTAATGAGTTCTATCTTTTTGAATTCGCTTTGTTGTTTTTTTATTTCTTCACTTTCATATCAATTTTTTATTTGACATTTTATATTCCACTCTTTCATTCTTCATTTTGAACCTTTCTTTCTTTCTTTTTTCTTACCATTTTAAATTTGCTTCTTTTTAGTTCTCTTTAATCAAATGCTTAGATTGAAATTCACTGTGAAACAAAAAAGCAAAGGAGGCAATGTACTGTGAAAATGATCTACCATTGTTTGATGAAAATGTTTCCATCGTAATGCAACAAGCACTTCATCAGTTTCAATCGTAAGTATTTCATTGACTATAATCCATAGGTAATGTATGAAAAGTTTAATTAAGGTTAATTAGATAGGAATTCCTGTCCCACTTTCGGTATAATTGATTTATTTATTAAGCAATAATTGCTAGCAATAATATAGAATGTAGCAAAATTAATAAATAAATCTGCAAAATCTTTACTACTACGAAAAAAAAAATCTTTACTTTTCCATAAATTTTCTATTCCTTCGAATGATCGCAGCTAATTGAGTAAAATTATCAGATGATTTTTAATTTCAAAACATTTTTAGAACATATGATGTATTACATCCGTACCTTTGCGTTTTGATTTGTCCAGCGGGAATTTTCGCAAATATAATCCATATTTTGGTCCTAACTAGATCAAACATGTTACGGTCAGCAGTTAATTGTGTACTGGTGGTCATTGCTATGTGTGATATAATTACGATGAGCTCATATCTTCTCTATATTATTAAATTTAAATTTTTTTTGCCAAAATCAGGAATGGGTGTCAGGTAAAAAAATGAACGATTTGCTCATTTTATCAATATCACTACAATTTTATTGTTATCTTTAATTAAATCTGTTACATTCATTTAACTTTAAAGAAATACATAAGCAAATTTAAACTTGCAAAAAAAAGAATGTGTAGCAAATGAATAATAGAAATTAGCAGGCATAATTATTTTTCGGTGATCACATAAGCTCAATTAAGTTCCATTTAAATCATAGCAATTCGGAAGTTTTCCTAATTAGTTATTTATTGCTAATTAATCATTAGTTATGCTGGGTAATTTTCAGTGCAAAAAAACCTTCGGATTTTATAAAATCTTTTTGATTACAAACAAATGCGCTAGAAGTTTTAACAAAGATAATTAGATAAAATGTTAAATGAATAAAATGAAGCGTTGATCGATTAAAATATTAAATTTGAATTGTTTTCAGTTATACATGGATAGCAATTCTCAAAATTCACGCCGTAGTTTCAATAGCACTTCACGGAATAACTTTGTATTGTTGTGTAATGCTAGCTGTCATTCGTTGGAGTGCTTTGACACGATCTAGAAATTTCCTTTTTCGGCCTATTACTTCATGGTTTGCTTTATAAACAATCAGTTGCTTAGAATTATCTAAGTGATTTAAATAGTGTTAAAAGTTTTAAAAAATGATTCCAAACACAGATTGGCTTGGTGAATGCCGAAAATTGAATACTTCAATGGTATTTGCTTGATAGTTGATTAATTAATTGTTTGAAATTATTGGTGAAATTTGTTTTAAATCTCAAATTGTTCTTTTTCTTAACTTTCTTCTGAGAAATTATTCTCAAAGTTTTTTTTTGTTGAGCAATTATATGTTTCACATTCAAGTTCATTTATTCGTAATAATTTCAATAAAAATTCTTTGTGCCAAGCATATTTGCTTGAGATATAAGTATGGAAAGCAGATGAACAAAAGTTTGCTCAACTTTTCATTGAATTATAATTGCTCAAATTGAAATTAATTCACTACTTCAAATAGAAAAAATAAAAAAGAGCAGAAATAAGAATACAAAGAATTACTAAGCAGACAAATTCAGAAATGATAGTATAAATTGAATTTTATTGAAATTAAAACTATTTCTAATCTTAATGTGTTCAATTCCAATTTAAACTCGTATTCTTTAATTTTCCAATTATAAAAAACAAATAAAGCTCACTTGGACACTTCTATTGATTTTTTCTAATTAATATCTTTGCACGCTTCTGTCAATCTATGTCCTTAATTAATATCTTTGAAATCATTACTCTCCAATCCTTCCTTATCGTCATATCATTACTTTTTGCTATAATTAATATTTATAAGTTTTTTTATCCTCTTTCTCTCTATTCCTCTTTGTTATTTTATACAGTTTCATTTCATTCGTATATCTATAATGTAAATTTTCAAATATTATTAATTCTTTCTTCTCTTTTGTTATATACTCTTTCTAATCAGTATGAGAAATGCTTTCAATTTTGACAATAATGAAAAGTTATGATAAATGAAAATGGTTTTTTTCTGAGAATGATTCCTTGCTATAATCAACATTTAGGTTTACAACAGGTATTATTGCGATAATTGTATCAATCATATGCATTCCCACATTTTTGGTGCATGAAATTAAGGTAGTATGGTAAGTATTTTTATGTGAACAATATTAAACAAATTTAAAGGTATCACTGAATAATTCATTGTTAAAAAATTTACTTCGATTTTTTCTACAAAGATAGGAAAATTAGGAGAGCAATCTACTTGCATACTTCAATAGCATGAAAGTTATATGAATGATTAATAGAATAAGTGGAATATTTAAATGATTAGTTTAGGAATTAAAAGATGGTAATAATAAATGATAGACAGTTGCTGAAGTGCATTCACGTGTAACTGAAAATGAAATCACAAAGTATTCAGCTCTAGCAATATCGAAAATTTTATTGAAAAAGGCCCTAGATGTAATTTATGTTTGGCTCTTGATAAGTCACCGTTATTAAGAGATGAGATTTATTAAAGTAATGACACATTATCTAATCTTCATACAAAGTCATCTTTCTATGCCTTCAGGGTCGTTGGTGAACAATTATTCTATACTATTGATATATCTGATTGGGCAGTACAAGATAGCTGCAGATATTTCAAACTCAATTTATGGATTTTAGGAATTGCTTTAAAAGTTTGATTTTTTTTTTCATTTTCTACTTTTTCTTAAACATGGCTGAATAATTACTTAATTATTCGATATTCCAAGATGAACTTGCAACGATATAATTGGTGCTGAAATCTCTATGTTTATATTTATCAAGAATGACAAAGATCAGTGCAACAGATAATATCATTTGCAGGCATTACCTTGTTTGTTATTGTGCTGCTTTACAATTTTGTTGATGTTTCGATTAAGGAATAATCTGAAGAGACGACAAATTTTACTTTCTCGAAAATATTATTTTTCTTATGATATGGGGAGCAGAAAGAGTAGTAGTGCTGCTGCTAAGAGAAATAAACGAAACTATGATCGAACCACTCTCGCACTTGTCGTCATGCTTTCCGTTTTTTTGGTCAGTTGTGTTTTTTATCTTGTCAGTAATTATCAAACTTACAAGAAATTTTGACTTGAAAAAAATCAAAGTTGAAAAATTATTCAATGAATCTTTGCTGCTTTAAAACAAAACTAATCTTTTGAAATGGGTATTGAAACCATTGTTCTTTTTTTTAAATCGAGACTGAAATGATTTGATCTGTCGTGTGATTAATGATCTTATTCATATTGAAGGTGACTGAATTACCACAGGGTGCATTGGCGATGCTAAATGCGTTGCATACCAATGATGTACATACTATTTTGTACAGGAATTTGGCAAATTTATTAGATTTGTTGTCTCTAATTAATTGTTACGTTGGATTTATGACTTACTGTATCCTCAGCTCGAAATATCGGCAAACTTTTGTTATTATGTTTGTTAATTCGTAAGTTATTTATTCTTCTCTTTTGATATTTTTTAAGGAAGTTTAGAATTCCTAAATTTATAAATGGCAAACAATTGTTAACTAAGTTTATATCAGATTAAATTAAAAGACTTCCAAGGAATGCTGAATCTTTTCAGTGATAAATTTGCAGAAGAAAAGAAATTTGCAAAATTCGATTTCACTATACGATAAAATCATTTTTCAAAATAGATTAAAGGAAAAATATGATGCATCAGAAAAATATATGCTAATTAATTACGAGAAGGGAGCTACGGCAATTGCATGACATTGATTTGCATATAATTATTAAAATGATTCAAGGAAAATGAGTGGCAAAGCATTCTTCAGTCGATTAGTACACGTTTCAACGCTATTAAAATCCTGATTGCTAAGGAGCGGGAAGTGAATTCTTAACACACGGATCGATCATATAACAATTGAAGCGCTTTCGATTTAAATACTTATATTAATTGCCCTTAAAGTTTGGTCCAATCAGAAGTTTAAATTTATATAAATCTTTAAATTCTCAGTTTGTGCTTGTTATTAATGAAATTAATGAATAATTTTTTTGACACAACAAATATTGGTGAAAATTTAGGAATTTCGTCGGCATCTCTGTCATTTTGTTTTACCTTGTTTTCTGTAATACATTTATTGACTGTACAGCTTTCTTTCTATGTATTTTTTAACCACTGAAACGCTGCAGTAATTTTTGAAAAAGTAAGAGATTCGATCAATTTTAAAACTAGAAAAACTTCGATAATTTTTGACTAGTAAAATTACAATCAGTTTATGGACACTAAGAAACTGTAATAATTTTTGAAAATGAAGAAATGCGAAAAATTTTCCTTTGTGAAAATTTAAACTGCTTAATAATCAATAGACTGAAAAAGCTCACTTATTCTTTGAGTCTGAAAAAGTCAATTTAATTATGAGCCTAAAATTAAATAAAAAATGTAACTCTTTTGATAAATCTAAAAGTAACAAGGAGACAAAGACATGGTAATAGATCTCATATTCTAAAAAAATTTCATTTGCCTTATAAATTTTAGAGTAAAAAATGTTTCATTATCTTTCATACTTATGAATGATAAAAAACTTATACCGTCTTTGAAATGACATAGTAAATGAAATTTAATTATCTTATAAATTACAATGTTCAAAAATACCTGCTGCAGTAATAAATCCTACCTCGACTACAATAAATATTAATGAATATTTGATTTTTGTCAATAGGTTTTGATCTGTTTCGCTTACTTTTAAGATAACATTTCCAGAACATTTCCATAAAATGTTTGTAAGGTTATCCATAAAAAAAACACAGCTATAAAAAAAAATTTGATTTCGAAATAAAAAAATGAATTAATTTATCAAAAATTTTTGCTAGTTTTAAAAAACTGAGAATTTTAATGAGAGAAAAAGCAGCCTCGAGTCATCAATTATTTAAATTAGGAATTGCTTGATAAAAAAGCAATTAAAATATTGAAAATATTTCAAAAAGAACAGAAAAATAAACTAAGCTGCTTGAAGATCTGCAAATCAATTATTCTTGTATTTAAGTATAATATAGTATTCAGATAAAATTTTCAGCCGAAAATTTGAAGTTGAAATTAAAATTAATATAAGTATACTTTATTTTCAAGATATGATTCGTCAGTTTAGTAATGTCCAAATATCAAAACAGCTTCATTCAAAATAGCTATTAAATTGAATTTTTATCAAATTTTATTATTGCTATCAAATCAAACTTTTGGATTGCGCTTTTAAGACATTATTAACATTATTAATTAAACTTTTAAACATTTCATTAATTTGAAATATACTCAAAGCAGTAAACGTTTGCGTTATTGTAAACGTTTCTGGAATGTTTTCATCCGTTTATATTTTGAACACATAAATTTCATCTCTTCACTTCATTTATTTTCAGGCTAAAGAATTTTTCTATTTGTCTACGATATAAAGTGATATTTTACTGGGAAGCAAGAAATGATTCGAATTTATGACTATTAGTATGTCTGAGTAAAAAAGAAAACCGGAACTGTGTCTCCTCTACAAGATATAAAAAAACATGATGCTAAAAACGGTACATGTCATTTGTATTCTCACCTTGAAGAGGCCTGTACTCAATCATTTGACAATTATGGCTAAATGAGACTAATAAAGTATCAGAACAAATTTTTCTCTTATTTCCCTCTCTAAATTAATTTGCTGATTAAGCAACTAATTATTGAATTAAATAATTATTATCAATCAATATGATGCAATGTTTGTCTTGTTGAAACCTTTGCGAAACCGTACTCGAAAATAATACACAATATGATAATAGCTTCCGGTTTGATATTGCATTAATTTCATCCTCTTTAACTATTCCTCTTTCTTTCTATTTAGATCTAATCTATTTATCTGTCAATGGATCATTTTCTATAAATTTTCAGCATCCTTCGTTTTTTAACAATTACTAAATATGGGACGAATCTTATCGTTACATTGTAACTGGAATAAATTGATCAGTTGTTATGTTATTATCGAAAGTAATTATTGCAAACTTAGTCCGTAAGAATAGAATGACTGATTAGTAGGATCACAGCACTGATCAAATCGACGTAACCTCTGCTACTTTACAAGGTGCTAACTTTTTGTCGAAATCATTCTTCTTTGTTGGGAAAAATTGTGTAAATGTAATCAAAAAACGCTAATATTCTTGAATTTTTTGTTAAATTGTTGAATTTAATGAAATCCTCACAGAATGAGTAAATAATTATTAAATGAAAGTGTGCAACAGTGAACAATTTGCGAAACTTTGCAGCTATTCGTGTAACTGCTAATAAATAACCATTGACCATCTGAAATGACCAGCAAATCGTTGAGAAGACAAAGTGAAAAACTTTGCTCTTAATCAATCATCACAATATTCTTCAAAATTTAGATGTATGACTGGTTCTTTCATTTCGCGTACTTGGTATTTTGACCTTGGTGACAGACTACAATGCAAAGAAATAATTATATCAAATTGAGATATGACCTTATTCTGTCTTCATATAATAGAGGATAAGAAAAAACGCCTGTGAGGCCAACAATTTTCAAATAGAAGCTTAATTGACGTCAACAAATATTTCAAACTTTTAATTACGAAATTTGTATATTGTGTGCTGAAGGATAAAATGAAATTTATTTCAACAAGTTATTTCTTATCTAGTAATATAATTCAGAATTAAATGTTAAAACAATAAGTGTAACAATAAGATGAAAACATTATTAATACAATTATTCCTATTATTGTTTCATTATTTCTTTAAATCATTATCATTATTAATCACTATCATTATCATTATTATACTATCAATTACTATTTCAAATTAACCGTAATTAAAATGGAATGTTTGGGGAATGAATCTTTCAAAGACAGCTGATAATAATTTCTATCAAAATTATACAGCTTTTACTTGAACGTCAATTTTGAAATTGATTCCATTCAAGTCACTGAATCATTTTGATCTTTGTTGATAATCTTGCTATTTTTAATAATCTATCTATCGAGATCAATATAGATTATTTCACATAGTTCATCAACTAATGCTATCATATCACATTTATCCCATGTGTTTGTGTGAGTCATTACACAATACAGTATTCGTTCATTTTTCTCCTAATTTCATCGTTTGTTCCTATCACTTCCGTGAGGACACAATAGGTTGAATTACAAAAACAAACTTTACAATGTTGAAATAAGTGAAGAAAAAACAACAAAAAACGGAAATGTTGGCCAAAAATGGAATGTAATTATTGCTTAGGGGGCGAATAAACTGGCAAGAGAAAACGTCGTACAAGTCAGTCTCATAAACTGAGCGGTTGCACAAGTGTGAATAACATGGCAAAGATTAATTAATAATTGAAAGTTATCTTGATCAAATATAACTATCTTGACATTAATCTCAAACAAAGACAAGATATTCGGCTCGAATTTTTTTTAGTTTTTTTAAATTGACAGCCAAAAAAAATAATTACAATGAGGAAATAAGAATGGAAAAGTTCAAAAGCCTAATAATGATAAAACAATGTCGCTTTTCGACTAGAAAGCTTGGAATAAATGACTGTTGCTATAGCTATTGATATGGACAGCAATGAGAACGTCGAAAGAATCCACATACTTAGCACTGAGATGCATACATCTTCTTCATGATCATCATTAAGTAAACTTGATTTTTCTGCTAGTTGTTCTGGTAAATCTGTAAAGAAATTGAAAATTGACGATTGATTTAATTTTGTTATTTGATGACCAATGAGCAGATGAAATTCAAATAATCAGATGACATCTCTCTTCATCTTCTCTCTTTTCCTTTTGTTAATTCGTTGAAATTTTTCATCTTCAGTGACAAAAAAGGATTAACAAAAGACACACAGAGATACATAAACACACAACGAAACACACACATATACACACAAACACAGTTCAAAATGTGGAATTCCTTTTACTTCTGAAAATAAATAAAGGATGTTTCCGAAGAAGTAAAACTTGCCAAAGCCTTCTTCGAGAATTTTCAATTGTGGTGTTGCAACATCCAAGTCAACGATATTATAATTGTCATCCGGAACTGTCCGCCGACCTCTCGTTGAATTTCTTTCGTTAACAATTTCTATCCCAAAAGTTGTTGTTTTTATTGGTGATGTAGCAATATTTGTTGTTGTTGCTGCTGTTGTTGTTGTTGCTGCTGTTGTTGTTACTGTTGTTGTTGTTGTTATTGTTGTTGTTGTTGTTATTGCTGTTGTTGTTGCCTCTGAGATCTTTCTTGACGTTTCAATATGAGTGGATGCAGTATCAGAATTAGTTATGTATTGATCATTTCTTGTACTTCGCAGGTATTCATTTTCACCCGAACCTGTAAATAAATCGCTCGTAAAATTTTTAATAAGTTTTATTAATTTTCAATTTGTTGCTATTATTTTTTTCCACAATTAAAAAAATGAATTTATTCCATAGACAACTAAGAGATTTTAAAGGATCCTAAAAATGTACGATATTGCGAATGAAAGACAGAGACAATTATCTCTTTAAAATGCAGTCTTACTCCTTGCCACGTTTAATTTCACTCTCAATCATTCGAGAAGTAGAACACTTCTATCTAATCAGGGAAAGTGTCATTTTGCATCAAGTAACAATAACAAGTTTGTAAAAAAATTAACCAACTAGTAAGCTATTAGCAAAAGTAAACAAGAAACAAGTGGCAGAAAAAGAAATAATTAACCTTCCATTTCGTAATTAAGCTCTATGTTACCATCATTTTGTCTCGAGATTCCATTCATGAATATCTGTGACGATTTTCCAGTTGATTCATCAGGCGATTTGTTAGTAGTAACGAAATGATCAGTTAATAATGATGTAGGTAGCAAACTTTGATGCCCAGATGTATTCTTGGATGATGTAGAAATCATAGGGTCCTGCGGAGAGGTCTGTGTAGAAATCATAGTGTTCTGCGCAGCGGTCTGGACGATTCGGACGGTATTTGATGTAGCGAACGGACCAGTGGTTGTATACAAGAGTTGATCGCTTTGTAATTCATCTTCGATATGTTTCACCTCGTTTTTTGAATTTGTGGCAGCGAGGATTTGGCCATTGCAACGTGGTGGCTGCAAAAATTTGTTTTTCTTTCCTTTTCCTTTTTTTTGAAATTAAAATAAAATAGTAAGCAATCTGTGGATGACAAGTGTGTAGAATGATAAGTGATAATGAATGATAAAGAATATGCAACAAATGATAAGTGAAAGTAAACAATGGCTATCAAATAAATGCAAAATTGGTTTACAAAAATGCTTAATTTGTGAGAGTTATAAACGTGTAATGCAAGAAGTATGACAAGAAGACAAAAATTTCGAATTTTTGGAATTTTTTAGAGAGAGAGAGATAAAGGAAGAAGACAAAAATATCTTAAAGTACCGTCACATTGGTACAGTAATCTCCTTTCTTGAAACATAATCTCACTTGACAACTGAAATAAATAGATTCGCGATCGGGAAGATTTACAACACTTGTTCCCTGGAACAAAAAAAAAGTTGTGGAAATCTGACATCGTCGGTGATTGTGTTAAATTGAGAAAGGAAACCTTTTAAGCATTTTAAATCACTTTAAGATCTAAGACTAAAGAAAAAATGAAAATGGGATATAAATACCCAATATTATTTAAATCCCATTAATTAGTTAATTAATTTAGGGAAAAAAAATTTAGTAAAAAAAAAATTTTTGAATGTAGAAGTGTACAGTGATCTACTAACCGCAAAGCTACGAGTGAGTTCTTTGGAATAAGTCAATTGTGGAAGGATAAAATCGTCTATTGAACATCTGTAAAATTTTTGTTTACTTAAAAATATCAAACTATCAAAAGAATCATATTATGCCAGAAAAATTTTGCTTGAAAATACTGAAAAAGATCTTGAAATTGATTGAAACTTTAAACAGACTTTTAATTCAAATGCTAAACATTAATATGTTTGAATGATTTTTTTGAATAAAAATCTGAGTTCAAAAAATGCTTAATATCATTAACAACATTTTTGGAAATTTTAGACAAATTATGCGAAATAAATAAGATTTAAATATTCAAAAATTTTTTACCCATTTTCATTGATAACTTGATGTTCTCCACCTTGTCCGTCCAAAATGTAACAGCTATGAATGAGCATTGCGTAAACGTCTGAGGGACAATCCCAAACATGAAATACAATATCACCTACTCGGCCGTATCGCAATACGGGTCCATTTGGGGAATCCCGATGTAGCGTATAAGAACACTGAGGCATCGCATGCCCTGATTCCAGCATTGATGTCGTTAAATCACTGAAAAACAGAACAAATCAATTTCATCAAAAATTGTAACTTATAAAATTTAATCAATCAAACTTTTCCAAGAGTAAGCGAGAAAAAGAAAGCGAAAGTTTCTTATAGCTATTTGTAAACCTTTCTTTTTCTTCCCCGAGATTTAAATTTTTCAACGGTATTAGAAATCACACTGAAAGATTGTGTGAAATGTTATAGTAAGAATAAAAAGTATAAATTGTAAAAATATTTTTGTGATTCCTTTATACGAGAAATGACTGAACCATTTTTAAAAAGAGGGAAAGGAAACGGATGACAAAAAATAATTGAATATCAATTAAGGCAGTCTTTTTTAAAATGAAATATACTTCTTCAATCAATAAATGTAAATTTTAATATTCAAAAAAAGAAAAAATTTCGTCATTTGTTTTAGCAATAAAATCAAATACTAAGTTTAACTGTCGCACATTTTGTTTATCTTTCGGTTCTTTCTCGAAAGAACTAATGACCACTCGATGATGTTACTTTTTTCTGATTTGGAATTCCAGCTAATAAAGCTTATTTAAGGCTATTTTATTAAGGGCCATAAAATTAAGATTGTATTCTTCTTTCAATAAAGGTATCATTTAGAAGAAACAAGTAGTTATTTTTCTGACATTGAAATCTTGCAAGATAGTGTTTCAAGGCTAAGCTTACTTTGAAAATTCATAATTCTTACTCAATATAAAACCTACTTCTTATTTTGAATAAAAATTATTTATACAGTGCTCCTTCATGCTCATGTAACAATCGTTTTTTATCGGCCTCCTACCCTGCCATTGTCCCTTGCAGAATACGATGCTTTTTTTGAAACAGTTTGGAAACATCACTCAAATTTTCATCTCGCCTCACTCAATTTAATATTCACCAATGTTTTTCTCATTTTCTCAACCTTCAAATATGTCTATCTGTTAATTAGATGATTGTTTTGAAAAAAATTAAATCACCATAAAAAATATTCCAAATTCACTGCTTGAATCAGCTTTCAGTGTATTTGCTGTTTTTTTTTTTTTTTTTTTCGATTTCACAACAAAAAAATATGTAAAGTTTCGATGATTTCTAATTCAAATTTGAATTTTGCCACCGGAAAAGCAATACATACCTGACTTGTAATTCAGCATTAACTGCCTTATTTTCTTCCATATAAAAACATCGCACATTATAGGCCCGATCCACTTTTGTAATAAATAACTGAAAAGCTTCATTTACTTCATATGGAAGGTATTTGTCATTATGTCATCAAAGGTATTTGTTATTATGTCAAATTCAGAATTCTGAATTTGATTCTAATGCTGTTCTTCCCTATGTATTTGAAATTTACCGGATGAAGTTGTACAATAACTGTGAATGAATATGCCATTCCACGCGGATTTACCTGTAAATAAAAATGGCTTTCTCAATGATATTTTCATTGCTGGCAAGGAATATGGAATTGAAAAGTTATTGCAAAAAATTGCCGAAGATGTATTGAGTGTCTACGTACTTCACGTTTCCTATTCACGTTACACTCCTCGAAATGAAACGTCGCATTATTAGTTTGTTTGAAGTGACAACCATCCTTGTGAAAATGTCCTTTAGCAAAGATATATGATGGTTCCTGAGATGTCGTTCTTACTCGCACCGCTATAGTTCCCTGTCCACATTCTATTTCCGGTTGATCTGAAATTAATTTCCAATTATTCCAGTTTTTTTCAATAAATTTTTTTTAATCAGAAGTGATATGCATTGGTATAAAATTTTAAGAATACTTTTTTTCAATCTTTGCATACTCAATTTAATTCTCATCACATCCTAAATTTACACCTAATTTAAAGCCAAGTTCTCTCAGTAATGACTCTTCCTATATTTTCAAATTTTAAAACAGAAAAACTAATTTTGATAAGTTTGAAAAATTAATGTATTTCACGAAATTTTCAAAGTCTTTCTCTTGTGCTTCTTTTTTTTGGATCATAAAGTAAGTCTTTCAAATTTAAAATATTAATTGAATATTTGAAAGTTTAGAAATTAAGGTGTTGGCCCCATTGGCGCAGTCGGTTAGCGCATCGTACTTATAAGTGAGCGAAGAGATGCGAAGGTCAGCAGTTCGAACCTGCTATGGGGCAAAGTTATTGTTTTGCAAAATTTTCATCACTACAATCATACCACATTTATGGCAAGCTCTTAATCGACTATTTCTATGAAAATTTAAAGGATGAATTAATCTTCTCATTTAAACTTCATTTCGAATTTTTTCAAAAATAAATAATTAAAGAAAAACACAAGGTCAATCAGTGAGATTTCAATGTGATTTATAAAAATGATTAAAATAATTGACGCAATATATCACATTAAAGGACGAACTATAATCATTTAATAATTTAGATCAAGTGAAAAGCTTGAAGTGCCGCAATGTTTGTTCTAATGTATGCTTAATTTCTTTGTGTCTATACAAACCACTAAAAAATTAAATTTGTGGCAATTTTCAGTAAACGGTGAAAGAATTTATGATTATTGCAAAGAGTTTAAAATGAATTTCGATATTTAACCAATCTTTTCTTCCCACCCGACATTGTTATGGAATGCATGCGAAGGTCCCAATTATTGCTTTTTTTTTCCAAAAATTTACATTTCAAAGCTATAATTTTTGTGTTCAAATTTCGAGCGAATTTTTTTCAAACATTTCATTTAAATTTTTATCAAAAATTCCGAATTTTGAATTTAAAAAGGAATATGCGCAAATACTTGAAAAATTTGTTTTTTTTTTCTTTCAATTTTTGGCGCCAAGCGTACTTTTGTTTGATAACAAAATTTTCAAAATAAAATTTAACGGAAGTCATCCAAACGACAATTCCATTTAGAATTTAAAATGGTCATCTGAAATAGTAAAACAGATGGAACGATTGAAAATCGTCGGATATTTAATGAGCTATGAAGTTTACAACCTTGAATTGCATTATTGAACACCGAAATCGTTGCTCGTGCGCTCGTAACAACAAGTAATACGATTATCGATGCAAACAGCGCTGCTAACATTTCTAAAAATTAAAAGTTTTTTCATCAATGACAAATAGTCCATTTTCGAAATAACAAAATAATTCGATGATTTACTGAATGGATGATTGCAATAGGAAAAACTATCGAAATTCTTTGAATTTTTTCCCCCTGGAATTCTTTGAACATTTAAATTAGAATATCAAAATTGAAAATAAAAATTGCTAAAATATGAAATGATGGTGAAAGTAAAATGAAACTGATAAATGGATCTACAGCTATGTTTTATTTAAAGGTTTCTATCTTGAGTATCACATTGCAATGTAAAAATAGTGACTATAAGTACTGGAGTATGGTAGTGGATTGATTCATGAAATTTGCAATATTTTTAGTAACTGTGTCGAGCATTTTTATGATAATTTTAAGTGCTTAAAATATCTTTTTGTCTTAAGATATTATCTATAGTTGAATTAGTAATTAAATTTACCTAAGATCAACCTGCAAAATGCTTGCGATAAGAAAAACGCTCACTTTATTACTGATGATAATGAGGACAAATGACAACGACAAGTTAGAGTCTTTTTTCTTTCGTATTAAAAGTAAGAGGAGACGAATAAAAACACTAAACTGCCAAAATTTCAATGACCTATATTGAAATAAATTAATTTTAAAATAATATTACTCATTAATAACATAAATTAATTCCAAAAACAATGAGTAAAGTTTTTTGTAATTAATAGAAAATTAGAAGAAAGGATTCAGCTGTTAGGTCGATTTATTTAATTAATAATTTTACCAGTTCATATATTTTTAACATGCTATAACTTCATTATTCAAATATGTTGCCTGCTTTTTTATTTTTCATTATAAATTACTTTTCTTCATAAATGTCTGCTGTTTGCGATCTTTGCAGCCTTCGAATGACAAATAGGGACTAGAACAATGACATCCTGAAGCAGCAATAGGAAAACTTTTTCTTCCTAATCTCACCGGAATATTTCATATAAATTAATTGACCACTCTACTGAGCATGATGTCAATCTGGACATCATCATTAGTCTTTTCTCCTGACGCAATTCACGTTTACTACGCTTGGCTTTAGGCATAAAAATTATGGGTGTATTAAGGATTGTATTATGAGCATCTCATCATTCTACTATAATATAAATTCACAATATTGAATATATGAATAATCAAGCAATTCTAAATATCATTTTCGCTCATTTTAAATATTCGAGCATTCGAGTATTCAAGTATTCGACTAAATGTGTAGATTGGAAGATCATTAGAATTTGGTATCAAAGTCAATATACAATAAATGTGAAGAAAGAAAGTTGAAATAACTGGGAAAAGATAACCTCAAAACATAATTAGCAAAATGAAGCTCGAAACATCTAAAAAAATGAAGTGACTAAACAATTGAACGACATTGGATTAAATCATTTTGTTATTACTAAAACATCTGCAAAAACTATTTATTAACATAAAATACTATTTAAATTCCGACTTCTAGAAACAACGACGGAATTTTCAAATTTTGCTAGATCAACAGTTTAATTCGATTTCAAAATATGCTGTTGCATTCTCAGATATTTAATTAATCCAACAACTTGCAAATGTAAATTACATAACCAAAATCGATATTCTAATTGAAATTGAAGTGACGAAGTTTGGAAAACTCGCAAGAAATGAATTTTTCATGATAATGGAACAATCTTTTGTATCTGATTCAAAGAGATGTAATAGTAGATCGAATGAAAAAGAGGAACTTTCTAAATGCTAAATTTCGGTGGATTGAACTTTGGAAATTTCAAGTTCAGTATCTTAACTTCTAAATTTCAGCGCGACGAATTAAAAATTATTTCAATTTTATCTTTATAAAAAAAAAAATGTTGAAGATTGACTTTGAATTCAATTCAGCCAAATTGGAACAATTATTAAAATGAAATTGCACACAACAGAAAATGAATGAATGGATTTATTGCATGAGGTGAAACATTTTCAAGATAATACATCAAACGAAAAAGACGATATTGCGATATGGAATAGAAAAAAGTGATGTTGAAATTTGCCCTTATCTGTTTCCATTCATACAAATGATTAATTATGAATGCTCACTTCCGGATTATATATTTACTTTTTTTGTTACCGCCTATTTTTAAAAGTTCAGAAAGTTCTTTGCTTTCAAATTCGAATGTTTATTTTAGACATAACAGCAATTTGTGGTTAGAAGTTCAAAAAGGTCAATAATTTTAATTTCAATGTTTCAAAAATTCATTCATCAAATATTACTGTTGAAACAATCATATCTCAAAGGTCATTTTATCATTATCAAAGAATTTAAATATTATCATAAATTATAGATGACATATTACTATTGAAACTTGAGATTTTCTATAAAAATCATTTTTTTTTTTAATATTCTCGAGAGCTTATCTTGTCATCGTAAATTCAAATGGACAATATCCAACGATACAAAGGATTGAAGGTCAGGCAGTAATAATGTTTGTCTGATATGAAAAATTTTATGAGCACTTTCCTTTGTTTTCCGTTGGTTGAACATATTAGGAAGAAAGATAAGAGCATTCTGAGTGTGCTACAATATCAATTTAGCATTACTTCACCGGTGGTCGAGAAGGTTCATTTGACCTTTCAGTTTCATGGACAAAAGCCAAACTTGCTGAAAGGAAAAGTTTGAAGAAAAAGAAAATTGAACAAATGAAAGGAAAGAAGAGCAGATGTATGGAATAGATGAATTCATATTAAGGATGTCACAAAAGAGAAAGGCCCTATAGAGAGAAGACCGACAATTAACCTTCACATAAATGATTCTTAATGAGGGACAATAAAGTACGAATGTACCAGAATTTTTGATATCAATAAACTGTCAATTGTTATTTACTGTCAACGAAAACATTAATTGCGGAACAAAATACGCTAAAAGTTTCGATATTAGCGCAGTGTTGATTTCATTTGAGTTTTATTTGAAAAATTATGGGTTAATTAAGACGAAATACTACCATTAAACTTTCTTTTATCTCATTTCAAACAAAACAAAATTTTAAATTGATATTATGGATGAGGATGATATTGGGATATAAAATCAATTTAGCTAATTAAAATTCTTTGAGGATGATAATTGAAATAAAATGAATATACTAATTTCAGGAATTCAGCAATAAATCATATCCAAATTCCGCAAGAAATTATTTTCATCGTGCAGCAATACGGCATTCACTTCAATAGATGGAATGTTGTGATATTATTTAAGATTAGACAAAAGTTTAACTCAATTTAAATGCATGCAAAACAAACGTTTGCAAAAATTGTGATCGATGCTACTTGCCGATAGTGATTACGGTAAGTTGAGAAGGTTGGTGATAAGATTAAAAGAATTAATAGAAGTGATTTGCCAAATTTGCAAAAATATAAATTTTTGACAAGAAAATTTTGCTATTTACCGCATGCTATGAAGAATTTCGTTCTTTTTTAACATGTAAAAAATTAACTCTTTGATAGGAATTGGAATACTACCAGAAAGATTGGGCGAAACTTTTCTTTCAAAATCATTGATGCGCAAATGATCAGCGACTGATCATTAGAGACTTAACCTTCATGATGTAGTACTTTGTTGAATATGTAATGGAGACAACTTTCTTTTCTCACTTTTTCATTATGACATTCATGAGAAATACTAATACTTGCGCGCATTAATCAAGCAGTGTGGATTTTTGAAATGATTTTTTTGATGAGAAAGAATTCGCGTTTTGGTTTAAAAATTGTTAAAACAAGAATGCAAATCGGTTTTCAGGTAAAATGTGAACTCTTAATTATAATTAGAATAAATCAGACCTGCAAAGAGATAATGAAATTATAAGATAAAATATTAAGATTTTCTGTAAACGACAGTTTTACTGGAGATGAAGGAGAAGAGAAAGAAGTGGAGAGAGAGAGAGAGAGAGGGAATGGAAGAGATAATTGAATATTTTGTTAAAAATAAAGCCAAATATGAGAACACTTGTAATAGATTTAAGATCAGCAAGGATAATGGAAAATAAAAGTTGTTTTACACCATTTTAAAACAAGAAATACACGGAGAAGAAACTTTTCAGCAGTGATGAAATAGCGGAAAAAGTAATTATTGTTGTTGTAAGAGGAAATAACAACAGTGAAGTTTGATGACACACGGATTTGGTACTTTTCAAAAGATTTCAACTTAATGGTTCATGTTTGAGGGATAAACGTATTTGTAAATTTGTAAATTTGTAAATTTATCGCACTGCAAATATCAGAGAAGAAGATCAGAGGGAAGAGAGGGACATAAGTTTTACCACAAACAAACTAATATCAATAATGACCATGATCAGATTATTCCAGCCGATGAAGGAAGGTTCATGAAGAATGAAGGCGTAAAGAGGAGGAGAAGAAAGGAAGAGGAAGAAAGAGGAGGAATAAAGTCTTGAGGTTTTCAATAGATTCTTCATCTAATATTATTATGCGAATCTGAAAACTTACTGATACCATCCGATGACACGTTTTCATTTTTCTCTAATTCTTACAAAAATCAAAAGCCTCTTATTTTGGCAATTCTCAATTGAATTAACGATGTAATGGATTAAGTGCAATGAAGTTCGTAAGTGAAAAAATATTTTAGTTCAATAAATTAAATTCCAACTAATTAAATTTAACTTTATGTCAAGTGCTGCAGCTAAAAGCAAATGTGAATTCATGAATAAATGAATGAAATGAATTGAAACAAGGTAGGTTGCTATTGTAGTTTTCAAACATCACAGAATATGCCTCTTTCGTTTACAGAACCTGCGAGCGAATAGAGAAAAGGTAATTAAGGTTGGCCAGCTAAAGTTATGATGAAAATAGAACGGAAAGGAATGCAATATTTTTGACGCATCTTTCTTTTCCTAATTCTTAATAAAAAAATATTGGAATTTAAAAAAAAAATGTAATGGTGAATTAAATCGAAAAATTCATTGGTGCAGGTAGATTTTAAAGTACTAAAATTAATAATTAAAATTAGAAAGGTGAAAAACATAAAAATTTTTTAAAATTTAATTTACAATTTTATGGAGATTTTTATATTTTCGTTTGTGTTTTTCGCTTTACAGTTCAACAAATATCAAATCTTACATTTATCATCGGCAGTGATACTTCACTTGTGCCTGATTAATTGACTGAGAGTGATGGATAGTGTACGAATATTTCATATCAATAAAATTCAAACGTCATTTTTTTGTAATTATTGGAAATGGTAGATGTGTTCACTTGTGAAAGTGATTTGCTGAATTACTCAGTGATACTTTGGGAGTGAAAATTTTTTCGAAGTATTTTTTTTTTGTTTTTATGGCAGTGTTGTCATCTTTCCACTAATATATAAAATATTTTTACGGGAAATTTCAGTTGAAATTTTCTGATCAAATATAGTTAAAAATTATAAAATTTATGAATGAAATGTTATTGGTTTGTGGAATTCAATGAAATGGAAATTATTGGATGCATTGACTTTGATCATAAATCTGCATATTTTTATCAATTTTACAGGGGAAATTACATTGAACGAAGGTTTCATATAAGGAAGACAGGAAAAATGACTGAGGAATAGAGAGAGATCAGCTTTGCGATGACCGAATTTTCCCTCTTTGAAATATTGATAAATTGAATGTATTTATGAACTATTTTAATTTTCACTTACTTTTCAATTTTTTTTTTTAATTTCTTAAAATCTATTTTCATGATTTTTGGTTAACGAAAATTTATAGCTAAAATGCAGTAATTATTGAAACATTCATATTTACCAATTCTTCTACCGCTGATATTTCAGTAATAAATTTATGGAAAAGAGGACACTTATATCCATCTCTGAAGAAACTTAAGACCATCTTAAGAAGCAGAACCAATACATTGCTAGGACAGCACTACACGTACTGTTCAATGGAATTAATTAGCTGAAAACAGAAAAACGAAAAATTTTGCACCTCACATGGATTCCAAGCGTAGGTTCTACGTCACCGAGATATGCAAATCTAACTCAGTACTATATATATTATATTGTTACATCTTCCATACCACCTTTTCATTTGTATAATCACCAGATTAATTGTTTCCAAATTTTTCATCAAATGGAGTTTTTGTAATTTTGCTGCTAAAATTGTTTTTTAATTATTTTCTATTGTCTGATGCGGTCCTTGAAATTTTCACAATTAGAAAGTGAAAAAACAAGTTTTCGAAAACTTCGGAAGAAAGACTTCATTTATTTCGTGCATCTAATTACGCCAAGTACAATTGAATTGATTATTCAAATCATATACATATGATTTAACATTGCAGTTCATTTTTATTTAGTTCACGGTATAGTTGATTTTTAAAAACGATCAAGAATTAATCATAGCGACATGACACTGTTTCATTTCACTTATTCTACTTTACAGTTGCGATTATTGCTGTGAATCAGAAAGGGAAAAATGAAAGCGAAAATGGGAGAAAGAAAACAACAAAATTTGTCAAACATCAAATTTATCAACTGTTCTACCTTTATTTTCATTAACATAGTTAGCAATCGCTGACCACTCATCCTGATTTTGATTTTGAACAATTTCAAATATTTTACCAATAAGTATTTTTAGGATTCTGATTCTGTTTAAAATGGCATTTAGCTCAGAAACTGCCAAAAATATCAATTTGCAATAAATCAGCAAGAAACGTTGACAAAATCACAAATAGTACCCGAGAGATCATTTTACAGTGTTTACTAGTCAATATACTGCATTAAATGACCTGAAGTCACTGACCTTCTTTCTACCACAAATTAAATTAAATTAAAAAATTCATTTTAAAATTTAATGAAATATGAAAAAAAAAGAAAAAAGCTCAGATATACTCAAGCATATCTGACAGTTGTCTGGAAGATATGATCGATAGCTGGTTTAAACTTCTATGAACATCTTTTTTTCTCTCTCTCGTTCTCTTTTTTTGAAATATAAATAGAAATACTTCAACTTATTTAACTAATGACTTTGTTAATTAAATTTAAAAAGAAATAAAGTCCGAAACTTTCAACCATTCACTTATCAAATAGTGCCATCATTAAACATTACGTGGGTTCCGAAGTTTTGTTTGCAATACTTCCAGGTAACTTTAAGGATGAAAAATGAAGCATTTGAATATTCATGGCGCAAATAGTATGAACAATGTAAAAGATTAGTTTGATCACAAAAGACATAAAATTAGAAATTAAAAAATGAATTAAAATAAGCCAGAAATACTTCCATATTTTGATTCATCTCTATAATTTGGCTCATTCTTATATGCCACTATTCTGAGATATTGGATGAAAGTTTGTGAAGACTGTTGTATCGTCGAACGCATCAACAAACATTCTTCGAAAGGTAAACGTAAGTGATTGAAGGTATGCAAGGAAAATTTTATGGGTCAAGATGAGACCTCTTTAGTTATAAATTAAAGCACGGAAATTGTTTGGACAAATATCATATATTACAATTTTTGAATAACGCTTTTGATTGCTTCACAAACCTTTTTTTAAAAATTCTAGTATAATTTGGATTGTGTTTGAATTGTAATTGTTTGCTCGTCTTTTTTTCTGCAAAATATGAAATGGCTGTTTTAGAAATGACATCATATTGAGCTATTTTGACCTTGGATGGTGAAATCGTCCTTTTTTAGAATTCAGAACTTTGTTCAACAAAAATCCAACTCTTCTGAATGCTTCAAGTATCACTTAATGAAATTCATTAAACCGTACCAGTCATTATCACATTAAAGCAAATAATTGTAATTTTTGGAATAAATTCACTCATCAGATCATCATCACTCGTTTATTTTGATATCGCTTGATCAAAAAATAAACATACAAATTGAAAGATGCTAAATTTATTTTTACATGTTAAAAAACATGCGCTTCTGAAACATTGTTTGAGACAAGTAATGCAAGAAGACATTTAGTGTTAAAAGTTTTAGAGAAAAAATTGTTTAAAAAAAATGAAATTGATATAAATCATTAAAAAAAAAAAGGAAAATTTTATGTTGAAAGTAAAAATTCAAGAGCTAATTTCAATCTATTTGAATTTCGGGAATCTTTATAAATTTAAATTTCTACAAAACATTTTTTCCTGCTTATTTCTGAAATTTTCAACAACTATTTGAATTTCAAGAAAATCACATCAACTTTTAACAAATTAAAAGTATGGAACAAGAGCTTCTGGAAAGAAATGACAATTAGCAATAAATTATGTCTAAAACAGTTGCTAACATTATATTTATGTGATATGGGACAGGTTGTTGCATATTGCTCTTCCGAATAATGAAACATGATTAATGAATAGGCATTTGTTCGGAACTAAATGGTAGCTGTTCGGTTGTTTTGATTGGGTAATCGCGGGAAAAGTTTGCTTGATTTGGGCATTTCTACAGCGTTTCTAATTTATCTGACCTTTCAATTTCTGGTTGAATATTGGGATTTCCAGAGGAGAATTCTTAAACTGTCCTCATTATCATTGCTTATCCAGTGCTTGATTGAAATTAAATTTTCTTCAGCTTAACATTAATCCTCAAAAAAGTTTAAATATTGAAAGTTATATCACTATATTAGTGGATATGTGTATACGTGTATACTATATACATGTTTGTTTGTGTATGTTTGTATGTATGTATGCGTACTTTTATGTCTGCATGCATGTAACTTTCAGGTACATTTCGATGTATTATAAAAAAATTTTGGGGTAAAAAATAGCTTATGAAGAAGGAATTAAACAGTAATAGTGCGCTATCTTTTAAGATGAACAAAAAAGAGAATTTAAGATGATTGATTATGGATTATCATCATGATTATAAGCTTAACACAGAGAGGATGTTGTATTGCAGTTATTCTCTGCACATTGATTGTCTACGTTTATCGAAAAGTTGAGAAGAATCACATCTGTTCAATGTTCCTCCTTCAATAGCTCCTCCGATTATTACAAGCATGATTTAATCTTCTTCTAACGTGTTTGCATTTTTGTTGAAACTTTTTTGCATTGAATGTTTAAAAAGTTTCTGAGCAAAAATCATAGGTTATACTCGTCGTTATGGTTTACTTCGTTCCTATATGTTTCTTCTATTTTCTGTTGTCAGTTGCTTTTACATTCTTGAATTATGGTGTTTGCTTTAACTGAAAGGAAACATTTACCATATTGTTTAGTGTGTTTTGAAAAAACTGCGAGTTTTTATTTTCGTACTATTGGCAATTTGTTTATTCAACGATGTTATAATTATTATTTTCTAAATTGCAACCAAACATATACACCAAATGAATGAATCTTTAAAAATGATTTATTTTTCAGTTTCACTAAGCCTTCAGAAATCATATGTACATTATCACACTGAAAACACTGTATGCCTTTTTTTGTTTATTGGTTTTTCTGCATTTTTCAATATGCCTTTTATATTATTCACAAATTTTCAGATTAATATTTTTAAACATTGCAGCTTGTTGTAATAGAAGCAACATTTTTGTTACTTCTTGATTTGGTTGTTCCGTCAAAGAAATAGTTGCTTGTGTTGCGTAAATTCAATGGCACGGAAAAAGGAATACAACGAAGTAACTGCTGATGCAAGCAGTTCTACTAGTAACAGTGGAAAACATATCGTAAAAAATAATATGACGAATGATGCACATTGTAAAATGGAATTAGATCGATTGAATTCGACTTCGAAAAGGAAGGAGGTATATCTTCCCATAAACGAAACTAAGCGATATCGGCATTATAACACGATTTATTCGAACTTTTGTGACTTCAAGAGTAATTTTGTTGGCTCATCGATTTCGAGAGCAGTATTTTTATTGTGGTTGATTGTTGTAATGTAAGTCAGATTTAAGTTTTCGTTATTGAACAGAAAAAGAGGAAAATTTTTCTGGTTTTTCAATCAGTATTGAAATTTTAACTTGTGTACACACTGTTGCAGACTGCATATTCAGAAGCAAGCGTACGGAATGTTTACGATGTTGCTGATTTGCGTGCACAGCTCGGGTCATTTGGTTTAACTGTTCGAGATATTCCAGGAGACGGAAATTGCCTTTTCAGGTCTCTTTCGTTTTTCATTTTTTTTACTTATATAAGTTTGATAACATTTAGGG
The DNA here is from genome assembly GCA_037074765.1 of Mansonella perstans. Lineage (NCBI taxonomy): Eukaryota > Metazoa > Nematoda > Chromadorea > Rhabditida > Onchocercidae > Mansonella > Mansonella perstans. The sequence goes on from JBAMDO010000567.1 coordinate 610,410, forward strand.
GACCATTCCTTTATTCGTCTGTGAGTTCTACTGTTTAAAAATTGTGTAGTTCCTGGCTGCATTTATGATTCCTCTTTGGCAGATCGAAGTTGTTTTTAAGGGCTTTGGGCGATCAGTTGGACGGTCATACAAGTAATCATCTAAAGCATCGTCTCGATACTGTTCGATATATGATAAACCATCGTGATCATTTTGAACCATTCATCGATGTCCCTTTCGACCGTTATGGTTGGTGTTCTTTAAAAATTTTGGATGAATTTATTCTTTAAATTTAATTTTTCTTTCTGAATTTATTCTGAGGCTTTTCGGATTTATTGGTTTCATCGTTGGAAACCTGGTATTTTTCTTGGGTTTCTGTCTTGTTCGTTCTTTGGAAGCACAGCGATAATTGTACAAATGAGAATATTTTGGAACATCGAGATTTAGTTGAAATTTTTTTAATTGACCAAATTTTCTTGTCTAAAATAGAATTACGGAAATTTTACAATTTGTTCCGTTTACTGAGAACTTGCTCAGCGCTAGGATGGATTTTCATAATTTTAAGATGAATTTATGCAAGCAGTCGTAAAATGACGGTTAATCATTCAATAATTTCAGTATAAGGGTGAACGTAATGATCGATGTTGATGTGCCGAAAAGTCTCTAAAATATGCAACTACTTTTGCGTTGATTATTAGTTATACTGTCATTTACAGTAAATGATTTGAGTCATCCCGGTACTTATGCTGGCCAAGATGCGCTTGTAGCATTTGCACGTTTACACAAAGTGAACATCATTATACATCAACTGAATAGACCGCTGTGGAAGATCCAAGGTTCTGAAGATTGTAATGCTTCTGAACTTCATCTTTCTTATCATAACGGTGAACATTATTCAAGCGTTCGTCGTTTCGGTGATATTGCGAATGCTCCTGCCGGAATACGCATGGTATTGAATTATTTTTTTAGACAAATTTCACTTATTGGTGCGTCTTTTATTAATGTTGATTATCTTGCTGAGATCCTTCTTATCATAATAGTTGTAGAAAAAAGAGCTCCAGTCTAAAGAACGCCATTACTGAAATATGCAGTGATTCTTTATTTCCAAAAAACACAGTGCTGCATGTTGAATAATGATCAGTGAGGTTGACAGTTTTGAAAATCGAGATTTTAGAATTACTTTTGTATAAAATTTATAAAGTTTATGGAAAACAATTCTTTTTCATTGAATTTTGAGTTCTGGGCTTCATTTTTGTCCTGCCCGCTGCCTATATGTTCGGTTAGAAACTTTGTACATTCATCACAAGCAGAGGGATCATTTTTCAAAAACGTAAAACATATAGTTGTTTTCACCTATTATTTAATGCAGTCGTAAATTCCGGAACATGAAAGTATATGGCAATCCAGAAAAGTGGTGCATATGCGAATTTCATGTTTGGAAAATGGACTGAAAAGAAAAAAAAACTGATTTAATTTCTGGAACTGTAGTATGTAGTAGCATTATTGATTAGTTTTAAAAGATATTTTAATGAGGAACTGCTAGTTTCGCAATCTGGGAAAGAAGAGAATCATCATATTTTGATTTTGCAGGCTCCAACTAGTGTTCCATGTTGTGCATCGCATAGTGTGTGTACATCTACGAAACCCATCACTTCGTATGCGAATTCTGGTAATTTGCAGCAGTCTGCTGCAAATTTGCGTAAACACCATACATATGCTTCAAATGAGGAAACTGTTCGCACATATTTGTATGGGAAAGACGAATTCACTACTTTGGTTCATGAAGTACATTTCATTAACATTTAGAAGAGATGCATCCTTTGGTTAATTTCACTAACACATGTTTTGTAAATTTTACACAAATGTTGCGATTTTGGACAGAACTTTATATATAAAATGCCGATATAATCCATTAGATTGGAACATCAAATTAATTATTTAATTTCATGTCTGTCTTTACATTTTGCACTTTCATTAATGTATATTCCTGAAGTTTTACTGAGCTTTTGTGTCATGAGAATAATATCATTGCTGTATCTTTAATCAGGTGATGAATCGTACTGGATGTGGTGATGCTACCTTAGCTACAGAGGCTCTGATAGAAAATTCAGGAGATTTGGATCAAGCCGTTGATTACCTGTTATCAGTCGCATTATTTGTTGCTGCTGGCGATGATGGAAATTTTTCCAAATCAATAAACCAAATGGAAATAGCAGGCAAATTCTACTATTTTCTGTTTGGATTCTTGGTTAAAAAAATTTTTTTTTAACTACACGATTGCGAAGTTTACATAGAATCGGATAGGAAAAAGTATTGAATAAGACTTTTATGCCGCTTTTGACTTGCAAAATTTGTAGTACAGGTATTCCTGTTGTTCCTATTCAAAATATGTCAAATTTTCTGGAAAAAATTCAATAGAGAAAATAATCCAAACATCACTGAGGTAATATAGCGTTAGGAAACATTTCTGAAATCCTTTTTTGAAGAAAATCTGTTTTCCATTTCAAGAATTCTTCCTCTGTGTGACAAACTAACAATTTGACATATTATATGCTGCCGTTATATTTTTTTACATTTTAGAACACAGAATATTAAAAGGCCGAAACACTGACGATGTTGAGAGGCATCATAATTTACCGGCTTGTCCAAGTCGTGCTGGTACTGAGGTATTTTTCGTTATTTTCATGTAGTTGGAATTTTTGAATTATTTCTATTTGTAGAAAAGAGCTTGAGCTACAGAGCCTGAATGCATACTTTTTAGTCAGTATTCTTTTTTCCGGATAAGTCACTAAAATTGGCATTCAGCCAGTTCCAGCGTTACTTAGCATGTCAGTGGGTTAGGGGATCCACATTTGCTTTCAATAACTTGTGAAAGAGGTGGTAAGAGGGAGCGCGAGTGATATGAAAGTATTATCAGAAACCGGTTTTCGGGCTAAATCATGTCTTCGTTTTCTAAATCTTATTTTGTAGTCGAAGTTGCAGGTGACGAAATTTTTGCAAAAAATATTTGTTACTTTCCTTTGGATTATTATATCTTCTCCCACCCATAATCTTTAGAAAGCGTGATGGTTCAATTCGAGATTGTTGAAAAAACCTGAGAATGTTTGTTAATCCTTGAATATTTTAGTTGATAGTTTCGGAACAAGAGGAGAAACAGAGGCGAAAAGAAGGTGATGATAATATGTCCGAGGAGCATTTAAACAAGCAAGGCGATCTTCGTTTTTTGACACTGTAAAATATTTGTGCTGTTAATATTTTGCCGTTCTTTCAGTACATTCTCTCTGAATAGTTTATTGCAATTTTTGATCTAATGAAAATCTTTCAGTTTCATTGGATTGTGATTCATAAATAACATGATTACAGTGTTTAGTATTTAGTATGATATATTGATAATGGATACTTGGGCTCAGCATTTCATTGTTATCTCACTGATATAAAAACATAAACGTACGGTTTTCCCATTAATTTATGATATTAGAATTTTATCGAAATACTTTTGACATATGTCTTTGCACAATTTGCATGCCAGCGTTAATTCCTTTCAGTCATAGAAATTCAGCGGGAAAAACGCTTATTTTACTGATCGCTTAATCGATAAAATGTTTTGAACATCTTGATGAGATTTGGAATTACTTACAAATTGTTCTAATTACCTGATAGTTAACAGTTAAGAATTTTTCCTTTTTCAAATTAATTTCTTGTACCATGATAGTATCGCAACCGGTTTACGAATATTGGGTAATGACGCTGAACTATTGTCACAAAAATATCTGTACCCGCTTCAATAAATATATTATTCTCCAGCAAAAAGTTTTTAACTTTTCAAATAAAATTTTATCATACTATTCATTATACAATAGATGTAACTAAAATTTTCTGTACATTTTATCCATATTTATGTGTTACTGCTATTAGAATCTGAATGTGCTCAGATGTGAGTTATGTTTTAGTATAATCAGTTAATAAATTCTTATGGAACTAGTTATTTCATGTTTAGAGAACTTTGTTGATGTGATGATAAGAAGGGCAAGGAAGAATCTGGAATATCTCACCGAGGTGAGCTCCTGAAGTCTCCGGTAAGAGAGACTGTTCGGAATCTGGAATATCTCACCCGAGATGAGCTTCTGAAGTCTCGGGTGAGGGAGACTGCTCAGAATCTGGAACATCGAGGTGAGCTTCTGAAGTCTGCGGTGAGATACACTGTTCAGAATCTGGAATATCTCACCGAGGTGAGCTCCTGAAGTCTCCCGTGAGACATACTGTTCAGAATCTGAAATCTCATCGAGGGAGCATTGAAGTCTCCGGTGAAAAAGACTGTTCAGAATCTGGAAATCTCATCCAGGTGAGCTTCTGAAATCTCCAGTGAGATAGACTGTTCAGAATCTGAAACATCTCACTCGAGGTAAGTTCCTGAAGTCTCTGGTGAGGTAGATTATTCAGAGTCTGGAATCTCATCGAGATGAGCATTGATGAAGTCTCCGATGAGATAGACTGTTCAGAATCTGGAATATCTTCTCCAAGATGAGCTCCTGAAATCTCGGATGAGAGAGAGACTATTCTACTTGTTTATATTATAGAAGATCCCTATTGTAAAAGAATGCCTCTCAAATGATTTCTATCTTTTCCTTTATTACTTTTGTAAATTTCATTTGCACGCACTATTTGCAATGTATCAATTAAAAGTTTTGCATTGAGGGAGGGGTTTACGTGACTCGCTCGCACAATTGCAAGCTCCCTCAGGTTAACTTGCATACCCCGCCCCGCCCCGTATACATTGCCCCACCTCTCAATGATTGCTTGTCACTCAGTTGCTGGTTGCATTCATCAGTTGCAGTTCGACGAGTTCAGTGCTCTGATTACGTGCGCCTTTGTGGTAACTTTGTGCGTGCTATTTACTATTTGCACATAAGTGTACGTGCATTTTCTATAGTATGAAGAATGCACGTATACGGACACTTGCATTTTGTGCTGTGCAAATATGAGTGTGCAATGCACTTAAATATATGTATGTATGCCATTATATTTGTGTATGTATGTATATATCTATAATAAGTATGCGGCCTGATATAACTCAAAATGCTACGATAGCATCTCTCTCTCTTTCCCCCTTTCTCTCTCCCTCTCTCTTTCCCTCTTTTCCTCTCTCCCTCTCTTTCTCCCTCTCTCTCTCTCTCTCTCTGATCGATATGATGGCTCTTAACCCAACTGTTTCATTGCCAATCCATCTATCATTCATCTAAATTCTTTTTCTCTGTGCAATGGACTGCTTGCAAAGACGCGTCGCTTCCCTTTTCTCTTCTTTCCTTCTCTTTTCATTCTATTAAGAATTATTGATTGACTTTGTTAGGCCGTGATTTGTTTGGATATCGTCCAACATATTTTATTCATCTCTCATATTGAAAGGGCCTAAGCGTAACGACGAGGCGTTTCTCTTTTCTTTGCTTATATTTCATTTGAAGTTTAATAGGTAATTGTTATTAGAGTTAGTGCTATTAAGTTTTGTTTTTAGCGGGAATGTAATTTTAAGGCTTTGCAACTATTATATCTTGCAAAATTGCACGTACATGTCCAATTTGCCATGCACAAAGTTTGAATGGAATTCCCGCCTTTTTCCGGAACCTGCCAGCCATACATTTGCAATCACTTATAACATTTGTTTATAGATTAACTACACCTTATACCTGTCTTTCACACCAAGAAGTCATGAATCTTGTTGAATTTATGTTGATATTTTTCATAAAACTTCCAGAAATACTTTGAGAAAATTGTTTCCTCCGTTTTGCGTTTAATCCCATAAGTATATCCTTAACAATATTTCATTCTTTCATCTAGCGTTTTTGAAGCGAAGTTAAATGTTTTGGCAAATTGCCGAGTAAATAAGATTCTGGATTATCCGTTACTCGATTCGATTTCAATTTAGCATAGAAATTTTACCTCAGTTTGCTTTTTTGTTCTCAAATTTCGATTAGCACAATGATGGAATTAAGTCCTTATAAGTGAGCAATAAACTTTTCTCGGCTTTAATTCTTCCCGTAGTATTGTAGTTTTTTTTAGTGCTAATAGAACTTTTTGCGACATCTTATATTTCATTTTCAAACTCAGTCTCATCTTCCCTAAACATTATTCTGTTGTTGATTAGTGAAATCTGTGACATTTCTATTGATTAATGAAACGTGTTTACTATCATAGCCTGAGATTAAAAGTTAAGCCTAAGTCTGATTTATGCTTTGCTATCTTCCTTACCAATCAGGGAATTGTTTTCACTGTTGATTTTGTTTTCCTCTACTATGATTTTTCAGTCTCTTCTATTATTCTTTCATATTAACAAACAAAGAGTCAGCTGTTTTTTTTGCAATCTCTTTTCACTTTTAAATGCTGCCAATATGCCAATGAAATTCATTTAAAAGTCGCTTAACATAGTTCATAGTTCATTTTTTGAATTATACTTTGCCGCTTAGTTAAGTTGTTAATAATCAAAGTGATATGTGTAATGTTTTCAAAAGAAATAGGAATGTTTGTGTATGTGTGCGTGTGTATGTGTGTGTGTGTGTGTGTGTGTGTGTATGTGTGTATGTGTGTATGTGTGTGTGTGTGTGTATGTGTATGTGTATGTGTATGTGTATGTGTATGTGTATGTGTATGTGTATGTGTATGTGTGTATGTGTATGTGTATGTGTATGTGTATGTGTGTATGTGTGTGTGATAACTGAATGGGAATCATTATGATTGTCATGCTGGATAGGATGTGTGATAGATATACTGTAAATTATGAGTTATTGATTCATCCTTTGCCCTTCATTTTCGAAATCTAAAATTGAAAAGGCTGGCTGGCTGGGTGTATGGATTTCCTGGGCAAGGATGTGAAGATAGGTATAGTGATCATCTTAGATTATTGTGTTGGTGATGGTGACAGTATTGGTGACGGTAATTGATGAAGAGGATTATAGAAAAGAGGGAATGAGTGTGCTGTTGCTGATGTTTGCTCTGATCTTTGTCCCTCTTGTTACTTAATGCTAACTCAAGTTGTTCTGACCATCATCCCTCATTCTTATTTAATGTTAACGCTGTTTGTCCCAATCTCTATCCCTCTTCTTATTTAATGCTAACTCAAATTGCTCTGACCATCGTCCCTCTTCTTACTTAATGCTAACTCAAATTGCTCTGACCATCGTCCCTCTTCTTATTTAATGCTAACTCATCAGAGGTATTTGTTCGCAGAGGGACAACTAGTGCTGAAGCACGGCCGGTGATTACGGCGCATAGCATAGGGGTGTATCATCATTTCATAATGCATTGTGGCAATGGTACACAGATACACACATACACAGACACACACAGACAGACAGACAGACACACATTCTGCTCACATTCTATTTTTCGATATCTCAATACTGGGGAATTAAGATGTGATCTCTTCAAATATTGCTTGGCTTTGGTCGGTCGAATAATAGCATAATGATAATGGGTTAGTTGAAGAGAAGAGAAGAGGAGTAGATGCCATAGCAAGCAATTCGATATAGAAGTGATTGGGAATAATTTGGAGAGACAGATTGTTAGAGAGGAAAAGTCACTAGGGATGAGTAGGGGTGCAGAGAAAAAGAGTGAGTGAGGTTGTGATTTTGGCGGTAATGATGAAAATTTTATGGTCACTGCAGGAGGGAAGGAAGGAAGTGGTATGTTGTTGGCAAAGTGCCATTAGGTTGAACCGAACTATTAATTGTGCCGCCGCATCTGTGCGAAGATTGCACGAAGCATTATTTCTACTTTTTCACATTCAAACATTATTATTGTACACCATATCTCTCTCTTAGGTTGACATCAATGAAAACTCGAGCAATACACGGCATTCGGCACTGCGCGAGCACTGTGCAATGTGTGCATAAATGTGTATATATGTATGTATGTGTGTGTGTGTGTATGTGTGTGCGTGTGTATGCCAAAGTTATGTGCATACTGAATATTGTAGTATTGAATGTAGTAGTGAGATATGCACGTACGATCAGAATAATCATGTAATTATGAGCCATACTATTTTGTTATCCCTAAAAATTGATAGATTCTTTTTAGAAACTTTAATATATTTATTCTGAAATTGTGAAATAATCATTGCAAATTTCTTATTGATAATTATAGTTACGTGTGATTTATTTTATTGTTATTAATTGATTTAATTTAATAGAAATTATCATTTTATTGCAGATTTTATTTATACTTGAGCACTGCCTTAGTAGTGTAATCTGAAAATCTAAAATCAAAGAAGACAGCAATCAAAAAAAAAGTAAAAAAATGAGTGCAGTTGACGAGCGAGTCGCTGAAAAAAGGAAATTGGAAGAGAAGGATACTGAGAATGGTGTGGCTGTTAAAGGAGCCAAAATTGAGAATGGAATTGTTGCGGTAAGGTTTCTTTTTTTTTTTTTTTTTCAATTTCAAGCAATTTTCACATTGCTAACAGCTCTATTTCAATTCATTTAAGGCATCGAAGCACATAAGTTTAATTAAACTGCAACAACTTGATGGATAATTGTGATCACATTGTTCATTGTGAAAAGTGACTAACTAGATAATCAGCAAAGAGAATTCTAGAATATTGAACTGACCACAAACATTATCTATTTCCGTAGCAACTTTAACATTAACAATGCGGTGTTTTTTCTATCAGTATTTTTCAATTTGTTTAGTGGTTATGGTGTTATAAAGTTGCTAGCGCTGTCATTTTCAGGCAGCAGGTGATGCACAGGTCAGGGATTTGAAAGCAGACAAGAATACCTCCCTAAAAGGTTTTCTTACGTGTTCTTTTTAGGCAATCACTTTATGGGGTGCAATTTTTAGACTTAAGCTTCACAGATTGTGGAAGTATGAAAAGTTAGATTGACTTAAAGAAATTTCAGAAAATAGAGAGAAAGCAGCAAATGAAAGTCATGATGACGAACATGAAGAGGACGGTGAAGAAACAGCAGATGGTGAAGAGGGTGTGGAAGAATCGAGCGGTGGTGAAGATGATGAAAGTTTAGGTGATGAGGAAGATGGAGGTAGCGAAGACGATGAGGCAAGCATTGGATCTGAGGAAAGTGATGGCCAAGGCGATGGTGATGGGGGTGATTTTGGGGATGATGACGATGTGGAAGGTGAAGAAGGTGGTGAAAGCGAAGAGTGAAGATTATAGTAATGTTGATACCTATTGCGAATTCTATTTGCCGTTTTTTGTCGTCCGTTTTTTTATCCTGATCTTACCATTTATGGAAGGGCTGTTCTGCTGCCAAGGTATCAGTTTGTGGATTGATGATACTTGTAAGTTTTCGGGCTCTACGCTTTGTGACTTAACACATGGAAAAAAACTCAATTTTCGCTTACACATTCTTCGTTTTTTAGTAAATTTAGGAAAGTTTTCATTAATTGTGCTTTTATAGTTCCACAAATTGGTTTCCGTGTGTTGTGAATTGCTCCTCACAAACTGTTTTCTTTGAAAAAATTTTAGCTGTTATAGTTTTGTTTTGTTTTTTCTATTTATGATGGTGTTCGTCGTAAAGTTTATTTAAATACCTAAATATTGGAGAGCTTATCCCTCACAAAAAAAATAAACGGATAAATTTTATATGCCCAGCTGCATCTGCGTTTCTTCATGAAAGTGTGGTGACTGGGATTTCCGTTTTATTTTTAAGAAATCGTTGTTATTGTTTTTTTTTTTTTTTTTTTTTCCTGGTTTATTTTTTCATTTATATTTTTAGATGAAATGTTGATTGCACTTTTATTCCTTCCCTTATTTCCCGTTTCTTCTTTCTCTTAATAGTTCAGAATTGTTTTACGAGGAAAATCAAATCAATCTGTTTATTTTATCCATAACAATTGTATATGTACTTCATTCTGTCTGTTGAATTTTTGGAAGGTGCAGTACATCACTCTTATTAGTATTATGCACTTAATGAGTTCAGGAAGGGATCTATTCATTGAATGCTGAACTTTGTTCCGAATTTCATTTTTTTTTTTTTTTTAAACTGATTGATAGTAATTAATTTTTGATTTCGTTTGCACCGTTCGTATATGTATATGCGACTAATTGCAAACACACACACACACACAACACACACACACACATACATACATACATACATACATACGTGCATACACGCATATACACGCGCACATTACACACACACACGCGCACACACGCGTAAGAACAGCAGCAAGTTTGTTATGTCGGAAGGATTTTCCCTCTTTGGAATAACATTAGCTTGTTGTGCCCATATGAGGATAGTGCTACATTTTGAGCTAATTTGATAGGAGTATTGTTTATGGTTATAATGCATTATTTAGTATTATGATGTCAAAGAATGTTCTGCGCTTTTGCTGGCATTACTTCACTCTGTTTTGTATGAGTGTGCCACACGTACGTACGTGTGTATATGTGCCGTGGGTGTCCGTTTTATTCAGAGTATTAAAAATAACCTCATTCTGTAAAAGTAATTACGTTTCAAAAGGTGTTTCAATATTGAGTGGATTGATTAGTATCTTCTACTTGCAATGGAAACTTTAATTTTCAAGAATGTTTGGGATGCATTACATTCGGAATGATTTTAGAAAACAATTCTCTGAATGTTGGTTCTTTAAAGTGGAGAAGTTCTGAACTGAAATGAACATTGATTCACTTGTAAGATGCAACTATTGATGATGTAAAGGAGGTCGAAGGTCACAAGGTGAAAGAGAAGATTTTTGTGTACTAACAACTTGGCAGAATTTTCGATTTCTGTTGATTTTCCATGGATGAGTATAATCTGAAAATCTAAAAACAGTAGCATTTTTTCCAACTATCTTACTGTTGATTTGATCAATCATTTGTTGGTGTTGTTGGGAAACTGCTGAAATAATGTTGATTGGTTGAATTCTTCCTAATTACCATAGATGGTAATAGATCCTCATTTTCATGGCGATATATATTTCGGCGTATATGGAAAAGTGTCGCATACAGTATATACCGCATATGTATTCTTTCGGTATTTCAAAAATGCTTAAAAATCTTAAAAGCTTTTGAAGGAAGCAGTAAGCATTCCAGCAATATCATCAATGTTTTCATTATTTTCATAGCATTCAGTAGTAGATGAAATTGATATATCAGATCGAGGATATTGCTGATTAGCTAGGATGACAATTTTGAGCATTAAGTATTATGCCAAACATAGTTACATCAATAGTTATGCAGTTATTATCTTTTGCCATCAAAAGAATTAATGAAGTTAAAAATGTTGGGAAATTAGAACGTCGAAAGATGATTTCCTATATACGGTATAATGAATGACTATAATGTTTTATGTATTTCAATCGATTACTATTTTAATTGGATTAGAAAGAATGAATATGAAAGGGCCCTTAGCAATTAAAGCTCTGGATGTCGGGAATATCACTGATTAGGATTCTGAATTTTCTGAATTCGGTGTTCTTCGATATTGATAAATTCGTCGTGAAATTATCAATGTATTGGAGAATATGTTCATATTCATAGCGATTATCGTATATGCGGAAAATTTCCCAAGTATCTCATAATATGATCTGAGCATTTCCTAGTTTGCATTGTTTCTGAATATTCCCCAAGAATCTTTCTCGAAAGTTTTTTCTTGCATCAGTTATATGAAACAGCGCGGAAAAACTATCGTAATTTATATTTATTTATTTAATCAGCAATTTATTTAGCACAATATAAAATTACAAACAATATGAGAAATTAAAAAATGGAGATGAAAACTTTACATATTGCTTTGAAATCTTAATTTTACTTGAATTAAAATTAAAAAGATAGCTTCCAGACAAATCGTTCTCATTTGATTCAATTATATATTGCAATATTGTTACCTTCTGAAACTAACTGGATAATAATTGGAGTATGCTAATATGCAGCTTATCTATATTGGATACTGTATATTTTTTACAAATGTTATTTTTTTGTTAAAAAACAGTCCATTCAAGATCTGGTGCAAAAGCTAATGCAAGAAGCAATTGAAATTGAGGAGGAAGATATGGCACTAGCTGAGTTTGCTGCTAAATGATCAGATGCAAAAAAAGAGTTAAGCCAACAAAGTAAATATAATTTTTATAATTTCATCTAAGCTATCGCAAATGATTGAATGTACTTTCCGTTATGTATCAAATGAAAGATTTGATTAAAAGGCATTTGCCTGTCACATATAACTTGCTTATTGGCGATTTATTCCTTTAAAAGCCGAGAATCGATCTGCAATATATTATCAAAATATTGCATCCTTTGTGCTTACTTCTAGAAAAAAGGTTTTCCGTCAGTATATTTTAACATTTCTAAAATTTTAGGTCTAAATATAAACTTAGTTGATGAATGACCGAAGGGTATTCAGTCCGAAACCTTCTTAAGGAACAATGTCATTAAAGAAGTTCAGCTGAAATATTTCTCTGCTAGATGCCAATCAAAAAAATCTTCCGGCACTTTTGTTTCATTGCAGATTATCATCGCATTGTGGTACAATTTTCTAAAAGATTCCATTGAATAGCAGGATTTTTTACGATACGAGGCAGAAATCGCTGCTGGGAATAAGGGAACATTTCAAATCGTTATCATTATCACCTAATTATTCAGTTCATACTGTTTGATCATTTAAAATGATGCATTTGGCCAATATGCTTTTATTTTGTTTCACCTGATTTGTTCAACTTTAACTGATAAAATTTATTTGAATTATTCTGCAGATTTTATGTTTGCGCATCATTTGAATGATTCAATGTAAAGGAAGATTAATTTCAATAATGCATAAACAAAATATATCTCCTATTAGATCAGTTGATTGTATTTAGTGTGACATGTGATTTGATAATATGCCAAATTAAATTTAGTTGTATTATTTACGACGTGATCATTTTTCAAACAGATCGGAACATGGCATTTTTGAAAACTGATCTTTCGATTTCTCACACTAATATTATCAGGATTCTGGAATTGTTGATATTCATTTGATGCAGTGCTTTTCTGCATAACGACATGATTGTACTTGACATTGTGGTTACAAATGAATTTCTGGAAAAAAGAAATGACTCAGATGACCAAGTGTAAAAAGTATCCATCTAATTCACGAATTCAACGATTCTCTTCCTGCTTACTTACCTTTCTTTCTCTTAACGATTGTGAAATAATAAGAATGATTCTGTAGTTCACTTATATTTGATTTGGTAAGCTCAGTAATAGATCAACAAAATGTATCAATAGAATAATGATATTGTGCTTAGATGATCATTTGCATGGATAGAAAGTAAAATTAAAAAGTTATATATTTTCTGATCAGTTCTTGGATGCAAAATCAATGAACTTCTGTTAGACTTCTTGAATACTTTCAACTGTGGAAGATGCTTTTAATGTACAAAAATTTCTTATATTTAAAAGCGCCAATTTATGTTATATTTTTTTATTTGCAACTTTGTTTTGTACTTCACTGTCATGCTTCTCCCACTTATTTTTATTCTAAATAAAATAGTATTTATTATAAAAGTGTGATTTTTAAATCAGTCGATAACTATAAACAATTATGAACATATATCAAGCATGAATGTGGCTTATGATATCATCACCAAATACCACTCTCAGATAAGCAGACCGACATTCTCCGATTGAGGAGACAACAGATCAATTATGAATCATTGGAGTTTAAAAGTAGTTCTCTAATTCTTGCTAATTTTTTCCATTCAGTTGAACATATAACCTTAGTGGTGATATCATCTATTTTATCTCCTAAATACCAACCCAATATTATTACTGCTATCATTTTAATTAAGGCGAGAAATGATAAGAATAATTCTCAATGAACAGTACTTTTTTTTGGTAAATAAAGTGAAGCTCGACTTACGGCTAGATGTTATGTAAATTCGAATTTTTTTTTATCAATTTATTCTCCTTAAATTCTAAATACGAGAAATGTTTGTAATATGCAGCATACTGCAGCAGAGTATTCCTGTTACAAAGAGATGCAAGTGTAAAAAAGATTACAAATGATCGGGATATCAGGAGGAATCAGAAATCAGTTCTGATAATGGAATTTCCTGTTTGTTTATTATGGTTTTCGAAATGGACTTATCATTACTTAAAGCTTAAAATTAATTTGACTCGATCTTATGATGATAACAAATAATTTGAAAGCTATCTTGCTTATATGAAAAATTTAAATTCATAATGTCATCATATCTATTGCTCAATTCTTTTGATATAAATAAATTTTAATGAGATTTTTTTTTTGAAGTGACAACGATTAAAAGGTCATTTAATACGAAAGCTTGATGTATTAATTACTTTTTAAATAGAATTAAAATTTTTTTAATTAACAACAGAGAGTGAATGAATTAGAATCGGCTTTATGAATTATGAATTTTCAATCTCACCTGTTGTTGCAGTAATGTTTAAATGGCATCAATTCATTAATATATATATATTAACTTTGCTCAATAATTATTGTAATCGTCATTGGGTTTGGCAATTATTTGAAACTTATACTATTTCCTTCAAGTAGATTTCTTCTCAGTAATATTCGTCTAACAACGAACTTATCAGTAATTCTTCGCACGATAACGAATCAGCCAGTAATTTTTTGTTCAATGCCCTCTCTTATATCTCTTTATTTTAATTTTTTCAACAACTTTTTCTGTTAATGAAAATAAACAGAAATTAGTTGCTGAAATTCTAAAGCATCGTTTTTCCTTCTCTTTCATTGTCGAAACTTCTTTGTTTTCTTTTTTCTACACTGCCGTTGAAGAAAAATTCCCACAAGAAAACTGTTTGCTTTAAACGTTGCAAATATTTAAAGTTTAAAATTTTATTTCTCATTTCATTAATATTTTTAAAACTGATGAAAAATTTCGTAAGCAAATATTTGAGATAGAATATTGTTACTTTTGGCGCAGCATATGGTAGCAATATTTTGCATCAATTGAATTAGCAAAACAAAAGTGCGAAGGAAAATCCATTAAGTTAGAATTAAAATTTTTCATAAACTAATTGAAGTTTTTCGCAATTTTTATAAACACACTAATTTAACTTAATTCCTTTAAATTCTTCGTTGTGCTTACGCTCCAATATTGTCCAATCCATTGATTTATCACTTAAATCTATCTTACTGACGGCAAACGAATAACGAGCAAGCCAATATACCATCCCGTACCCGACGGATTCTTTCGCCCTTCTTCTCGCCACTTCCTCACTCACTGTCCACAAAATTTATCAGTAATTAACAGTGATAGTTTCTATTGAAAATGCAAGCTAAAATTTAACTTTGACATTTTTTTATCATTTGTTTTTGCTACATATGAAAGTAATTTTAAGCATCAATTTTTCATTCGAGTTAAATTGCTTTTTTTGATGGAAAGAATTCAATTCTAAGAGCTTCCAGTATCATTTTTCAAGGAATTAGATTAGGAAATCTTTGAATAAACTTTGTTTGAAACAGTGTAGAAGAGTGCATTGTTTGAAGACCTTTTCAACTTTATCTTTCAAACTTTTTACATTTTCTTCTTCTGCTTTCAACATGTAATCAAATAGTTGCAAGTGAAAATTCGGCATTGTTCTCGAAGCTTCCAAATTGTCATGAAAATGGAATTAATTTATTCGGGAAATTAATTTTCTAAACTTTGATTATTTTTGGAAGCGCAAAATACTAATTTCATTTTGAGCGGGCAAATATAATAAATGCAATTAGTGCAAACAAATAATTTAATATTTGTAAAAATTCATTTAAACAATATAGCATACGATTATTTATTCGTGGAATTAAAATTAGCGCTTTTTCAATTCTTATAAATTTTTATCATAATCACATATCGCATCATATCATATCATTTCTTCCTGTCCTCTTTGTTACATTATTAATTACAGCAACTGTAATCAAATCAACTTTCGTACAACAGTTATTTTATTAAGCTTTTTTTTAAAAATTATTGTTTATATCTTATTGAATTATTTCATTGAATTCTTCTCTTAGCATCGATGTGTTTTTGATGTAACATTTTGTGTCTTATTGTTTTTTGTTCTTACGCTGTTAATTAGTTAATTACAGAATGATTGGTGGATACAACTAATTATGCGCATGATTGTTTTCGTTTGCTTGATTGTTATTTCAATCGTTTGGTGCGGAGAATGCTTAAGCAATATACCGTTAGCATCATATAATTTAAAGGTGATAATAATTTTTGTAATTTAAAAATTTACAATCATTCTGTTATCAGTTTTATATCAACTAAGATAACAGATAAATCGAATGGCTAAGAAATTCTACATCCTCTACAAATTATGCCCAATCATTTCAAGGTGTTTTACAAAACGTCCTAATGTGTTTAAAATAAAGTGTACATGACATTTAATTGCTTTGCCAGTTGAAAAGTCGGATTTTGAATTAAATTAAACTAAAACATTCTGATTTTTATGGACAACTTGAAAATATAGTGAAGTAAACAAAAGATTTTTTCCTTTCTTTCGCGCAGTATTTGGTTGTAACAAATAATATGTGACTGAAGCATTTGCTGAAGTATTTCCTTTCACGCCAATTATCCTACTCTCGTTGTAAATTGTCGAGCATCTGTTCAAAATTCTTCTAACTCTTTTTCCTTTCGTAAAAAACCAAAGATTTGCTAAACAAACATCGCTAAATAATTAATTGTTGTCACTTCCTTGAGGAAATCATTGCTTGTAACTGGCTTAAAATCTTAAATTCTCTTGGATAAAGAAATAAAGTTTTTCTGGTGAATATTTCAACTTTTTGTATTTCGTTTTGTTTTTCCTTTATATTTTCTGATGCATCTTTTTTGGTGCATCTAAAAGATTTTGATATTTAAAAATATTAAATTGGATGAATATAAGGAGTCGTTTCTTTATTGCTAAAGAGATCAGTCTTCGGAGGCATTTGTCCATTTTAGTCTGATAAAAATGTTCATATCAAATGACTACAGAAGGAAAGTTGCACCATTTTGGAGAATCACCAAGTGGTGAGATTTAAAGAATAATGAATTTATAAAATAATTGGAATAATAATGATTTTAATCAAGAAATGAAGCTTGTAACTAAAAAAATATCAAAGACTAATAAAATTATGGAGGCAGAATTCATCAGTTATAAGGGAGAAAAAAAGAGGAAAATGATGAATAAATAATTAAAAGTTCCTTATTGGCAGCAATTAAGAATGCATTATCAAGTAATGAAATGGTTATCATGAAAATATTTTGATTTTGAATCGAGCGAAAAAAAACTCTTGGCTGTAATATATATTAGTTATTCCTTAATAATTATGCATAAGATATTTTTTGCTTAATGATTATGCACAAGATGAACCTATTCTTCGAACTATTCTTGCCACTTTGACGTGCATATTTTTTGTCGACCGACATTACAGTTGAAGTTGACGTGTAAACGTATGACTTTGAAACTTTGATTGCAAAGTTTTTTTGAAATTTTTACACCAAACTATTAATAAGTAATGATAACGCAGGTTCGAACAAAGTGAAATTGCTGATAAAAACACATCAATTGAAGGTGATCACTAAATGCATAACATCGATTTATGAAGGCTATCCAACAAGTCATTTCATTTCAGCTTTACTGCCGTAATGGTCAGTCGCATATCCCGCAAAATCGAGTTCTCTCCTTATGCCCATTGTCCAGCACTTCTTGCGGTTATTTCGAATTCGATAAAATATTATTACCAAATGATAAAAAAGAATCAGTAGGGATTTATCAGTGTATCGATTCCAGCATTCTCATGTCCAACAATGATGACAATGAAAGAAGACAACAGGTCTCTGTGTTGTTCAATGGAAAATTGAATTTTTTCGTTCATCATTTTTTTCAAAAAGCGATAAAAAAATTGCGATGAATCAAAAAATTAAGAAGTACAGATGCAGGAAAATAATAGCTAAGATTACAATACGGTAATCCTATGTTCGTCACATTCAATTACTATTATTATTAAAATGTCTTGTAATTTCGTCTCATTTAAAAATCAAATGATTTTTGAACCATACTAATCGATTTAAATAGCTAGAAAAACGATTAGTGAAACTATTTTAATAAATTCTAATGATAAAAAAATCAATACTGACAATTGGAAAACTAACGAAATCTAAAATCTTGTTGTCTAACTGTGCTTCAAATTAAAATTAGTCGTTATAGTTTGGTTTAGGAGCAAAATATCTATGCATTCAGGAGATAAGACAAGATTAAAAGAAATGATCTCGCGGCTGAGACTGAGATTCGAACAGCAGAAAAAAGTTTCAATTTAAAGTTTTTTCAACTTTAAAATTTACTCACATTACAAAAATGATAATTTGTTTCAGTTGTTATTTTCAAAATATTGCGATGATCAAGCACGTTGCCGGGAAATAATGCTTTCCTCATTCAATCCAATATTTACTCGATATTTAATTAATCGAAGTAACGATAGATATTTTAACAGAAGAGACGACGACGAGAATTTTCAACGATTATTAACAAAACGCATAAAATTTTGTTGCGCTATCAATGACCATCTTCTTCAAAAAATTATACATTCCGATGATTATGTCCTTCGTAAGCTTCTCCTTTCTTGCTATTTTTCAGCTTGTTAATGGGGCAGTTAGCCATTTGAAAATTTGTAAAATTTCATACTATCAATTCACTGTTCACTTTTACTTTCAAATTCTTTTATGCTTTCTAAAATTTCATTATGGAAAATTCGAGCGAAAATTACTTGGACATCTGTTATAAGACTGAACTTTTCTATCCACTCATTCTTATAGCTACATCAGCACCTTCCGAACCTATCGTTTGCAACAATGTTCATTGTCGTGGTGCGCCGATTGGATGTCTCATTTATTCGGAATACAACCGGACACAGCAATCTGAAAAAAACGATTTCATATTTGTACAACCTGTAAATGTCAATTTTGAGGATTATACGGTGATTTCATCTCAAGTTTAAGTATTTTAAATTTTATTTGAAATATTACTAAAAAATATTTCGAAATTTCTTTAAAGAATTGCTAAAAAAAATGATTGATCTACTAATAGTTACTTCATTTCACAATGATATTTTAATTGATACACAAAAAATTGTTTTAGCCTGTAAACAATTACATGATAAAACATTCAATTGAATATCATTGTGTTTATCGTCATTTCAACGATGAACTATATCGATACTGTTTGCTGATACATGATCGGCCATCCAATGACAATAATCATTGCTTCTACGGTGATGGTTATCAGATATGCTGCTGTTTCCTTCCCAGAGGTATCATTTATTGACTTATTCAATCATTTCACCCAATTATGTATATTTGGTTGGAATTTTGAAATTATTTTTGCAATTTGTTTAAAAGAATACAATAATTTCTTTCCAGGAACTCGAACATGTGATCCATTATCAGCAGAAATGATAACAGAAGTTCCTGAAATTCTTCCCAATAAATCGACAGTATCTCTGCGTACTTACAGTACAGATGTTATGAGTAGACCTCGTATTAGGTTTAATATACTTTTTAAAAATTAAATTTTTGTTTTTTCTTACTAGCAACAATGCAATGCAAATTTCAATCTTTTGAAATTCATATTTAAACATATTATTTGCAATGAGTAAAGCAAATTAGAATTCCAATTAGTAAACAAAAACGGCTAACTTATCAATTATTCGATACTTTTAATTACCTGATAACGATAATGTTCCGTAAATAAGACAAATTAATTTTTCATTAAATGAGTAATTGAGGATTTCCCAAGTGATTAATTATTTCCATTAAACAAGGAAAAGCGAAGCGCAACCGTCCACTTTAAATTTTTTGCAATTTTAGAAATTTAAATGATAAAAAAGATTTGTTCGCTGTTAGCATTAAACACGATCTCTCAGTCTTTGTTATTATAACTTCAGATGTCGTACAGTTTACGTACAGCCACTGAAATCAGGAAACCCGATAAATCGAGATGGTCGAAAAAAATTCCTCTGCGAAACAGACGCTGTCAGTATATCGCATACAATTCATTTCTCTAATGTCTTACTGGTCATTTGTTACTTTGTTAGTAATTACTTCAGTACATTTGTTAGTTTATAAAATATTTAGGAGAAATGAATTGGAAAAATTATAATTCAAAGGAATAAAAATCTTTTTGTTTCCAAGTTGGGACTGAATGTGCTTTTGGAATTTTCGTATTTGTTGTGAAAAATTAAGACAAAAGATTGCTTACTTCGCATAACAAGAAAAAGCTACTAGAAGTTTAGGAATTGAAATACTTCGTTACTTTATTGATAATCAATAAAATATGAAAATAAATCGATGGTTTTCAATGAGAGGAAAGAGGAGCCAAGAAAAGACATTTGAAATTACTATAAACAAATACACATTCATTTTATCCCATTCTTTTTTCCAATAAAAAATTATAAAATTTTGATTTAAAATAAATAACTGTTGGTAAGAAGGAAGACCTCCTCTAGAAGTAACTGATTTTTTATCTTGTCACTCTTTCGAAGAATTCATTTCTAAAAGTGAATTTTAAAAGTTTTTTGGCATATTCGCGTTCTTTTCAACTGCAGATTGTTCATCTTCAAATAGGCCATGCATCTTTCAACCGTTCTCTCCATTTCAAAATAAACCATACATGATATGTGTTAGTAACCTTAAATATTCAATCACGCTATCATTTCCATTTTGTTGTTTCTCTTTTTCCTCTCAACTTCTATCTAATTATAATTAGACGTTCTTCAAATGCTTTGCTATTTTTATTCTGGGAATTTTAAAAATTGATAAATTACAGTTACACTTCAAACTTGTGTACTTTTTTTGAATTTTATCTGGGAGTAATTGAAAGTGCAGATAAATTGGATATATTCAGGTTACACTTAATTGCTATCATTGCATTGAGTAATTTGCATAACTTTCTTTGTAATGAAATTAGCTTGCGTATAAATCATACTGCTTTTTAGTTCATTTAGCATTGTTCTCGCTTTTCATCTTACTTCCATTTCCTTTTTCTATGAAACGTATCATTTTTTTATGCGAACATTCATTGAGATAACAAACACTTCATCATCAATGTAAATTGAGCGATCAGTCTATCTTTAACCTTTTTCCTACTTTCACTCTGTCATCTTATTGTTTACTTAATTAGATTTGCTAAATGAGTAATACAGCTTTAGAGATGATTAATGACAACATGCTTTGATCACAAAATTTACCTTTGCAATATGAAATGTTGCAATTAGAGTTGAAATGAAATCAGAAATGGTTCAACTTGACAAATAAATGAGCAGTAAGTGTCCTGTGAGGAAGATATTGGATTAATTACAATTTAAAATTGATTAACATAATTGCAATACTGTGAGAAGAAATGACAAATAAATATCCCAGAATGATTAATGTTCATGAAAAATGATTAAAAAACGATTTTATCATTAATATTATTATCTTTTGATAAATGCTCAAGCTAAATACAATTTAAATTTCGATTGTGATAAGCAGTAGATGCAAATGATATTATAAATATGCTTGCTAATTTTTTTCTTTTTATTCATTTGCAAACCTTTATTGCTAAAAAATCAATTGATTATTAACTCTAATCGGAATATCAGTTTCTGTAGGATATAAAAATACCAGAAATATGCTCAAATGATCAATTTAATAAATTTTGATTGCAAATGATTTCCGGTGACACTTTGAAATCAATACGGAAATTTTAGAAAACAGCTGAACATAACAATGCAAAGAATCCAATTTAAACGTCAAGCTTTTAACCAGTTAATCGGAATATTAAATTTTCTATTGCAGACATTATTTAGCTTATTAGTATTTATACTAAAGTGCTGATGTTTATGGTGAAGTTGAAATAATACCGATAATTTTTGCCTCCGGTAGCTTCATCATTGTGAAATGTTCACTTTCTCCAGCATCAAATGTCTTTCTTGCTTTGTTTCTTTACATTTCATTTCTCTGATTCATTTAAAGTTGGAAAAATTTTTAATTTAACCTTAGACATTTGAATATAATTATAATTAATCTTATTAGTGTTTTGTTCTAAATTGGTTCTGTTTATGCTAACATATGTTTTTCTGATCACTTAACTCGGACAAACGCCAAGATGCGCAGTGAACAAAACAACATGTCTCTCGAAACTCCTTGAAACTGTTACTGTTATTGCTTTCGAATTGATCACTTTTAATGCCTCATTCATTTTATCATTTTCTTCATAATTTGAAAACTGGCAAAAATGACATGCGATACATTAAAAATAAAAATGATATGTGAACTCCAATGCCAAAATAACAAACTAATAATAAAGATTCATTCAACTGATACAGTCAGCGAAGGATTCATCTTTTATTACATCCACAAAACTGCATTCTACACAATTGCTCTCATGCTATTAGTAATTGTTAATATTATTAATAAACGACGAAAACCTTGGTTTTGAAATTGACAAAAAGTTCTGCATTCTATTTCAATTAAAAAGAAGTTTTATGGAACATTCCTTTGGACAACACCTTACAGTTCGAAACTCATCCCTGAAAACTGATTCTTGTTAACAATTCTCGACATTTGCATTCACAAACTGGACATGTGGTGCTTTTGTGCTTTTTGCTCCATATAAATTGCGAACGAGAAGCTAGAGAGGAAAATCGTCAATATGTTTTTTGAAAAGCCGAAAAAAAAAAATGCATTGCATTAAAATGCACAGAACATGCTATCAAACATCACGTGATTGGATAGTTTTGAAAAGTCACAATGAAATGAAGGAAGCACTGCAATGTTTATTCAACTGCTTTATAAAAAAACATACAAAACTTTGCTCAAATCCAAATCTTTTCAAAAAATCAACTTTTCACATTCTGTTACAGAAACAGAGAAAGGGCAAGTAGATTACGCTAACATTTAATGAGCTGTCTATAAAACTCTACAATTGGAAAAGTCAGAATCATTCTCCAAAAGCATTAATTTAAAAAAAAAAAAAAAAAATAATAATAATGGACTATCCTTATCATACAAAAAAGAAATCAGCACTGAGAGAGAAATTCAGATTATAGTTGCTCCAGTAGTATGGAAAACATTCATCAATGTTGGTGATGAAATTATGAATTTTTAGAGAACTGAGAACTAAGGAAACAATTATGGAAATTGTGTTTGATGTATGCGAATATACTTCAAAAAGAATAATGCCATGCATTTAAGTCTAAATATAAATTCCTCTCAATCAAAACTTTCAGCAATTACAACCACTAGAAAGTTGCGCTGTCTCCCGATGATCCAAGCGAATTTGATCCGGGAATTCCGGAAAATCATGCACATCTTGCGCTTCGCGCTTCAAAGCATCACGAGCAATTTCAATAAATGCTTGCTCTACGTTTACAGCTTCCTTAGCGGATACCTGGAACACGATAATGAATTAGTTCAAATAGATAGAGAGTAAATATGTGACGTTCGGATAATGAAAATTCACACTCCACAACCTGTATATATAAATATAGCTAGGCAGAACTAGACACTATTCTGGATAATTTTGAAATTTCAAACATCCCAAAATTTCAAAAACATGTAAAATATTCGAGACCACCAAAAAATGATACCAGCCACAGCAAATATAAATTGCGTCAAACATGCACAAAAACAAATTTCAACTTTCATTAAGCCATATAAAAAATTCTCGAATTCTTATTTTACAAAAAGCATTGAATGCTTACCTCATAATACTTGATATTGTTTTTTGTCTGGCACCATGTTTGGGCTCTTTTGGCACTAACGGCACGTCTAGCTTCTAGATCAATTTTGTTACCCAATAGTACAAATGGGAAGTGTTCCGGATCGCGTGGACTAAAAGTCTAATAACATTAATTATTAAATCTCCATGTTCCACCAAAGCTTTCTCGCTCATTTTTCCATCTGCTGCTCACTTTCATGTTTAAAAAAGCAAGCTTTCATCGCTCATATGACGTAAAGTTCAACAAAAAATATATTTCTCATTAAAAGATGACGTTAAGAATGTGACATCAAATGGAAACCATCCATAAAGAGATTTACAGTTCTAAATGGAATAATAGATAAGAATTCTTAAAAATTAAAAGTACAAATAAATCAATGCCTTTATTAAAATAAAAAATAATCTTTCCAAATATAACTGCTATGGTTAAAAAGTGCATACATACAATTTATTCTCATTAAATTTTTAGCAACAAACTCCTTAAATTTGCACCAATGACAGATGTATCTAATCCCTTAATTCAGCAGAAGACATTTAAATTGTCGGGATTATATTAGAAACAAACCTTGCTTGGATCAAAAATTCGTCTCTCCATGATTCCAGACTTCTAAAAGAACTGGCATTAGTGATATCATAAGTAAGCACACAACAATCTGCTCCTCTGTAGAAGGCAACACCTAACGATTGAAAACGTTCCTGACCAGCTGTATCCCAAATCTGTAAAAAAATAGTATCCTATAATTAATGACATAAGCACAAGTCACAGAAGTACTAGCAAGTATAATACAGATAACAACATATCTAGGTGAAACAAGAAGAAGAAAAACAGTAACATATACAATCAGTTTTGTTTGAACTCTAACTGAGAAAGACATCTGTAAAGCAAATTTCTAAATTTAACTGCAAATAATAAAACTCGTCGAAATAGAATGTAGATACTCGAAACATTTGATGCTTCAATCCGACTATGAAAAAAAGTGTTTCAAGTATCTAATAAACCATGCTTGTTATTTATAATCAAGCTCGAGAAATTTTTTTCTAGATTAAAACCTGGAAGAAAAAGTAAAGGCTTATCAACCTGCATGGTAACAGTTCGATCACCAACTGATATATCCTTTGTCAGAAAATCAGCACCAATTGTAGCTTTATACTGATTACTGAATTTCTTGTTTACATATTGGTTCATTAGTGATGTCTTGCCAACGCCCGAATCACCTAGTATAATAACTTTGAGAAGAGCTTTTTTGCGGCCACCACCGGGTGTTGACATTGTGATGAATTTCCGTAAACAAATTGAAATACCTGTAAAATATCAAAAAATTTTAAATCTAATCTTTTATCAACAAAACGTACTGAAAGTGAAGAAGTTCATGGAGTGTTTAGTTCAAGAAAATTAATAAAATCTGGAAGTTCATAAAATCTTTGGCGTAAAAATTCCAAGTTAACACGAAAAATTGATAAACTCCAAATACCATGCTTTCTTTTGCGTTGTTCAACGTTTCCCGTTAAAAGTATGAAATTACAGAAAATGAATGAATCCAGATATATTTTTAAGAAAACATAAAACAATTTTCTATGTAAAAAAAATGGAAACAATCATTTGAGAAGACAGCCGAACGATAATGATAATGCATAGAACTAAAAGTAAACTTTCATTGAACCAATGCGGATTCAACTAAAGGAAAGAGTTTGAATAAAACTTTAGTATTTCAAGAATTAGCAGATATGAGATATCATCATTGCATTCTTATCACTTTATATGTTTTCCCTTGCTGTAAAGGGAAGAAAGTTGTAAATGTGGCATAAATTAGCTTCCACGAATAAGTCACTCTTAACTATTTTATCCTCATAAACGCAGTCCAAAGCAATGTTGAATTCTCAGATTTATTTGACAATAAGCACATACTTGCGAGGGATTTCGTAAGGCTTCCAGTATAAGAAACATTTCTGAAATTTACACCCTATAAAACATTGAAGAAAAACCTAATAATTATTAAGTTACTAATCTTACAACAAAATTTACTTAAAGAGACAGTGAAATATCGTCTTCATTCAAAAAACAGGTTAAAAAGTAATGACAAAGCCTCGTCTCATTTATCAAAAATACACCTATTTGACGTAGCCAAAATTAATCTCATGAGTTTTATCAATAAATTTCTTCCTCAAATGATTTGATCGGAACAATCAATAAAAAAAACAAGTACCACTAACTCAAACCAACAGGTATCACTAACTCAAACCAACAAGTACCACTAACTCAAACCAACAAGCACCACTAACTCAAACCAACAAGTACCACTAACTCAAACCAACAAGTACCACTAACTCAAACCAACAGGTACCATTAACTCAAACTAATCGGTACCACTAACTTAAACGTTATATGCGCCATCATTTTCATCCAAATATTTTCATTGCAAAAAGTTTGATATGTCAAGAATAATCTTTCTCACTATATTTAGTTCATTTTAGATCATTGAGGTGAAAAGTTGCCAATTGAATGCTAAACAGCAGTAAAGTTTTTTTCATAGCAAATACTAGTTATCATAAAGAATTTACGCGGATTTATGTACTATGCCAATTCATAGAAAGAGTATAGATAGATATATATTTAAAACTTGTTTTTCGTACAAAAAACTTTCAATCAGTGTTTTTTTTTTAACAAAATATCAAAGATAAATGCTTATACGATAGCAAAGAATGATGCCGAAATGTTCAATTTTTGAATTGTCATAAAATCGCATACAATAGAAAAATTAAAAATATCATTAAAAATTGTTGAAATTGTTGAAACACAGTGAAAATTATTCGTTTGTAAACATACTGGGGAAAAAAAAAGACCCATATGCTTGTTTTTAAAATAATATGAATCAGAACAACTAATGCATATCAAATGAGCAACACAGCTGAGTGCACAAACGAAGAGATGAAGAGACATAACGAAATTATAAGAAAGTTTTTACCTTCACTGATCTTTTTTTTTAATTATCGAAATTTAACTTATTAATTAAGTTTTTAACACAAAGTTAATTGGCAAATGTCCAGGGAATAAATGAAACATAGCATAATTATGTTATCTTTTTATATACGTAGGATTGAAGTAAACAGCATTAATGATAAATAATTCACATGATTTTTGACCTCTCTCATAAAATTTTCACATAATGCAAAGAGCAAATTATGATTTTTGATGCAAATATTAGCTGTAAAAATACTGAAATAATCAAAAAAGAGAAAATAAACGCAAACTTTTAAGTTCAAATAAATATATATCAATTCATAACAATCTTACAGTATTCAGAAAAATAGCTCGATAAAGTAGGAAGAATTGAATGTATTCATTGTGTTTTTTACACTCTTAATGGTACTTCCTTTTAAGTTTATTGATAAAATTCAAAGCGTAGTCTAAACATTGAAAAAAATTCTGTTAACAACAAAGTCTAGAAATACATTGTTAGATCTTTTCTCATTTTACTCTCAATCCAAAACTCCCGGGTGATCCTAGAATTCTTCCCCCTCCCCTCCCTCCCCACCCATCTCACACAATTAAAGACTATATCACTAGCGGCAACCAACAAGCAATGCAGTCAATTAAGCACAAAAGCAAACACCGTAGTCTGACATTCGGTACGAAACAGCAAATGTTTTAAATCTAATGTAGCACAAAAGCGCCCGAGGCTAGCAATCCCTGTTGTGTGTGTATAATTTAGAAATTTGATTGAATTCAAGCATAACTAATTGTTGAAATCAAAGTTGAATTTCAAACAAATTGAATTGAAGCATAAGTAATGCTTAGTGAACTGGAAAATGTATTGCTACTAGGATAAAAAGTACGTATTTTCAAAGACTCTTGTAACAATATAATTCTACTAACAAATGACCAAAAAAAATCATTCTAAAAAATAATTGACAAATAGGCCTTTATGATCAATGCATCTATGTGATCAGCCAAATCATTCAATGAATCAATTATTATAGTTTATTGCAAATGCATCAATTAATTTTAAACTACGAAATATTTAGTATTAGCAGTCATCTGCCGCATTTATTTTGGAATCTATATTGATATTAGAATAAGTTTAACGAAAAAATCATCTGATCGTTAACAAAAGAATCATCTAATCGCTAATGAAAGAATCATCTGATCGCTAATGAAAGAATCATCTGATTGTTAATGAAAGAATCATCCGGTCGTTAACGAAAGAATCATCTGGTCGTTAACGAAAGAATCATCTGATCGCTAATGAAAGAATCATCTGATCGTTAATGAAAGAATCATCTGATCGTTAATGCAAGAATCATCTGATCATTAACGAAAGAATCATCTGATCGTTAATGAAAGAATCATCTATCCAGTGATATATTCGTGCGATCATTGGGTTATAGTAAATAAGCTTCCACTAAACATAAGCGCACAAAGAGTCTAAAATTCAGCAGAATTTATTCAGTACAGTAAGTTTCGATTCCGATTTCCTGTAATTCACTTGAATTCTATTCAACTAAATCAGTACGCTTTGGTTCAGTCCTTTTTTAGTACCAAGAATACCAACTGTTAACTTGCCGTTTAGCAATAAATCGTTATTTCACCTGTGCAAACAACAAACTGAAAATTTTCGCAACAGAGATCGTTTGGTGTTGTTAAGAATAAAATTAATGCCATCAAATTCCGTGACGAAATATCATTCTGTACTTTGCCCAGGAAGAAAGGAAAAAAGTTAGATTGTTCAAATTACCAAAGTATAACTCTGCCTTCTAATATAGAAAAAATCTCTTCCAAATAAAACAAATTAAAATATTTTACAAAAAATTAAAATAAAAAATAAAAAAAAAAAAACATCACAATAATTGGAGTTAAAGATTAAAGCGTATAGCCGTTCATTTTGGAACACTAATTAAACTATCAAAAAACTACCGGTGAATGAACTAAACATAAGTAATACTCTCTTAATACAACTAGAACCAAAATCAAACTTAACATTTGAACAATAAAATAAAACTTTACCAACGCCGCAGTCTTTAACACTGGGAAAAAAAAAACAGCTAAACCTACCATACTGGAGATTACAATAAAACAAATATAATAAAAAAACAATATACATTCAAAAAAAAAAAGCAAGCAAAGAAAAAACCACCTAATAATACAAAGATCGAACGACCATACTTAAGCACAAGAAATAAAAAAGTTGGAAAAAATAAAAAATCCTAAAGAATGAACCTTCTGATTAAAAATCAAAAATTCTAAATTTAAAAAATTTTTCAAAAAAACGCAAAACATCCCGAGAGTATGAATCATGCAAACTTTTTTATCC
This sequence comes from Mansonella perstans, assembly GCA_037074765.1. Taxonomy (NCBI): domain Eukaryota; kingdom Metazoa; phylum Nematoda; class Chromadorea; order Rhabditida; family Onchocercidae; genus Mansonella; species Mansonella perstans. The sequence continues at coordinate 639,399 of JBAMDO010000567.1, forward strand.
CACGATATCAAGAACCTTCCATCTAGCTAATCAACAATCAGCTGTATCCATTATCGCAGAAGAACTTCTACGTGAAGGCCAGTGTAGTTTCGCAGAACTTTTGCCTGAAGACTAATGTATTCCAGAACCAGTTTTTTCCAGAGCCTATATGAAGTTTGTTTTCAGACAGCATTTAGACCATATATTTAAATTAATGATATTTTAAAAAAGGTTAAATTCGTCCGTAATATTACCATCATTAAACATGACTAATCTTTAACTTTTATCATTCAACACGGTAATGAATTAATTGTTCTGGATAACATTATCAGCGAAAAATTCTCATACAATTATACAGGATATTATAAACTTTTAGATACTACAAATAAATAATAATTTTAATTATCTTACTTTTTCCAGAAATGTAAAAAAACAAATTTTTTTATTTTAAAAAGAGAAATCAGTTCGATTGATATAAATGCAACAGTTACTGAATGATAATAATGACAGTAACTATTTAATGATTGGAGAAATCTGCATGACCAACTTGGAGTTATACTGCAAAGTTTTCAACTTGACATATTGTTATAATTTTGTCGTGACAAAATTTTAGGATCTTAGATGAAATTATTAAATGAATTAATGTACGTCCTACAACATACATATTTCCTTTTAATAAATTGCAAGATGATTGTTTTTTTGTGTAGTTTTGTTGGTTACAGTAATTTGCTATGATAATATAAGCTTGATTAGAATACTAGACGATCTTCATAACATGCCAACTACTGCATATAAGCTTAGTCTTCCCATCAGATGTTAAATACGATATTAGCAATTGCAAATAAGTCTGATAATCAGACTAAATGATAAGATTTGGACAAATGATTCACAACTTTACGAATAAAAAATTTCCGTTGTATAATTCTGTGTAATGAATCATTTATCTGAGAATATTTCAAACAATCTTCATAATAAAAATTTCTAAATTATGAATTAGGATTCTTTCGACATCTATGTCAATTGTAATATTATGGTCAATATTATCAGTTGCAATCCTGTAATGATTTTGCGGATGGTTCTCGGCAAACTGATGCTATTTGCAGAGGCTAAAATATTTTTTGTTTACATATCAAAATGAAATTATGAAAGTATAATTTCAGTAAAGATCGTTTTCATTTCATAAGATCGCTTGCTACTAGACTAGAAAAATTACTAAGCATTATTATGTTTATTCGGAGAAATAGCCATCAATAAAAAGGAAAGTTGTACCGCTGTCAGTTTCATCAGTTATAAGCAGTCGTTTCAGAGATGATTCCAATCTCACTTTTCCTGCCGATTTTTTTCCACTTCCTTCCATTCTCTCTCTATTTGGTTTTTGAGACGCTGCTTCTTCATTCATATCCTCATGTCCTGAAAACTGCTCATAAAAAAAAATTTTCCAAAATGAATTCTTTCCAAAGTGCAAATTTTATATTTTTTAAGATATTTCTAAATCTGAAAAACTTTATACAGATAATCTTCATTGTTGAGAAAAGTTCTTTAAGAAATTTAAGTAAAATGAAAACTAACCGCCGAATGCTACAAAATACTGATAAAAACTATCTTGCGGTGTATTATTCCGAATATAGACAAAGTAATGTCCGGTTGGTTGTATGTAATATACCGGAACGGTCGACAGAAAAAATTTGAATATGAAATATATGCAGTCATATGGAGTTAATAGTTCGTATACATCATCTAAAGTGAGCACACCGTCTACCTCTGAATCATTTACAGCATTTTTACCGACGAATATCTGAAAACTTGTTTTACTTGGAAAAAATTTTTTCTAAGCAAAATTTCTAAAAATAAAATTATTGATTGGAAAAATATTAAAATTAGGGCATTATCATATTAAATACTGTATTGCAATATCCAAGCAACCCTGCCGATTAAAGTGACCGTTTTACAGAAATCGCCTTCGTGCTGAACTTGTGTTGGTGTAACTAAGTGAGGAAATGACAATGTCTTTCTGTACGTCCTAGATCATGTCACAGTAAGATACAGACTTAAACAGAATTTCAATTAGCAGAAGTGACCATAAATCACATAAATACCAATTTAGAACTTTAATTTTAATTTTACCATCGTGGAATTCCTTGCATTAATACTCGTCTACTCTAAAATTCAAGAAAATTAATCCGCTCAAATTTTCTCACTGAAATTGTTAAATGAAATATCAACCAATAATATTATTGTTATTTCATCTTACGGTAATCAAATTTCGGTAGCGATGGATAGCGAAATGACTTCCCGTAACGTATCGCGCTGCAGTTGGAATAAAATTAGTTTACCTAACACTGTAATTAGATTTTTGATCACTTCATATTGCAAAATATAGACATAATTATTGCACACGAAAACATGAAGTGCTGATTATGAATAATTGAAAAAACAAATAAAATGTCAATTGATAAAGTAATTAAATTGAAACAAATAAGCAGCGACAATGTAAATAACGGAAAGGCTGCAGAATAAAGGGAAAGAAATCATGTATAAATAAATTACCTACAAAAAAGCTTTCGAAAAAAGCCGAAAATTATCTCAAATAGTTGAAAATAATTCTGCATATTTGTCGGTTGAAATACAAACTGTCGACAAATAATCAAGTTGCTTGTTGGTTCCCGATTCTTACCTTTGAAAAGTATCTACCTGGCTTATCTAATGTCATTATCGTTAAAAAACTCAAAAAAAGTCTCGTGATATATTACCAACAAAAAGATAATACCAAACATACAACCTTTTTTTTGTTAATCAAAGTGAAAATATTTAAATTTCAAAGTATTTTATCATAATATTAAAATTAATGCTCTCCTTGATTTTTATTTTATTTGTTATACAGCTGTAAACCTTAATCAAATCTCACTACACGTAAATTAGTAGAGTTGACAAAAATTTCTGGAATATGAGTTATTGATTGAATGAAGTTTATTTGAGTGAAAAACGGACGGTATTGAAATGCATGCAAGTGACATTGCTAACATGAGAAAATTGCTAGGAAATTACTAGAATATACCATTTTGCATTGCAAACATTGTCGTTGCGCAATTAAAAGTTGTTTGATTCAAAGTACTTGGAATTGTGTTTTGCATATTTACAATCACTTGAAACGGATTATCGCCCAATAAATTCAGTGATAGTTCTTTGGCAAATCCGTAATATGCAAAAATAGAAGAGTTTTCGTCTATCTAAAATTTAAAAAAAAATATTTTTAGTTCGTGATTTAGTACTTAAAGAGTGAAAGTGTCAGAGCATACTTACAAGTTAACATCAGCTCAATTTCATTAGAGTGATTAATTGCTTCCAGTCAATATCAGCTTAATTTTATATCCTTTGATTTAAAAAAAATTGTAGAATGATCTAGTTGGAGTAAAAAATCACTTTTAAAAATTTACCTTAGCTTCAATTTCATGAAATCCTTCCTTTCCATCAAATTTTGCTGCAATTGATATTTTTGTTGTTCGATTAGAGGGTAAAAAATATAAAATTACATGCCTATTGTTGGCTATAAGTTTGGGTAACGAAAACGAGTACTTTCGGTTTGCCATCCTTAGTGGTAACACTGAAATAAGTCTCCAATAAAATTTTAATTGAAAATTCTTGCGAATTTCATTCTTTATTCTGACAAGAAATAAAAAAAGAGATCCGGCAGCCTTATTAAATATTAAACTATATTATTATTATACGAATTAGATTTGTCATAGCGTAATATACCTGCAAAATTGTCGCCAAATTCGTCAGCAGAAGAGTAACTCTGAATGATAGATACTGGCACAGAAGATTTTATCATAATCCGAAGATCCTGATTACTCTTGTAAATACTATCACTATATCTAGCATGAATCTTTCTCATCACTTTACCATTCATTTCGAGCTAGAAATGGAAACTTTGTCAAGCTCGTTGATAAAAAAAATTGCCAATTCAAAATTCAACTTCGCTATACAAATTTCATTACAATATAAATCTCATTCTCTTTAAAGTATATTCTAGCTATATAAGACTCTCTTAACAAACTCAAATTAAAATACAAAAAAAAAGGAAAGTAAAATTTGTGCAAATTTTACGACAATTAAAGATACTGTTCACCTTACGATGTGTACAAGGTGCAATTTTATATGAATTTTCAATTAAATTTCCTTTAGCATCATCAAGATAACTAATATTGACTTCTGCCACCATATATGGATGTGGATTGAGAATATCGAAAGTTAAAACAGTGACTGAATTGTCATCAATATCCTCGATTGTAATCCACGGAAATAACGTTATAAACAAGATACCAAAAATATCATGATGGTATAAGCGCAGATTATTTTCAATAATCCATTTTGACATTTCCACTGGACAAGGTGCAGTGGCTAAAAAAATCAAATTTCTGACTTATAATTCTAAACTGCTTAACTCATCTAATAATCACCTTTAAAACTATTTATTAGATCACTTATGATCGGTAAAATATTATCCAATTTGTTCAACTTGCTATTAGTTTACTGTGTTGACCCAAACTGTATGAGCTGTTTTGCATTTTCATTACTAAGAAACCTCTGTCTGGGGTAAAACAAAAATACCGTTAAAAGCTGGTACGTATCCATACATTTTTTCACTTCCACCGAATATAAAAAGCAAATAGCGACTTTTTGATTCCAAACAATGTAATCCAAGCTCTAACCTTCTTGACCTTCTTGTATTGATTTTATGCCGGTAATATAACGAAATGGATTCTCGAAACGTTGGATATATTCAACGTCTAATTCTTTCCCATCCAACAGGAAAGTATCCGATTGTCGTGGAACATCATAAAGCTGAAACAACGGGTCATGAAATATGCAAGGCATTAATCAAATGCATGCTTGGACTATGTCAGAATTTACCTTTGCTAATTACTTAAATTGATCTTGACGATCAATTTAATATTCCATTTTTTTCTAAACAATCACTAAAATTTGAACCAAAGGAACTTCGTCATTATGATTTCTGCTTTGAGTTCTTGTTAAAGTTGGATTTGCAAAAATACTAACAAATAAGCGTTCACTTTCATTCTTAAAAATAAAAAACATTCGTCCGATTAGGTATTGCAGGTAGACTGGTATAATATCCAGAAATAAGCCAAGATTTTGATAAATTTCAAAACGAAATAGTTGAAATAGAATGTTACTGAAAGACAAAATAACAATTGCATAGACAGGATTCTTTTTTACTTGTCGAATTAATTATTTGTTCTCTATTAAGTCATTGCTTTTCCCTGACAAATAGATTGATTCATAAAATTTAATTATCGATATTACCAAACTAAATGATTTCATCAGTTTTGGAAGAATCTGCAAGCATTGAAATCACTATACAACAATTTTGGCATTCCTTCAACTTTTCATCTACTGATTATCAGTACATAAGCTGATTTATTTTTGTAAGGAACCGTTTTTACTGAAATGTATCAAATTCTTATAGATCCGAGTAAATGGCGAAAGGTTTCCGTCGTATAGTACTTAGTAACATTATGATGAAGAGAGGAAGAAATAGAAAATAATAGAGCCGGATTTAACAAAAGTAAGCCTTGAAATGTAGCCAGTGATTGCGCCATTGGCATGATGATTCCATTCCATAGCAACGTCATCGACTATCACGTTAAATCTAAGGTCAATTGACTTCGTACTATTGGGACGAAATATAACAACAGTGAAGGGTTGACAATTCTCCATTGGTGCTGCTAACAAGAATTGAGTTCGGTAATTCTTTGAAGAATCTAAAGGAGCAAAATGAGCATAAAAATCATCCCGAAGTGTCATTTGAAAATAAGCTGCAAACACTATTCAATATGTTCAGCTAACCAAAAGGAAATTCAAAACTTCGTTTGTCACAAGAAATAAATTTCAAAAGAAATTGGAATTTAAATTTAAAAATGTAGGAAAATCGATCCTTTTGTTTCTTCTAATAATTCAATTCTTTCATTCCTTCTAAAATTAGCATAGCATCAAATGATATCTTGTTTTACTCTTCAATATTAGTTTGTATTTATCCAATTAATTAACAATTTCAAATTATTATATACAAGAAATATGAAATACCTTCATCCGGTAATGGCACAAGTATCGTACAAGCAAGGCTTTCATAGGGGATTCGTTTCGAATGTGTTCTTATCGATAGCAGAATCAAAAATGGTGATGTGTCCCATATGCGTATTGTAGAAGGATTATTAATCGAACTATTGTAAGTATAAGTTCTTGATCCACGATAAAACTAAAGATAAAAATGAAAAACAAGAAGAAAACATTGACATAAACAATTTCAATAGATTAAATTAAAATGAAATAAATGAAATTCCATAATTAGTGAAATCATTTGCTGTCATTACATTCAAACGATCTCCTCTTTCAGGATTTAGTCTTTCAGGTATAATATAATTTTATATATAAAATATAAAATTATATTTCACCGTTTTTCATCTTTACCTTTAAATCGTTTTTTTGCAATCAATTTTTCGCTTTTTCATCACAAACTGTAATTTTAGTCTTACTCGTAAAGTGTGGCTGATTCGTTGTGAACCATTCCTTGTAATAACTGTAATGTTTATATGTGAGTCGGCGATTGTTGGTATGAAATAAGCTGTGAATATGTTGCTGAACATAAATGGTGCAATCGAAAATGAATATCGATTTCCAGACATTGCAATCGGCAAAACTACAAAAAAAAATATTGAAATTGGGCACAAAAAAGAAGTGAAATTATCCCAGCGATGATCTGGAATTCAGTTATTCTTAAAATTCAGTTATTTTTAATCACTTCCACTGTTGTCGTTAGTAGCATTACTGGAAATGTTTCTCAGATTTTTGTTCTTTTTTTTAAAAAAAAGCTGTTCTTTATTTAAAAATAAGCAAATTTATATTTTATTAGTACATTTGCCAAATTCTATTAATTAGTATTACTGCTAATGTTATTAGTATTCCTGCTAAGGTTAACGTAATAGCTGTATTTTTTGAATTACTATCTCAGTTTTCTGCTAAATATTTCATTTCTCAAGAAAACATTCATTTGAATTTGAACGTTCATCTGACCTAAATCGCAGTTTTACATATTTTTTGACAATTATTCATGAAAGATAATCATTGCAACATATATTGATTCAAAGTAACTCTACTAGGCATTAAAGTTGAAAAGGTTCCATCTTTCCGGTAAATGAAACTAACGGAATATGAAGAATGTTGTCAAGTTTAAACTAATTGTAATGACAATGATACTATTTCAAGATTCTGTGATATCTGTGCTATCATAATGCTTCGGGATGTCTCGGCCATACTAAGCCATGTTATCATAACGAGCTTTTATTAATGCAGGGCTCTTAACATAAATGTTTTCTCAGTATATAAATGTTTTCTCAGTTCATCAATTTATCAGATGTTGAATACTTTTCACTTTTCATTTCGTCAATTTCAAAAGCATTACTTACATATTGCAAAGTAAGTGAGCATTGCAAGACTTCCAAGCATAGTATAAATTAATGATATCGAAATGCAAATGAAACTTCGGCTAAAATTTCAACTCTGTTATTAATTTATCTGCTCAAATAACTTTTACTCGTCGTTAATTTTTCCTAAAGTTTCTACTAAAATGTTCGTTTTGAGAAGAATTGGCTTGATTTTGTTTGATTAATTTTCAATCATATTTTCATACTTTATTTGTCAAATTTATGTATCAGAATAATAATTAATTAGTAATTAATCTTTACTATTCCAGTCAAAACAATGAGTTTATAGCAATTTTCTCAATTGCTTTTCACTGTTGAAATAGACGATCAAAGTAGGACAAGCAAAAAAAGTTTCACTTGAACGCATACAATTGATAGTATCACTGAGAAGAAAATGAAAAGCAGCCGATTAATGAAGTGTGAAGTGATAATGAAACTCACGATGCTAATAATTGCCCTTTTGTAAATTAACTGAAATATTTTATTTCAGCAAAATGTTGGTGACAATAGCGGTGACAACTCGCTGTCACATGTACTTTTTTCAACAGCAATAAAATTCTTCAAATTATAAAACGACACAGGTTTCTGATGCATGTTTTGACTGAATTTTTCTTGTTTTTGTCAGTTTCTTTCAATTTTTCCTATTTTCGTTTTTTTTATCACTAATTACAAAAACAAACTAAACCATGAAAAATCACCAGGACATCATGCATAGCGATAACAGGAATTTTACCAATTACACTTTTGTTCCAAGATCTTTTTGAGTATCAGAAATTTAAGGAATGCCTTCAATTTAGACATAACTTCCGCAAATTCGAAGATTCAAATTCAAATTCGAAGGATATAGTTGTAATGATGGGATGGATATAGTTATAATGATGGGATGAATATAGTTGTAATGATGGGATGGATATAGTTGTAATGATGGCAACTATTCTTCATGATCCCTTTCATAATCTCTTAAATTGCTCTTCGTTAAAATTAGTGACCCTTGTCCAGCAATCGATTTAAAGTTAGTGACCCTTGTCCATCAATCGATTTAAAGTTAGTGACCCTCGTCCAGCAATCGATAGTCCATCTGGAGATTTGACTGTTTTATAGAAGAAATAATTGGATGGGATCGTGGATTTTCACATGGAGATGATGGTTTCTGTACCTGTTGTTCCTTCAACAGGTATCAGGAAACATTTCGACTTCTGGGGTAGCTTACCCTGAAGTATGTAGCGTAATTGCTTATAGTAGTATTGAAATTTCTCCATTCGATTTAAATGAAATTTAGTTCTTTGAATTTATCAGTACTTAACTGCAGAATGATTGTATGAATTAAATTATTTTCAAATGTTTAAATATAAATCAAGTATTTGAATATATTATTTTCTTTCCATTTTTTGTTCATATTTCAATGGAATGTATTTGAAAGTTGTAAAATGTGTTGTGTGCGCTTGCATGTATCATATTTTGCAGCATAAACAATTATGCGAGCGCTTTCATTGCAAATTTAAAAAAGAAATAAATTTAAGAATGAAGCAATTCAGATCATGAATCAATTATCAAATCAGATTGAAAGTAATAAGCAAAACTTCAAAAAATGTATGTAGCAAAAAAATATACATTATGCTAATAAAATTTTTTTTCATAGATTACTTTTTTTCCGAATGGATTCATTTGAAAGTTTGGAACAGGAAGCATTGCTTGCAATAGTGGACAAATATTGCTCGAAATCAGTCTACAATCCTTTCGAATCAAATAGCAAAAAATATGACGCTACGATTATCAACGAAAAAGTAAATTCTTTGTTTGGTTTTCAATTATTTTTATCAGTCTTTTAAAACTGATTAGTGAATAGCGGAGGGTTTTGCCAATAATTTCCCATATGCGAAACATATGTTGATTGATCATAGCCGAACTAAGTGTTATGGTCAAATAGGATTCGAAATTTTTAGTTTTAATACGTCAACAACGGTCAAAGCTCTTAATCATTGCATCAAAAGTACTTTTGTATTTCAAAGCATTTTGTTTCAGAGGATTATTGATAAACTGATTGATCTTTATCCTGATTCTATTGCTCCACAATCCGTTGCAATATTTGATGCATTAATTTATAAAATGAGTGCTCCGTACAGGTTGCTAAATTTTATAATTTTTGTATAAATGAGCAATGTCTTAAAAATGAAATTTAATTTGTTCATTATTCTTTTAAATTAAAACTGTTGTTTAGAAGCTTAGGGATTACCAAGTCCTTTCATATGTCACACTACAAAGCTAATATTAGTCATTTTTAGACATGCCAAATTTTGGAGATTCACTCGTCGTGTCGCAAAAGAATTAAATAAATTGAATGCCCTGAAACTCAAAAAATATTTGAAAAAAATCTCGAAGGTACTTTGTTGTTTAAAAATTTATAAAATTTTCAATATAAAATTCCAATTTTAATCTTTACCCGGCGTTTGGCTTTGCGTCAGCATTGTTGGCTTTGTTTACCATGATACTAGAAAATTTTGATTTCCTTATTGTAATGATGAAAATTCAACAGAGACCATTGCTGAGAAAATAACTGTATAGATTCTGTGTTTGAGCATAGCCTTTCTTTATTTTAATATTAAAATTAGCGAACAAAATAAGTGGTTCTGCATTTTAAAGTAAACTTCCTTTTTATTTTTTTTAAATCCTTTATATTTTTCACGTAGTGCATTCGTTCAGTCAGTCATATATTTTCAGTTTATAAATCCCAGAAAGTACCTAAAATTGCTTATAGGATATGTTGAAGTCAGAGATGTATTACAGTTTGAATGTTTGTGCAAAACGGTACATAGCAGCAATGCTAATATGCAGGGCAATTCGCACTTGTAGGCTTCGAAGGCTTTGTGAACAAGCTGCTTCACACTGTCTTCAGCATATACAAACCGGGCATCTGGTATGTTTTACGTGGGATGAATACGGACATTATCATGCTATAAAAGATGTTAAATAAATCGGCTCCATTTGTTTGTGAAGTTGGATTAGTAGTCTTTCATTTTTTGCTACTATCCTTTATTTATTAAGCTACTGCTATATATTATAATAGCTAATACAATAATAGATATAATGTCACTGTTATTTATTATTGTTTTGCAAAATGAAAATTAAGAAATGCTTGATTTTTGTCATAGTTTTGGTTCCTTTTTAGTTGCAGTCAAATTTACTGCTTTTGGCATTGAATGCAGATGTTTATGATGCTCTCAAGAAGAATATGGCCAAAATAGTAGAATGTTACGACTGTTTGCAACCATTTATTATTAATTCTAGGTATAAATTATGTTGTAGGCAGGTTTTAATAGTGTCTGTATGTCGCATTCGGGGCTTTTATTCTCTATATCTAGTTTTCAGTTATGATATCACAGAAAGATGGCCCTGAGAGATCACATAGGCTTGGAGTTTTCTCTTAATCTTTCTTTTTCGATTAGGTATTTCCCTTTTCAGTTTACTGCATGTCGGAAGATTGTTGGTGACAGCAAACAGTATGTTTCAAAGTAGCACATCTTTGATTTCATCGTTAAATTCCTTTCGTTTGATTGCCGGGATATGTGGTATTGAGGAAAGCGAATACACTACTGATTTCTATGCTTCCACTGATACGCCAAAGATGAGCAACCGGTATTTTTAGATTCCAAAAGAAAATATATATGTATATATAAACTCAGTTTCACGGTTTTCATAAAGCCAATCATTTTAATTGATTTATTCATCAATATTTACAAAATCATTTGCCCCTGAAAATCTTATCATAATTGTCATAATTGCTTTTTTTTTCTTTTTTAGTTAGCGACAGGGCCTTTTTACACAAGTCCAGTAATTCGACTTTTTTACGCAAGTCCAGTGATTGGTTGAAATGAATTTATGATTCATTGAAGTATCTTACATCACCCTATTTTATAACTGAGGATCAGCATCGCTGTTACGTATCGATGTTAGTTTCTCTCACGAAAAGAAAAGAAGAAAGAAAAAACGATTAATAAAATTTCTTTCAAATCGTGCTTTATGTAATGCCTGATTCATTTTGTGTATATACTGCTATCAATAAAATTTTCGAGGTTTTGTTTTTTGTATATTCAAACACTTTTTTTGTAAAGTAAATTAGGTCTTGACATACATTTGTTATAGCACGTGCTCCAAATACATTGAATTTTGGTGATGATCCTGGACATAGGCTTCTCTGTTTGGTTTGAGATCAAGGTACAGTTGATAGAAGTTAATACTGTACTGATACGGAAGTTTGACAAACAAGTAACCGGTCATCTATGTTTGATATAGTCAAAATAGAATATTGTCATTGATTTAAGAGATGATTGACAATTACTTTAATAAAAGTTTTCAAGTTTGAGACGTACTGCAAAAGATGTCAACATATCATGGAGAAGACTATAACCACCATTCAAGTAATCGTCTCAGTAGTCATATTGCAACCTCTGTAAGTTTCTTACTAGATATTAATTAGGAGAGTTAATAGAAGCATTTTTTAGAAACAAGTTTGTATAGCAGTTTATATGTTACTTGTATTTCCGTTTATAAATATCATTATATGAGATCTGATATAGATACGTTACTAACAACAATACAGTAATACGCATGTATGAGATCGATCGAAGTAAGCTTTAGCATTCCGTGTGAAAATTGAAATTATCAACATTTTAATGAAAAGTTATGAGTTTTGAAAAGTTTGAGTTTTGTTAATTTCATGTGAAATATTTTTCCTTCATTACAGAGTTATAATCAATTGATCACCGAAAGTATAATACTATCAGTAGTTATTTACGGCATAATCATTTTGAAGTTTCGAAAGCAGAAACATACATGCCTAACTGAACAGGCAACTTTTTAAAATTTTACATTATTTTTTTGTATTAAATTTTATTACATGTTAGATTTGGAATGCATCGTGTTCCTTGATATTGTTTAATAATTAGTAAAAATATTGTAGCAGAAAGATCGAATAATCGCAGAGTGGAAACCGGAGCCATTAGCACCAGAAATTCCTGCCGAACATTCAGCTCTACAAACACATTACTTTGATGGGTTGGGCATTTTTTCAACCAACTATCTATAGACTGTAGGTAAAATAAGCATTTATAAATTATATAAGTGTTTTCGCAAAATTTCAAAATGTTTTATTATTTTTCGTTAATTATGATTGAAATATATGGAGTAATTTATTTGCAGGAAAGTGAGCAAATTTGTCACTTACGATGGTAAGGAATACTTGAATTTGACGACAACGAATTTTTTAGGATTGATTGGTGATAAAACGGTTGAGGTAATTGACAATTCTAATTTTTGAACTTTTCAAGGTAGTGGAAGGCAGTATATACTTCTGCAATCTTCAGTTGAAAATAGAGAGAGTTTGAAAATTTCATTGTTTTGTAGAAAGAGGCGAAAGAAGCGATATCAAAATATGGCGTTGGTTCATGCGGGCCACGTCATTTTTATGGTACAGTGGATGTACATCTTACACTGGAAAAACAACTCGCCGAGTTTTTAGGATGTGAAGAAGCGGTACTGTATAGTTATGGTTTCGTAACTATTTCCAGTGCTATACCATCATATGCAAAAAAAGGAGATGTCATTTTTGCTGATAAAGGTTATCTTTTATAGCTTTAAACAATCGTATTCTTTTTAGTCATTCTCTACATACTAATTTTAGCCTTTATTTGTGGTTACAGTTTAAAATTGAAATTAAATCTTTATTATAAGTTTCAAACAGCTTTATTCCACGAAATAATAAAATTTTCGAAATATATTAATGCAAACTGCGAAGAAAGGAAAAACATTGTTAGTTTATTGGCTAAAGGAAACGCTCCAAAATTCGGGCAGTTTGATGTATATACTTAATTTTTACAATCTCAGTATGTTATATTAATAGCCACTCTTAATGAATTAGCGGTTATGAAGCTCTTTTGTTGTTTGCTCTAAATTTTAAAATATAATAATAAGTTGATGTTAGTAAACGACATGACTTTAGGAGTGAATTTTGCAATACAAGAGGGACTCAGAGCATCCAAAAGTCGTATCGAGTGGTTCAATCACAATGATATCGACGATCTAGAGAGTTTACTAATGGAACAGGCTGAGCGGGACCGTAAAGTTCGTAATTCTTTTTTTTTGAAATACTGAAATTAATACAGAAAATTCTGCAAATCTTTTTTGCATTTCCATGGCACTGATTTCCAAACTCATCGTTTGTTTATTTCATTTCCAAAACGTTTTCATTTTTTTTTGCAGTTTCCAAAGTTAGCATCAAAAACAAGACGATTTATGGTGGTTGAAGGACTTTACATGAATAGTGGTGACCTATGTCCTCTGCCTGAACTTATAGCTTTGAAATGGAAATATAAAGTACGCATCTTCATCGACGAGTCATTGTCCATTGGTGTTATTGGCAAAACAGGAAGGGGTTTGTTTCTTTTCCACTATTAAATAGTGAATCATAAAATAATTTTGACAAGGATATTTTAACAACATTAGATTTTTCATTTCACTTTCTTTTGATCATTTTTGTTTTCTAAATCGAAATAATTGTAAGCAGGAAAAAAAAAGTATCGCCAGAAATTAAATGGGATTCTTCAGATGTCAAAAAAATGGATCTCTCTGTTAAAGAATTCCTTAATTTCTTTCTATTCTTTCAAGTTAAAATCTATCAGTAATTTTGTCGTTTGCTATTAATTGTTCAAACGCCACAGATCGTGTTTTGGCTTTTAATTGTGCAAACACAGATCGAGTTTTTACAACAACATCAATACTGATAGTTGACATAGCCCATGACATAATACCAAAATGCAAAATTAAAGTCATAAAATTACGTAAACACAATGATGAAAAAAACATATGTTCAGTTCATTTTAGCGAGTGTGGATCGAATGTTATACTTTATGATCCGTTTCTAAGATGTTGTCTTAGAACAGGATTCAAATATATTCACTTGGCTTGTAAGGAATGGAGTGTTTGAATTAAAAAAAAAAATTGTTTACAAATGATATTAGAATGTGTTTTTTTTATTAAACTTAGGCCTCTCAGTGGGGCATTGTCGAGATTTAAATTCGTTGAAATAATTTTGCAAATTTTGCTTCTCGAATTTCCAGACGCTTAAAAATGGAATGTTTTTTTTTCTTTTTTTTTTAATTTGAAACACTGCGTATGATGCTTTTTTGTGGGTTTGCTAGTAAAAACACCAGTAATATTTGCTCAATTTATGTGAATGAATCATATAACTTTTTAATTAATCATTAATACAAATGATAATATTATTAAAATATAATTATGAGAAATAGTTGTACTTGGAGTACTTGACGCAGTGTTATTCTCAGCTTGATCTGTAAATGATAACAGCTTCCCGTAAGTGACCAGTAGATCAAGTGCTACACCATTAGTCCAACCAAAACCATCCTTAAAAATTGTTTTATGTCAAATTTACCTATTTACAGTTAATGGTTTTATAGATCTTGCAAGTTAAATTATCAAATTTAGTAAAGGTTTTTCAAATATTTGAAAAAAAATAGATTATTACTTTATGAATTACTTTGAAAATCAGACGAAAGATTCTTATTTATATTTAACAAATAATTTATAAGAGTTTATTTTCACTTTCAAGCAAGTAGATTTTTTAACCTGTGTTTCATATTCACCGCCTTCAGCTTTTTTTTCGTACGGCTTAGTGACATCATATTTCTCCCACATTTTGCCATCTTTTAAATAAGCTTGATAGTTAAGATTGATCCATTTTTGTGCTATATCGAAAGCTTGTTGCTGCATTCTATAAAATTCATTTTTTAATTCCATAAATACCATTGTTAATCTTTAATGAAACGTTCTTGTCGCGCATTTCGGATGTGCAGACAGTATGAGTTAAATTTAATAGAAATACAGCAGAATAAACTATCAACTAAAGATTTCAAGTAAACCATTATAAACGATGACGACGGATTCGAGCTTTCAAGAATCTAAATTGCCATATGGATTGTGTGGAAAAATACGATGGACGGTATATAAGATCGGGAGAGAACGAGAAATCGGAGAAAAAGTAATAAACACTTTTCTGATGATTATTTCATCCTAATCTCTGATATCACATGAGAGGTAGTAAAGTTGATAATAATATGAGAAAGACATTTATGCTTCTGCTTAGCAGCAAAAACTTTATTGCCTAAAATTAAACACAAGGATATTTCCCAGTAATGTTTCTGTCATACCTGTCATAATTAGATTTTCGTAATCCCTCTATAATCATGTGATTTATATTTGCCCATCCATTTGGGTAATCCCATTGTTGATTTGTATCTTTGATCAAGCTGAAAATTTCGAGTTCTAGGCTTTGTTTAAATTTTCACTCAAATTGTTTTTCATTGACTGACCTAAAAATTTTAAATTATTTTTTTCATTTCATATTTCGATATTCCAAGTTGAGCATATCATGACTGATAGGATAAATTGGTTTTTTTTTTTTTTAACCTCCTTATGTATTTATTCATACCTAATAGGAATTCCAGATGGAAAGTTTAAGATTCCACTGCGTTGTAGTGTATTGAGTACATCATCCATCATTTTTGTATCCAACTGTCGATAGCATTCAGTAAATAATGGTATTGCAATGGAAGGATATGTTTCATTGTTCCATTTACCAGTCTCTATATTCACATCAAACCATGCTTTTTCCGTTTTGTCATAAAATATCTCAGTGAATGTGTTTATGAAAGCATTTCGTTCTCTGTTTAGCTCATTTCGACGTGTTAGATTCCCTTAAAAATGTTTGAAATTAATCCTTGACAAATAATTTTTGAGCAATTTTACATGCATCTTATAGCTTTGGCTTTTCTTTTCCTGCATTTTCCAAATTTGAAGTATCAGTATTCTTATTTACCGAATTTTAATAAATTCTTTATAAGATGGGTCGTAAAAATCTTACGTTAAAATATCATAAGTTTAAATGTTAATCTTCAACACTCTTCTGTAAATTTTTTGTTATCTCTAAATAAATGTTTAAATTTTTTTCGTTCAAATTTTGTAAAAAGCAAACTTCAATTCAACTTCAATTGCATCAAGTATATTTTATGGAATTAAAAATTTTCATGAAATCAAACCTAGACGATCATGTATATGTGCCAGTAAAGCCATATTCCAACACATAAACGCATTTAAATCAACCGGTGCTATATTTGACGTCTCACAAGTTTCCATTGTTTTATGATCAGCAAACCAGCGGGTACTGAAATCCCATCCTGATTCGGCTGCACTTGCTATATTACGCCATAGAGCACGTTTTTTTGACGGTATTACATATTCACTTGTTACGTAATCCTCACGATATGATTCCGGTCTAGAAGAAGCTCAACTTTTGTTCTGTTTTTTAATTCATGTATCCATATGAAATAACGAAAATTTTCAATTTCAGTTAATAAATAATTGTTACCACTTGTAACTTCATGAGGAATCACAGAGTTAGTAATGGCATTATCGGCGATAAATCTTTTATGTTCACTGGATATTTAATATTTAAGATAATATTTCTGGATGTTTACGTTTCTGCTTTTTTTTCAAACAAATGATAAATTTTTAGATTGTTTAGTTAGTCATCGAAAGAACTGTATATTGAATGAGACAGTAAGAAATATACTATGAACTAATGTCGTCATATTGTAGAGATAAAAAGGGTCTATTAATAAGTTATCTTGATAAAGTAAACAAATCAGTTAACAGAAACAAAAGCATGGCTATATTATGATGTGATTTTAGTTTGGTAGAAATCATAATTATTTCTAAATTTCCTTATCATTAATTGTAAGATGACAAAATCATACTGATAGTAATGAGATCTAAAGAAATTATCCATATCTTACCTTGGTACGTTACTATCAGCTCGATAACGAAATACTGTATAGTTTTCGCCATTCTTTTCTATTGTTACTGTACGTCTTGTCCTCCAAAAGGATAGTTCCTGAAATTACTAAAAGGATTTCGCATATTTTTGAGGAGCATTTTAAATTAACAATCAGTAAGTGTTATTTTGCACGATGTGTTTTTGATTTGGAATTTATTTATGTATTAAGCTGAAAATTGTTTTGAAGAGAGTATCCTTTCAAAATTTCAAATATCTATAAGATAGATCTGAGAGTTAAACATGATCGGAAATAGCAAAGTGTTCAAAAAGTAATTATAATTTTGAATTAGATCTGCCTTTTCCATAGTGTCAATTACTGAGATCAAGAAATCATCGTTTTTTGTGGCAGTGTAATACTCATAAACCATCGGAATGAAAAATGGTGGATGTGATCGCCGTAAATAGTAGATTCGCCCACCATTCGGAATAAAGCCAAACTGATTTATAAGATAAGCGAAATTTTCAATCATTCGACGAGTTGTGTTTTGCATACCTGGGAGTAAGATGTCAAGAATATTTCAAATTTTCAATCTTGGATAATGAATTTTGATTCGAATTACAATTTACATAGATATACTTTCTGTCCAAATATACTTCATGTTAATTGCTAATTGCAAAACCTAAGATGTTAAGCGCCATTTCAAATTCCGTTACGTTGACTTGTATTCCATAAAAATTAAGTTCGTGAGGCACATAAGTCGCTTTGAAAATTGAAATCTGTTAGAAGTTATATTTTGAAATCTCAGTAATAATTTACATGCTCGCGAAAAATCAAAATTATCAGCTTACCTGAAGCCAGAAGTCCTTTAATGATCCAATAACCATCCCAATAATAGTATTCACGGAAACGTCCACCCGGTACAATAAATTCGTTTGGTACGTAAATTAGCGAGTGTCTTTGTGGATATTCTTTAACCTATAAAATGACTTTATTTTTGATGGGTTTGTTTGTCGTATTCATAATACCGTTACTATTCATACATTCTGGTAAAAACCTTTGATAAATCTGATCGAATTTGGTAGAGAAAAGTTATCGGAGTTTCAAGATTTTCATTAGCTACATTAATTGCTGAATGAGCAAAGTTCAGATTCCATCTGTCGATATCATTCGTTCATCCTCGAGAGAGGCGGTTACGTTACTAATAAGTACCATAGAGTGTTTTTTTGTAATTTATGGAACAGCAGTCAGATTTTAATCATCAAACACCTTTTGAAGTACTTGTCAGATTTATAAAAATTTTCAACTATTTCTTGAAATCCGTATAAATTATGAGAATTGTTGAAAGAAAGATATGCAATCTTTTGTTTTCAATTTAATTCTTTTTTGATTCCAGAATATTATTTAAAGTGATAAAATTTGAAGCGATAAATATCGATGAAAATTTTCTAATTCCACAATTGTTGTTGTTGTCTGTAACATTTTTTTCTTTTGAATAACTTGCCTCTTTTTTAACAGTTCTACATAAATTTTTCCATATATAATTAATTTGAAGTGCAAACTGTCTCAGAGCATCATTTTCGATAGTAAGTAATCGTTCAGGTTTCTCTTTCCAATCCGACAATTCACATCTGGAAAGTGCTGAAATTTTGGTTGATCGGAAAATTTCGCTTAATTTATAGAATTTCCTGAAGTTAGAGAAAATGTACATTAAAAATGCAAAGAAAAGATTATATTTTGATTAATTACATATTTCCTTGATATCAATATGATGGGAAAATTTGAACTGATTAAATTAAACTTTACTTATTAAGCTCTTCTCCCTCGGCATCAAAATTATCCTCAATGAATTGTTGCACTTGTGCACGATCCTCTTCTTTGATTGTTTTTGGGAAGCGTTTGTGGAAATCAGCGATCACCTCTTCTGGATCTTTTTTTAGCGGCTTATCAACAAATGTTTTCGAATCCTTGTATAGACCTAACATCATCACTACATGCAGTACATCTCCTTGGCAGTAAATTTCTGCTGCTTCTGAATCATTTCTACTACAGGCAAATACTGGAGCTTCAAATTCTGAACTCAAAACATCATTCTGTTTCAAGATCTTTTGTTCATCATCGGTAACTGTTTCAGGTTGATCGACAAACATATTTGTTGTTGTTATCGTCTCATTCTTTGTCATATTGTTAGCTCGGCGTTTAACTCGTTTTATAACACAATATCTATCGCAGAATAATGTCTCGCTACATTCACTGTAAGGAGTGAATGACTGTAGGAAAAAGATGTAAGATATTGTAAGTAGTGATAGATGCATTTGATCTGAAAAAATTTTGAAAAAATTTTATTTCGTCAAATATGAAAGGCAACGATGAGAAAAAAGTTTATGGTGGAAAATTTCAATTCATAAATTGTTTATCTGAATACATAATTTGGACACATTTAGTGAAACATTTTTAATCCAATATTTATTATCAGTTTAACGACAGTAATATATCACGTTATGATAAAAAGCTATTTCAATGTTTCATTATAAAATAATCGATTTTCAGACATTTTCATTGGAAATGATTGGATTTCAGACATTCTATTAATTCTGGTCAAAAAACTAGAAATGAGAAAAGTTTTTAACGAACTGACACAAAGTGATTGAAATAATGATATTCAATGGGAATATGAGATGATGGGAGATGAGTTTTTTTTTTTTTTGGTAAAGTGATATGTGAGGTGGAGATGCATTTGTTTCTAGATATTATTAGAACTTTGCGGATGTAGAGTATAATTGTTTTTCTTGTTTCTTTGGAAAAAAAGAAAGGAAAAAAAAACGAGTTAACTCATGATTGAAAAGAGGACAGAAGAAAAGCGAGCTAGCATTTAAGTGAAATGAGTTGAAATTTGAATTTGGTGAGATAATAATGATTGTATTGCTCAGAATTATTAGCAACATCATGAAATTAAAATCACGAAGTAGCAAAATTTACAAAGTAACGAAAGTTTACTTCTGACGTGAAGCTTAGCAAAATTCAAAATAAACATGTTTTCAAGTTTATTTGAATTCGAAGAAATTTACTTGAGCAACTATTATTAAGAAACTTTCGTTATATTTTTTATAGTTCTCACTGTAGTTGTAGTAGTTCCAAAAGTTAAATGAATGTTAGAGAAATTAAATGGGGCAGGATGTATTAAATGGGAAGCATTCATACTTTTACCTCTTTCCTCTCCTTCTATTATCTATTTATTTTTCTCTCTGAAATTACCATTAGATAGTGATAAAGTGCTCTGTGCTTTCTTGAAATATATTTTATTGATATAAATGTACAAAGATATTGTTAACATCGAAAAGAGAGAAAGATTTAATTAAGAAATTACTTATTTATAAATTTGCTAATTAAAAATGAATAAATCATATAAGAGAATGCTTGCGGAGACTGTCGGAAAATAATTGCTAAAGCAAGAGATAGAAAGCATAAGCTAATGATAATTCGTGCTAGTTCAGTGGTATAAGTCATAAAAATAAAGATAAAGTTCGAATAAATTTCAAAACTTTGATGATTTTAACTTATATCACTTTCCATTTCATATCTCACTAGATGTTTTGCAATATTTTGTCTTCAGTAAATAAATCAGCATGTTATGTTAATGGATTATTATTTTTTAAGCTATTTCGTTCTAGCCAATGAAGAAACAGGTAACATGAGTTGCGGGCGATGAAATGCACCAATTTCTACGACTAATTAATTACTAAAAAGACAAAAATAAGTTAAGGATTTGTGATCAAGTACATTAAAAAGAGTTTTAAATTGATTAAAAAACATTAAATTCCAAAGCAGATGCAGATATTAGTGCAATCTCTTAAAATTGCTGAGAATGGAAAATAATTATCAGTCTGTTTGTCATTTTTGCAAATGAAGTGATTCTATGAAAAATGTTCTATGTAAATAAATATATTTTTCTCTTCTCAAAGCTTATCAATAATCGTCAAGCACTTTGTTTTCTTCATCAACTTAATAATGTGATTGTTTTCTTTTCTCGATTTTATTTTCCAGATATGCTTATAATTAATATTGCATGCAACTATCCACTCTTTCTTTTACTGACTGTTTATTATTGAAATTTTATTTATTAAATAATTTCAGAATTTTTTCTGACTTCTATATATAATATAAATATGTCAGAAATATATGATAATACATATATTATTTTATTGGGGGAAAAATAGCATTAGGTGGAATAGCGTTAGGGTTTTTTTTAGATTAGAAAGCAATTGTCTTTATTTCCAACACATAGTGTGCAAGATATTATGACATCTAGAGATAATCAATTCAGAATATGTGGTCATTTCCATCGTAAGATCATTTAGGTCAAGCATATGCGGTCATTTTTCATATAAATTTACGGAGCATTTACAAATATTGCAAAGAAAAATACGAAATCGTAAAAATTAGCATCACATAAAGAAATGGAAAAAGTGCGGTGAACTGCGAAACGAGAGAAGTTAAATGATGGACGAAGTTAGGTATGATATTGGAATAGCAGCAATAACTGGAATGACCTTTTTAGAATAACAGCTACAATGACTTTTCGAATTGAACTCTAAGGAATTCTCGTATTTTTAAATCAAATTTCATGCAGCAAACTGCAATTTTTCTAGGAAATCGAAATTTCCCTGCCTTTCTAGTAATTGAAATTTAAACCAGAAATGCGTCATTTTGCATTTATTTCTACAAACAATTAGCCTCTGATATTATTATGAGAATGAGTAAGAAACAGAGCAATGAAGTATTACATATATTAATCACTCTGTTTTTCTAATGAAGTCCTTGGATCCCTGGATATTTGCTTTATCAAATTTATTTTAAATTAATATAATCGAATAAGAATAGTTAAATCAAACAGTGTTCATTATGATAATCGTAGTGAAATGATGTAAATGGATGTTATAGCATCATATGAAGTAGCACAATTATTCGTAATGTGACATAGAATTTATATAAGATTTTCAGAAAAAGTTTTGAGAAACTATAATTGTATATTTTTTAAACTTTAAGGATGAGAGAACTTTCATAGAAACTGTCACTCTCATAGATTCAGTTCAGTTCATTTGAAAATCTTACAGTAATATGCTCAAAGTTCTTACAAATTTTTTCTATCATTATGAAATGAGTATCGTATGTTTCAAATCTTTAATATCTTTTGTAGCTCATTAACACTGTTTGTTCATTTATATGAAATAGATAGGTAATGTTCAGAGTTGATTTTCAGAATTGCTATTCTTTTCAAAGAAAATATTCTCCCGGTATTTCCAGGTGTAACAGAGCATTTTGGAGTCGATGTAGCTGATTGTGATATGATTGTGGGCTCTTTAGAGCATGCGCTTTCAAGTACTGGTGGTTTTTGCGCTGGAAGAACATTTGTAGTCTATCATCAACGTTTATGCGGTAAGCTAACATAGTTTATTTCAAATTTTATATTTTCTGTTCCGGAATTCATTTCAGTTTATTCTTAAGTTAAATTTGACATATGACAGGATATGCATCGAATGTAATAGTAATGATTTTGTTGTGAATCATATATAAGATGAATGCTTTGAGCCATAATAAAAATAGCAAAAATTACAGTTTAAGTGATGAACAATTCGATTATTCCTCATTTGAAAATTTTCTCACTTCATTTCATCATTCATTCATCTAAAATAGCCATATATTCAGTCCTCTCAGCCAATCGATTTCATTTGTTTTTTGTCATTATTTTCTCTTTATTTACATCTGATTAGATTATACAATTAATCAAAATAAAATTTCCATTTCTAGTCGTTATTGTTTTGATTTTTTGGAATTTAACCTTTAACACACATTCTGCACTTTCGCTTTTCAAAACTTTTTTATTTCATTTTTTTGACGAAAAAAAAAAGATTGTTATCAATCTAAATTCGAAAAATTATTGAATTGTTCACTGCTATTGTTACTGTTGTGATTATGAATTGTTATTACTGAATTGTTTACTGCTGTGATAATATATGTTCAAAAGATTTGGGATTAACTTCTTATTTGATTAACTTCTTACTTGAAACCATCTAATAATGAGACTAATACCATTTCTCTAGCATACAGCATTCGGTATTGTTTTATCATTTTTCATTTTCAATCCATCCATATAATTTCGCAGTAATTTTTTACAATCAAGTTTATAACATTTTAAAAATGATTTGAACCATATTGTCAAAGTTATTCAAACTGTCAACTGATGTTTATTTTTCTGCAGGAGTTTTTTTTTTTTCTTCTTTTTAAGCAAATTAATGGATATTTATTTTTTCAGGTTTGGGTTATTGTTTCTCAGCATCATTGCCTCCTTTGTTAGCAGTCGCTGCAAGTTCGTTTCAAATCAAATTCTTTGAATATTGAAATAGGAAAATTAAGGTGCTTTGAACATGAAACTAGAGTAATCTCTTAAATATGGTAGCATTTGTTTTTGATCTAAAACCAGAAATTAAAAATGAAAGAACCAGATATAATCTTGTGATTTACAACTCTTCTTGATAAAAATGTCGTACAGTTTTCCTTACGTCCACTTGAATATGTCTTTTTTTGCTGTTTTTTTTTTACAATTAATTAAATTATGTATGCTTCAGCAATTTAAGAAAATAGCTAACTGGTTTCCAAATTTCAATTTCATTAATTTTAGTTTACATATTAGCTGTACAAGTTTTGTGCATCATCAGTTACGTCATTTTAATTAAATTTTATGTCATTAAAAAGACAAATCAAAATTGAAGCAATTCAAGATGTTTTTTTCATACCTAGTTCAATTTAATTTAATCAGCAATTTTTCATCTGTCAGAAAAATACAACAGTAAATTCCATATTTAAGTGTAATATGAAGCAAAATGAGAATTCCCATATTTAAGTGTAATATGAAGCAAAATGAGAATTGAAGAACGCAGTTTATCAGTGACAAGTTGATTTAAAATATAATAGTACTTTAAAGAGCACAAAAATAGTTGTAACCGCAATACAACCGGAACTGCTCTTTAAAAATTAAAATTGGATCCGAAGAAATTGAAAGGCACAGATCTTTTTTTTTGAAATGAAATCTTTTTTCAGGTAAAGGTCTTGACATCATCAATAATGATCCAGAGCGTTTAGCACGTCTTCGTCAAAACTCTAAAATAGTTAGTGTTGGATTGAAAGAAGCCTTTGAAGGTACACCTTATACAGTGAATGGTGATCCATTGAGTCCTTTGCAACATATATATTATGAAGGAAACAATGCTGATGAAAAATTGAATGAATTAGTAAAAAAGGTAAATTAATTTAAGGAAGAAAGAATTGTTCCTTCTTGATATAAATTTATAGCTTAAATATTTAACATTTAAAAATGTAGTTAAAATTTAAAGAAACGAGGAAGAAGAGTAGAGTGAAGTTGTTTCACTTCTATTATCAAACTATTTTCAGATGCGTGAAAGAGGCTACTTGTTAGCTCGAGCTTTTTACCATGCACAAGAATTATTTACTCCAAAATCAAGGTAGTCCGTTATTTTAAGAATGGCTTTTTCTTCGTTTTCAACATATTCGAAGTTTTGGAAATAGTTATTATGAAGTCGACGTGATTTTTGAAACGTCTTTTTTATATACATAATAAATTTTTGGTCTCAATTATTATATCTCACTCACAACTGCGCAAACATTGGTCGCATTTAGGGCATTTCTTGTTGATGGCAGAAATCTCTCAGATTAAGTTGGATATTACCAGCATTTAACCACTTGCTTTAATTTCTTTGTTGTCTGCGTTATCGGTAGGACAGTTCTTATTAATTTGGTGACTTTTATTCCTTTTCAGTATACGACTGTCAATACAATCGGAAATGTCACATGATGAATTAGCGGCATTTATTGAAACAGTGAAAGAAGAAGTCCAACAACTATATAAGTTCTAGAAATGTTAAGCGAATGAATTCATTTGTTGTTGTCAAACTTTTGATAAATTTGAATATATTTTTGTAGTGGAAAATATTAAATACGCTTGAAAAAAGCATACAATTCAGAAACTATTCGCTATTTTGAGAATTCTCAAGCAGCGGACTTTTGCGCTTATGATTTTATGGTCCAATGTAACAAAGTATCTCGATTGAATGATTTCATCGAGGCAGGAAATTATTTGATAGTCAATTGGAATCTTGACAAAATCGAAGTTTTCGAGCTCATTTTTTAATTTAAAGAAATGCTTTAAAGCGAACTACATATTTTGATGATGGTTACATGTTAACTATCTCTTCGGTCCGAATAGAATGATAGACGACATCATGTGATTATCAAAATTTCAAACTCATTCAACTATGTACAAAATATTCAACAACGAATTTACAAATTTTAACTCAAAATGACTTTTAATATGAATTGGAAATGTGACAGTTACTTATAGAGTCTTTTTTAAAATTAAAATATGAAATTATGAACAATTCTATATTAAACAACATAATGTAATGTTATTCTTCACAGTCTAAGACAGCCATTTGCATGAACAAAAGAGTAAAATACTGCATGAAATACTTCAAAAATTGACACGAGTGAAAACTGTGGAAATGAAACTTAAAATTCCTGAAATCACATTAGACTCATTAACAATCACACACATTACAAAAAATTTATACATCCCGTACGATTAAGTAGGAAGTGGATGATTAAATAAGAATAGATAAATGCCGTTCACCAAATGTACGGTACCAGGACTTTCCGATTGGTGGAGTATTCAGGAAAGTGTCTTCTGTACCAACTTTGATTAAATAAAGCAGCAACAGTCTGATTTACAGTCACAAATAGAAAGCACAACAACATAGGTGTTGACAACTGATAAAGCAATGCAAATAAGAAATAAAAAATAATTTCAAGGAAGTAATGAGGTGATAAGCAATATTCGAAAAGGCCACCACATGGTGCTGCATGTACATTGTTTGTATTTGATCCTTAAATTTACAGCAAATAATTTAATTCTGCAGCTGACAATTTCTCCATTGCAATTTAAATGCATCAATGCATACTGAGGCATCAGCTCAATTAAGTTTTTTTTTGCAATTCAAAGCTTTCTGTCTTTTTTCGCTGCCTTTCAAACACTTGCACTTTTCTTTTTTTTAAAACAATTATTCACTCTTCTTTTCGTAATTTTTGCATGATTTTTCCATTTAGAAAGAATGAAAATAAAATTTATAGCATTTTCACAAGTAGCTTAATGAAAACTAAAAATTAAAACATATGTCAAACTGAAAGCATTTCAAGCAAAAGTCATTTTTCTTTTATTTTCCGAAGATCAATTGCGAAACTGCGGAGATTTTAAAAAACTCTGTTTTAATGCAAATTTGTTGAAAAACTAGATAAGCTAACCGTTGCGTCGGCGAAGTTGAGCAAGAAGGACGAAGCAATGATGTTGTTGCATCTGAACCATGAATATAATGATGGCTAATATCGTATAAAATAATACTGATAAAATATTTATTTCTGCAATTATAATACGTGTAACAGGAAAGTCAATTGTTTTTTAAGACTTTGTTAAAAAATTTTAAAAAAAATTTGCGATAACAAACTTCACCTGCTTTCTTTTCCAGCATACATGATGAAAGCTGAGAGCAAACACAAAGTGGATAAAAAGTGATTCCTAAAAGGAAGTGTAAAATATTCATGTTGGAATCGGAAAAAATCGAGACGTAAAAGCATTCGTATAAGCGACGTAATATGTGCGTTAGATAGAGCAAAAGGCCCACTAAGATAAGAACAAGGTTGCCTGAAATTTTTTGACAAAATTATATAGATTCCTGTAAAACATTAGCTTTTTCTTCTCGCAGTAAACTTAACATTCGTCACTTGCTAGACTTGCATGAAGAGACAAATCTAATCGTAGTGAAAAAATTTACAAATTTTTATTTCCTATTTTCCTCAGCAAAATAAAAAATATATTTCAAAAGGCTAAGAATGTAATTTAATGGAAATGACATACCATCATAACGTAGCTGACCACCAATAACAACA